>CM076575.1:1285442615-1286142615 GCA_034641835.2 Pinus albicaulis | reverse complement strand
TTCCATCTCATAAATTAAGGATGAATCCCAAACTTACGGTGATTTCCCAAGCATAAAAAAGGTTGCCTTCATCCATTTTAAAAGTCTATTCAGTGAAGAAGAGGTGAAGGGATGCATCGACAAGTTTCTAGATGAGATACCTTCTAAAATCACAGCTAGAATGAATCAGAAATTAGAGGCTAAGGTCACTAGGAAAGAAATCAAGGTTGCCTTGTTTGCCATGAATCCAGATAAAGCCCCACGCCCGGAGGTTCACGGCTAACTTTATCCAAATATGTTGGCAGATAGTGAAAAAAGATTTACATAAAATGATTCTAAAATCCCAATACTGTAAGAAAATTGGGGGTAGCACGAATTCCGCTTTTCTAGCCCTCATTCCGAAATAAAAGGGTGCAAATTCCTTCAATAGGTTCCGACCTATTTCCCTGTGCAGCATTGGATACAAGATAATTACAAAGGTGATTTCTAGCAGATTGAAAGGGATTCTTCTAGACCTCATTCCGGAGAACCAAGGGGGCTTTGTTCAAGGAAGGAAAATCGCGAATAATATAATCTTAGTCCAAGAGGCGATACATTCAAGCCTGAAGAGAAAAGAAAAAGGTATGATATTTAAGCTTGATTTTGCAAATGAGTTTGATAGGGCTAGGCATTCTTTTTTGTTCAAAGTTTTGCATAAGTTTGGGTTTGGGTTTGGATTCATTAGTTGGATCAGTGCCTACATTTCTGAGCCATGGATTGCACCGTTGGTGAATGGGAGAGCAACATATTTTTTTAAAGCCTCGAGAGGGCTAAGGCAAGGATGCCTGCTCTCCCCTTTGCTCTTTGTCCTCCAAGCCTCTGCCTTAAGCTTTATCCTGGAAAAAAAGAAGATCATATCATGATATATTGGGACTTCAAATTATGAGAGGAGTAAAAGAAATCAATCATGCATTATTTGCAGATGATTCCCTACTTCTTGGGGCAACTTCTGTTCACACTGCCAAACAATTTAAATCGGTGGTGGATGAGTTTTGCATTGTCTCGGGCAGTAGCGTGAATGCTAGGAAGTGTCACTTTTATGGTTGGAATGTGTCTCAAAGAGAACTGAATGCTATTGCCAGATGTTGGGGCTTTGCCGGTTCCATTCGATGGATGTCTTTCAAGTACTTAAGGTTGCCTATCTTTCAGAAAAATCCTTCAGGTAAGGATTGGATTCCCCTCCTTGACAAGTTCAAAAATAAATTGCAGGCTTGGGGGTTTGCTTGGCTAAATCGCACAGGGAAAATTGTGCTCATAAAGTCGGTCTTGAACAGTCTCCCAACCTACCAAGCATCGCTTATGATAGCTCCACTTGGAATTCTCAGAAAAATGGAAGGCTTAATAAGAAATTTCTTTTGGAAAGGTGGAAAACAAAACAGAAATAGATTGCCGCTTGTCAATTGTGACAAAGTCACCAAGCCAATTTTAGAGGGTGGTCTGAATTTCAAAGACTTGAGGCTGCAAAATTTAGCGTTAGGGGCAAAAATTCTATGGAGGCATGTTGCCCCTAAGGTTGGTTGGGCTCAGCGTGTTCTCTGGAAGAAGTATTTCGCTGGGCAAAGAAAACGTTGTTTGGACAAACCTGTTCAATTCGCTAATGGATCTCAAATCCACAAGCTGTGCGTGCAGGCCCAAGCGCTCATACATGATAACTTGTATTAGGTCCCAGGGAATGGGAAAACAATAGACATCTGGGAGGATCACATAATGAATGATGTGCCCCTAGCGGACGTCCACGAGCTTCAAGATTTGTGTCTCTGGATGAAGAACGTAGGGATGGTCTCTCTGTGGGACATCTCTGCTTTGAGAGATAAAATCTAGTTGGACTGGATGAAGCCGAATTTTCCAAGTGATATTGAAAGCGCATGGCTGGAGCTACGCTCCAAGCTTAAGGGAAGGCTCCAACGCATGAAGAGAGGCACGATCAGAGAGGCTGGGGGACAAATTCTATTGCGTACTCTATGGCGCAGGGTTATAAAATGCTGCGTGCTATTCCTTATGCTCCTCCATGTCCAACATTGTGGAAAGGTCTTTGGAAACATAAATGTATTCCAAAATCGACATGTTCAATTGGCTGTTATGCCACAATCGAGTGCTCACAACTGACAATCCAAGAAGGAAAGGCTTCCATGGCCCTTTAAGATGCTCGCTATGCTTGGAAAATGATGAAAATGCCCAACATATAACGCTGGGATGCAATTTCGCATTAGAAGTCTGGAATGAAGTGCTGAAACATTGGTCTGCGAACATAATGCTCCCCTCCTCCATTTTCGATCTGCAAGCAAACTGGTTGCATCGTTACCCTGGACAACTCCCAAATAATAGTTGGTTTAAGGTTGGTTGGCTGGTGTTACCAAAGCTGGTCTGCTGGAAAATATGGTTGGAGCGGAATAATAGGATTTTCCAGGGGAAAATTCACAACGTAAAAGTGATCATGACTAAGATAAAAAGCATTCTCAAAGAATTTCTGAGTGAGTATGTGGGGAATCTCATCGATAAAAACCTCTCCCCTCTTGAGGTGGAGTGGGGCAGTTCACAGGGTTTACAACTCCTCAATCCAGATTACCAAGAGGAAAAGAAAAAACACTGGTAGATTAGAATGACTGAAGAGAACTTATGGAATTGGAATAAGGAAATGGCTTGCTACTCTTTGTTCTTCGATGGAGTGGCAAAAGGTAATCCGGGGAGTGCAGGTGCAAGTGGAGTCATCAAGAATATGGAGGGCCAAATTGAGCATAGTTACGCTTGGGGTCTTGGCCAAGACACCAATACCCAAGCAGAGGCGATGGCGCTGCTGCAAGGTCTCAGGGTATTGCAAAAGGTGGGCATCAAGGAAGCAAAGGACATTAGCGACTCTCAGACTCTCATAAAAATGCTAGTGGAAAATTCAAGCCCGAAGGATCTTCGGCTAACTAGATTGATGACGAGAATTAAAAAGCTTGCTAGATCCTTTCAAAAGTTAAGCTTCTTCCATGTTTTGCGGAACAACAACAAAGAGGCAGATGCAGAAGCTAATAGAGTTGCTCTTCTTCATGCGGGCACTCTATTATGGGACGAGAAGGAAAATTGGGATCCAATACCGTAGTAGTGTTGTTATGTTTTATTGTCCATTGCTTTAGCAGTTTGTATGTGTCTTTAAGTTAGGGGAAATCTCGTCGTTAATGTGGATTTCAGCATCTAGGAAGCTTCAATGTATCTGAATTAGAGATGAGTGGGTTCTGATTATGGGGGAAACTTGAGAGCCGTCCCGACAATCTTGGAAGCATGTAAATAAACTTTTTTGCCAAGAATTTTAATACCAAATCATAATCATTTCTGTCAAAAATAAAAAAAATAAAAAAATAAAATATTAGATATATCATAACATAAATATTTGAATACCTAAAACATAAATATTTGATTATTTGAATGCCTATAACATAAATATTTAAATGCCTAGAAACATATCTAGGCATATGTAAAGATATATATATATAATTATAAACCAAAATAACAAATTCAAAAAATAATACACAATGACAAATCTTTATATTATCTCCGTGAAACTAATTTCCAAGGGACTGTATCACCATCCAACAAACCAGGCTAAGATTGTTCAGTCACCCAAACAAAAAAAGGGATCGACGAGCGTTGTAGGAACCCTCAAGCTTGAGCAATAACTTCCAGTGAAAACCGCATAGACATAAATGCTGGACTAGTTGAGCGAAACTGTTAAACAACATAGACATCGCTGTTTCAAAACTGCATCACCAAAGTATGATCTGAAGGGAACGGGAGGTTCTAATTCGTCGCTTGAGGCCCACATAATTGTAAGTAAGATATATCGAAAAGCAAGGCCTCTACTTTTCAGCTTCCACTCTAAGCAATAAAATAAGCGCATTAAAGTCGAGAAATTCCTCGTGACTATCACCAAATGTGCAGGGCAAATAATAACTAATACGAAATGGCGTCCCTGTGCTTTCAAGGTTGCCAATTATCTCTCTGGACGACACCCATCAAACCTTTCAATGCTCTGCCAAGAAAAATCGCTTCCGTTGTTCTGTCAGGAAATGTCAACCACACTCACTCAATACGCTACGTGAACCGCAGAAAACATAGCTTGAAGATGCGCGCTGAGCAAGCACAAACTAATATCGTTGTGGAGGATGAGGAACAAACAGATCAAACCAACCAACAAAACCCTACTGTTGTAAGTTTCTCTAAAATGTTAAGGTCTTCTAGGAATAGGCAAATTTCAGTCCAGTTTAGTCAATTTCATATAATAGAATCGCATAGCAGGGTACTGCAACAAATCCAAATTAATGAATATATCAACCGGTACTGGAATCTAGTTTTGAACTTATCCGCCAGTAGATAGTGAACCTGAGGTCGAAATTCTCTTAATCGATAATGGAATGCTGTATGGTGCTGCAAATAAGTTTGATAAATGTTCCTGAATTTGACTTAATTTTTGAATTCGGGCTGCAACGGGAAATGGGGACCTGCAAAAACGTCTTTCGAAGACCAGGATTATTTTTATAAGTTCTGTTAAAAAACAGATATAAATGCAATATGCTCAATGAATGGGTGGCGTCACTGACTTTGAAGGGATGTCCTGATGTTCCTAGTGAAGGAGGTGATTGGAGCAGGAAAGGAAGGAGTGGAGGCTGCTCCAAATACTGAAAGCAGTGAAATTATTGACACCAAGGTGACGGAGGAAGTCATTAATAGTGTAAAACTACTTAAGAATGCAGCAAAGACGAAGAAAGTTCCATCATCTGAGGTTGTCTCTGCTCTTGGGGTCCTCAGAAAAGCTAAACTCGATCCTTTAAATTTCTTTAACATACTTGGAGGAAAAGAATCTCCTGGACGAACATGGATGCTGATTTTCACAGAACAGGCAAGTACATTTTCTTGTGACTATGCATCTTTTGAAGCGCTTTTCTTCATTTATCAATATCGGAGTTGAGGTTTTTATATGTTTGTTTCTTCTAATTGATGTTTATACTTCATGCTCTTAGGCCAGATCGGGAAAAGGGTTTTATTTTCCTGTTACTGCTGTTCAGCGATTTGATGCATCTGTAAGTGCTTAACACTTCAATATTTGTGTATTGAATTCACACATTCTGCATTTGGTATAAGGTACTTTCGCCTTAATCTGTTACTCATCATATTTATTGTGTTTATATATTTGATTTTCCCATCCCCTTATTGGATTTTCTTTGTCTGAAACACGACTCTCAGAGCTGATGTGATTCAAATATGGTAAAAACTATAACAAGACACTGTTGTTGGAATGACCTACTATTTTCATTGGGATGCTATGCTTTGGTTGAAATATTGAACATCCAATTTTCATATACTACTGAGAGATTGTAGTACTTTCCTCACAAATTGTTTGATGATTGATTCTTGCTACTGCAATTGCATTATATTGAGGCTTGCTGTGCTATTTATGTTAGATTGTTGGGAAGTTTGCTGTTTGTAGTTTATTGGTGACTCTCTTATGCAACTATCTCATGAATTGTGGAACTTGAGCCACTGCTACTATAACATACTTTCCTCGATTCACATCTTAAGTTCAATAGGCCTTTTGAGTTTTTACATTTTGCATTATGGTGCAAATATTAGCTTCACTTTATGTGGTTTTAGATATGTTCCATGGGGACGTTTCTTTGCCATTTGGGCATATATTCTTGGTGTAACATGCACATTACCTAACCTAACCTACCCTAGATTTCCTACCCTTTAGGTGTTCCAACTTCCTACTATTTTTAGTAGTTATTGTTACCACTCAAACTAGCAAGGGTCCTAGAGAGGGATCCTTGAAGGGCAAGGGCAATAGTGGAACGATAGCCCACTGTCACCTTAGCTAAGGCTTCCTGCTCTTTACGGACTTTCACCGATGGGAGGAGTCTTGTATAACGAGGATTATGAAAATGAATGTATCAATGATAAGATGAAAGGTGATCCTGAAAGCCTATTCACAAGAGAGGCTCAAATATATGGCTTGCTTGCTTAAAAAGCAAGGTGAAAAACTCTCTAGGAAGCGCTAGGAGGACACTTGAGCCTAGGTTTAGAGGATATGCCTTGATAAGGGGCTTCCTAGACTTAAGGATCCTTATGGAGAAATGGCTTAGATGTAATCCTTGTAGAATATGAGTTGCAAAGTTGTGGGACCACAGAGAAGCCAAGCAGACATAAACTAGGTCAAGGGTATGGAGTTGATCACTCGAAAAGGGCCCTGACTTAATTGGGGAGGAGAATAGGATCAAAGGACTAATTTTCTTTTGAGATTTGAATGCAATGATCCAAATGAGGACACTAACCCAAATTAGCCTAGGGAGAGAAATGATCCTCGAGCTAGGGGTTGCGATATCTCAGGATTTCACCATCGAAATTGCTTGAAATTTGGAGGACCCCTTGAGAAGACTCCATCGCAGTTGTGGACCAATTTTCAAGGTCTTTGGATGGCTACAAAATATTTCACTTGATGCCTTAGGTGACCCTCTCGGGTTAGGCCTAGAAATTGGAAAAGTGAGGAAAAGAGAGTAAAAGAGAGGTAAATTTGACCACCAAAAGGATGCGAGGATCAATGCCTTATTGCTTGGGCTTAATTAGATTTCGTGAGCTAAGGTGCCCTAATTGGCCTATGCTAGCCTCTCCAAGGGCAACAACTAGGTCAATAGAGATTTATAATTCGAATTTGCGAAGGAGACAAAGTTTCGAGGTCTTTAAGCCAAGAGGTGCCTCTAGGAACATTCGCCCAATCTCTCAAAGGTCAATGCATGCATTTAATTACTTATTCAAGGTCCTAGAAGAATTTCTCATTACATTTAACCCATATAAGAATAAAGATAACAATGTGTACATGCAACTAACTAGTAAAATAATAAGAATAACATCAAAATTTCGACTTAGATGAGAGAGAGTATATCCATTTATCAAATTCACATTAGATAAGCTCCAATGACAATAGCGAAATCCAAACATCATAGTGCATCAAGAAAAGCTCCAAAAATACATCCCAACAAAAAGTGCGAAAATCTCATAAGTGATACTAGTCCAATCCAAGTGATGATGAGAGAGTGAATCACCTCTCATATATTTATACGATCTCTAATGAGTTAAAACTAGCTAATTTGGCCTAATTGAGCCCCTAAATAAAATAATGTGCATAATAACAATAACTTTTGGTGACAATCCCACCAAATAGCTCAATAATACATGAATAAGCCTCTCAAGAGGGTCAAATGATCAAGAAAGTGAGTCGTTGGGCCTTTGAGGAGGCCTAATGAAGTCCAAAGGGTGTCATAATGTAGAAATGGACTCCCATCATAGTGGACAAAGGGGTGGCCCCTTGTTTTCCAAGCAAAAACCCGTGGTGCTCCCAAGTGGGTGTGGGGGCACAAGGTCATCCTCATGGGTCTCCAAATGGATCGGAAGTGCCTGTAGACCATTTGTAAGGGTTGGAATGATGACATAAGCCCTGCCTCTGTAGTGGAGGACAATCCTCTGGACCCTAGAACATCTGCCAAGTGTATGGTGCATCTGTGGAGCCGACTGGGCATGGTGAACTTGGTGCATCATCCTCATCCAAAAGGTGGAATAGGAGCAATCAATGAACGCTGCTGGGGATCCATGAAGTAATCTTGGCTATGGTGGAGGCCTATGGCTCTCAACGCTCACCCTACAAGTGCCAATGTGGCACTCTGGAGCGCTAGGATCCCGTATAGGGAGACCAAGCCCCAAATGGTAATCCACCTGCAATCTCGCATAATATCCAATGAGTCCCCTTTCCCTCCAATACAACATATCATTAAAATAATCAAGTAAAAGAGCTTACAAGTCATGGAATCAATGGGGCACTTCATGGTGGCATGCCTTCCATAGTGGGCTTTGGTATGTATAAGTGTCTCCAACTTCAATAGGGGGTTAGCCAAAGACCCTATTAGGTGGTTTCAACATCTAGAGGGGGTGATATGTCCGTGGTACATCCCTCAAATGGTAGGTGGCAAATGATATAATGATGGAATGGAGTGGGGATTAGGGAAAACATCTAGACCACATGTTAAGGAGCCAGGGTAGCAAAAATAAGGGAAGCCCACACCTGGGTATATGATTGTAGGAGGGAGAAAAGCATGGTACATGAGCTACCTTGACCTTTGTTTTTCCACCCTTATTCATATGCCAATAGGTCAAAGCCTCCATTGCACTAGGGTTTGTCTCAAGAGTCCTTGTCCTTGTCATAATGTAATAGATCCTTCTTGGGCTTCTTGAGTCAAGAAAGAAATTTATTTTAATATCAAATAGGTCATTTAGGCCTCCTCCACCAAATCGGCCTCAAATTGGACAAAACCTATCGAAGGAGAAGGAAGTCTTTGTCAAGCAAAAAGAAGTCGAATTTTCTCTCTTTGTCTCACACGTGCGAAGGAGCCAAAGCTCCACGAGGGCCGAAGTTGCAAACTTGAAGCTGGGCCGAAATTTTGAAGCAGCAAGGCCGAAATTCAGTCTTTGATGCAATATTGATGCAGTGTTGTTGTAGTTGATCTTTGAAGTTTGGAAGGACAGTTCGAGGGCTGGCTTGGTGGAGGAGGAAGGTCATTTGGTCTGGTCTAAGGTCTTGATCTATCTCAATTTGAATTTACTAGTGGAAGAGTTTGACTGGGTTTTCCCCTATAGAGAGGTTTTAGCCTTGGTTGAGTAATTACATTTGGTGTCGTTGATCTTCATGCTTTGATTTGATATTTACTTGATTAAAAGAAGATAAAAGAAGAACATAAAGAAAGTTAATAAGAATACAAAAATATCGCAAGTAATTATTAATATAAGAGAATCTTTCTGCCTTTCTGATTTTCTAACAGGGAATCAGAGCTTAGGTGAAAAAGGAAGGAAAAAGGCAACCTGAAGATCTATTGAAAGGGTCAAAGTATAAGGATCATATAAGAAGAGGAAGGTCTATTATCTATATCAAGAAAAAGAAGACATGACAATGAAGTCCGAAAATAAGCTAGGGCATGGAAGAAGAGGATAGATCTTATTCCCGCTAAGCATAAAGTTTTGGATTTTGTTCAAGGAAAAGTTAAGAAACTTACAAATGATGTAGGAAAGGAAAAGTACAGGGAAACTGACATATTGGCCACGAATCTCGTAGTAGATGGAGTGAAGCACAATCTAATTTCATACATATTCAATATAGAATCTGCATAATAAATGTATGAAGTCCTCTCTAAGTTGTTCACCATCAAGAACATTGGTTAGATAACCAATCTCAAGGATGAACTAAGAACAATAAAGATGACAAAATATGATACTGTTTCATCATATTTTGTAAGGATATCTAGAATAAGAGATGAACTCCAAGCTATAGATGAAGTTGTACCAAAGAAAGAACTCGTGATTGCTGCACTACTAGGTTTACCAAAATCTTAGAGCTCTGTTGCATCGGGAATTACCATTTGGAAAGACACGCCAACCTTTGAACAAATGTGGAATGCATGCAGTCAAGAAGAAGCCCACATCTCATTAGTAAGTAACAAAAGGGAGGATGAAGGAAAAAACACTTCTAATGCCTACTCTGCTCATCACAAGAAGAAGGGAGTATACAAGAAGTTCAAAGGACCAAAGAAGAAGGTTGATCTATCAAAGATTGAATGCTATAATTGTTATAAGATGGGACACTACAAAAGTC
The DNA here is from genome assembly GCA_034641835.2 of Pinus albicaulis. Lineage (NCBI taxonomy): Eukaryota > Viridiplantae > Streptophyta > Pinopsida > Pinales > Pinaceae > Pinus > Pinus albicaulis. The sequence continues at coordinate 1,286,132,927 of CM076575.1, read as the reverse complement.
AATGTCCTGAAAATCCAAGAAATAAGAAGAGAGAAAGAGAACATGCAACTGTTGTAGATGGAGCTCCACCTAAGAAGAATAAGACTGAAGAATTTGAAGTCAAAGACTTATAATATTAAGTCTTTCCTTACATATCCTTTTGGATTACTGTTTTAAGTTTTTGTTTGTCTTTTATGTTTTGATCTAATATATCTTGTTAGAACTTCTTGAATTATTTTTGAAAGGTTGTAGGTATCCCTCAAAAGGATTGGATTAAGAGGGAGCCTTCACCATTTTACCAAAAGATAAGTATATTGTGCTTTGTTTCATCTTTCATGTTTGGTTTCCTCCTCACATTGAGATTTGTTTATATTGTATACTCATAACCTTTCTCTTTATATCTTCCTTGGTACGAAAGCTTGCAGAATACAAAAAGGTTATGGCAGAAACTTCAAAGAAAAGGTCTTGAGTCATGAAAGGAGCTCTGTTGCAAAGGAAGCCATTCAAAATGATACTTTACAAGGTTTGTTAAAGAACAACTCAAGGTATGTCTTAAACTACAAGTTTTTGTTGCAAAAGGTATGATCATTCTCACTTGAAATTTTATTTACATTATTGACATCTTTATGTCTAGGGTTTTGAATCATAAAGATTCTTGTTAGGGTGATTAATCATTAGATTGAATCTACCCTGGTTATAATATCTCTTGTCATTTGATCATTCTTGTGAAACCCTAACCTTCAGGGTTCATTATTAAACACTAGCCTCTTGATGTTAAGGGTATGTCAATGTTCATTATAAAACCCTAGTCTTCTTAGGGTTTGTTGATAAAGTCTAGAACATGTGATGAATCCTATTCTTTTAAAGTTTAGGGTTTTGATAATGTCGTGGTAAAAACCCTAGCCTAATTAAATTGTTGTATATCTAATTTTGATGTCTTGATGTTTGTATCTATGGTTTACCAATAGATATTGATATGAGATGCTAATGCATGACAATGAAAACCTAGATATGTCTATGAAAGTATTCTATCTTGATTGTTGGTAAAATCTAGGGTAGAGATTGATATTCTAGGGCATGATGATGAAACCCTTGAAGTATATTGTTTTTTATTATTGATATGATTTAGTTTTGATGATAAAATCTATGGTTTGCAACAAACCCTAGTAGAATTTGACATGTAATTCTAAAAGCATATTGTTGAAACCTTAGATGTATAGTACTATGATTGTATTGTTATTTGATTGAATAACTGATATTTAAGGCTTTATGTCTCGAAGATGGAGTCTAGGGTTTATGACAAAACCCTAGCAAGAAGTTGAAGTCTAGTATGTAAAAAGATGTAACTCTTGCTGATCATGAACCTAACTAGGTTTATGTATTTAATGTCCAAAGCTTGAATGTTTTGATGCTTCCATTGTAATGATATGATTTTGATATGGTTGACTTCATGCTTCTGTATATATTTGTATTTGGTTGTACTTAAAGTTTTGTAGGTACATAATCTTCAAAATGTTGAAGATGTTCATAATTGAAGATGATAATAATAATGAACATGATAAAGGAAGCTATAACAATGATGATGATCAAGATGACCTTGATGCCATGAAAAAGAAATGAAGCCTTGAAAAGTTGAAGTCTCTCCAATGTTATAAAAGAAGGAAGTTGTTGAGTTGAGAGGGAGCATGAATAGAAGAAAGGGTATATCTCCCTAGTTAAGAGGGAGGACATATTATGACAGACATAGTAAATACCTTGAAGAAAGAATGAAATCGAATAATGAATGAAAGTAATACAGATGGATTTGCAAACAAAAGACTTGAGAAGTACTAAGGCTGTATTTGGTGCTACTGAAGAAATGAAAGAAGAAGAAAGCTTCTAACAAGTTGTATTTGGATAACTTGATGATAATATAAGTAACATCATAATGATTGAGGACCTCGAAGCTTTGTGTTTACTTGTATATATACTTGAAGGTTTATTACTGATTGAGGTTGATAGTGCAAGATCTCTCCATAAAAAGGTTGAACGTTTTAAACATGCTTGGATTAGTGGATATATATATGATTTAGTTGATTAGGAGAGATAGCGCATCTTGCAGCTTCAAGATGCTTGGGGGGACATCTGGCCCACGTATGTGTTCATGTCTAGATCCCGAAGTAGGGAGGGTGGCGTTGGTCTTGGAGCTTCAACCATGGATACGCAACTAGATCCCTAGGTTGGTGTTAGAGCCTAAATCCTGATGGTACCTAGAGTGGCTAAAGCTTGAGTACACCTTAGTCCCATCCAATTAGAGTACCCTGGTCAGGTATCTAATCTATAGCACTGCGTGTTCTATGACTCTTCATAGAGCATATCATTTTGAGATATTCATGAATACCTCCCTAATTAAGAGGGAGTGTTGTAAAATGTAACTAGTGTCAGTCTTCATAATTGTATTTGAGTCACAATGTAATGTATTTGTCAAAAGAAAGAAAAAGAAATGTTTAATGTAAAAGAAATTGACTTATTAAAACATGAGTTTCATGATTGGGTCAATGGTTAATAGGTCAAAGCCTCCATTGTGGGCTTCTAGGGTCTATGTCAAGAGTCCTTGTCCTTCTCATAATGTAATAGACCCTTCTTGGGTTTCTTGAGTCAAGAAATAAATTTATTTTAGTATCAAATAGGTCATTAAGGCTACCTCCACCAAGTTGGCCTCAACTTGGACAAGTCGGCCTCATCAAGGGAATTCAACCTCACATATTCACTATATAAAAGTAGCAACTCGACCTCATCTGGAGACAGATTCAAGAAGTTTGATATGCAGTAGCTGGAAGTAGTAAAATGGTGCGAATTTCAAGGAAGGAGGAAAACCTAGCAAAGGAGAAGGAAATCTTTGTCAATAAAAAATAAGTAGAATTTTATCTCTCTTTGTTTCCCACGTGCGAAGGAGCCAAAGCTACAGGAGGGGCGAAGTTGCAGACTTGAAGCTGGGCTGAAATTATGAAGCAGTAGGGCTGAAATTCTGTCTTTGATGCAGTATTGATGCAATGTTGTTGTAGATGATCTTTGAAGTTTGGAAGGACAGCTTGAGGGCTGACTTGGTGGAGGTGAAAGGTCATTTGGTCTGGTCTAAGGTCTTTGTCTATCTCAATTTGAATTTGCTAGTGGAAAAGTTTGACTGGGTTTACCCCCATAGAGGGGTTTTAGCCCTGGCTAAGTGCCTACATCTGTTGTCATTGATATTCATGCTTTGATTTGATATTTGCTTGATGAAAAGAAGATAAAAGAAGAACATAAAGAAAGTTAATAAGACTATAAGAATATCACAAGTAATTATCAATATAAGAGAATATTTCTGATTTTCTGATTTTCTAACAAAAAGTAGATCAAGAGTAATTATATCACAAGCCAAGGCCAAGAAACCCTTGCAACAAAAATATTCTCGAATGATAAGCCTTTAGAAAATTATATTGTGGGTTCTTCCACTTCTATGCTCAAGAGTTGGTTAGTTTCGCCGAAAACGTCCCCTCACGCTTGAGATCTCTACTCACTTAAGATACAATTGTTAGATCACGAGGAGCCAGAGAGCACAATGAAATAAAGGCCTAGGGGTTCAACCAAAAACCCACTAGAGATGCTACTTCTAGAGTGTTTCTCCTAACTCAAAAAATACTAATGCAAGATACATGTGCAAATATTAAATCCACGACTGACTTGTGAAATAACAATAGTTTAAATTTAAAACTAGTAGAGTAGAGTATCTGATTCAAAAAAATTTCTACACAACTCCAAGATAAATTGTTAGATCCATAAGGGTTAAATAGTATAATGAAGAGGAAGTCTTAGGGATTTAACCTAAAATCCACTAAACACGTCCAAATCTAGAATATTTCTCTAAAAATTACAAGTGCAAGTATACACCAATAAATCTATGAAAGCAAATGGAAATAACAATTAAATTATAACCAATAGAATATTAAGCACATAATCAGAAAATCATACCATAGTTGTGGAAGAAGAACACCACAAAATTAAACCCCAAATTCTTTTTTATATTACTCAAAAAAAATGTGGAGCTTCTAGAGCCAAGAGCTCATTTACAGTGATTAGAGATTGACCAAATATGTTACAATGAGGAGCTTAGAGCTCAATTTATAGAAAACATGAGAGATCTAGATCCCTTTCCAAGTGAAAGCGGCTAGTTGAAGGCTTGATCCATGTCCAATTAATCTCTTCCATTGATTTCCTCTGTTGATCTTGAGAAAAGAATTCGATCCTCTTATTGATGAGCTGGATGGACCACAACAATATTTTTCTAGTTTTCCTTCTTGAAAAATTCCCATTCAAATTAACTGCCTTGGACCAAAAAATTTGATTTCCTTGAGAAAATAATTCTTTATGTGCCAATGAATTTTTTTGTGGGATTTTCCTTGCTTGAATTGTGGAGATTCCTTAACTTTTTCATTGATTCCTTCCTCGAGAAAGTCCACAACCTTTTTTAATTATTTTTCACTTGGGTAGAATTTTTATTTTCTCTCATTTTATTTTATTTTTTTGACCAATTTTCGTCTAAGTATTTGCCATTTTTGCCGGAAAATTAAAAATATGACTCTAGAGGGGTTTAAACATATTTTTCCACCCTTGAAGTGTGTCTAGATAGAAATTTTAGGAGTTCAGGTTTTAATTTTAAGTACTCACACCCCCTATAACTTCTATAGACAACACTTTTTACATCTTTACATCAAATATTACATAAAAAACTGACCTCTAGACACAACCAAATTCTGCGGAATTTTAGACATGATCTAGTATGGCAGATTACATTGATTCTATACAATCGGAATCACTTAAGACTTCACTATCAAGCCCCACTCTAGCTTTGGGGTATATTTGTGAGAAAAACTTAACCATTTATTTGCAGTTGAAAAAGACAAATAAATAGCTAAGGAAAAAAAAACTCCCTAGAGTGAAACTGTCTAGCAAAAATCTTAAGCTACCTTGATGTGTTACATGGCTTTATTTTCATTATACTAGAATACTTCTACAATGGCTGCACAGGGTTGCAGAATATGGGTTACAAAACTTTGACAAAGTGCTGAAAGATGATGATGAGTTTCCGACTTTTGACTACTTTGACCATGAAAAAAATGTACTCTGCATATAGGGTCCTTGAAAATCTTATAGTTGACACTTGAGTGGTCAACATCTGGCTCCATGTGGGGACACATTCTTTTATGAAAGAATGTGAGAATCCAGAATTTGCATCCCAACCACATGAGTTACATTAGCAGTATCCATTCAAGTGTAAATCCAAAATTCATCATATGAAATGAAGTACTGAAATAGAAGCTCCATTCCAATATACTGAAAAGAGTAACTACTCTAGTAACATGAAATAAAACTCTAATCTATGAAATAAAAATGCTGAAATGCAATCTATTCTAAGAGAGTAGGGTTAGAGATACAATACAAAGGAAGCTCTATAGCATCAAATGTCTTCAATGAAGTTCATGTTGAGAACCTGTTGACTCATTGGCAGATCCATGGGTTGTTTTTCTGATGTGCCATGTCCAATTCTGAATATCTTAGGACTTTGACTTGTCTGTATGTCGTGTTGTTCCTGACCATCAGATGGATCAAGCTTTTTCCTTTTTCTTTTTTGATTTTTAACCTGTTGCGGCTTGGCACTGTTTACCATTGACGATTTATCTTTTATATCCCTTTCCTTTTCTACTTTTTACTTTTCTTTCTTTAGGCTATAATGCTGAAGATGATGTGATGAATATAGACCTCTCTACTTGATCTTGAAAATGTTATGATGGAAGATTTGAAGTATCCAAGTGTTCGAAGGAATGCCTAGCTTCATTCTGAATATGCTTTGTCAAGTATAATGGATAAATCTAACAAGTATTAATGCTATGATCGATCTCTTGATTTTTTCCAATAGTCATAACTTGATTTTCCTTAGTTTCCTTTCTAAATATGCCACTTTCAATTAACCATTTTTCAATGGGATAAGTGACCTCTTCATGATATTCACAATAAGATGAAACTTGCTTCAGCGGATTGGCAGGTTTATGGTCTGTTGAAGGTTCTTTGCTCTTTTGCCATTCATCATCTGACCTAGGTTGTACCTGTGATTTTTCCATTTCCTCCAATCTATTTTGTAGGGCGGTCACTTGATTAGAATGCTTAACCTCCATGGCATTGATTTCCTTGGCATGTTTTGATTCCATAGTCTTTATTAATTGTGCTTGCTTTTCTTCCATGGCCACCAAGCTGTTTTGCATGGAACTCATTTCTTTGGCATTGTTTTGCTATTAATTTCGCTTGATGGAGCTCCATGTTCTGAATTACTTGTGCATGATTTGCTTCCATAGCAATCAAGTGATTTTGAATAATGGTCATCTGATTAGAATGATCAACTTCCATGGCCTTTATTGCTTGTGCATGATCTGCTATTAATTTCACCTGTCTTGGTTTCATGGTCTTTATTAGTTGTGCTTGACTGAGTTGCATATCCTTAATCTTTTGAGTCAACTCCTTGATGAGATCACTCTCATTTTCCTTCACTTTAGTTTTCGCTTGGAATTCTCTTTTATCTCCATATTTTTCTTCAAAGGCATCAATGATTGATTCTAGAGAATCAAAAGTGTTAGAAGGTAAGTCTGTGAACCAATACAGAGCATCACCATCTAATGAGAAGATGAAAAATCTCATTTTAACATCCTCATGGTTAATATCATGGCACCATTTTCTCACACAAAGGTTGAAATTCCTAAGGTGAGTTTCGGTACTAACGACATTGTTACTAAGAAAACTAGGCAACTCTTCAATGGCTTCAATGGCTTCTTCCCGAATATCATTTGGATAACCATCAATGTTAGTAAAATCACAAGGAGAGAACAAGTCAAAGTCACACATGATGGCTCTCCCACTTGAATTTGAAAGAGAAAATGGATATTAGAGAAAGGTTCCTATCCAATATTAGCGAGAGATATATAAGAAGAAGGCTTCAAGCAGAACTCCTTGCAGAAAATGAACTAAGTGGAGTCAGCACTTGAACATGAATCTAACTCAAAGTGCAAGAACCAAAAGTTAGTCGATAAAGCTAAGTCAAATAAATTTGTCCTTGACAACGATGCCAAAAAATGTTGTCGTCTAATATGTACACCTAGATGTGGGAAAAGTTTCCAACCCCACAAGGTATAGTCTTTAAGGAGCAATGTTCAGAGAAGGGGTTGTCACATGATCCCAACTCTCTCTGTTTAAGCTCTCTCCTAGGTAAGCTATGGGGGGTAGTCCCTAAAGATGATTCTAAATGAATAACTTGTTGAAACAACAAATTCTAGGAGACAAAGGAAATTACCTTTCACTGTAACTTGAATTAAAGATTAATTGGCAGGTATGAATGTTAATGAGCAATGTAGGTATCAAAAGGTAGATTTGATTAAATCAATATGACATCAACAAGATACAGTGTGATAGACCAGTGCCTTATAAATAATGCTCAAATAAAGATGTAATATTTGCAGATGAAAATAATATTTCAAGTTACAGGTATAGCAATGCTGCAAGACAGGTGTTAATACAAGAGATCAAAAGATTATATGCAATTAGACATATGAGCAATAAGATTTCAAATATAACTTGCAAGGAATGAGAGCCTGTACTTCAAGTAAAGGTGCTTCAGTTATGATATAATCTTCAAAAGGAAATAAGCATAAAATTGAAAAGTACAAGAATATAAAGCTTGCAAGTAAATAGTTAAGCCACAATTCCAATTACAAGTAACCAATTGAAAGACAATGTTAGATGAATGAATTCTAGACTAATCTTTGTGTAATGCAAGGATCTTGGTTACTTTTAATTATATGCATAAACTGAAGGTGAATACCTTCTCCTTAACTATCAAAAACTTGTGTTAAAACATGGTTGTTGGAAGAAGTGTTGAGGAAGGAGGCTATGGCCTTATTAACGATACGTACCCAAGGCTTTTATCAACCCAAGTGCCTCTGTTCCTACAGGGGATTGGGCCACAAGAGAACTGCAAGGTCACCTGTTTTAACCGTTGTTTAAGGGTCAATCCTATCAAATTGAATAGTGGAGAATGTTGTCCCAAACTTTCTATCAACCAAGATTATGCTTGGAGGTAAATTTTTATGGATGCAAGCTTAAGGATAATTTGCAAATGATGATGCAAATGTTAGTGCAAATTCTTCAATGAGATACAATTAAAGCAAGATGCTTGAAAGAGAGATGAAATTAATACCAATCCACTTATAATCAAGATTTACGACAAGTGCTTAAAACACAAGATTATAATATGACACTAATTCAATGAAGCAATTAAAGATTACTCAATGAACAAGAGAAATGAAGGAAATGACAATTAGAGATGTTAAAACAATAACTCAAATGATTTTGATGGAAAGTGCTCTTAAAATGTTTCTTCACTTATATTCTAAGTCACCTGATACGGGGATACAGGGATTCGAGAATCGGATTCGGGATACGGTGACCCCCGGAACAAGACACTTTCTGGATACGATACGTTATATATTATTTTATATATATATATATATTAAAAATTAGATAGTTTTTACACAAATTTATTGATTCAAACATAGATTTAAGATCTTAGATAATCATATGTGATACATTGAAATTTGATATATTGATACATCATACAATTGTCAAATTTACTCAGAAAGACAAGATAGTAAGATACTGTAGTTTTCTCATTAAGTCATCAGAATCAAAATGTGTTACATAAGTACACTTCCAATGGCAAATAAAAATAGAAAATACAAACAAACTACAGTCTCCAAGACTACAAGCCTGAAGCCTCAATGAGTCAGAGTCAATGAGTCATCAATCCTCATCATCATAACCAACATCACTGTCCTCATCCCGATCATCATGCTCACCACTACTCTCCTCTGGCTCTGATGCATCCTCCTCCTTTGTCATCTCTGCATCTTCTGGTGTGGAGGATGACGCCTCTACTCTATCATCATCAAATGTGATAGGCTCTAGCACTAGCGCATTGAGATCCAAGTTGGCCAATGCCAACTCAACACTGTTGTCCAGACCCATATCATCAGGAAAGACATCCCACATCTTTGTCTTTGCCTTCAACCAATCCTCCCTTTGCCTGTAGATGAGACGAAGGGTGTGCACCTACACCATTGTCTTTGCCCTGGACTGCTCAAGCCTGCTCTTCTTCACACTATACAAATTCCCATATGTGCTCCAATTCCTCTCGCAACAAGAGGATGAAGTCACCTGAGAGAGGAGCCTCATGGCTAACTGTTGTAGAGGAGGGCTTGTTGCCCCATGAGTTGCCCCACCAAGAATAGGGCTTCTTAGCCCCCCTGTCTCGAATAATATCATAGCCTGCAAATCGCCCAGTGCCAGTGGAAAACTCTGCAAAGGCATCCTCCGCCTCATCAAGGGATGCCCTCTCCTGAAAAATCCTCTTCAATGCATCTTTCCTCCCCTGTGAGATTTCACCATCCATGTGAGGAGGGAATCTGTGGGAAGATCCACCATTCAGCCACTCATGGCTATAGTATTTTGGGTTGAAGGAGTGAGCCAAACAATGTAAAGGTGTGCAATTCTTGTCCCATCTGCTAACAAGAATATCCTGTATGCTGGTGAAGAAGGCCTCTGGTGATGTCTCATACTCCGGGCACTGACTCTGTAAAACAATGGTCCTCACAGACTCAATCATGGAATCTCGTCCCTCATAAATGTCTCCTAGGATGGGTTGGTCTATATCTGCATATCGAAGTAAGGAAATGATAGGCTCCATGATCTGAATAACTAGATCTACCTTCTCCCACCATAGATCATCCAACACTGTGTCCTTCACTTTCTTTGAGGCTGCTTGATCCGTCTTTCTCCAAAAAGACCAAAAATTTGAAATAACCATGGCCCCAAGAGCGGTCTTGACCTCCCTCAACCTCTTCAACATGATGAATGAAGAGGCAAACCGTGTATCCGCAATCTTCAACAATGTTAGATTGCATTACTCCTTGTAGATAGTGAGGGCATTTGTATGGTTTTGTACAAAGTTGCGGATATGCCATGCATCCTCAATAATGGATCCAATCCAAAGCACATCAGAAGCAATAGATTTCAATGCCAAGTTCAATGAATGGACAATGCAATGTGTCTAAAATATTTGTGGATATTTTGCTTCCACAATCATGCCAGCAACCTTACAAATAGGTGCATTATCTGTAATGATTTGCACACAAGAATCGACACCTACATCTTCAATAATTAATAAATAACTCACCCATATATTGTGCATCCTTGTACTGTCCAAGTGTATCCACTGATTTCAAGAAAACTAGACCATTCAAGGATGACACCATGAAGTTGATGAGTGGGTGGCGTGTTGGATCTGTCCATCCATCAGAAACAATGCTAACCCCACATGTTGGCCATGTTCATTTAATAGGCTCAAGCATTTTGTCCACCTCTTTCTTTGCCTTTGTCAACAATGTGGTTTTGAGCTTCTTTGACCCAGGAGCCACATATCCTGATGGAGCCCCATGACTAAGAGCTCGACACTTCTCAATAAATAGAGGTGACCATGCAACATTAAAGGATATGAAGTTCTGATAGAAAAAAAATGCAATGGTGAGATCAAGCTCTTCCCTCTTCTCTTTTCCAAAAATCTTGTCCATTGGACCAACTGCAGTTGCCTTTCTCTTCGCTAATTGTCCCCTACTAAAAGTCTCAAAAGGGAACTTGTTGCTGCGTTTCTTTAAGAATGGAAGGGGGTCATCATTCTTGTTTTTTTATTTATTTTGATGCAACATTTGCCTCACCAACTAATTGCTCTTTCTCCATTTCCTTCCTCTGTGCCGATTCAATTGTGGTACAACATTTAATGCCACAACCTGGAATACCCAACAAATGAGCTTTCACACGGAAATATGTGGAAGTGAAATGGCCGTCGCATATATTGCATTTCCATGAACAATTTCCTCCTCCCTTTCCCTTTTTTCCTGCCCCTCCCTCTCTTGTCACATATTTCCACAATGGGTATTTGGGGTCATGAGTTTGTTTTCCTTGCACATTTGAAGCCGTTGTTGCAGCCAAGGTTTTGAAAATTGTGATCGGGATTAAATCGGCGAGAGGAAAAAATCGGAAAAAATCGTAAAAATCGGGAAAACATCGGTAAAAATCGGGAAAAAATCGGCACATACAAAAATATTCCTTTTTTTTAAATTTTTTTAATATCTAAAGCATCTACAACATAAAATAAATGCATTGACACATAAATATGAAAAAAAACTAATATATAAGATGTGTAATATCATGTCTAGTGCTACATCACACATAAAACTGAATCCTGTCTTGAATACTAAGTCTTGAGTCTCAAGAGTCAACTCAGCCTCAAAATATCAACAAAAAATACAATAATGTATCTCATATCATGCGTCATAATGTCATATACAAAGGAATGTCAATGCACCATATAACCTATGGTCCTATACTACGGATTTCCTCTGCCCCTCTTGCGAGAAAATACAACAACTTTGCCTTTCTCTCTAGATGAAGAAGCTGGTGGGACTGGCAATGGGCTCTGTCGTGCTCTAGAAGTAGAAACTGAAGCACCGGAATGGGAACCTGAAGCACTAGGAGCAAAAGGAGGCAGACCACGTCCTCTATCGGTAGTAGTGGTAGGTGGTGTCACCTCCTCCTCCTGCTCCTCCTCCTCCTCCTGCTGCAGCTCCTCGTCCTCGTCCTCCTCCCCCTCCACTACCTCCTGCTCTATCCAATCAAGGGTTGACTCCATGACAGGCCTCTCAGCCTCAACCCTCCATTCAACAGTGGTGTCAATCGCATCTAAAGAGATGGCCTCCATATCAGGGGTCTTCTCAAGTTGTCTCACCCACAATCTAAGATTGTAGTAGACGTAAACCATGTCATTGAGCCGCTGGGCCTCCAACCTGTACAAGGGTCATAAATTAATAAATTAAATATTAAAAAAAAAAAATTAATGAATTCAAAAAATCAGTTGGAATATTTTATGTTTTTTACCTGTTGCTCTTTTTGGTGTGTATTTTTTCAAATACACTCCAGTTGCGTTCGCATCCTGAAGCGCTACATGTTTGGTTGAGTATTCTAATGGCAAGTTTTTGGAGTTTTGGTAATCTGCCATCGTAGCTCCTCCACCATGCATCTACAAGTTACAAGTTACAACAAATAAGATAAACTTATAAAGTTATAAACATAAGAAAAATTTTAAAATAATGAAAATCTTACGTGGCATTTTAGTAGTCCTATCCTGGACAGCCATGTCGAAGCTCAAGGTGCCACCTGCCATTCTGTATACCTCCATCTCTTTGGATATCTCTGCACGTTCTGATGGATTTGGCACCATCTTCTGAACACAAGTGAAAAAGCCATCCATGACCTCAGCATCAAATAGGAAACTACATGAATAAGAAAATGCGGGGTTCAGGAAGACCCCTGCAGCATGAATGGGACGATGGAGTGTGTTGTTCCATCGATCATCAATCACTTCCTATAAAAGTTGTCTCTGAAACCCCTCATCACCCTTATCATCATAATAGCTGCGAACAACTTCTTTGGCCCTATCCATGGCCTCATACAAGCAGCCCATTGCGGGCTTATCTCCATCCACCAATCTAAGAACCTTTACCAAAGGTTCAGTAATGCTGCACACTTCTTCCACTCCAACCCAGAAACTTTCCTGATATGACACCAACCTGCAGATGGCCTCTCCCTCTGATTTGCGGCTGATAGTCAAAGCACGCCACTCATCTGAAAGAAACATTCTCTTCAAATCCCACTTAGAATTCAAGAGGGATTGAAGAGATATGAAACTAGTGGCAAATCGTGTAATAGCAGGCCGCACCAACTCCTTCTTGTTGGTGAATGTCCTCATCAAATGAAGCACAAATGCATGATTATATATAAATTTTGTGATGCTTTTTGATGATTCTACAATCTCTTTGACAAAATCAATCTTTCCGATGTCCTCCAACATCAAATCAAGGCAATGTGCAGCACAAGGTGTCCAAAATATGCTCAGATACCTCTCCATAAGCATCTTGCCAGCAAAAACATAGTTTGTAGCGTTGTTCGTTATGATTTGGACAACATTTTGGGGCCCAACCTCCATAATGAACACATCTAATAAATCACATAATAATCTTGCATCTTTGACATGTGCAGATGCATCAACAGATTTCATAAACATTGTCCCCTTGGGACAACTGACCAAGTTAATAAGGGTCCTACCCCTTTGATCAGTCCAACCATCTGACATCACAGTGCATCCTGTGACTTCCCATGAGGCCCTTAACTCTTCCAATCTCTTGGTGCAGTCAGCTTTCTCATTTTGCAGAATGCGCCCTCTAAGGTCATCATATGAAGGGGCTTTGTATCCTGGGCCAACAACAGCGATAGCATCAATCGTAGCCTGATAAAATGGATTGTTCCTGGCAACACTGAAAGGAATATCACTCCAAAGAAACAATTTGCCCAACAACTTATCAGCTTCTTCCTTCTCCTTTTTTTTAATAAGGGAGGAGATAGATGGCTGTGCCCCGTGAGTGGTTCTAGGAGCAAAAAATGAGGAGGCAGCTACGGGGCTGCCTGTAGAAGAGGCTGATGCTGAAGAGCCACTACCACTCTCACGGTCAACTCTAAACCCTGATATTTGACTTTTCAGAGCTGCCTTGCTGAGTTTAGTGGTTTCTATTTCTCCCAATGAGTTCATGGCTTTTCTGATTATTTCTGGATTGGTGTTTGTGCAAGGGCCTACTTCATGCCCAGGAATTTGTGCCAGGTGGTATTTCAACCTGTATACCCCCCTGTCATGTGATGACCACATAATTTGCAAGTCAAGTTTGATCGGTCAAACCCCTGATCAGGTTCACCAAATTCCCATAAAGGATCTAATTTCCTTGGCATGTTGGAAACTTTGAACTTTGAACGTTGAAATTTGAACTTAGGGCACAAGAAAAATTGCAAGTTAAAAAATAAAATAAAAAAAATTACAATTTTACATACAACATTTTGATTTTTTTCACAAAAAAAACCTTCAACTCAATGCAAAAATAATGGGAAAAAATACATGTTGAAACACAAGCAAAAATAATGGGAAGAAACTAAGAGCACAAGAAGAAATATAAAAAACAAAATTTAACAAACAAATTTTTGCATTTTTGACCAAAATAAACCCTCTCCTCTCAATTAAAAAAAAAAGAAAAAAAGAAAAAGAAAATGCAATCACAAATGATGAAAAATACATGGGTAATAGAAACCCATAGAAGAACAAGAAAAAAACAAAAAAAAAGGGGTCAAATTTGATGCCCATACCTGGAAAAAACGTTTTGCTGGAGACACTTGGTCCAAATTCGATTTTTGTTCGCTTGGCTTGCAAGAAATTCTTCACTTTTGTCCAATCTTGGGCTTGTAGATCACGTATCTCCCTCCTTGGCTCTCCTCCTTCACTCCTTAGCTCTCATAACCAAACCTGTCCATGTGAAAATGAAAAAAAAAACATCAAAATCGCATTTTAACCCCGCTGTTTTAGCATGCCACGATTTTTTCGTATCGAATCGCGATTTTTTCAAAAAATCGGGAAAACATCGCCGATTAAATCGTTCGCCTGAAAAAATCGAGATTAAATCGCGATGTTCGTTTCACTGGTTGCAGCCCCACTTTCAATAGATGGAATACCTACAAACCTTGATGAAACAGGGACAGGAGGGGTATCTCCAATGGGGACATTCTTCCCCTTTCTTTGCCCCTGTCTTGCTGCCTTTGATTGAGCCATGAATGCTGCAAAAAATAAACAAAAATAACCAAATATATATAACATATGCACATGCAAACACTAACAACAAACTAAATGCAAAATATAGAGGGACAGTGCACTTACTGGATGCTCGAATCTCTTTGAAAGAACTCCCTTTCTCCTTGTTAACCCTTTCTTCTTGCAAACCCTTGCTACTTGCTCACTTCACAATCACAAAACGGTGAGAAAGAATGAGTCAAATTCGGTTTTTTTATAACAAAAAATCACACTTTTTGAAACGGAGAATCCCGCTGTACGGGATTCGGCCGTATCTGTACAGGGTATGGCCGGGATTCACCGTACCCTGTATGGATACGGACGAATCCCAAGAATTCGGTACAAATCCTGGAGAATTGTATCCGATTCGACGGATTCGGGATTCGAAGGCCTTGGGGGACGATTCCGGTTTCTTAGCTTATATTATATTATGACAAATGGAGAGTGCAAATTATATGATGAAAGCACAAGTAAATGATGGCAGATGAGATTGCTAACAAGAAAATAGAAAGAATACTTTAAATCTGAGATACAAATGAGATTAAGATAGAAAGTTACTGAAATGTAGCTAGATTAAATATCCGTTAAGGTGACAAGAGAAATTAGATCAAATGACAAAGAAGAGATGCAGCGCAAGAGATTAGATCTGAACTATAATGAAGGTGAAGCTCCAACTAATAAAATCAGAGCAAGAAAACTAGTTAGTAATCAGATCTAAAGACTAATGAAGAGGAAAACTAAGCTAAGAACACAAGAGATCCTTCTTTTTAAATGAGGAGGGATACCATGGGAGAATCCCAAGCTCCCTCAAGACAAAAGATCTTCTTATTAATGATATTACAATGAGAGGAACCCTTTAGACAAAAAGAAGGGTTCCCCAATCCTCAAAGAGGGTTTACAATAATATTAAACTTTGAAAGAAAGATCCCTTCTGTTACCACTCTCCCCAACTTCCCAAGGCTGAAAATAGGATTGGAGAAAGGTAACCACAGGCCAGGCTTTAGGTCAGGTAGCTAGCCCTACCAGGACCAGAGAGGGCTCTCTCGTTGTCACTTTTGCAATCAAAGAAATGGTAAAGTATCAAATCATCTTAGGCTAGATATTTAAGCTCAGTAAATATGATTTGTTTGATGTTTTTTGTGCTGGATAAAAAAGTCTGTGAGTAGACTGTGTATAAGGTTTTTAGGTCTAAACTCCAAGGTGAATTTGCAGAGAATGTGTGAGGCTAGATAGGTAGTTTGAAAGAATTTTGATAAGTCATTAAATATAGGATGAAATAGAAGAGAGTTTGAATGAGCACTAAGTGAATTCATTCAGCTTAGAAGATCAACATAGCACTGTAAACCTTGTCTAAAACAAAACATGCATAAACATGATTTCTGCTCGTAAACTTACAAGATAAACATATATGAAGAAGAAGACATGGTATTAAGCATGAAATGACAAACATACATAAGAAAAACAGATGCTCCAATGCGTACCACAAGTATCTCAACACAATGCTTGCAAATTTGTCTCTGATTTCATTCCAAATAGCTGATTACAAGAACTCCACTGCAATATGAGACTATCCAACCCAACAAAATACTAAAGAGAGTCTACTTATAGAAAATATGGACTATGACACCTCATAAGGTCGAAATCCCATCTAAAATGGATCATAAATACATAAGATGAGTCATTTCCTAGATTCTAGGGAGGTTAGAAACCATTCCCTGAATTTTAGCTATGAACTAGGAGTGTTTGTCCCTTACATTAATTACATATTCCCTCATGATAGGAGGCATGTTAATTTTGGGCAACTAGGTCCAAACTCCATGATGTGATGCTCAGATGACGATGCCAATATTTTTATTGGATTCCTCTTTTGGAGAGGTGCAAGATCGATCCAAAGATCATCTTGATCGGATGAGCAGAACATGTATTTTGAATTTATTCCACATGTGCAAGGTCGGCTTGATTTATCCCACATGCATAAGAGATATATCACACACCCCCACAAATGCCTATATATTGGAGAGGCTTGGAGTTCATTTTACACACACAATTTGTGGAGGCATTTTTTCCTCTCTCTTGGATGGTGATGGAGCAGTGTTCTTGGTTCTGCGTTTAGGGTCTCCTGGTGCAACGTCTTGGTGGAGCATTCTTAATGAGATGTCTTGGGGTTGTGTGACACATGTGGGAGGCTGACCTTATGAAATATTTGCTGGTTGAAGCATCTCGCTGATCGCCATAACGCCACCATTCCTTATCTATGTTTTTGGCTTGTCTTCCATCAATCTATTGGTATGTTCTATCTGCATCTTTCTTTCATATGGTTAAGCCCTAGAAGTTGAAAGCATATTTGCATCTAGCATAGAATATCTTCAGAAATTTACATGGTATCAGAGCTAGGAGAAGACAACACCCAGCTTATGAATCTAGGGCAGTGAGATGTTTTTATTCTAAAAACGAGCTTTCTGTGGCGAAGATCAAATGGGATCGAACCTGGTTATTTCGCACATCATTACGGATGCTTGTGAAGAACTCTGCCTGCCACGTTATCAGAGCACGATGTCAATACACCGTTACCATGGCCATGGAAATCTTGCCATGTGGCATGTCCTTGATACAGTGACAAATAGGCGCGGGCCTGCTGCCCATGGTCATCCGACAGTGGGCAAAATACCTCATGCAGTGTTGGGTTCTTTTTTGTGTCGGAAGAAAAATTGAATGTAGAAGGTGAAACCCTTAGCGTGATAGGGTTCCGTCCATGAATTAGGGTCAAGCACCTGTGCGTGAAATTTAGGGGTTCCGCGCATATCTGTGCAGTTCATTCTAGAAATTATTGTCAGACGACAGCTCATTGGAGCAACGTTTGAGCGAATCAGTTTTTCAAACGAAGCAAAGCTTCTTTCCGTTGAAATTCAAAGATAGAGCTTCTTGGAAGGAGCTGCCGCAGATGAAATTCTATATCTACAGAGGAAAGCGGAGTACCGACATCTATAATACTACTACTGTTACTGGCAGTATCATTTCAATTCACCAATTCGTTGACTGCATACCGAACACCTGAAACAATGTTTAACGTATTCAGACTGCACCTTCTTCTAATATTCCTGTGGTAGGCTGCGAGTTAAATCCATATGTGCTATTGCGGCGTCCCGACAATACCGTCATTATTGATGAGATTCCCAAATGGCTATTACCTGAGATACAGATGGAAGATGCCCATGCGTCTGTAAATTTTCAGTCATGCCACAAACAAAATATCGATTAATTCCTAAATCGAGGTGACACATATGTGAACAATGTTAAAAAAAGAAGAAGAAAAAAATGCCGGATCACACAATCTACATGAAACTCATAGAAGCGGGTTGTTAGGCATGGAGACTCCAACGATGACTCCTAACAGGCTTAGGAAGTTGAGTGATAGCGGTAACAACGTTTTTCGATGCATGGATACATTTGCAGAGTAGGTGCAAATGAGATGAAGATCAATTGCAGAGCTTGTAATGAATCATTGATCGAAGGTTCTCAATCTGCTTGTCACTATTGTTACATGTGTCCAACCATCATTCCAGGGGCCGAGTCAGAGTGACGAATTTCACGGAAAAGCCAAAGGTCAATCGGAAATGTCTGTATACAATGGACAAATTCCACGTAAAATATATATTATTAAATCATGTCGGCAAAATTTCGTGTGTTGTGGAGGAGTCACCCAAAAGTCCACCTGTGTGTTGAGCTTTAAAGCGTTCGTATGTTGTCGTTTGGAATTACGTGCGACAAATTCAGAACTTAAGACACCAAGTTACAGAAACGGAAAAAGATCAGATTGAAATAATAAATGTATAGACAAGATGTTAGTGTGCTGTGTGACTTGGGAATTTCACTGGTACCTTCGTGCATGACTGAAAGATGTAGAGTTGGTCAGAATAATCTGTGTTGATGACAACGTTGTAACGTGACAGCATTATTGTTTAAGTTGCCACTTTTCTCCTGTAGCGTGGGGCTATATTTCTTCTTGGAGAGGCTCATTTTGAGTCATATGCTGACTGCGTGAGAATTTTAAGCCATTGCTAATGATATGGGAGGTGCTGAGATGCAGTCCTGATGTCCAAACAACTGTTATACCCAGATGTTGACTGTTGTTGAGGACATGCTTGATACTGGGCAGTGTTTTCCTCACATTGATGTCGAGATATCTTTATGCCCGTGTTATATCAGATGCTTGTGTATTCTTGCAAGTTGTCATCTAAACACTAGCACTGTACAGTCCGTTGTGTAGCTGATTCTAATCACTGGAAATGGTTTTTGCTGGAGCTGGGTGTTAGCTAGAACTTTCTAGGGCAGCATATATAACAGTGATGATTTCAGCTTATGCCAAGAACGGGCAAGTTGAGGAGGCCTTGCGATTGCTTTACCAGATGCAGCAGTCCAAAATTCAACAAGTTCACCTATGCGCTAGTACTCCCAGCTTGTGCCAACTTGAGTGCTCTGAAGCATGGCAAAGAGATCCATCAAGAGGGTCAGTGACCTTGGTGGAGCCTTTTCATTGATAGAAGGCAAATTGGAGAGCTGGTTGTACAAGCGTATTTGAAGCAGAGAAGGACCTTGTGAACAGCTGAGGCAGAGGTATTGGAGAAACATATTCTCTGTATGCATAGGTGGCAAAGGACCTGCCGGGTGTTCAAGACGAAAAGGACAAGAGACCCAAGGGATGTAAGTGGAGTACATCTTCAGCAAGTAAGTCATTGTATTTGTTCATTCAGGCCCATGATTACAAAACCCTTTCCAAGTTGGTGTCTGGGATACCCACATTTAAAATAATCATGAAGGCATTTGTCAGGGCTGCAACAAAGGAAAGCATAGGGGACTTTTTTTTTCATTCCTCAAGTGTCACAAAGACATCTGATACACACTGACTTATCTGATATGCTGCCTGTGAAATCCTTGAGAGGATGTTCTTATAGATGTCTTCTCTCACAAGAGGAGCTGGCATTAAGAGGGAGAATACAACCGTATATGCTCCTGAGCTAATATCGTTGCTGGAAGAAAAGAAGACCCTCATGGCTCAGAGACATATGAATCCAAAGGGGGAAATTCCGGAAAAGCAAGAAGCCATATAAATACCAGAGGTATCTAGTTGCCATGAGTACAATATGAGTCTGGATCATTTGAAAAAACCATTAAGCATCAAGTCAGGAAGGATGCTATACTCAAAGAGTACGAGTCTATTATGAAGGATGATGTCTGGGATATGGTCCTGACACCGGAGGACAAAGCTATTGTCACCTCGATATGGCTCTATAAGATCAAGCATGGATCTAATGGGAGTGCTGAAAAGTACAATGCAAGATGTGTTTCCTGAGACTTCTCTCTAGGAAGGCATTGATTATGATTGCACCTGTGATCTATTATTGCCCTTGCCGCTACGCAAGGATGGAATCTTCATCAGATGGATGTGAAGACCGCCTTTCTGCATGGTGCAATAAAGGAAGAGGTGTATGTAGAGCAACCTCTGGGGTTCGAAGTCCAGGATCGAGACACCCATGTTTGTAGGATTGAAGCTAGTCCCCAGGGCTTGGTACGAGAGGATATATAGCTACTTGATGAAGCTGTGCTTCACTCGTAGTAATGTTGATCCAAACCTTTACTTCAAGGTTGATAGAGAAAAGGCTCTCATTCTGGTTCTCTATGTGGACGATCTCTTCCTGGCAAGTGCTGGCCCTCTTGTTCATCAGTATAAGAGGGAGCTCGCTTCCGAGTTCGAGATGAAGGACTTAGGACTGATGCATTACTTCGTAGGCCTGGAGGTTTGGCAGAGACCTGATGAGATTTTCCTTTCTCAAGGAAAATATATGGTGAAGCTGTTGGAAAGATTTGGAATGGTGGACTATAAGTCCATGTCGACACCGATGGAGCTCAACTTTAAGAAGTTGAGTGGCAGCGCTGCTGGGCTTGTGCTAGCAAATCCTATTGAGTATCGTCAACTCGTAGGGGCCCTGATGTTCTTAGGGAACATCCGTCCAGACGTATGTTGTACAGTGAACACTTTGAGTCAACACATGGTTGATCCTCATAACATTCACTGGGTTGGTGCCAAGAAACTCTTCAGATATCTCTGGGGCATGATAGACCACAGGCTTAGATACACTGCTGGGAGTTTGAGACTCCGTGGATATACTGATGTCGATTGGGCTGGCAGTGTGGTGGATCGCAAGAGCACATCTGAATGCTGGTTCACACTTGGGTCTGCTTCGAGCAGGAAGCAGAAGTCGATAGTTTTGAGCATCGCTGAGGCCGAATACATTGCAGCGTGTATGGCCTGTTGTGAAGACACTTGGTTGCGAAAGCTCTTCAGTGAGCTGTTCGAGCATGTACTAGATGCCACCGTTATCCTTTGTGATAACTAGAGGGGGATTCATTTGTCAGAGAATCCTATGTTCCACGATCGATCCAAGCATGTTGATGTCTGGTACCACTTATCCGGGATATGGTGCAACGAGGCGCCGTAAGGCTCGATCATATAGGAACTGATGAGCAGGTCGCAGATATTCTCACAAAGCCCTTGGGGAAGGTCATGTTCCTAACCTTCTGTGAGAATCTTGGAATCATGGAATGACCTTATTTGGAGGGTCCTATTGGACGATGAGCTCTGGGAGCTCTAGGGGGGGCTTTGGGGATAGCTTCTTGGAGCTATGAGCAACCACAAGGCTAGGCTTGCCAAACCTTGTTGGTGTGCTTCCGCCCCACCATGATGATTTGAGTTGGTTTACCTCTCTTTGATCTGTGCCCCGTATGCATCCTACCTATGGAGTTTCGGACTCATGGGAAGTACCTCTCATTTGGCCAATGAGGTGGGAAATGTGAATAGAGACCATAGCAAGACCGATGGATGCATCGGAGGTTGCCGTAGTCTCTATGTCTAGGATGGCATGTGTCCAACCACTTGATCTGGGATCAAGTCTAGCAAGATTTCGGACCTCCAACTGACTTCGGGTTAGTATATGACTCTCTCAAGTCCTATAGAGGTTTCGGACCTTTGAGCTGACTTCGGGTTAGCCGTGAGTGATGTCTTTGTGACTCACATTTTGTTTTGAAATAAAGAAGCCAGCGAAGCAAGTTACGACGTGATGACGCACGATGTTTGGATTGCACTAGTGGATGGAGTTCTCCCTAGTTGAGAGGGAGTGTTAATTTTGGGCAACTAGGTCCAAACTCCATGATGTGATGCTTAGATGACGATGCAAATATTTTTATTGGATTCCTCTTTCGGAGAGGTGCAAGATCGATCCAAAGATCATCTTGATCGGATGAGTAGAACATGTATTTTGAATTTATTCCACATGTGCAAGGTCGGCATAATTTATCCCACATGCATAAGAGATGTGTCACACACCCCCACAGATGCCTATATATTGGAGAGGCTTGGAGTTCATTTTACACACACAATTTGTGGAGGCATTTTTTCCTCCCTCTTGGATGGTGATGGAGCAACGTTCTTGGTTCTGCGTTTAGGCTCTCTTGGTGCAGCGTCTTGGTGGAGCATTCTTAATGAGATGTCTTAGGGTTGTGTGACACATGTGGGAGGCTGACCTTATGAAGTCTTTGCTGGTTGAAGCATCATGCTGATCGCCGTAAAGCCACCATTCCTTATCTCTGTTTTTGGTTTGTCTTCCATCGATCTATTGGTATGTTCTATTTGCATCTTTCTTTCATATGGTTAAGCCCTAGAAGTTGAAAGCATATTTGCATCTAGCATAGAACATCTTCAAAAATTTACAAAAACCAACTCAATAACTCTAATGCCAACTCATAGGACAACGATACCTCGAATTTGTGACAATTTCTGAGCTTTAAAGGTGTCCCGAGGAAGCCAATGCTGATTTGTGACATTTCTGACAGAAGGGTAACAAAAATTTGCAAAAGCATAACAGAACTCCGGAGGCACTTTTAAGAGTCCAAATCCACTTCTGAAAGAACGGTCAACTAGCCCTGTGTGTCTAGTTTCCAGAACATCTTTAATTTTGCAAAATGGACCACGAGAAGGCCTTCAAAAATCCATTCTCCCAAGGTTACTCCAAAAGTGTAACAAAGGGTCCAAAAAGGTGGTAGAAACATGAAAAATGGCTGGTTTTTGAGCTTTTTCTCCAAAATTACAGCTTGTCATGCCATGGGGGTTTTTGATCTATGATGTCCTCATCAAAATACATCCATCCATGTAAAGAAATCATTATTTGGATGCCCCCAAAATAAAAGTAACAAAAGTTCGTTACCCTTCTGCAATGAGGAATTTCTAGAATTATGCCAAAAGTCACATAAAATACCAAAAGTGATCAAAACTTCTCAAAATTGGTTCTATGGCACCTGTAACAGATGGGCTAAATAGCCAAAGAATCTTCAGCTAATAAGTCCAAGCTATCCTTCTCTTTAAGCTTTATTTGTGCCTCTTTTAGCCTTTTCTTCAATTGTTTCAACCTTATTTGAGAAATGGTGTTCTTGGTGTGATAGTGGTTTGCCATGTGTCTTTGCAGCTTATTGTCCCTCTTATCCCTCTTCAAAAGCTTCTCAAAATGCTCATTTACCCTTGACAACCAAAGCTCTCTGTCTTCATTAATCTCCATGGCAATAAGCTCATCAAAGGTCAACTCTTTAGGTGGATGAGTTGACTGTCTTTCTCGCTCCAACGCCCTTTTGAGGCCTCTTGTTTTTGGTCTTCCTGTTTGTGTTTTAGCCTCCATGTCCTGCATTAGGTCAAAAACAATAACCTCCTTACCTTTACCTCTGTTTGCCTCTATGTCTGACTTGTGCTTGCTTTGTAGGAGCTGATTCACTTTCAACTGAAAATTTTCCTGCTGTAAGAAAGTGATTTGAGAGTTAGCAATAGAAAATATCTTCCTCAATTCTACTATTTCCTCACCTTTTTCTCTGATGATCTCTTCAGCTAATCTGACCTCCACCTACTCTGCTCCCTCAACCTCCAATGGTGCTGATTCACTATGCTGATGCAAAAGAGGCTGCTCCTCTATCTCACATTTTCTCACAATGGTGTCAGGTGTAAGAACATTCTTGGCAGACTTGGGCGCAGATAGGTGTGTGTAAACTCAACAACCCTAGGAGCATCTGAAAGCTGAGTTGGCATGCTAGAAGAGCCAACCTCCATTGGCTGTGTTGATGATGTACTAGGCAAGATAGAAGGGCTAATGGTAGGCGTTGTCGACAATCTCTCCAAGAAATTTTCCCAAGTCATGTTGATGGAGGACAGATGATGCAACAGAATGAGCTTGATTAGACCACGATGAAAAAGACTAGCGTGATGATCTTGTCTTCTACTCTGAACCTTCTCAGTCATCTTAATCAAACTCATGTACAAATAATATGGCAAATCAAGTGTTTTGACAGAGGTGAAATGCATCAAAACCCTGATATGATACCTATACAACCTAGAGAATCTTGCTTCGCATGTGAATTACTTCATTATGAACATCATCAAAGGAGCATATTTGTTTCTGAGGTGTCTGAATGAAAATAGGTAGTCTGTCTCCTCTCTAGCATGAGGGTCGAGAAATTGTTTGTAATTTTCAATGTCTAACTCCATGCCTTTGAACCACTGCTCTCCATGAGAAGGGATACCTGTTGTTGAAGAAATTAGGTCTGATGATAGGCTTATCTCCATACCTGCAATAGTGACCTTTCCCATGCTGTAGCTTGTTGCAAATAGGCTGGTCAATTGAAGATGATACCCCTCTTCCATGAGCCTTTCACAAAATATCAAACACTGTTCTCTCGCAAAGCATCTTTTGGCCAATGGCGAGGCATTAATTTCATGCATTGTGAAGGGTTCTAGCCTAAGGTGGTGCCCTCCCTTGAAGCTCTTCTTGTCACTTTCCATTGTATTTGTCACTGGAATGATGAAAACCCTAGAGTGTTAATGAGATGGGTGAATGTATGGAAATATGGAAAAACAAAGTGTAGGAAAGTGTGAGTTTAGAGGGTGAGATGGAGGATCTTGAAGCCGAGGGAAATTCTAAAAAAAATTGAGTAGGTTGTGTTGTGTGTTAGCTTCAATTTGTGGGTGGAATGAGGGAAAATGATTGTGAGGAAGGTGGCAAAATGATAAAAACACAGGAAATTCCCAATTTTGACTGTGAGAATAGCTAGTGTAGTGATATGTAAGTTGATAAGATGAAATGAGGGTCATGGAGCTGAGCAAAAATTCTAAGAAAAATTCAGTGCTTAAAGTAACATCTTAGCTCCACACTGAAAGTGGAACGAGGAAAAATGGATGAGTGTAGGGTGGAAAAATCTAGTAAACACAGGAAATTTCAAGGTTTTCACTGTGAAAAAAGGCTAGAATATAGGGTTTTCTTGTATTTGACATGTTAAGGATAGTGTAGATGATAGGAATGTGGGGATAAGGGGTATGAAATGTGTGGGTTAGGGTTTAGATGCTAGGGTTAGGGTTTAGGTAGGTGGGGTATGTTAGAGTTTTGTCAAATTAAAATTTTTATACACATTGACAAGTGACAACATGGAGAAAACATAATGGGAATGAAAATGTTTAAGCACCCAAATAATTTGACCAAAAAATGGCATGAGAGATGAAGACTTACCTTGTATGAGGGTTACACAAGGCAATAGAGACAAACTTGAAGTGATTTGGAGGTTTTCCAAGCCCTTGACTGAAAACTGCTTCTTTTCCAAAAGCGTAACAACTGCTGGAGGAAAGCGTAACAATGTGGGTAAAAGCGTAACAACTGTGCTGTGTAGTGCTTGTGCAACACCTGCGCAACGCTAAAAAACATAACACCTATGCCCACAAGCGTAACACCACAGTCCAAAAGCGTAACAACACCTATTTGAAGGGTGGCAAATGGATTTTAAAATGATTTTGATGTTTGGATTTGGAGTTTAAACCACCATTAGAGGGCAAGTGAGGTAGAGAGATGCTCTCACACACATCAAAGGGTAACAATGAGTGGAATTGAGTTTGATTTTGTCCTTTTATAAGCTTGAGATGGCATTTCACCTTTTGACATTTAAAATGACTTCTTGAACTTTTTACATTTGAAAATGACACTTTTGTCCTTGACTGAGATAATAAATAAAAAATGACCTCTTTGAAGCTTTGACACTTGATTTGACCTTTTTGGTCCTTTTAATGAGACACTGAGACGAAATTGACCTTTTTATGAGATAGTAAGACAAAATGGAGTTGCTTGAGCTTTTTTGACACTTGAAACATTTGAAACAAGACAAGTGGTCTTCATTTCATTTCCTAAACATGCTAGCTCCCTCCTTTAGGGTTTTATGAGTGAAATAAAGGTTTAAAGCCTAGTTTTAGGTG
The DNA here is from genome assembly GCA_034641835.2 of Pinus albicaulis. Lineage (NCBI taxonomy): Eukaryota > Viridiplantae > Streptophyta > Pinopsida > Pinales > Pinaceae > Pinus > Pinus albicaulis. The sequence continues at coordinate 1,286,106,783 of CM076575.1, read as the reverse complement.
ACGATTTGAAAAAATTTCAAAGGCAGAGATGACCCTAGACAATGATCTATATGAGGTGGAGTGACATAACCCTAGACCTCTTAAATGATGATGATGGAGATGACCTTGAAAATGATTGCGATGATAAATGAAATGAAGGAGCATCATACTTGACCTAGACCTCTTCAGTGACAAAATTATTTTCTGAAAACTTGTTTGAAAAAGTAAAAAAAAATGACCTATGACTTTAGGAAAACAACTGAAAGAGTTATTTTTTATCACTGACATACCTGAACTAACACCTTCCTCAAGAATAAACTGTGGAAATTTACAAGACAAATGACAGTGAAACACAAATATCCTCAATGTAATTTTGAATCCTCTAAGGAATTTCACACGCTCTTCTAGGCTTGCTACCTAGGAAGGAGAGGCCTTATGTGATATTTCGACTTGGCAATATTGCTAAGGGAAATATCAATTTTTGTCAATTTTGTAAAATTTTGATTACTAGTTTGGAAAAGTGGGTTGAGGGACCTCACTTGAAGTTTTGAGCTAAAGTAAAGGCCCAGCATAGGAGAAAAGGAGAAAATTGAATGGTTAGTGGATGGTGGGGGCCACCCCACAAGAGGAATACACTCCCCTCTTGGTAGTACGCACTCTTGGGAGGGAAGAGAGTGGGAAATTCGCTGGATGGGTCCCACATGGGAAATGAGAGGCTCAATTACTAAAATAGTAGAGGCACGCATTTGGGGGCTATCTTTGATCATTTGAACATTCACTCTTGACTAGCACGCTTGAGTTGAGAGCCAAGTCTGCATGTGCTGTTGAGAACATGAGATTTTCATGCGAGAATATCACCCTACCTTCGGTGGACTTTGAGTGCCAGACCAAGGAGGTGTCTGGCATCATTCCAGATTTGAATAGGGAGCTTGCCAAGTGAATTCGTGGAGCTGGAGAGTAGGTGGGATGCAGAAAAGGGAATACGTTGCCTTTGGAGGAGCTGGTCATGAAGTCAGGAATTTGTTGGGCTTTTAGGGACAACCTGGGGCCATCATTCGCTGGATATTTGGAGTTCTTCCAAGGCTCCAATTCGTGGGGGATTGCAGGACCAACACAACTCGTACCAGGGACTGTGTGGGCCTGCGTAGTGGTACTTTCATGCCACACGTGGGAGCTTGGAGGAAGGATTGAGGGCAGTAGCTTGTGGGGAAATTCTGGAAGGGCATTTGCTTTGTATTGCAGCCATTTTGGGGATCTTCAGTAGGGATATTTACAGGTGGGTTGAAACACCCAACAACTAGAAGAGTGGGGAAATTGGGCCGAAATTCTAGGGTCAACTTTTGGCCAAACCCTTCTTGGGTTTTGGTGGGTTATTGGTGGAGAGACCGAGACTAATTTCCTGGAATTTTTTGAACAGCGAAAGACGGTCAAATCAACCATTCTTTGCAGGCAACTATTTAATTTTTTGGGGGATCAATGCAAAGCTATAGTGGGGACAACCATCCAAGAATTGGGGTAGTTGATTTCATCACTTAGGCTTTGCTAGCTTTCCTTGGGCAAGCCCAGGTGCACACTTTCCAATCTTCTATTGTACCCCATACATTTATAATAAAATGGCTCAGACCAATGTAGTTTTTGTCTTATTTCATGGTGTCTAATTTGTGTGGAATTTTTGTGGGTATTTTTGCTATGCATGCTTTGTTTATCATTGTAAATTTTCCATAGGGATATTACAGTGGTATCAAAGCTCATAGTCTTGGCTTAGCCTGTAGGAGCAACTATTAGTCTATGACACCAAAGGATAAGCAGAACGTCACGTACAAGAGGCAAAGATATAGAAGCTGTGAGAGGCAACTACAAATTACTCCTAATCCAGTAACTGTTGAGCCGTAGATTGAGAAGCCAGACATGAGGGATAATGGGGGAGACATGATGAGTAAAGAAGAGGAGTTTGCCCAACATCTCTTGAAGGCCATCAATGACTTGTCTAAGGGCACCGAGGAACTGAGGCAACAAAATGACAGTAACAACAAGGGCAAGGGGATTTAGGGAGAAATTCATCTGGGTGAAGGCTTAGGTACTTCAAACCACGATGCAACACTATTGGATCTTGCTTTCTACTCATTCATGAAATCATAGCGGATCCCAAACTGAAACAACCACCGGTAGTACTTCTTCCATCTGTCTCACTACCACCGGGCCAATCAGAATCTTTAAAACTTGTTAATCTAATTTCTTTCCCATCATACTTTAGGCAGTGATGAATGGTTCCACGTAAATATCTTAAAATGTGCTTGGAAGCTATCCAATGGCCAAGTATTGACTAGGAACATTCACAACAAAACATATATCAGGTCTAGTATTTACAAAGTACATCAAAGATCCCACCAACTTACGTTAACTTGTAGGATCAGTGAGACTACAGTCAAAGCTTCTCAACTTCTTTAGATTTGTGATCATGGGAGTTGTCCTAGGCTTGGAATCCATCATACCAAACTTTTGTAACATCTTTATTAGCCCAGGTTCTATCATTTCACTCCATTGTACTTATTTACTAGCTTGAAAATCAATAAAATGGTCCAGACTTGTGTCTTCTATTCTATGGTTCATTGATTTATATTTGCTGGTGTAAATTTTGTGCTTGCACGTGTGGATTTCCTTGTTGTAGCTTAGTGCATGTATTTGATATTCATTGTATTTACATCATCTACTTGGGCATGATGAGGTTGCAGGACAAGTTTTCAAGTGGCATAACAAGGGCATATTTTATCAGAATTTGACATGTAATATGTCATTACATGTCAAAATTGGTATACAAAATGAGGAACAAAACCCATGTCTCGTTTTCTCCTAATTCCCAAGGGCGTTAGAGACCCAACACATGGCATGATGATGTGGCAAGTTGAAACGCAAGGAATCATTTGGTCAAACGAAGCAAAACCCAACTAAAATAAGGCCGAGACATAGAAAACCTAGGTGGCGGAATTGGCAAACTTATTAAGGCATTAGAGAACTAGCAAAATTTTGTTAAGCTCAAGTTAGTAAAAGAAATAGTCATTTCAAACTAGTTGTTGCACAAGTCAACTAGCCATTAGAGGGTCTAACTTGTCATTGGAGACTTGATGGACCAAGTAGTTGAGTAATGGAGCAAGAAAGTAATCGTTAAAAGACAAATTATTCGTCCAAATGACCAAGTCAAATTTCTTCTAAGGCAAATAAATGGAACGTTGAGCTACTATTATGTACTATTTTCCTTCTTTGACTCTTCAAGGCCATTGGCAAAGGGATTCATGGATCAATGGGAAATTTAGTCATGTTGATCCTTTGGCATGCAATTAAGAAACTATGATGAAATATGTTATGAGAAAAATTTCGAAGTCTCCAACTTGTGGATGACTAGTAAATTAATTTTTGATGAGAATTCAAAACTAGCAATTAGCTAGCCATTGCAAATTGTTCAATAAAGGTCTAGCCTCCCCTCATTGTATTGTTCTTGTTGTCATATGAAATTTGTGCCATCAAATAATAAAGAACTCACTTTCGCAAACCGCTGTCTATAGTTTTTATATACATGACATGGAGTGGCTTTTGCTTTCATTTTTTTTCTTGACCATATGCTATTGAGGTTTAATCTAATAAATTTTACACGGAGGTTAACAAATCATGCCATTGAGGGGCTATATAGTCGCGTGGAAGGGGCGAACTAGGAGGCAACCCCGCTTGGTTTTTTTGTTTTGAAGGTGGATCAATCCAAGCAACTGGACCATTCCGACGGGGAGCTTCGAATTGTGCAGGATTTTGTATTCATGTTCACAGATGATTTGAAGACCAAAGACACCACATTGAAGGGGCTACTCCTAGCTATGTATGAACTTTATTAAGGGTATTAAGTCAATAGTGGGGGCGACTTCTCTTCGAGGCCAAACCCACTCCCTTGATTTTTCAAGCTAGATCGACTGAAGAATGTGTTGATTTCACACTCTTGCAAGGGTGTGATAAGTTGGGCATAGGTCTAAACTCAAGAACCTTTTTTCTACAAAATTTTTATTTTATTTTATTTTAAGCACTAGTTTAGGATTTAATTGCTTACTGGTTTATTCATTTATGTATCTTGTTAGCAAACATTGCATGGGAAATTGAACATAATTGCTATATCTAAGTTCTAACCAAGGATTCATGCAAGAAATATTATTTGCCCAATTTATGCTTGTATCTAGCTGAATTATTTTGCAGATTCAAGGATTTATTGGCTATAACATACAAAATTGACAACAAATACAGGGGTTTCAGTGCTTTTTCAAGTAAGTTACACCTCAAAAATCCCTCATTTGACTTTATCATGCTTAATATTGCTTATTTCATTATTTAGGATTGAATTTATTTCATTTTCAGCCACATTTAAAGTTGAAATTCAGATCTGGAAATTGTTGGGCCATTTTGCCCAAGAGGGTTTCACTCAAAGTTCTGAAAAAGCAATTTCCAGCTTGCTGGAAATTGACTTTTTCAACTGTCATAGGTTGAGGAGAGGCCTCATAAGCCTCTATTTTGATCATCAGGCCTCTCCACCCCTAGACATAAAATATAGAAGTGCTTAGGCACTTGTAGGGTGGCTGACTTGAACTTAATAGGTTGCTGACTCTATTTTTATGCAGACTTTACAATCTGATTTTACAAGACAACAAGCTATTTTGACCCATAAGTCTCTATCCAACGGTCCAAACTAAAATATAATTACATATTACATAATTACATAAACTTGATTGACTGGTCATACTCCATATTTTCTGTATTTTGGTATTTCTAAATCCCTTGTTTAGTTTCCTACTGTAAACTGGTATTAAAAACCATCTAGACAGTTCCGAGAGATTAACACCTCCACTCCAAGTGATGCCATCTAAAGAACTGATCTTATTTGGGATTGTTTGGGGTTATATTTGGGACTCTTCCTTTGATGATTTAGGAGGTTTTGGGTCTAAACAGTTGGTGGCATGGGCCGAGGTGGCAGTGGGTCTCTGTCTTTGTGTCTCCATGCAACAAATTGCCAAGATCTTATCAGCCCTGCTAATCGGATTGATAACAACATGCTAGGGTTTTATGACAAAACCCAAATATCAAACCTCAAAGAGATTAACCTAGACCTAAACTTCAATATGCTCCAAGAAGACCATAAAACCCCAGTGACTCCAAAAGAGAGAGAGATCAAGTACAAATGAAGACTAAAGGTGGGGGGAGGAAGAAGACTAGTGCGCTCCTTGTCTAAGTCACATCTCTATAGAAGAGTGAATAAAATTATAAAAATGAACACACAAGATGATGAATGAGAAGAATTCTCTCTTTCCTCTATATCAATGCTACATTTATCGTTATTGGGAACTTACTATCAAAGGTCCAAGTATAAGTTATCGATAATATTAGGGAAAGTATCAAAAACTTTAAAACATAAAAAAATAATAATTTTTTTTTTTCAAATTTTAAAACTTCTAAGGAAACATCAACATCAAACAAACACATTGGTACATAAATATGAAAATAACATTGATATATAAGATGTGAGATGTCTATTAGCAAGCTCTGCTAAGACCTCAGGTGCGCTGCGAGGGTTACACATTGACGACCATGGCCATGGGCTTGGGAGGGGACCCCTCCCCTTAGAAGGATGAGGTTGCAACCTTTTAGGTTATGGTCTCCCAACTTTGCAAGAAACCAAGATCAGAGCGACAATTGCGATTTGTCAAAAGAGTAGAGAAGGTTCCATTTGTAGCTATTCCTCCGCTATTATGAAGACCAAATTTAACTTATTCGGATCGAACCCTACTTGGGAAATTCACAGGAATATGGCCATAACTTAAAACCATTGAATGGTGGATTGAAAAAATATGGAGATCAATGATGAAGGGACAAATCGGTTTTTATTCCTGCGACAATGGTTTTTTTGCTTTTTTGTTTGAAATCAAAGAAGATAGAGATGTGGTATTTAGGAATGTGTTGTATTTTTTGGGGAATTGGGGCATGTATTTGAATTCCCAGTCTTTAGATTTTGATCCAAATGAGGATATCCCCACAACCATCCCTGTCTTGGTCAAGCTCCCCAGGTTACCCCTATCTTGCTAGAATGATGATTGTTTGACAACAATTGGAAACCGATTAGGGAAATACCTAGATTGGGTCGAATCCAAGGGGCATCAGTTCACTTGTGCCAAGATCTGTGTTGAGGTTGATCTGGAAAAAAGATTGCCATCTGAAATAGATTTGACTCAGGGGCAATGGACCCATCGACAAGTTTTAGATTACGAGCAACTCCCTTTTAAGTGTCGAATTTGCTATGAATATAGAGAATCAAGCCAGATTTGGGGAAAAAACCAATTAGGCACAAGAGGAACAATGGTAGATCTAGAAAAAAGGAGGAAATAGGGTCAAAGGACCAGCAAATCCGTGACAATAAAAAAAGTGGGCCTTCCTCTTCCTCAAACCCCTTTGAAACGCTTCAAGGCCTTGAAGACCAGGAGGTGCTCGAATCAGATGAGAGGAGAAATGTGTCGCAACAAGAAATCCCTCAACAAAATGAAACTTCGACTCCAAAAGGTGGAAATGTTTCGGAGTCCCAAGAACAAGAACAACCAACAAGCAATGAAGCCACAGAAACCAACCCAAAGGTTGTGGAGCCCCCTTTAGTCCAAATCTAGAACCAAGCAATGATCGTGAGCAAGATAGATCTCCACACATGATTAAAGCAATTATAGGAAGCAGAGGCAAAGTAATGACCTGGAACGCTAGCAAGATGTTAGTTTACTCTGAAGGTGACCCTACAAGCTATGAATCGGAACAAACCAGGAAGGCGGGAAGGCACACAGAGAAGGAAAAGCAAGAAGCGGAGGCTGAGAAGAATATCAAATTGGGGACGCAATCTCAGCTGCCAAAAAATCTCAAAAATCCGGGGAAAAAGGACCGAGGAAGCTCGAAGTCGGTAGGTAACCCTTCTACCCCCCTTTCCTAATGAAATTAATCTCATGGAATATATGAGGCTTAGGAATCCCCATAATGTAATATCCCCATTTTTGGTGACACCTACGACAGGGCCAGGTTGGTCTTCCAGAGTTAGGAGCAGATAGGTCACAGGTGCAGATTGGTGTTATCAACGGGCTCAGGAGCTTTTCAGAGGAGTTTTGAGGAGTTTTCATGGTGTTCGGAGGCATTTGCTTGATATACTCCATCATTCGAGCAGTTTGGCTTTCGTTCCGATGCATTCCGATAACTTTCGGAAATTTGAGTTATTTATGGGCTTAACTCAGCCGATTATGCTCAAGGTGGCATTCCGGGAGGAATACATGATGGAACACCTTAGTGTAATAGCTCATTGGAACCGGGACGAGAATACCTACATGGTGGGATAGTTAGACACAAATTTCAGTGACCGGAGGAGGCGTGGTCGCCGATTTACCCTTTTCTGCATTAAAAAGGAATATTTTAATAAAAGGGAAAAGTGCTCCATGAATAAAATAATAATAAAATAATGCTCTAGAAGGCTCCAAGGGATCTATAAAAGAAACAGAGGAGGCCATTGGGAGATATCTTTGGAGTAGATCATTTGCTTGTGTATGAGAGGTTTGAGGACGTGGTTCTTTACTTCAGCCGTAGCCCTAGGACGGAAACCCTCGGGTGATTTGTGAGAGTGTTGGATGAAAACCCGACTCTCTTGAGGAGGCTTCACTTAGGAGTTTCACAGAGCTTCAGAGTTTGGTGTGAGGATCATTTAGATCTTCAACTTGGGCTTCATCATTTTCAGTGGGTTCAGTGTCAGCTGTTGCCGGAGGGAGAGTGTAGCAGTTCAGTTTGTGGCCAGCGCCGTTCATCAACTTATCTTGGTGGCCAGTTTTCTATCTCAGCTCTTTCTGGGTCAGACCTATATGTAAACCCCTTCTATTATCTATAATAAAAGCTGAGATTTTTCCCGTTCTATATGGTATTGGATTGTAGTGTTTCTTGTCTTTTTATTTTACATGGCAATCTTCTGTTGAGTGAATGTTTATTTTACGGCAAATTGTGGTATTCAGTATTTTTCTGCATCTTTAGTTAAAATATCCCATCCGGGATATTACACATAAAGTACCAAGTCATAAAGGATCTGGTTTGGCATGAGAAGCCCTAGATTCTTCTTATTCATGAAACTAAGTTAGAAGAAAAGGAAGCTCCGGAGCTCTCAGAGAAATCTTGGAAAGAAATTTCTGGCGTCACTCAGAGTTCGGAAGGGGATTTAGGAGGAATAAATACCTTCTAGTCCTTCTCCCAGTTCTCTCTGATTAATTATGTCAAGAATAAACACTAGATCACAACTCTACTTGAGCAGAAAGACACTAAGGAGTAGATCTCTATCATAAATGTGTATGCCCCAATTGTTTATGGAGATAAGGAGGAATTTTGGAACTCTATTGAGAAGCTTAAGGAAGAGGATCAACAGTCAAAGATCCCTTTAGGGACTGAATGGAGGACATAATTAGCCATTGAGATCTGGTAGATATTGTGCCATAAATGGGGCAATTCACTTGGAATAATCGAAGGAATGGTGCTAATCACATAACAACGCACCTAGATCTTTTTTTAATGCATGATAATTGGTTTCTAAAAGGGATTGAATGTGTCTCCAAAATCATTTCAAGGGGTTTCAGGTCATCACCCCATCGATCTTGAAATAGATTCCCTTGCGGATTTGGGCCCATTTCCTTTCGAATTCAATCCATTATGGATCCAGGAGGATGGGGTTGTAGAAATCATTACGAATGCAGGGATGACTCCAAACTTCCTATAGAGCAACTTACTAGGTCAAGTGGTAACAATGGAGTGATAACCCATTGTCACCTCAGATAAAGCTCCCTACTCTTTATGAACTTTCACCGATGGGAGGAGTCCTAGTATGAGAGGAATCACTAAAATAGATGGATCAATGATAGGATGTAGGGTGATTCCTCAAACCTATTCACAAGAGAGGCTATGATAACAGGCACACTTGCTATCAAAGTAAGGTGGATGGCTCTCTTAGAAGGGCTAAGAGGATGCCTAGACCTAGGGTTTGAGGAGTGTTGCCTCAAGAGAAGTGCCCAAGATCAAGGGATCTTAGGAGAAAAGGCTTTCTAAGTGACCTTTGTGAAATTGGAGTTACAAGTTTGCGGGGCCACAAAGAACCCTAAGTGGACCCAAACAAGGTCAAGGTTTTGGATTGGAGCAACAAATTGATGGTCTTGACCAAGTTAGGGAGAAGAATAAGATCAAAGTGATTGGATTTCTCTTGGAACTTGAGTACAATGCTCCTAGTGAAGCCACCTGTTGTAACATTATTTGATTTTGATAAGTTAGCATGGTAGTATAAAAAATAAAAATATAAAAATGCTAAGTTAGAACATAGATGAAAAAGAAATTTGAAAATGTTAGGAAAAGTATATTTATTTACATTTATGTGAGAAAAATGATAGGATAGTTTGCTCTAAACAAAGGAGGCAACAAAAAAAATGTTAGGGAAGCATAAAATAAAATGTTAAATGCTTTAGTGATCAAAATGATAATGGCCGCCTGTTTAAATGCGCTAGAATTTCATAATGTAAAGTTTAATTCATGATGTTTGAACCTTTGAAAAGGGGTTTGTAATTTCATTAATTAAATTAATCTATATGCGCGCATATTAATTTTATCGTAAAGTTGCTAAATGACAAGCGGTCAAATCAAAGAAGATAAAGTGCTCGCGGATTTCGACGATATATCTTGAGCTTCCCTCAGATCTACGGCGGAGTTTGACTTCGCACCCCCTCCGCCTATTTCTTGTTAATGCCGGGGGGGGGGTTCCGAAGTTCAATTTCAATGGTCGACCATTTTTGCTACGTGGTAGCATTAGATGACTTCGTACCCACTCCGCCTAAAACCAGAAACCAGGAGGCACCCCCCCCTCGAAATCCACCTCTGGTTTTCCACTTCCACTACCGTTTTCCCGTGCCATTACCGTTTATACCTCTGCCACTCATATCCTTCCACGTCACATATCCGTTATCCCTAACACTCCATTTCCCCATTAATCCTCCCGTTGGCCAATCAATTCGCACCATTTACCCGTTAATCATACTGTTGCGCAATAAATTCATTTGACTGTTAGCCACGACCATTAAACCCAAAACCGCAGTCTATAAAATTGCTCACAATCACCTGTTCATTACTTTACTTCCACCTTCAATTCATTTCCATCCTTCATCGCCGTTCTACAATGTGAATTATCTGCTGTAATTACCCTCCATTATCCCGAAACCTTATCATTGTTTCTGTAACCGGAAACTGTGAATCCCTGTCCCACTTTATTACAGTCAAACATGGCACCTAAGGCCAAAACAAAGAAACAAACTACTCCGAAAGGTAAAGGTAAAAAAATAGTGACAGAAGAAACCTCGAACGTTGACAGTGTTGCAGAGGTTGTACCCGAGGTCGCTCATCCAGCTGCCCAGGTCATTCTTAAAGCCGCCAAAGATGTTGCAGAAGACATTCTTGCAGCTTCACAAATCAACCTCGACCTCACACCCCTAGTAGATACCTATTTTAAAATAGCTGACTATCATAGTGAATTTGAATTTTATGAGCTACATTTGTGGCTTAAACAGAAGCATCTGGATAAACAAGACCCTATCAGGTTTTGGGAGTCCATGTTACCTCTGTTTGCATTCTCGCAAACTCACCCATTCCCAGATTTAATTGCCTAGTGTCAGAAGCAGTATGACCCTATAACCAGGTCAGTGGTGGCTCAGAACGGAAACGTTCTGATAACCATATCTCCTAAAACCATTAATCAGATGCTTCTCATCCCTCCTTCTGACTCCTTATCCTTTTTCTCCCCTGTTGCTCTCGTGGATCTCTATCACACATTATCCTTCCCACAAAGAGCCCAAATATTAGACATCTTTGTACTTGAGGATGCTGATTTACCAAAGAGAAATCCCCCATATGCATCCTCCATCTTCCCCATTGCTTCCAAACACTGTTTCTCCCTCCTTTCTTATCTGTTAGGATACCCCAATGATGAAACCGTTGATGAAATTATCCTAGGTTTCTTATCTATCTTCAACCTTGACAAACCACCATTTTTTATGTACAATGACAACCATTTTTTGGCTGCTATTATACATGAACAATTTATGAATTTCACCACTCAAGGAGTATTTACTTATTCTTCTGTGATCATTCATTTGATTTTGTTTCAGCAGACAGATATGTTACCCACCCATTCATTTCAACAAGCAGGACACACAGGGAGTGAATCAATCAGTGATTCACTGGACAGAGTTGGTCAGAGCATCATCAACAACTACTTCTTTTTCAGAATTCATAGATCTATTCATTCATCCAGTCAGGCAGTTCCTTATCAGTTCATCAGAGCCTAGAATTGGAGAAGACATTAGGAGAATTCTGCACCTCAGTGAGTAAGCAAAGACAGGCGATTGGTACCTGTACAATAATTACATAGAGATCAAGGTGTATGGTTGTGAGCTTCCACCATACAAGCTTCCAAAATATGCACCTATGAGAATTTTCTCATTAGAATACATAGGACATATGCTAAATATGGATGAATTACATTTTGTTTCAGGAAAGAGGAAAGCATAGTTTAAAATCAAAGCAAATATTGGATCATTCATTTGTAATACCAGAGCAGCTGGTATTGATGCAGAGACGCTATTAAAGAAGATGGGTTTTCAGTCAAGCTTCACTTGGTCATATGACCCTCATGGCATTATTTCTGCTTTGAGGGTTGAATCCAAGACAACATCTTACACTCACACCTCTAGACCAGAAATAGAAAAGTACATGAATCATGATGAATGGGTAGAAGGTAGTTTACAAGAAGCAGATGAACAGGTTATTTCTACTTCAAATGTACAAACACTAGTCCCTGACAGTAAACAACAAAAGAGAGTCAGAGAAGAGACACCCCATTCTAAGGAGCTTATGAAAGAATTCATCTTACAACATAAGAAACCAAGACTTGATTCTTCCTTACTTTCAGAAGATAAACAACTAGAGATCATAGACTTGGGAGAAATTGAAGTCTCCACATCTGCAAATGTTCCTCAGACTTATTCATCAACATCACCTGCACGAGAACCCTTACAGATCATCCAACATGCAGATGCCAGCTCTTCAAAAGAGCAGAATATTTTCTCCAAATTTCTAGAGATCAAACAAAAGAATGAAGCACTGAAGTGAGATGTTTACAACCAATTTTGGAAACAGACATCTACATCACAACAGAGGCTTCTCACTGCCTTTGACAGTGAGAAGCGCAGGATGCAGATGGCCTTCCTACAAGCAACAGTGCCATTTCCGAAAACCCATGCTGACTATAAGAAGACTGTTCTCTCATTTGATGCAAGACAATTACATCCAATTAATCAGATGGATATGCACAGGCAGTCAGGGGAAATGTTATTTTCAACCATGACTACAACATCTATGTCTCTTTCAAAATCAAAAGTAGCACTCTCAAATTTGCAATCCCTGTTGAAGATTGAGAAACTGTATTGTTTGGCTAAAGATAACAGGATAAAGACATTGGAGGAACTTGTAGTAAAAGTAGGATATGATCTTGCTAACTGCAAAGCAACTGAAGAGATCATCAAGAAGAAAGATGCAGACATTGCTACCCGGCGAAAAAACTTAAGCTGCCCTCGACTGAAGACCCACAGACTAAAGAAATGACGCAGAATGAATCTGACAAGGAGGAAATGCTTAAATTAATTATTGACCAAAATCTACAGATCAGAAAAATGGAAGAACAGATTGAAGAACTGCTGAAAGAGAAATCAACACTCCAGGTAAATGTTGATCCTACTTCAACAATTCAAACATCTTCTGCAGGTGAAGAAACTTCAACAACCTTGGACATGACTGATCCAACACAACTGTCTCAAGAATTAGCCACTCAGAAACAAGCACATGAAAAGCTAAGTCAGAAGTTTCAACTTCTTGAGTCCCAGAAGTTTAAAAATGATACTTTGTATCTAAATGAAATGCAGAAGACTCATCAATTGGAGCTTAGAATCAAAGAACTGGAAAGTGAAACTCTAATGGCATCAACTTTAGCAGAAGCTAAACAAATTATTTGGGAAAGTATCAATGAGTCCATTACTGAAATATGGCCATCTATTCAGATCATCTTCGAGCAACAGGAACTCATTAACAAGCTCAGAACAACAATTCAAGAAGGGAAGGATCAACTCCACCAGAAGCCCAATGAAGCTTCCAATATGATTAAGGTTCTTAATTCTAAGAACAAGGAAGAGGTAGAAGCAATTAACATTTCAGACAGGACTGCAACTATTTTAGAAATAAAAAAGGTTTTGCAGAAAAGGAACTTGATCAACCAGTTGCAGACCAAGTGTGAAGCCTTAAATGTTATTGTCAAAAGGTTTCATACTAAATTTAATATTTTAAATCAAAAGGGTCTGCCAGGTTTAGTTGGATTAGATGACGAGTTGGTCAAGTTAGAAGATTATTGTAAAAAGCTGTATACAATTGTAGTAGATAAAACAAAATTTGCAGGTATCAAGTGTCACATTACAGGTAGAGCTTTTCTTGAAGCTTTACAGTTTGACTTGATTATTCAGCATCAAGTCAAATAGTTGTTCATCCAGAAACCAACTTTCGATAGATTTACTGAAGTGGATGAAGTTTTCAGGAAAGTGATAAATTGTGAAATTCCTAGTGAAGATCAGTGGGATAAGTTTTGTGAAACCATTGAGTGAAAAGATTAATTTTTCAGCGTGCCAGCACATCCGATTTTGAAGAGCCAGGTCAACAACAGCCTCCAGCAAAAAGGGACAAGTCAGCAACAACTTTCACTAAAAGAGGTCGAATCATCAACAGTCTCCAGAAAAACAGAGACACTACCTATTTGTCTCCTTTTATTCTTATTATCCTATTATTGTAAATCAGTTAAGATATTTTTGAAGTTTTGTAAATTAGTATAAATAACTCTCAGCACAAGTTATGAAGGGTTGCACCCTTGGATAAGGAGATTTTGGTAAACATAAATAGTACCAAGTTTTGTTGATCATCAATAATACAAAGCAGGATTCTGAACTCATCTCGTAAAACTTTGTCTTCCTGTGAGTTTTCCAGTTTTCTGTCATTATGTTTCTTCATATGTTTAATTATCATCAAAATAATTAGGCGAGGTTGACTGTGTCTTAGCAACCTTGTAATTCCTCACGAAGTTATAATTATTATAAATAATGGCTTACTTGGCAATCTCTTAATGTAAATCCCTTTTATCAATAAATTGTCAGTATTTTGGTGATGTTAAATATATTTTGTTGAACTTCTAAACATTGTTTAAAGGTTTTCCAGCTTATGGTTTATTGAATAGTTCAATTTGAATGTTTAATAATCATATCTTCGTATTCTACTTAATCGAAATCATGAAAGCTTAATTACTGTATGAGATGAACAAGCAGCCCTTACTTTAAATTATTGATACTATCAGTAAGATTTAAAAAAACCTTAGCTGTTTGATTAAATTCTATCTTATGCATTGGTCCTCCAAAATATTTTAAAACACAAACAAACATTTTAGATGCTTTGGCATGATTATTGACCAAAATCATCTCAAAGAACAACACCACCAACCAAAGAGAACCTAGGGATGAGAATGCTCTTCAAGCTAGGGCTTGAAATATCTTGAGATTCCATCGTGGGATCAATCTTAAATTTGGAGGACCTCTCAAGAAGATCCCATCGCAGTAGTTGACCAATTTTCAAGGATTTTCAGTGGCTAGAAACGATTTTAGATGATGCCCTAGGAGACCTATTAGGTTAGAGCTTTAGGACTAGACCAGTGCCTAGCCAATTGGGAGAATGGAATCAGACGAAATCAATGCTTAGATAGGCTTAAATCCAACCAAGGAGTTCCCCAACAACTTCATATGGCCCAAGCAACAACTAGGTTACAAAGAGAAGTTTATACGTCTTTTATGTTGCGAATGATGACTTATCAAGGAAAATCATGAACAATCACGTACCCCTAGGACAATAATTCACCATACTTCATAATGATCATATGAAAAATCCCTCACAAAGACAAGACCAACAACTTTGCATAAGACAAAGAGTAGCGACACTAACTTCATGAACGAAAATAATTCATAGGTAATTTCATGAGACAAATGGCAAAGTAAGCATGAAAAAGTACTCACAAGTATAGCAAAATTATTCCAATCATCAAGATGCAAGAAAATCGAGGCTCTAAGACAATTAATTAAGCTCTTCCAAACATCGAAATGCATTAAATCTCCAATTCATCCATCAAAAGTCTTAGCGAAAATCCCAGAAGAAACAAATGATCCAAATCCAAGTGATGATGAGATTCAAATGAACTCTCATCAATATATATCCTTCCTAATTAGGTCTAATTAGGCCCCTACTAGTAAAATAATGTCCAAAAATAACATCCCTTGGTGACAATCCCACCAAGATAGCTCCATAATACAACAATAAACCTCCCAAGAGGGAAAAATAATAAATACAATGAGTCATTGGGCCCTTGAAGAGGCTTAGTGGAAGTCCAAAGTTTGCCAAGGTGAGAGAAAAGACTCCAAACATAGTGACCAAGGGGTTGGCCCCTTGATATCCAAGCAAATCAAATGTAGTGTCCCCAAGTGGGTGTGGGGTGTAATGTTCCAAATTTTATGGAACATTAATTTTTGTTAAGGAGATGAATAAAATGGGTAGGGGACCCATTCTTTGTATGATTAGAGAATAAAAATCCTCAAGTATGAAAGAGGATCATGTTGGAGATAGGTTTCACACCTCCATGTGTGAAAGGAGGTTTTTGCATAAAGATTTGGCCAAGGTTGACCAAGTCAAACTGCGTTGGCATGAGTTGGAAAGCACTAAGTAGGACAACGTAGGAGGGAAGCTTCTAGAGGAGGGAAACCCTAATTCGAAGTAGGACCCATGGAGGGAAGGCTCACTTGTTTAAAAGAGGAGCAAAGCAGCCATTGAGATTATCTTTTGATCATTTTTACATTTGAGTCTTAGAGACTTGTTGCTGCCTCTTGCTGTTTAGCAGAGCTGCAGTGCCTTCGGGCACGAGGGAGTCCTGTTTAGGAATTCCTCTCATTCTTGAATAGCTCATGAAGGATTGCATTCCATTCCCTACATTCAGGCATTCAGGCCATAGATTCAGCCATCTACATCAGCGCAGTTTCTGCAGCAGATATTGTGCAGTGTTGCTGGGTGTTGCTGGGGAGGTTTCCACACACCATCTGGAGCTAGTTTTTCAGTGGAGAGAGGTTCCATCCATTGGGAGATCAGCAAAAGAGGTTCTTGAGCATATCCCATCATCTTTGGCATCAGGCCAACCACATTCCATCATTGGCAGCGCAGTCCCTCTCTTAGACAACGTTTTTCTGGGTGCATATTTGCTGTGAGGGATTAGCAGATTTTGGAGGGGAAGTCTTGGGTGAAAGGATCAACCTTTCACTTCAGATTTTCATTGGAGAAGGGGTCTTCATCTATAGCAGCTATTTCAGCCTTCTCCATCCATTTCTAGCTCTTGAGTTGCAACAGCTATTGCAACTCCGACATTTTTGTATTATAGTGTTTTTGCATAGATTTCAGCCAATCCTCTTAAAGGATTGATGTTATGTATTTTCAGGGGTTGAGATCTTGCTCCCCCTTCTTATTTGAGCCTATCATTGTCATATCATTGTATTTCCATTATTTATGCGTCAGTCTCTCATGTAACTGCGCAGTCATGGCCTAGGGCTTTCTATATACAGCAGTGTTTCTCATATGTGCATGTACAGTTTTCTTGAGGCTTGTTGTGCCTTGCTTAAGTGATCATTTCCTCAAGGAGTTGTATATTTTATTGTTGCTATGATCTAATATGATGGCCATTGAGTTCTCCGACATTTCATGTGTATGTGAATCACTGCTATTTTCCATTTGATGTATTTGTTATTGCTGTAGCTGCAATGTTGGGGTTATCTTAAGAGATTCCCAATCTTGTTGTATTTCCCTCTTGGGGATATTGTCCTTTGACAATCACTCGATAGACGGAGTCTGCTAGTGGGCCAGGTAGCCTCTGGAGCTCATCCTTCGTTTAAAGGTGACAAATCCAGTAAATGCCCCTGCAGTCTACCTCTGGAATAGATTTGCTTTGTTGATTGACAATGTTTCTGAAAAAGGAATATTACAGTGGTATCAGAGCATTGAACTGGCACAACCTATGAGTTCGATTTCAGAGGAGAATGATGAAGAAGATGAGACTGATCTCATCTAATTTTGGATTAAAGAAGAGCCTCCCTAAGGGGGAGGAGAAGAAAAGGGGAGAAGAGGAAGGTCCATGCACTTCCTATTCTCTTGAAGACCAGCATGGGAGATGCTTGGATTTCCAGTTCTTAAGGAAGTACCTGGGTGACTATAAACCCCATTTTGCAACATTCAGGGGAGCTACAGCGTTCCCACAGTTTATTCAACAGATGGAGGAGAGAAGGCCCCGTGGAAAATGAGAAATCAGAGGCAATAGGCTTCTATTGTCTACATTTGATGGGGTTACTTCAGCTAGAGCTTGGGAGAAGAAGCTGGAGGCATTTTTATTGCTGCATCCAGTGGCAGAGAAAGAATCAGTGGAGATGGCAACGCTGTACATGGAGGAGGAAACCTTTGTTTGGTGGTTCAAACCCTTGGTCCATTCAAGGGTAAGTTATTTTGCAGTCTTTTCTCAAAGGTTGATTCAAACCTTCGATGGAGAAAGAACAAAGGAAGAAAAGCTCACATCACCATGGGAGGAGGATTGCACCAACGCTGCTACAGCTTTGAAGGAGCAACCTTCAACATCTATGGATGAAGAAGCCATTGGAGGAAAAGCCATTGCAGCCACACAAGAAGGTCCCAAGATCCACCAAGGTATGAGCAAAGTTCCACATTTTACTTTAGCAATTAATCTTAAGGATGGTGGAATCTCATATGAAGAGGTCCAAGGATCAAATCACATGGCCACTTTAGGGCCTCATGATTGCACTGCGCTGTGCAAAGGGTTCAAAGAGAAGATGAACCCTCATCCTCATACATATTTGATGACTTGCATTCAACCTTTGAGGTGGGAGTGTGAACTTTTGGAGGATGAAGTAAACCATGACACCTCCATGAAGAATCATGAAACAAATTGTGAACCGGAGGAAGAGACAGCTACTATATCATTGGAGGAATCAGCAGCGCTGTTGAACATGGGTGGAGAGGAGACATCACCTCCATCACATTTGGATCCTCATAGATCCAACATGGTCATGGGAGAGAGGCCTTTCCTAAGAGGTCTCCAAGGAGCTGCATTTCAAACTCCCATGAAATGCAAAAAGCAAGAATTGGTTTGGGAGAATGGTAGCCCTCATGGGAGGAGTACCAAAGAAGAGGAGAGATGGCAGGATATTTACATCATTGGGCAGCAAGGAGAAGGGATACATATTGCTGATATAACATATATATCAGTCATGATACCTTCATCACATGAGGCATATGATGTGAGCATGAGGAAGCAACAAGCACTTGAGTTGCTTGGGATTGATGGGAGAGAGCACAAGCAGATTTGCTCTCATATGATTGATGGTGTTGCAGGAGTAGAGGAGGGCACTCTCATAGTGCAAAGGGATCACTCCTTAGCTGGGATTGATTGGGAGGCATTTCCCTCTTGGGAGAAGCTTCATATTTGCAGCAACATCACCAGAGTTGTTCTTGACAAGGAGCATGTCAAGGAACAAAGATTGGCATGGGAAAGAGCCTTTTTGAATGAGCTCATAGCGCTGTCATTTGGGAGGAGGATCACATGCATAGATCCATCTATCATCTCACTTCCAGCCTATGGTAAGAGTCTTGTGTGTACCTTTGCTGATTTACATACTCTTATCATTATGATGCAGTGCAGGGCTTTTCAAAGGGGCAGATTTTTCATGTTGCTCCATGAGCAAAATTGGGCCAAACTATGTGATGGAGACAGCCATATTTTATATGGCCTTGGGCAAGTGTTACCTTCCATGTATGTTCAACATTTATGTTCAGCCACTTACCATGCATCATCAAATGTAAGAACATACATTGCTATTCATGAGCTGAAAAACAACTTGCCATATCATTTCTCAAAGTAGCAGTTTGGGAAACTACGCCGTGACCACTTGGGAGACTGTTGGTACATCTTTGCACAACATGAAACCTTCAATACTTGCCTCATTTTACTGCTGATTATGGTCTTCTTGGCTGATATTGCTGTTATCTTAATGGAGGACATGATCAGAGGATAGACACGGGATGAATGTGTCATTGATGAGGAAGAACTCCCATATTTTCTTTAGTACATGTTCTAAGGGGAACATGAGAGGAGGTATGGCTATAGCCACATATTTGCTTACTTGTGGGGTGAGCCATGGGCTTGGTAATGTTATCCATCCATTGTATGTATATGGGCAGGTATTTGACCTTATGTTGCTGATTCATTCATCTATTTACTATTTAGTAGTAAATGTGGTAGTTGTGTGCAATACTTGCCATGTTATTTTCTGCAGTTGCAGTGGATGTGGTTGCATTGTGACCCTACGAGACATTGTTTGCATATTGCTGCACATGGTATAACCTACAACAAACATGTCATGGGGGCATTCTATGGTGATCTTGTCCTATTCATCATAGATGACATGTCTTGGGCCAACTAGATTATCATTGTTGGAGGAGAAATCCTCGAAGGATTGCTTTTCATTTTGCCACTTGAGGGCAATACTTTTGCAGCCCAGGATCAACATACACTCCACACTTGTCATAAGTGGAGAAGAGGACAACATGGGGCAAGTTATAGTGCTTGCCATGATCAGATTTCAGCCCACCTTCATTTCTGGAGCTCAAGGTGGAGGGAGATTTTCCATGAGTTGCCTTGTTGAGAGGCAACTTATTTTTCATTATTAGTGGCTTGAGGATGGGAGATTCATATGGGGATGATAAATCCCATTATATATCAGACCTCATGCCTCAAGGAGGCCCTTGGACAGCTCTTTGTTCCTTCATGGGTATTTGTTTCTACATGATAGCTATTTGGGAATGTTCACCCCAAGGCTAGATTGCATTTGTTGGAGGGACAGTTTGGAGACTTGATTGCTGGTATGGCATCGTTTCCCTTGAGGAGATCATCACATAAGGATGCTACAGGAGGAAGGGCAGAAAGAAACTCAGTTCATCCTTGCAATTGCTTGAGGGCAAGCAATATTTTGAGAGGCGAGGACTGTAATGTTCCAAATTTTATGGAACATTAATTTTTGTTAAGGAGATGAATAAAATGGGTAGGGAACCCATTATTTGCATGATTAGAGAATAAAAATCCTCTAAGTATGAAAGAGGATCATGTTGGAGATAGGTTTCACACCTCCATGTGTGAAAGGAGGTTTTTGCATAAAGATTTGGCCAAGGTTGACCAAGTCAAACTGCGTTGGCATGAGTTGGAAAGCACTAAGCAGGACAACGTAGGAGCGAAGCTTCTAGAGGAAGGAAACCCTAATTTGAAGTAGGGCCCATGGAGGGAAGGCTCACTTGTTTAAAAGAGGAGCAAGGCAGCCATTGAGATTATCTTTTAATCACTTTACATTTGAGTCTTAGAGACTTGTTGCTGCCTCTTGCTGTGTAGCAGAGTTGCAGTGCCTTCGGGCATGAGGGAGTCCTGTTTAGGAATTCCTCTCCTTCTTGAGTAGCTCATGAAGGATTGCATTCCATTCCCCACATTCAGGCATTCAGGCCATAGCTTCAACCATCTACATCAGCACAGTTTCTACAGCAGATATTGTGCAGTGTTGCTGGGGAGGTTTCCACACACCATTTGGAGCTAGTTTTTCAATGGAGAGAGGTTCCATCCATTGGGAGATCAGCAAAAGAGGTTCTTGAGCATATCCCATCATCTTTGGCATCAGGCCAACCACATTCCATCATTGGCAGCGCAGTCCCTCTCTTAGACAACGTTTTTCTGGGTGCATATTTGCTGTGAGGGATTAGCAGATTTTGGAGGGGAAGTCTTGGGTGAAAGGATCAACCTTTCACTTCAGATTTTCATTGGAGAAGGGGTCCTCATCTATAGTAGCTATTTCAGCCTTCTCCATCCATTTCTAGCTCTCGAGTTGCAACAGCTATTGCAACTCCGACATTTTTGTATTATAGTGTTTTTGCATAGATTTCAGCCAATCCTCTTAAAGGATTGATGTTATGTATTTTCAGGGGTTGAGATCTTGCTCCCCCTTCTTATTTGAGCCTATCATTGTCATATCATTGTATTTCCATTATTTATGCGTCAGTCTCTCATGTAACTGCGCAGTCATGGCCTAGGGCTTTCTATATACAGCAGTGTTTCTCATATGTGCATGTACAGTTTTCTTGAGGCTTGTTGTGCCTTGCTTAAGTGATCATTTCCTCAAGGAGTTGTATTTATTATTGTTGCTATGATCTAATATGATGGCCATTGAGTTCTCAGGCATTTCATGTGTATGTGAATCACTGCTATTTTCCATTTGATGTATTTGTTATTGCTGTAGCTGCAATGTTGGGGTTATCTTAAGAGATTCCCAATCTTGTTGTATTTCCCTCTTGGGGATATTGTCCTTTGACAATCACTCTATAGACGGAGTCTGCTAGTGGGCCAGGTAGCCTCTGGAGCTCATCCTTCGTTTAAAGGTGACAAATCCAGTAAATACCCCTGCAGTCTACCTCTGGAATAGATTTGCTTTGTCGATTGACAATGTTTCTGAAAAAGGAATATTACATGGGGGCACAATGACATCCTCATGGGTCTCCAAGTGGATCGATAATGCTTGTATACCATCTGTAAGGGCTAGAATGATGACATAAACCCTCCCTTTGTCTCCCATGGTGAGACACATCCTCATCTAGGCCCTGGAACATCTGTCAAGTGTGTGGTACAATTTGAAGCCTACTTAACATGGTGGTCTAGGTGCATCATCCTTATTGAAAAAGGTGGAACACGAGCACTCAATGAATAGTGTTGAGGGATCCATGAAGTGGTAATATGCTCTCTGCTGTGGTGGAGGCCTATGGCTCTCAACGCTTACCCTACAAGTGCCAATATGACCCTCTGGAGGGCTTGGACCCCGTATAGGGAGACCAAAGTTCAAACCCCAAATGGAGACCCACCTGCAATCCTGTATAAGATCCAATGCATCCCCTCGCCTTCTAGCACAACAAATCATTAGATTAATCGAGTAAAAGAGCTTACAAATCATGGAATCAAGTGGACACTTCATAGTGACATGCCCTTCCATAGTGGGCTTTAGCATGTACAAGTGTCTCCAAGCTCAATAAGGGGGTTAACCAAGGACCCTATTTGGTGGTTTCAAACTCTAAAGGGGGTGACATGTCCATGGTACATCCATCAAGTGGTAGGTGGCATATGATATAATGATTGAATGGAGTGGGACATCAGAGAAAGGCTCCAAGCCACATGCCACAATACAAGGGTAGCTATAATAGGGGAAGCCCACACTTGGGTATATGAATGTAGGAGGGAGCAATCCTGGTACATGAGTTACCCTGACCTTTGTTTTTCCACCCTTCTTCATGTGCCTTTTTCCTTTGATTGATTTTTCTTCATAACTGCTCGGGGCTTGAGGG
Source organism: Pinus albicaulis (assembly GCA_034641835.2). Taxonomy (NCBI): domain Eukaryota; kingdom Viridiplantae; phylum Streptophyta; class Pinopsida; order Pinales; family Pinaceae; genus Pinus; species Pinus albicaulis. The sequence continues at coordinate 1,286,084,130 of CM076575.1, read as the reverse complement.
GATGAGAGCATATGTGTAGGATATAGCAATGATTACCCCCTTAAGGTGGGGCAGTTCATCGCCCACCAGGGGCTGGGACAATCATGGGTTCCTTAATGATGTAAGGGTCCAATATGAGGGGCCCTAGGAACCAGGGTGATGGCCATAATGATAGGGGTAGAGCTCATGTTTGGCTTTTCCCCACGTGCTAAATTTGTATGCCCCAACCATCTTTTGCATTTTATGGTACGTTTCCTTTTGAGAGTAGCTAAAATATGAATTTTCTTTTCATTTCAGCTGCATCAACCTTTGGGGCACCGTTCTAGGCCCGACCAAGGTGAGGACAAGGGGAGGGGGAAGCTAATTACTTGTGGACCCAATGGACAAATGTGGACCCAGATGGGAAAAGTGATGAATGGGGTTATAACAAGCAGAGGGGAGGTGATGTATATAGTGTTGGGAAGCGGGACCATGCAACAAAATTCAGGTTTTCCCATGTAATGTCATCCCTAAAGATAGTAGCCAGTAAAGGAGACCCCATAGGACTAGATACAAGGTTAACCATCAAATTGGGCAGAGGAGACAAGAGTACACACCTAGCCCACTCTTTCCGCCGAATCCCCCCACTAATCCATGCCCAAAAGTGTTCATGATAAGTAAGCAAAAATACCCAACTACACGATGAAAATCCATACCTTCGGGGTTGGAGGGCTCACCTTCAAACACACGATCATAACAGATGGGTGAGGGACCACATGGCTGGCTCAGGTGGTGGAGATAACGACACATCAAGCTATCCAGTGGCTATAAGGGGCTACTGGCGGCTAGTTGAGGACCATGTAGGATAAATTGTTTTCCTATGGTTATCACCCACAAAGTGGAGATCATGGACCAATAAAGTGTTAAGCCATGGATTAATAGCCATTAGTATCAAGAAGAATATGAGTTGTTGAATCACTCTATCTAAAACACATCATGATCATCATAATACATAACTACAAAAGCATACTAATGTATACTAAAGAAACACACTAAGATACATGCTTTTACCTAATATACACATTAGACCAAGTTGAACTTAACTAATATCTCATTCTTGTGTTATTGAACAAATTTCTATTTTGTTACTTTTATAATAGATTTTTTTGAGAGAATTTATACATAACCATGAACCAAAGTGGATTTTCCAAAGCTACCTCAATAGCTAAGTGATTATCGTTCATTTCTAATCATATGACTAAATCCATGTATTTCCCAACGTTATCAGTGACAATATTTACTGCTGCTACTTGGTGTTTTACCAAAACTCATAGTGGTCGGCCATAAGTTTTCACTTGCTTTGCTTCTCTTCTTTGATAGGGGCATCAAATTTGTACAATGTTCAAGATGCCCTTGTTATCACTCAATCTAGCAAGGGTCCTAGGAGGGGTTCCAAAGGGGAAACTACTAGACCAAGTGACAACAATGGGACAAGACCCACTGTCACCTCAGTCAATGTCCCCTACTATTTATGGACTTTCATCGATGGGAGGAGTCCTAATGTTAGGGAAATCACTATGAATGGCATGTCAATGGTGGAGAGGTAGTGATTTCAAAAGCCCATTTATAGGAGAGACTCAAATGAAAAGAGATTAATTGCTCAAGAAGCAAGGTGTACTATGCAGGGCTCTCCAAGAAAGGCTTTAGAGGAAGCCTAGACTTAGGGATGAGGGATATTCCTCAGTAAGGGATGCCCTAGACCTAATATTCCTATGATAAAGGGTTACTAAGATGATCCTTGTGAAATTAGAGTGACAAGGGTGTGGGGCCACAAAGAAACCCAAGTGGGCTCAAACAAGGTCAAGGATTTAAGGTGAAACTTCAAACAAAAGGTCTTGACCAAGTAAGGGAGGAGAAAAGGATCAAAGAAATTAGATTTGACTTGAATTTTAATCCGATGATCCTTGATGAAGCCACTAACCAATGAAACCTGGGACCAAGAATGGAGTTGGAGCTAGGGCTTGGGATAATTCCAAATCTAGCCATGAGAATTCTTTCAAAATTTGTGAGGCCTAGAGGACACCCCAAAGTAGTTGTGGTCCAACTTGCTCACCAAATGGATGACTGCAGTGGATTTCGTGTGATGCCCTAGGAGACACTAGGGTTAGGGCCAAAAAAAAGAGAGAGCAAAAGGTGAAAAGATATTCATTGAGTTGATCACCAAGGATAGGATCAATGCCTAACCTATTGGGAGAATGGAGTCAATGAGATCTCAACCTTTGGAGTTCTTTTACCCAATCAAGGAGTTCCCCAACAACTTCGTATAGCCCTAAGGGTAGCAACTAGGTTACCAAAGAAATTTATACTTCTTATTGCTGCAATTTGATGACTTATCAAGGAAATTATGGGCACAATGTACCCCTAGGAACATTCATTCACTATACCCAATCATGTAACATATGAAATACTCTCATAAAATCAAGATTTGACAAATTCACATAATTAGGGCAAAAACTTAGATTCCATGAGCGAAAATTCCATATATTATACATGTGTACATAAAATAGAAAAATAGACCATGAAAAATCACTTACAAGTATAGCGAATATATCCAATCATCAAAGAGACAAAATTGAAGCCCCAAGACCAAGAAAATATTTCCAAATGTCAAAATGCATCAATGTTCATCCAATTTGTCCTCCAATAGCTATAGCGAAATTCTCAAGAAGAGATAAAGATACAAATCCAAGTGATGATGAGACTCAAATGATCCTCTCATCAATATATATCATCCTTTAAGGGTTCGGTTTTCCTAATTAGGCCTAATGATTTCCCAACTAATAAAATAATGTACAAAATAACATTACTTGGTGACAAGCCCACCAAAATAGCTCCATAACATGAAAATAAGCCTCTTAAGAGGGCCAACATGATAGATACAATAGGTTGAAGGGCCATTGAAAGGCAAAATGGAGTCCAACATGTGCCAAAATGAGCAGAAGGGCTCCAACTATAGTAATAAAGGGGGTGGCCCCTTAATCTCCAAGCAAATGATCTATGGTGCTGTGGGGGCACAAAAACATCCTCATGGGTCTCCAAGTGGATCGAACAAGCCTATATCCCATCTGTAAGGGCTAGAACAATGATGCAATCCCTCCCTTTATCTCCCATGGTTAGACACAACCTCATTTGGGCCTTGGATCAACTGCCAAGTGTGTGGTGCAAGTGTGTAGTCGACTAGGCAAGGTGGTCCAAGTTCATCATTGTCATCAAATAGGTGAAACATGATTGAACAATGAATGGTGCTGAAAGATCCCATGGCATAGCTATCTGCTCTCTGCTATAGTGGAGGCCCATGGCTCTCAATGCACACCTTACAAATTCCATTATGACCCTCTTGAGGGTTTGGACCACGTATAGGGAGACCAAACCCCAAGATGAAAACCCACCTGCAATCTTGTATAAGATCCAATGGATCTCCTCATCTTCTAGTACAACAAATCATCAGTGTAATTGAGTAAATAAGCTTACAAGACATGGAACCAAGTGGACACTTCATAGTGGCATGCCCTTCCATAATGGGCTTTCGAGTGTACGAGTGTCTCCAAGTTCAAGAAGGTGGTTAAATCAAGGACCCTATTAAGTGGTTTCAATCTCTAAGGGCGTGACAGGTTCATGGTACATCCATCAAGTGGCAGGTTTCATGTGATATAATGGTGGAATGGAGTGAGGTATCAGGGGAAGGCTCCAAGCCACATGCCACAGTACAAGGGTAGCTAAGACAAGGGAAGCCCACACTTGGGTATATATATGTAGGAGGGAACAATCGTGGTACATGAGTTACCCCGATCTTTGTTTTTCCACCCTTATTCATATGCCTTTTGCCTTCTATTGACTTTTCTTTTAAAACTGCTCGAGGACCTAGGGGATGAGAGCATGATGTGAATGATATAACAATGAATACCCCCTTAAGGTTGGGTAGTTCATCGCTCACTAGGGGTTGGGACAATCATGGGTTCCTTAATGATGTATAGGGACCAATATAGGGGACCTAGGAACTAGGGTGATGGCCATAATGATAAGGGGGCAAAACTCATGCTAGTTTTTGCCCACGTAAATTTGTATGTCCCAACCATCATTTTGCATTTTATGGTACTTTTCTTGTTGAGAGTGGCCAAATTATGCTTTTTAACTGCATCAACCTCCGGGGCATCGTTCTAGGTCTGACCCAAAGTGTGGATAAGGGGTGGGGGGGGGGGACGCTAACTTCTTGTGGACCCAATGGACAAATGTGGACCTAGATGGGAAATATGTGAAAAGGGGTTATAATGAGTGGAGGGGAGTGATATATGTGATGTTGAGAAGCAGGACAGCGCAACTGTGAAAATTTGGCTAACCCCAAATCCTATTATAACAATTGGAATTAATTCTCCTAATTGTTAAATTAATTCTTAACAATTTATTTGCAGTTTTCTACGACAAACACTGAATCAATCACACTGCAACCTGCACAAATAAACTGCGGAAGAAAATAAATGTAGGAAGAAATATAAACACACACAAAATAACACTGTTATTTTTGGACCAATGCCCCCGGAAAAACCCAACTTGGGAAAACCGATGCAACAATTGAGGGTTTTAATATTATGCAGTAGTGAAATATCTTAGTACAATTGGATGCCCAAACTGACAATCCTATAGAGAAAAACTGGCAAGAAAATCTAGTGAGGAAATTCCTCACTCCACAGACGAATTCGAGCACTGACCTCAACTAGAAATGCAGCCGTCCAAACTGCCTCTGTGCAGTCTCTACGTCACCCTCATGCAGCCTCTACGTCACCCAGCGTGGAACTACGTCACCTCAAGCTGTCTCGTTAGCTGTTGATTGAGAAACTGACTCTCCTGGCTTCTGGACCTTATGCCCAACTTCAGGCACTGAATAACTGCTTCTCCTCCAACAAATACAAATTTCTTACTAAAGCTACTGTGTTTGCACCGCGTTAGCCTCACTGTGGCCTCTTTGCCTCTCTGCAAATGCACTCACCGGATTTGGAATACCTCCTCCGGCTTCATTGTTTCTACCTCTCTCCCATTGCTTTGACTTCACTAAACCTCTCCCTTCTCCGACAACAAAACACTGCTACTCTAGAAATCGATTTCCCAGTAAAATCGAACTACTCAAGTGTACCTTCTCCAAGCCCCATCGACTTATCTTATAATCCTTCGTTGAGACTTCAACGACCAAGATTAGATCTTAATCAATGGCTAGGATTAACTTGAAATCGATCTATGTGATTTTCTAGAACATTCACACTGTGACTTAATTAATTTTGATTAATTAATCATTATTCCCTAAGTTTAGACTTAAGAAATATTTAAAAACTGACTAATAATCTAATTAAGTTGTCTCTAGGTGGAATTTCCAGAAACGATTTCTGGGTTTTGGAGATATCATGTATTCTAGCCTCTCCACAAAATTTCAAGGCTAGAACACATCTGATGCTACAAAAACCAACGACAACCAAAGTCGAGATTTCCCAAGTAATGTCACTCCTAAAACTAGTAGCCAATATAGGAGATCGCACAGGACTAGGATACAAGGTTAACCATAAAATTAGACAAGGAGACAAGAACACAAACCAATCCCATTATTTTCGCCGAATCCCCCCCCACTAATCCATGTCCAAAAGTGTCCATGATAAGTAAGCAAAGATACCCAACTACATAATGAAAAGCCATACCTTCGGGGTTGGAAAGCCCATCTTCAAACATACGATCATAACAAATGGGCGAGGGTCCATAATGGCTGGCTCAAGCGGGGGAGATGGTGGCACATCGAGATATCTAGTGGCTGCAAGGGGCTACTGGCTGTTGATTGAGGACCATCTAGGAGAAAAAATTCTCCTATGGGTGTCACTCATGGGTGGTGGGTAATAGTCCCTAAGGTTCCCCTTATGTTTTGGGGATGGTAGGGACATCCCTAGCCCATTCCCCTACCTGTAGAGTGTAGGTGTTAAAAGAAGAAGAATCAAGGGTGATGTGTTTTTTCATTGTGGCTTCTAAGGCCTTCATATTTTAAAAAATTCATACTCTAGATGATGATCTCGGCCACAAAAATTGCAATTCCTATTACTTTTCTTACTCTTTCATTTTGGTTATTTGGCACTATTGGGAGTATAAGTTGGTTGAAAGGGTTTGAGACCCTTGTTTTGCTTCTTGTGCTAGGATGTTGCTTCTTGGGATGCTTGGTTTTATCTTTTTATTGGGCCACTAAAGCTACGTTGGATGTACCTGCGGTGTTGATCACTCCAAGATGGGAGAGCTTGTCTTGCATTATAATCAAAGAATTGCAAAAATATCCAAGTGTGGGATCCTTATATGTAGCCCCTAGAGCTTCTCTAATGGTATAAAAGGTAGATACAAAAACATAATATGCAATACCAAGCTTAGCAAGAATAACATATATGCATCAATCATCTTTCATATTGATTTTATTGTCTTTAAGTTAAATGTTTTGAACTTTGATAAATAATTTTCAATGCAAGGGAAATTATTAGAACTTAAAAACATTATTTGATTTTCAAGATGATGGGCAAGAATCACATTTTGTTGGTCAAATACATTATTTAGCTTTACCTAGGTTTCTTCTAGGTCATCTATTCCTTGAAGATGAAACCATAAATGAAGAGAAATGGACATTTTGATTAATCCACATGTTTTTCCATTTATATTATTCCTTTTGACTTTCTTTCGACATCAATGGGGGCTTTCTCTTTTCCCAATGTAATCTGGTACAATCCCTCTTAGTACATCTCCCATATCGGATTTTTGTAAGTAGTTGGCACTAGTAAGAAAAAGATTGTTTGGAGTAGTCATATTAAAATATGTAGATAATATGGATTTAAATGATGAAGCTAACTATTTGGATGGAAAATCTTTGAAGAAAATACGTATTGCAAAAGAAAATGGCATTGCAAACAAATTTCGATTGTAAAAGTTATGCTCATTTTAAAAAATGCCTAAAATGTGACCAAAGCACCATGTGGCTTGTAGAGGTTTGTCCACATGGTGATGGATGCACAATGAGGTTGTTGAGTAAAATATCTAGAGGTTTCTCTTCATTCTCTAACTTTGCCTATAATCTCACTTTTACAAATAAATTACTTGTTAAGTGATCCATTGTTATAGAATAAGTAAGAGCCACTTTTTCGAGAAAGTTACTTTATAAACCAAAGTTGCGTGCAAAAATTAATTCAAATAAGAATGTTAAAGTCGCTTTATAGTGATTCACTTTTATAACTTAAGTGAAAGTGAAACACACTTTACAATGAAGTTATGATATAACTCAAAGATTGTATGAAAATTTTCAAAAAGTATTATTGAAAAAAAAAAGACTTGGACACAAGACCCTTTAATAAGCAAATTAACTTATGAGCAAGTGCGCTAATGCAAAATATATAGAATTTTAGATGGAGGTGGGGTTTTCTTTATTTATTTTTTTTCACATGAAAAATATATTTATATTCCATATGATGAATATACATGTTCTGGTCCTGGAGGGACTATTCGTTTTCAACAATAAAGGCTCGAAGCCATAATGTCACTTGCGGGAATTGAACTTGGGTGGGGAGGATCTCAATCATTTCTCCCAACCACCTAAGATAAACACAATTCTTGGGCTCTTTATTTATCTGCTCATTTATTATTATTATTATTTTTTAACTATTTGTTTTTGTGCCTATCTCCAAGACCCTTATTTTTCCTTGCGAAAAATTTCAACACAGCTGCATATAAAAATAAATGAAATTCGAAAACAATTGTTTTGAATATCAACAATAGTGGGGTTATATCTCGGTTAGCTTACTTGGAAAATGCAAGTTCTCTCTTTTTTTTATTTGATGAAATTGCATAGAGCACATGGAAAAGAGCATATGCAAAAAAAGAAAACATTTTCCACTTTGGTTTTGATTGGTTGAGGTCGCACATAGTGCACAACAAAGAGCATATGCAGATCAGAAAGAATAGGAAACCATGAATACAAATAGGAAACTGAAATATTAACCATGTAATTTTTTTAAGGCATATTTAGATTGTATATATCTGGATATGGGAAAAAAAGGTTGTTTCTTGGGCAAATGAGAACCTTTTTGAGTGAAATGAAAAATGCTTTTAATTGCAGTTCTCTAGATGCAATGGGAAAGTCTGTTAAGCCCAACATGCATAGAAATAGTATATCCCAAAAATGTGGCACCATAGGCTCAATATCTCAATCAACGGTGGAAGTAGTTTTTCAAATGGGATTTGATACCACGTTTGGGAAAACAAAGTATTATATTTCACACCAAATGAACACTTTAAATAACCCCTCAGACAACCAGATCAAAGATCATAACACTAGTGTTTTTACATGGTTAATATATTCTAAGAGGAAAATAGTCCATTGTGTGAGATTTTCACAAATACACCAATTGGATATTATTTTCCTAACTGGTTAGCAGTTTATTTGTTTACGGAAAATACCAAATAATTCACCGATGCATTCTTCATAAATCAAATACGCCGCGAAAGATAAAAATTAGTAACTAAGAAACAAATACACACGCATAAAAATCAAGACAATAGTTTTGGACTAATAGTCCCCGGAAAAATCCCAAAGGGAAAACTGGTGTAGTAGATGAGGGTTTATTTTAATATTATGTAGCAAATTGGAGAATACAATAATTTGGATGCCTAACTGGCAATCCTTTGACAAATACACCGGCCAAAATAATCTGGAGATCAAAGTATCCTATACCAAACAACTCGACCTCCTTTGGCCTGCTCACACCCCTCTCTGGTTGCTCGCACTGCTAGCCTCAGAATCACACGCACTTCTTGCAAACTAGCTCTAAGTGAGCCATTTTGCGTCCCTCTGCCACTGGAAAAATTCACTTTGCCTTCCGGATGATCTCTCCGACCTTTAGCAACTGAAACAACTTCTCTCTGGCAATTCATGCTACAGTTTCTCGCTGCTCACACTAGCTGCACGACCTCTCTGCAGATGAATTTTGGCCTCCCTATTCTTGTTGTTTTGACACTAGAAAACTGTTGGGAAACTCTCTGGAATTATCTGTTGCTCCCTCGATCTTTGATGCTTTCCCTCTGGCTCGAATTCTTCCTTTGCTGAATCACTGCGCACTGCCTTGCTCTCACAATTGTGTCTATCTCCATCCCATCAACTTGCTCTTATAATCTATCACTGGAGCACCAATGACAAAGATCTAATTGTGATCAATGGCTAAGATCATCTTAGACTCAATCCAAGTCATTTTCAGGAAGTCTCTAGAGCATAACTCGATCTCCTCAATTAATTTCCTTTAATTAACCACTTTTCCTAAGTGAGACTTAGGAAAGAATTAAATGATGGATAAATAACTTAATTAAGGCGTTTCGCAAGCTTATCCCGCACAACCTTTTATGGGTTTCGGAGATCTCGTGTCTAATGCTACCATATCATCAAAAAACTAACACTCCCTATTAGAGAGGAACATGTTCTCCACATACCCATCTGTTCTCTGAAATATACGAACTTAGCTCTCCCTAGAGATTTCATGAGTATATCTGCCACCTGCTGCTCTGTGGAAACATGTTGTAGTTGAACTGCTTCATGCTGTACACAATCTCTGATGAAATGGTATCATATGTCTATATGCTTCGACTTATCATGGAACACTGAATTCTCAGAGAGCTTGATGCAACTTTGATTATCACAGTAGATACTGGTCACCTCCATCTTCTGATTGAACAAACTCACTAGCAACTTACGAAGCTTCACATGTGGCCATGCTAGCTGCCATGTACTCTGCTTCTACAGAGCTTAGTGCCACAGACTTCTGCTTTGTGCTACACCAAGATACAACCCATGATCCAATGCTGAAGCAACACCCTGATGTGCTCTTCCGATCCACTGAACTGCTTGGCCAATCTGCATTGGTATAATCACATAACTTGACACCATCATCTCGAGTACCTCAACCCATACTCGATTATGTTGTGCAAATACCTTAGTATATGCATCGTTGTTTTCCATTTCACTCTCTTAGGTCCCACCATAAATTGACTAAGAGTGTTGATGACGAAGCAAATATCTGGCCTAGTGTTGACCAGATACATGAGGGAACCGATGAGTTGTCTATACAAGGTTGGGTTTGTTGAGAAATCGATAGGGCAACAAATTAGGGATGATTTCTCTTTCTTTGGTAATTGCTTGTGAAGTTTGTTGGCTTCTTATTAATTTTATTATGTTTTTTTCATCAAACAGTTACCAAAACGTAAAAATGAAGATCATAAGAAAATAATGAACACAAGATATAGGCTCCAAGCTAGGGAAAAATCCCTCCAAGGGGAAAACCCAGAAAAATTATCTTCTTATAGAATCAGATCAGATTGAGATATCCAAGACCCATGACCATAGGAAGACTTCAACCCTCTCGATGCCAAGTTAAACCCCCCTTTTGAACAACAAATCTATCAATAGTAAGAGAGAAACAACATGTACAACATCAGAAATAATCCTTCAATGAGAGATGTGTCAAGGCATAACTTCCACAGATTCAAGCCCTTCTTTTTCTTGTCAATTTCAGACTTCAGCCTTCCTTCTTTCTGCGACATTTCAGAATAGATCAAGCGAATTGTGTGTGTCCAAATGAGCTCAACTCACCCTCTATTTATACTGTCCAGAGGGGTTCGAATAAACATGTCCTTTGGGGCAGGGCTGACTTGGCATCTTGAGGGGTTTTGACTCAAATTACAACTTTAAAATTTATTTTTCTTTTCTCTTAACAAGAAGTCCAAATAGGACTTGTTAATTTGGAAGCTCAAGTCCAAATAGGACTTGTTAATTTGGAAGCTCAAGGACAAATTTCTTCCTTTGGACAATCTTCCTCATCAAGGAAGACCCCTCCTATCCCTTGGAAGAATTTAATTTGGTTGAGAAAAATATATTTTTAATATAAAAACCCACATGTGCACCAATGGACAGGTCGGCCCAAAAGAGAAATTGGACACCATTGGATGGCTATAAATAGTAAATACAAGTCAAGTGACCCTCATTTAGAGACAATAATTAAGCATTTTCTTCTTCTCTCTTCTTTGGTTTCGCTTGCACAGGTCTGAAGTTGGTTCGCACAGGTCCGAAATTGCAGTGTTCGAAGCTTGGACGTGTGATTAGGGTTTTTGGTTCACATTCGTACGGTTGCCACATGACAATTTTGGCTACAACGGCACACATGCAAGCCTCTGTGTGCGGCTGGAAAGTTCCAACCGCACACATATCTCTCTCTTCGTGCAACTGGGATCTAGGGTTTCATTTATCAGTTGACCACAGATTTCGTCAGTTGACCGTGGATGTTGACAATTGATTGCAGGTTCTTGAATCATGGTTTTGATTAGTATTATTGCTGGGATCATCTCTAGGATATGATTTGGTTAATTTTGTTGGATAGTCTTATGAATGAAGAAATGGATTATTGTACTCTCTTTACTGAACATTTTATGACAATCTGATAAGGAGAAGAATTTGAAAGGGTTTTCCCCCTTGTGGGGTTTTGCCTTGGTCTCCGACCAATCCTGGTGTCTCTATGTGTGAATGCTTTTCTTGTAATGTTCCTTTATGTTCCGTTGCATTGAAGATGGTATCGTTCTTTCTACATAATTGCATATGTTGTTAATGGTGTCATGATACTATGGGGTGAATTCAATATATAAATGTTGAAATGCAATTATCTAAAACAAAGAACAATATATATTATAAACCTAAGAAAAATTAGCATGGTATCAGAGTTGGGCTGAATAAAAGTCGTTGAAGATCACCCCTATAAAGACACCATTGATGGATGCAAGAGAAGATGGAGGAGACCTATTTGAAGGAAACACTAGGCGATCTGGTTATTAGGGTTTGATGGATTACATGAGGTTATGGTTTGGAAGACACCACGAAATATGAAAAGGTTTGAGTTTTGCAGTCTTGAAAACCTAGTATGATAAATGAGATGTTGTTCTGGCACTTGTGACAGTTTCAGTATAACCCTAGATGGGCTAGTCTCAATTAGGCCCTGATTGTTGATGAAGACGATTGGAAACATTTGAAGGCAACATTGTTACATGGATAATGGACATTACTAACTCTTGAAGGCTGGTTCAAGAGGGATATGATCACTTCTTCTTAAAGATAAGTACCTTTTAGATTTATGTTATTTCTTTGTAATACTAGACTTATTGTTTTGATTATTGCTTAGCCTTCTTGCATGAATATTTGGGTATGTGAATACTTCTAACCTCTAGATGAGATGTGATAAGCAGATCCTTCTTGAGGATCATCTAAGTTGCAGGAAGAGAAGAGTTAGTGGTGGAAAAGGAAAAATCTGCCAATGACAAATAAGTGTTACAAGTTGCAAAGGTATATGAATACTACAAGGTATGTGTAGTATATTGTTTTAGTATTATGATTTAGCTGCAAGATTGGATGACAAGTTAAGCTCTAATGTATGTTGAGAATATCACCTTCATAAATGACTCATGCATGCATATGAAAATGAGTTTGATTTATGGTAAATGTGATATATTGGTACACTTGATATTTGGCAAGTATCTTACATTTTATTAGACATGGTGGATTTCCTTATTGTATAAAGCCAGTTAGAAACATTGATTTTGGTATATCGTAACTTGATACTATTGTTAATGCTTGTGATAATCATGGTAACCCTAATGATTAAAGTGTGACAATAAGATTGATATTCAAGATCCTCTCGTTGATCTTGGTTAGGTTTTGATATGCTAGTAAATTTGACTATGTGACAAAAAATGAATGCCGTACTTGATGATTGAGTAAAGAAGTGATGTTGTGATTATGATACTTGAAGCATGAAGATATAGTTATATGACACTAACCCTAGATGAATGGTTGATGACATGAAGCAACTAATGATGATTCGTTATGATATACATTTGAGAACCTGATGTAGTTTGATTTCATGACCTAACAATTATATGCATGATAGTATTATGATAGACAGGTTGATGTCTTGATTGATGATGATTTAAGAAACTTACCATTCAGAGAGAGAAGCTCTCCATGGTACTCGAACATCTATTATTATTTGCAGTAAATGAATAGAAGACTCTTGATTGTTGAAGCAAGGTTTCTGGACATGCATGGATGATCATCTGAAGTTGTTAGTTTTGCCAAGTTTTGGTCTAAGTTGAAGGTTTTTCCTAGTCAAAGCTCCAACCGTTGGGAGAAAGGCTTAAGGGTGTGACTACAGGCCTCCCAACCGGACACTAACCCTAGATGAATGGTTGATGACATGAAGCAGCTAATGATGATTCATTATGATATACGTTTGAGAACCTGATATAGTTTGATTTCATGACCTAATAGTTATATGCATGATAGTATTATGATAGACAGGTTGATGTCTTGATTGATGATGATTTAAGAAACTTACCATTCAGAGGGAGAAGCTTTCCATGATACCCCAACATCTATTATTATTTGTGGTAAATGAATAGAAGACTCTTGGTTATTGAAGCAAGGTTTCTGGACATGCATGGATGATCATCTGATGTTGTTAGTTTTGCCAAGTTTTGGTCTAAGCTGAAGGTTTCTCCTAGTCAAAGCTCTAGCCGCTGGGAGAAAGGCTTAAGGGTGCGGTTACAGGCCTCCCAGTCAGACGAAAGAAGATCTGTGGGTGTGACTGAGCCTTGTAGGATACAAAAACTGCAAACTTATGCATGAAACCATGATTGCATCAGGAGTATGACAGACTTACAATCATGAAGCACATGATATAAAGTTCTTTGGACAAAAAATGAACAATAATATCTACATAATATTTGACTTGTTGCAGGGATCAAAATGAAGGTTGTTTGATAGCAAGACCTCTTCAGAAATTGTGAAGTGACCTACCTTTTGGAATCTACTCTTACTTATGTTACAAGGCTGAAAAATCATAGCTAATATAATCTTGAGGGGAATTTCATAATTGACATGATTACTATCTTATGCAAAGATCTTTATGTTACAGAGAATCTGAATGTCTTAACTCTTCTTGTGTTTGTGGGGGTTTGCATATCAATATGTTATTTATCCTGATTTGATCAGCAGAGCTAGCATGTCAACAAAGGATTACTCCTCAACATGTAGTAATTTCTATTCTAGTTTTTATAGAGATTTCACAATGAATGAATGACAGAAACATATATGATTTGTCCCTCGTGTATGTATTCACATTTAGTGGCAGAAATGATTCATATTATGATCATGTGGATGACTTGATATTGCTTGGTAAATGACAATTGTTGATATAACATTAGATAAGGTTGTAGCTTGGTACTTGAGTGTGAACTCTACTTAGATTGAAGAGTTTGACAATGATATTTTCTATAACTTTGATATTAACTTGGTTTGACATTTAAAGTAGACTTAGATTGAAAAGTTTAACAGTGATGGCTTTGGTATTAGTTTTGACATTCAAGGCTTGAAAAGCAGACTTGGTTGATTTGATTGCACAATACTGATTTGTTTGAAGCTAGGTATATTGGTTTGGTCAATGTCATGTTTGTAGAAAGCATTTGTGTGGTTCAAAGCAAGCTCCCCGAGCTTGGTATGTCCGCATTGACAAGCTACTTAGTAAAGCTTGGAAGTCGTGCCAATCCAAACCTCTACTTCAAAGTGGTCCAAAGTATTCCCTTAATTTTGGTTTTATATGTTGACGGGCTATTTTTTTAAGATAATGAGCCTCTGATAATCAAAGTAAGAGGGAGTTGGCCTCGAAGTTCGAAATGAAGGATCTTGGCATGATGCATTACTGTCCGGGATTAGAAGTTTGGAAAGGAAAATATGACATGAAGGAAATTATGCAAAGATGTTGTTGAACCTGACTTGGCAGATTCCTTTGAGTACCGACAATTGATTGAGGCATTGATGTTCCTTGAAGAACACCCATTAGGATATATGCTTTGCAGTACATTTTTAAATAATCTACACGAGACAATCAATCTTGTTCTAAGATATACTATAGGAGATATATGATTTCATGGATGCATGGATGTTGACTGGGTTGGAAATATTATTGATTAGAAGAGCACATCTGGGTGCTGCTTTAACTTGGGATTTGCCATGATATCTTGGATGAGCAGGAAATAGAAGTCTGTAGCTTTAAGCATGACAAAGGTTGAGTACATTGTTGCTAACATAGCTATCTGCAAGGTAGTTTGATTAAGGAAGCTCTTTGGAGAGCTGTTTGAGTAGGTTCTGGATACGACAATGATATATTGCGACAACAATAGTGGGATCCGATTGGCAGAGAATCTTGTATATAGATGCGACTGAGATATCTTCATAGATTGAGCCAATGTTGCTATATGAAACAAGCTTAGGCTTGTGTTTGCTGCCTCCATGAAAGGAAAGATGAATAAGGCATCCTTTTATGACATGTATTTGCTCTAACATGATACTTGATTTTATGTTCCGTATGAACAGGAAAACAAAAGGACTGTTGCTCGAAAGAATTGCATAAAACAATATGATTGAACTCTTTAGTGAATTGTTTGACTTGATACCAAATATGAGCACATTGATATGTTTCTGATCTACAAAGAGCAGCATGAATTGATGGATGTGACCCTCCTTAGTAAGGGTCCAGGCTGATCGAGGACACTGAGCTAGCTCTCCCCCCCTTGTTTGAGCTCCTAGTTCGAGGAATTTAGTCGTAGAGCTCTTGGGGTTGAGGGATCTCTAGACAATGGGGTATCTCCCCTATCTGTCACACATAGGGTGGAAGACATATGCTCCCCTATCTTGGTCCATGCATAATATACCCCACTTGGCATATGTCTTTCCCACCCATCTAGCCAATGGGTGTTGGCTGCTTGAGTTAGGCGCGATCCTTAATATTTATGGTAAGTGGCATCTCGCTCAAGCTAGAGATGCAGGTGTTCTACCACATGACGCTTAAAGGTCATTGTTGGGAATATTAATAGGCAATAAGATGGATGAGATATTGTATCTCTCCTATTGCTCAACATAGGGTGGAAGACGTATGCTCCCCTATGAGATGACTTGGGGTGAGAGTGTCCCATAGGACCTTCCTCATTTGTCATAGACATGAGGTGAGAGTGTCCCATAGGACCTTCCTCATTGTCAGTGGATTCCGGGTTGAGATGGGCTCCTCGATGTGGTTCCAGGCTGAGCAGGGCTCCTTGATGTTGTTGTGGAACTCCTTGATGGTGAATTTCTTGGGTAGTAGCATTAGGTTCCCCGCTGGTAGTGATTCCGGGTGGTAACAGTGGCTCTCCGATAGATAGAGGGTGGTAGATTGGGCTCCTCTACAATGTCAAATTCTTCTTCTTTTTGATTGGAGAGTGTTCAACATATGAGCAAAGATGCGCTGAGATAAGTAGAGATGAGCATATATGAGCAGCGATGAGCATATATGAACAAAGATGTGTAAAGGCGATATTTGTTGATAAGATATTTGTGATGGAACATATGTTGCAATTGGTAATTTCTCCCTGGTTGAGAGGGAGTGTTAATTAGGCAACTCAGGGACAAATTCTTTCCTTTGGACAATCTTCCTCATCAATGAAGACCCCTCCTAGCCCTTGGGAGAATTTAATTTGGTTGAGAAAAATATATTTTTAATATAAAAACCCACATGTGCACAAAAGGACAGGTCCGACCAAAAGAGAAATTGGACACCCATGGATGGCTATAAATACAAGTCAAGTGACCCTCATTTAGAGATAATCATTAAACATTTTCTTCTTCTCTCTTCTTTGGTTTGGCTCGCACAATTCTGAAGTTGGTTCGCAGGAAATTGGTTAGCATAGGTTCGAAATTATAGTGTCCAAAGCTTGCACGTGTGATTAGGGTTTTTGGATTGCCGCCACAGGAAATTTCGGTTGAAATCGCACACACGCTAGCCTCTGCGTGTGACTAAAAAGTTCCACCTGCACGCATGTCTCTCTATCTCTCTCTCTGTGACTGGGATCTAGAGTTTCATTTGAAAGTTGACCACAAATTTTGTTAGTTGACTGCAGTGTCCCGAATCACGATTTTGAATAGTATTATTGCTGGGTTTATCTCTGGGATATGATTTGGTTAATTTTGCTGGATAGTCTTGTGAATGAATAAATGGATTATTGTACTCTCTTTGCTGAACATTTTATGACAGTCTAATAAGAAGAATAATTTGAAAAGGTTTTCCCCCTTGTGGGGTTTTGCTGTAATGTTCCTTTTTCTGGTGTTCCTCATGGCATGGTTAGGATGGACTTTTAGGGTTGGAGGCAGGAAGTCACAGGTGTAGGTTTACTTCATCAGCGAGCCCAGAGGCTTTTGGATATGTTTCATGGGGTTTTGAGGAGTTTCTATGGGATCCGTTGACATTCAATTGGCATATTCCATCATCTGCACAACTTGTCTTTCGTTTTGTCACATTTCGACAACTTTCAAAAAACATGTTTATTATTGGGCCTAACTCAGGTAATTACGCTTAAGGTGGTAGTCTGAGAGGAATACTTGACAGAACACCTTAGTGTAATAGCTCGTTGGAACCGAAATGAGAAGATCTACATGATGTAATGGTTAGAAGTGATTTTCAGTGAACTGAGGAGGCGTGGTGGCCAATTTACCCTTTTCCCACATTAAAAATAATATTTTAATTGAAATAAAAAGAGGGAAAAGTGCTCATTATCATAAAATGGGAGGTTCTAGAGGGGTCCATCAGATCTATAAAAAGAGGAGGAGGAGGCCATTAGAGGACATATTTGATTTGTGTTTTCTTCTTGTGGAGAGGTTTGAGAACTCGGTTCTCTACTTCATTAGTAGCCCTAGGACGGAAACCCTCGGGTATTTTGGTGAGAGTGGGGACGAAAACCCACCTCATCTCCTTGGTGGATTCAACCAAAATTCACAGGTGTAGTGATTGATTTCAGTTCAGTTTTGGAGGGCTGGTTTCAACATTGGAGCATATCAGTTTTGGAGACCAGATTATCTATCTCAGCTATTTTAGTTATATCATCATGTACAATCTTTCAATTATTTATTGTAATGAAAGCTGAGATTATTTCTGCTCATTGTGTTATTGAATTGCATGCACTCTACTTGTATATTTTACATGTCAATCTTCTGTTAATTGAATCATAATTTTATGGTGAAATTTTTGGTTGAGTTAAATTTCTGCAAAAAGAGTCAAATATCCCTGATACCACTCAAAGCAGCAAGGGACCTAAAAGGGACCCCTAAGAGTGCAACTGTTAGGTCAAGGGAAACAATGGAGACTTAGCCCACTGTCACCACAACTAAAACTCCCTGCTCTTTACGAACTTTCACTGATGGGAGGAGACCCAATGTTTTAGGAAGCCACTTATAAAGGATATATCAAAATATACGAGAAGTGACCTCTTAGACCGTTTCCCTAGGATAGAATGAAGGATGGAGCTTGCTTGCTCTTTAAGCAAGGGACTTGGTTTTCTAGGGAGAAGGGATGAGGATTCGAGGGTTGAGGGAGAGGAATATGGCTTATAAAGAAGATTCCCAATCCCTAAAATCCCTTTGAAACTTGGATTCCCGAGTAGCCCTTGATAAATAATCCTTAGAGAAAAATGGGATCACACGAGGCCAAGTGGACCTGGCTCAGGCTAGAGGATGGATTCTAGCAACCAATGAGGTTCTTAACCTGACCAAGGTGAGGGAAGAGGATCAAACAAGAATTTTCACCCAGTGATGTCAAATTGATCTTATTAGGTACTAGCCTTGGGAATATTAGGGAAAAACTTGATCCTAGAGCTGGGGCTTGGGATATCCCAAGATTCCACCGTCAGATTTCCTTCAAATTTAGAGGAGACCTAGGGGACCCACCATGCAATAGAACCTAGGAGATCGAAGTTTTTCTATGGTCAGTTTCTCAGGAAATTGATGCCCTAGGTTATTTAATGAGGCTAGACCTAGGCAAAGGAGGAAAAAGGTGAAAAATGGGGTTGGAATGATCACCCTTTGATGGACCAGTGCCTAATTCCTCTTGGGGACGTGTCAAGGAAAATTGTGAAGACGAATTTTGTTTCTCGCTTAAGGAGGCTCCAAAAGTCAACTTCGTCCAATGTTAAAGGCAAGAGAAGAAAAATGACTTTGAAACATGTATACTTCATTACAAATGGTGAAGGCTTATGAAGATAGCACGATCTCTAGGACATTTTATTCATCCAACATGGCCCATAAATAGATAAGCTAAATAGACACATAATTCCACATTAAACACATGTAGCAATTAGCCCTAATAATATCGAAGTTCCAATGTATGCAGCAAAATGAAAAATAGCGTTAAACTTGCACTTAAATGTTAGAGAATATATCCAACCAGCATCACATTTGCAATATAAGAAGCTCCAAGATAGAAAAGAACCCAATCCATACATTAAAATTCATCCATCTTCCAAAAATATCCACCAAGGAAAAAATATGAAATTCTCTAAAGAGAGAGAGATCCCAGTCCAAGTGATGATACAAATGAATCCATATAACTCCTATTTATACACCAATTAGGAGTTCGATTTACCTAATGGGCCTACATTAGGCCCTAAAAATAAATAATGTGCAAATTAATTAACTATTGGTGACAATCCCACCAAACTAGCTCACAAATGAAATAATCATCTTCTCAGGAGGTCAAATAATAATCTATGCATGTCGTAGGGGCCTCCAAGAGGCTTGATGAGGTCCATAAGTGCCATAATGATGAACAGAATCCTCAAAATTGATGGACAAGGGGGTGGCCTCTTCTTCTCCAAACAATAAACCTGTGGTGATCCGAGTGGGTGTGGGGGTACACCAATGACCTCATGGGTGTTTCCATATAAGTCGAAGATACCTGTAGACCATATGTAAGGGCTCAGATGATGGAATGAATGTGGCCATGTCATCATACAAGTCCTGGGACACCTACCAAGCATGTGGTGCACCTATGGGGCTAGTTGCACATAGTGTAACAATGCATCTTCTTCGTAAAAAAGGTGGATTGCTAACAATCTCTGAACATCTCTAGGGATCCATGGAGTGTTGTCTACTGCTGTGGAGGCCCATGGATCTCTACACACACCCTATATGTGCCAATGTAGCCCTCTGGAGGGTTAGGACCTCGTATAGGGAGACCAAACCCAAATGGACACCATTTGCAATCTTGCATAAGATCCAATGTGTCCCCTAGCCTTCCAGTACAACAATTCTTTAAAGTAATCGGGTAAAAGAGCTTACAAACCATGGACAACAAGTGGACACTTCGTAATGGCATGCCCTTCCATAGTGGGCTTTGGCATGTGTTAATGTCTCCAAGCTCCAATGAGGGTTAACCAGGTACCTTATTAGGTGGTTTCTACCTTTAGAGGGGATAATATGTCCAAGGTACATCCCTCAAATGGTGGTGGCATGTGATATAGAGGTGAAATGGAATAGGGAATGAGAGGGGCAATCTGGTCCACATATCGGGGCACAAGGGTAGATAGAGAAAGGGAAGCGCACACTTGAGTGTATAATGTGTGGGAGGGAGCAATCATAGTACATGAGGTGCCTTGACCTTGATTTTTCCATCCTTCTTTATATACCTTTTGCCTTTTATGATTTTTCTTTGATTAACTGCTCGGGGCTCAAAGGACAAGAGTATGATGTGTAAGATATAATAGTGATTATCCTCCTTTTGGTAGGGCAGTTCAGTACCCTTCGGGGGTTGGGACAATCATGGGTTCCTGAATGATAAAGGAGGCTCATTTAGGACCTATGGAACCAGGGTGATGGCCATGGGTATGGGGTAGAGGCTAGAGCTCATGTATTGGCTTTTTCGCACGTGCTAATTATGTTTGTCCCGACCATCTTTTGCATCCAGTGGTACATTTTCCCGTTGAATGTGGCCAGTTATGCTTTTACTTTTCTTTTTCGCTACTTCAACCTCTGAGGCATCATTCCAAGCCTAACCCAAGGTGGGGGAAAGGGAATGGGGAGGCTAACCCTATGTGGAACCAGGTGCAAGAAATGATGAATGGGGGTATAGTGAATGGAAAGGGAGTGGTATATGTGGATAAGGAAGCGGGACCACACAACAAAAGTCGAGGTTTCCCAAGTAGTACCACCCTAAAGCCAAATGGTTAGTAAAAGAGATGCCACGAGACTAAAATCCAAAGGTAACACCCCAAAAGAGCTCAAGGGGACAGGAGCACAAACTAAGCCCACTCTTTTCGCCGAATCCTCCCATTAATCCATGCCCAGAAGTGTCCATGATAAGCAAACCCAATACTCAATTACCAAATGACAAGACATACCTTTAGGTTCGGGAGGCCCATCTTCAAACATACGATCAAGAAAGATGGGTGAGGGACCACATGGTTGGCTCAGGTGGCGGAGAAATGGCACAACAAGCTAGTTGAGGGCTGCTGGCTGAGGTCCATCTTGGAGAAAATATTTCTCCTAGGGATGTCACCCATGTAGTGGTGGGTAACATCTGGCTCCAACTGGGACATGATCTCTCGAATAGGTGGGAAAAGCTACTTCGAATGGGAGGTCGTGAGAACTCCAACAATCTCTTAGTCACCGTGGACTTGTTATCTGCACATATGAACGATCAAAGTCATGAGGCAACATGTTTTCGACGGTGTTGTATGATCACCCATGCTTAATGTCAACCCATAAAATCAACAAGTAATAAAAAATATGCAATTTTAATCTAAATGCAACTAATCTA
This sequence comes from Pinus albicaulis, assembly GCA_034641835.2. NCBI lineage: Eukaryota > Viridiplantae > Streptophyta > Pinopsida > Pinales > Pinaceae > Pinus > Pinus albicaulis. The sequence continues at coordinate 1,286,062,405 of CM076575.1, read as the reverse complement.
TCATGAGAAATATCATATGAGATTAGTCCTAGTGCAAAAAATCAACATGCAATGCATCCTACTCTAGCATGCATATAGTACAACGTCAAGTATCAAGGAAAGGAGTAATGCAATTTAACTTGACTGGTTGAGGCCAAAGTTCGTCGTTGAGTTTAGCAATGTAGTAATAGTCATCTCCAGCCTTCCCATGAATCTTGACGGGAACCAAATCTTTATCCACTAAGACCAAGTCCCCTACTTGATACTCTTTTTTAGGCTTCCACCTTTTTCTTGGCTTGTGAATTGGCGTTTTCATGATACAAACCTCTTGTGAAGGGAGAATGGGGGAAGGTTTCTCAATGTCGTGTGCTTCATAATATGGTTCAGGCTTAAACACATGATATAGGTAGGTGGGTTCCCTATAAAGGATAAAAGGGGTCCCATCAGATTGAAGAATGGTAGCATATGATAGGTCCATTTGAACATGACCTCCAATGGTGGCTCCCCATTTCCTAGATAATAACATCCCCTACACATAAGGAATATCAATGTCAACAACATCCATGAGAAGAGATATGTCAGGATTCCTAGCCAAAAAACCCTTAAGGTCTTTTATGAGACTCTCCACCTCCACAGGTTTGGAGTTAGATCCACACACCTTCTTGTATGGCCGAGTGATGATAAGACCCATTTGCTTCACAACAGTTAAGGGCATGATGTTAGCGACAACCCCCGAGTCAAGCATGCAATTACGAAGATAAAGGTCATTGATAGCCAAAGTAAGCATAAAAGGTTCATGTCCACGGTTACGGTCGGGAATATGAATGTTTTGCAAGTCTTCATGTAATTCTTCCTCTTCAAAACTGAAGGACTTCTTGATTTGCTGTTGTTGTTCAGGAAGTTTTGCAATATCTTTCAAAGGGACGGATACATTCATCTTCTTGATGGCAACATCCATGTCAATATTGAGCCCTGCCTGTTTCCCCTTTTCTTTCTTCTTGATGTTCCCTCCTTTTTGAGGGCCCTTTTTAGGTTCAAATTTAGTTTGGGGATCCTTTGAAAGGGGTTTCTCTTTAGGAGGGTCTTTAGGGGACATTCTTGGGAGGATCTTGGTTGGGAAGAGAGTCTTCTTTGTTAGGTTCTTTGGATCTTGTGTGGTATTTACTATTATCTCTTTGTGAATATTTGACCCCTTTGAATCTTCCACTACATTCATCAACATATAGGTTCTTCTTTCTCATCTTTGGTTTTGACCTCACTAATGGGAGGATGAGTGTACAAACTCTCGAGCAAAAAATTGAATACATCAAATTCTACAATATTAGTCTGCTTGTTTGTTTAAACATCATCACTCTCGTCACTCTCACTTTCCTCATCTTTGGAGGATGAATCTTTCTCCACCGCATTGGTCAGAGCCAAATTGTTTGGGACTTGAGATGAGCTTGGCTTATCTTCCTCGCTTTTCTTTTTCGGAAAAGGTTTCCCTTTCGGAATGTAACTTGAATTTTGGGCCTTCTCCAAAGTAGTGATTTTGTTCATGACAATCCTATCCCCATAATGGACCTCTTCACTAAGCTTCTCCATCTTTTTGAGGGTGGCCAGAAGGGTTTCTTCTTGTTGATCCTTTGATTTCTCCTTCTTGGTCTCAGTTTTGGTTTTGGGGGGGGTGTCTTTAGCATCCATTCTCGAGATACAAAGGCTTTCTTCAACTTGCATTGACATTTCTTTAGCTTCGGCAAATGTGGAGGGTTTCTTGTCTCTTAAGGCATAGGTTAGGTGACCCCCTATGACTTTGACAAATTCGTTAAGAATGTTGGCATTAGAGGGTTTAAGGTGACTAGGGATATCCAAGACAACCCTATCAAACTTTTGAATGAAATCCCGGATGTCTTCCCTCCCCCTCGATATTTGATAAAACTTTTCAATGTTGAAGGTTCCTTGGGCATTGCAAGACCACCTTTTCATGAATAGGTCCCCAAATTCATCAGAGTCTTCAATGCACCATGGGGGAAGACTAAGGTACCATTCTCTAGCTTGTCCCTCGAGTGATAAAGCAAAAAGCATCATGAGCCTATCTTCATCAAAGATCATCCTAGGGGACATGTGCCAATAGAATTCTTCAACAAAGTCACGGGTACTCATAGTGGCATCTCCTTTGAACTTGGGTAACCATCGGTTATATTTCTCAGGTAATGGCTTGGGATCATCACTCAATTTCAAAGGGGCGAAGACATTGACCAAATGTCTTTCACTTTTGGTCATCTTGTGTTCGTTAGTGCTAGGAGTCTCTGCCATTTTTGGAGTGGGGTCACTGACTTTTTCAAATTCAGGAAGGAGAGCGGTTCCAACAGGCGATGGATCACGTTCCTTTCTTCTTTCAACAACCCTAGTTAAAGGAGGAATATTGTCACCTTCAAGCAAACTAGGGGTTTTGACAATGAGTGGAGTCGTCAGAGGAATAATGAGAGTATCGTCAATGAATAAATTCCTCGATGATTCACTTGGGAGGAAGACCCGCTTCCTCCCCAGCAACAGCGCTAGAAATGATACCACTCAAACTAGTAGGGGGCCTAAAAGGGACTCCTAAGAGGGAAACTGCTAGGTCAAGGGAAACGATGGAGACTTAGCCCACTATCACCATAGCTAAGACTCCTCTCTCTTTACGAACTTTCACCGATGGGAGACCCGATGTTTTAGGACACCACTTATAAAGGATATATCAAAATATACGAGGAGTGACCTCTTAGACCCTTTCCCTAGGATATAATGAAGGATGGAGCTTACTTTCTCTTTAAGCAAGGGACTTGGTTTTCTAGGCAGAGGGGATGAGAATTCGAGGGTTGAGGGAGAGGAATATGGTTTGTAAAGAAGTTTCCCAATCCCTAAAATCCCTTTGAAACTAAGATTCTCGAGTAGCCCTTGATAAATAATCGTTGGAGAAAAATGGGACCACACGAGGCCAAGTAGACCTGGCTTAGGCTAGGGGATGGATTCTAGCAACCAATGATGTTCTTAACCTGACCAAGGTGAGGGGATAGGATCAAACAATAATTTTCACCCAATGATGTCAGATTGATCCTATTAGGTACTAGCCTTGGGAACACCAGGGCAAAATTTGATCCTAGAGATAGGGCTTGGGATATCTCGAGATTCCACCGTCGGATTTCCTTCAAATTTAGAGGAGACCTAGGGGACCCAATAGAGCAGTAGAATCCAATGTGGAAAAAGTTGGATTGATGACCCTTTGATGGACCAGTGCCTAATTCCTCTTGGGGATGGAGTCAAGGAGAGTTATGAAGATAGATTTTGTTTCTCGCTCAAGGAGGCTCCAAAAGTCAACTTTGTCCAATGTTAAAGGCAAGAGAAGAAAAGTGACTTTGAAACATTTATACTTTGTTACAAATGGTGAAGGCTTATGAAGATAACACGATCTCTAGGAAATTTTATTCATCCAACATGGCCCATACATAGATAAGCTAAATAGACACATAATTCCACATCAAACATGTGCAAAAATTAGCCCTAATAATAACGAAGTTCCAATGTATGCAACCAAATGAAAAATAACGTTAAAATTGCACTTACATGTTAGAGAATATATCCAACCAACATCACATTTGCAATATAAAAAGCTCCAAGATAGAAAAGAACCCAATCCATAAATCATAATGTATCCATCTTCCAAAAATATCCACCAAGGAAAAAAATGCAAAATTCTCTAAAGAGAGAGAGAGATCCCAATCCAAGTGATGATGCAAATGAAGCCATCGAACTCTTATTTATACACCAATTAGGAGTTCAATTTACCTAATGGGCCTAGGTTATGCCCTAAAAATAAAATAATGTGCAAATTAACTAACTTTTGGTGACAAACCCACCAAACTAACTCACAAATGAAATAATCAGCCTCTCAGGAGGTCAAATAATAATCTATGCATGTCGTAGGGCCCTCCAAGAGGCTTGATGAGGTCCATAAGTGGCATAATGATGAATAAAATCCTCAAAAGTGATGGACAAAGGGGTGGCCCCTTGTTCTCCAAACAATAAACCTGTCATTAGAGAACTTTTGAGGTCTAAAATGGGCCTCCTAAGAAAAAAGTACAATCAAATAAACTTTATAAGAAACAATAGGATTCAAGATGATGATGTCAACCATGGGGGATGATTCACCATTTTTGGGGTAAAAAAGTAAAAAGATTAAAAAATAATAAAATAATGAAACTTCCTTTTTCAACTCGTATTTTCAATTTATCTCCCTAAGGTTTTACTCAAATTTCGAGCGGTAGTATTCATTGGATGCGAAATTTAATTCCTCATCGAAGGAATACCCATGTTGTACACTTTCGATGAACCCTTCTACATGAAAAATAAGAAATACATGAAAAATGTGATTGCAATCACGTTTTTCATGAATTTCTTATTTTTCGTGTAGAAGGGTTCATCGAAAGTATACAACATGGGCAATCCTTAGATGAGGAACCAAATTATGCATCCAACGAGTGTTCCCACTTGAAATTTGAGTAAACCCATAGGGAGATAAGTTGAAAATACGAGTTGAAAAAATATTTTTTTTTCCCTCTAAAATTTGATGATGTAATCAAATCTTATTTTATTATTTCCACTATTATTTTATAATTCCCTTAGGAGGCCCATTTTAGACCTCGAAATTCCCCTAATGCGTGCTCCTAGTGGGTGTGGGGGCACACCAATGACCTCATGGGTCTCCATATAAGTCGAAGATGCCCGTAGACCATCTGTAAGGGCTCAGATGATGGAACGAATGTTGCCATGTCATAGTACAAGTCCTGGGACACTTGCCAAGCATGTGGTGCACCTGTGGGGACAATTGGGCATTGTGTACCAAATGCATCTTGATTGTCCAAAAGGTGGATCGCCTTCAATCTCTGAACATCTCTGGGGATCCATGGAGTGTTGTCTATTGCTGTGGAGGCCCATGGCTCTTTACACACACCCTATATGTCCCAATGTAGCCCTATGGAGGGTTAGGATCCTGTATAGGGAGACCAAGCCCAAATGGACACCATCTGCAATCCTGCATAAGATCCAATGTGTCCCCTAGCCTTCCAGTACAACAAGTCATTAAAGTAATCAGGTAAAAGAGCTTACAAACCATGGAAAACAAGTGGACACTTCGTAATGCATGCCCTTCCATAGTCGGCTTTGGCATGTGCTAATGTCTCCAAGCTCCAAAGAAGGTTAGCTAGGTACCTTATTAGGTGGTTTCTGCCTTTGGAGGGGATAGTATGTCCAAGGTACATCCCTCAAATGGTGGTGACATGTGATAAAGAGGTGAAATGAAATAGGGAATGAGAGGGGCAATCTTGGGCCACATACTGGGGCACAAGGGTGGCTAGCAAAAGGGAATCCCACACCTGAGTGTATAATGTGTGGGAGGGAGAAATCATGGTACATGAAGTGCCTGACCTTGATTTTTCCACCGTTCTACCTTTAGAGGGGATAGTATATCCAAGGTACATGATGTTGTAGCTCTTAGAGACAGCCTTGAGTTGCAAAAGACCTGTGCCTAGGACATCTTGAAATTAGAGGTTAGATGTAGACAATTTTAAGGGTGCCTCTGACAGAATATGGATTAAGAGGATAATGATTGTGGTGGTTTAGGAATGATGAAAACTTTGGAGTTTGATTCATGTGAATTACCCTATACAGCGAGAGGGCTCAGGAGGTTGTATGGCTCGGTGGCTTTTCAAATGTGCCAAGTATGAAACAATGAACAGAGGCTTTCAAAATATGTAGAGGTGCTGAGAAGGAATGGAGGCGGAACCCGCGAGAGACAAGCTTAAAAGTCTTAAGAATCTGTCTCCTGTGAACTCAGAGGAAGTGGATGTAAGTGGAATGTGACCAACAATAGAGATTCGTGGAGCGCGAATTAAGGGGGCACAAATTTTTTAACACATGAGCGTTATTCATACACGGATTCATGAATAAAAATGCATACCACTAGCTACTACATTACATAAACAAGAGATTACTGATAAACAGGAGATTACTGATAAACAAGAGAATACAGATACATACTACTCATTGCTCCATTTGGAATCCAAATAAACAGTGTTGTATATCATATTATGTTCAAAACAACTCTCCCAAATATGTGTCTCAGAGCATAAAGAGCACAGTCATAAAGAACTACAACAAAAATTCTCCAAAATTCAGAACCTTTCTTTCATCTCTAAACTCTCTACATATAGAGTTCTCTTTGAGGGTCTACGATCGAATAAACTTTCATGAGCGACCCACACATGTGAAATTCAAAATATCATAACCCAATCGCAGAGCGTGCATCGAGTAATCACTCCCGTAATCAGAAAATCAAAACAGAATTAGGTGAAATCGAGATTTCAATAGCGAAACATCATAATCAAACAGTAAAAGAAACAACATAGTTGGCCATGGAGGCCAAATCCTGGAATCTTCAAATGGGGCGGCAAGGAGTAGCCGTGAACAGGTGGGCAGTTTGGCTTCCATCACATGATTCCTCTTGCCGTCGAAAGCCTCCACTCCCTTATTCTCATGATTCCCATTAACCGTTACGAAATAGCTTGTCGTGCTGTGCGTGCCTAGCTCTTTAGCGGGGAGTTCTTGGACCAATTGAATAGACCATAGCTGCGTTTGTCTCGCCAAAAACCCATGCTGTGTTTGACTTGCAAAACCGAAGATCGGGTTTTGGAGGGGGGTCGAACTAGATCATGAGCCATTGGATGTGTGATAGGGAGCGGAGATGAGGGGAAGATGGCGGTAACAACCCCTTTTCCTTTATAATGGCAGAGCTAAAAGTGGGGCCTACGGCACTAACACACAGCGGGATGGTTATCATTAAAAAGAGCAGGACAAAGGCCGTGGAAGGGCTTTGATGACGTGGCAAGGTGGGCACCCCCACAAATCGCAATCGGGGATTCGAGAGTTTGTTATTATGAGAAACAGGGGTAAAGGTTGCGGTTTGCAATTTGCGATATCGCAAATCGCAAAGTCAAATATTATCGCAGGTCAAACTTCATATCGCAAATCGCAATCGGGAGTCAGGGATTAGGACGGGTAACAAGAATGAAGCAATGCGAAGTGCGATGTGCGATGAGAGGAGAGGTGACGTGGCATGACGGAGGTGGGGCCGTCCGCAAATCGCAATAAGGAGTTTTTTGTTATGAGAAACGGGGGTTAAAGTTATGATTTGCGAAGTGCGATGTGCGATGAGAGGAGAGGTGACGTGGCATGACGGAGGTGGGGCCGCTCACAAATCGCGATCGGGAGGTTTTTGTTCTGAGAAACGGGGGGTAATGGTTATGATTTGCAATGTGCAATGTGCGATAAGAGGAAGGTGACGTGGCATGATGGAGGTGGGGCCCCCCGCAAATTTCAATCGGGAGTTTTTTGTTATGAGAAACATGAGGTAAAGGTTATGATTTGCAAAGTGCGATGTGCGATGAGAAGAAAGGTGACGTGGCGGAGAGGGTAGGTCCCATTTACATCGCAATCGGGGGTTTTGCGAAGGAGTGCAATGGTAACATGTATGGAGTTTTGCGATATACGATCGACGATTGAAGAAGGGGCCCACACCAATGTTAAAAGTGGAGGTGATATTACATATACCATATGTGAAATATGATATATGTAACGGTTTGTGGGATACAACCAATGGGTTCTGGATCATAACACTTGGAAAACAACTATTTCCTCTTTTGACTGCTGTGTGTCCGCCCGACTTGTGGTTGAATTGCTTGGCCTTCACTTTAACCATTCACGCCCCATCCCTGTGATTTGCTTATAGGGGCCACTTCTCCACCTTGTGTGCAGTCATGGGCCAACATTGGCTCCATCTGGGGACAACATGTTGTTCTATGTGCGTTGAGAACCTGCAGACCTGAATGCCTGTGTTTTATTGGGCGCATGGAGTCGCAAATGCATACTCTAAATTTGAACTGAATCTACAACTGAGCTGTGCACTGCAAACTATCAAAACCAAAATCACTGTCGCACCCTGAAAATCTTGAACGCTGAAATCTGAACCATGCTGAAACTGAAATCCGAAACACACTTGAACTGAAAACTGCAAAGCAATATGAAACTAAAATTGGAAAGATGCTCATAGCACTGAGCTTATTTGCACGCCTACCTACCCTAATCTACTAGAATTACTGCTATTCTAAATGATACAATAATGCCAGTGTAACCAGACAAGCAACTGCTCTAATAACTTTGTTCTTTCACTGTTTTTCACCAAACTCAGGAACAAACTTGTTAATGGTATTTGATAAAAATTCCCAGCCTGATCTTCATTTCAAGGAGCTTGGTAAACCTGAACAACAACATAAATGATGAAAAGGTATGGTGACTTTGTGATAAATAATTTCTCAATATAGATAGCCACTGGATCAAGATACACTTGACCTATCTCTGAATATGTTGACCCAATCATTCCAACCTCATAACTTGGTACTGCACATGTGTTCTCCATGTCTTCAAACAACTCGGAACATATTTGCATTTTATCTGATGAATTTTGTGTCAATACTTCTACTGAACCAGACAATAGGGCCAACTGTTTGATCATATCCATATCATAGCAGCTTTTGAAATTATTACGTATACATGAAAACTGACTTTGAAAACTCCAACCATCCAATGTATAAGCTATTAGGTCATGAAGTGATTTAGATGACTGTAGCGTTGGTTCCACTGACATCTCATGATTTCTCCTGTGATTATCAACCAAAATGTGACCAAGATTCCCTTTCAAAATATGAGATGAATTAAAGCATAAAGGTAGAGAATCAAACTGGATCAATTCTTCCTCTATTTTAAACTTTGCCTCTCTGTTCAGTAGGTTCACTTCCACATCAACTGCAATATTTTGCATTTCTTCAAGGGTTGCAATGTCCCTTTCTCTTATTTGGAATGCCATCTCTGGATTAAAGGCATCTAGCTAGTGCAAAAGAGCTACTCCTGGGGGTGGCCTGTATCAGCAGGCATTGAATGATACATCTTATTGAACCTGGCTGAAAAATACTGTACTATCTCCCCTGGCTGTCTTTTTAAATGTTCATACTCTTCTATGATAAGAAAGACATTTCCCATGATTACCCACCGACCTAGGAAAACTTGCATGAATTGATGAAAATTGCTCATGCTAGCAGCTGGAAGATTCTCAAACCAATTTTTAACTTTTTCTTGCCATGGTAGGGCAAGCATCCTGATACATACATCATCTTCTTCCTTTACTGATGACTGCAATACACTGACTAAAGGATTATGGTAAACATGTAACATAAGATCTTCTAGAAGATTTGTAACAATAAAACAAACCTCATTCCAAACTGCTGCTTTGCTTGTGCGTTGAAACCGATTCCCTTCAAACAACAAGGGAACAAATTGTTTTTCCTCATTATCCATGGTAGTCAAGTGATCTGAGTGTTCTTTATCATTCTCTTTGTCACACAGAAGCTTGCAAGGGAGCTGCAAACTCGTTAATTTTGGGTGAAGGAACATGATTTGTAACAATCTGTTGTACTACTTCATTAACATCCAAGAAAGAAATTAATGATTGAGAACTTTTATGATTTTCTTCAAGGGATGTAAATTGAGATAAGATGCAACCTGAAAGAGAATTTGAGAGATGGTCTTCATCATGCAAATCCGATTGGTCTTTACTCTTTGAAGGAAACACTGCTTGCTGAAGATGTTCTTGTGGATCTAGACAATTAAACTCTACTGCCTTTGTTTTCGTATCACTAGACTGCTTTTGATTTTTAGTGCTGTCCTCTGGGGAACACTCCAACTCTTCCCCTTCTTCATGGAGGGTAAGGTCACCTCCCTCTTCTTCAGAATAGGCTAGGAGCTGGTTTTCTACATGCGGTCCAAAAACCACTATTGGTCGTTCTTCTTGGAGATTGAGGCTGTCAGGCAGAGGGCTTACACCATGGGGATGCATAAATCAGGGCTGTTTCAAGAGCTCAATCAGGGGAACCGAGATCATGACTTTCTCTAGTTCTTTCTGGAGGTTAAAGGTTGTGGGCGCTTTTTCTATAATAGCTTCTTTGGATTGTTCTTTAGGATGGTCGAGCAGGTTCAAAGTTATAGATGGGGACTTCTCATTTTTGGGAGGATCAACTTCTTGCTTTGTGGAAGTGGATGCAGTGGCCTTATGAGGGATTAACTCTTCTAGTGGCTTCTTCCCTTTACTAGCAGGACTAGGAGGGGTTTGTTCTCTTGATATTGACTCTTCATTTTGTTCTTGCACTCGGGTTCTCTTCCTGGAGGACCTAAGGTCATACTTCTTGTGGAGTTGAGCCTGTATGAAATTCACGAACTATTTGCAGTAATTGTCAATATCTTGATCTTCTGGAGGGACTTCCTTCTCTTCTTGCTCCCCTTGCAGGATGAGTTCACCCTCCTCATCATCAGAGTAAGCGAGGAATTGATTCTCTTGACTGTCTGTGACTTCCTCAGCCTGTCCCTCCACTTCTCCCTCCAAGTATAGATGAGGTTGAATGTGGTCTTGTTGTTCCTTCCTATTCCACTGCAACAACTGCAGAGGGGGCTTCCGATACTGAGGATTAAACCCTTGATTAGGAATCATTTGGTTGGGATGAGGAGGGGAATTTTTGGCCTCCAATTCAAGCTTAATCAACTTATTGGAAAGGTTCTTGATTAACTTATTCATTACTTCAGTTCTATACTCTTGTGATTCCATCTCTTGAGTTGAAGTAGAAGCCTCTTCCTTGTTCTTTCTTCTGGCTTCATGTTCTGTCTTCCCCCATAAATTTACTAGTAGAAGCAAAGTTTGCTTCTACCTCCAATGCATCAGTCTGGATCTGATCTAGAGATGTGGATTTTCTTTCTCTTAGGGTGAACCCGAACTCTGGTTCGAAAGCTACTGCGAAGACCACCTTAGCAGCTACTCGGGGAGGCTTTATTTCAGCAGGAAGATTATTATAGAGCTTATTGAACATCTTTATGAATTTTGTTACATCCTCATTGTGTCTCTTCTTTAGAGCATTGAACTCGGTGAGAACATATCCATGGTCCCTCTTTTCTCCCCATTTCAATGTGAAGAAATTCTCCTTTTCTTCCCAAGTGTGGACTGTGTTATCAGCTAGAGACTTGAACCATTTCCGAGCTTCTCCATCCAAGGATTGAACGAAAAGCCTTCACACCACATCTAAGTGTTCTACATTCGCATTCTCAACAAAAGCGCAGAAGTTTTCAATATGTCTCTGTGCCGGATTATTATCTTCCCCGATGAACCGAGGCAGGAGCTTGAGATATTCTTGTGGCATGTCATTTAGTAATTGAGGTAGAGCCAGTGGAGCATACTTGTTCAAAAGGAAACCCAACACAACCATCTGATTTAGAGGTGGGGGTAGATGGTGGATCTGAATCCGGTGTGAGGCCTAGTGAAAGCCAGGATTACTTCTGATTAGGACTATTTTACAGTGGAGTCGCCAAGGTGAGGAATACACAACTCCCAACCCTTCTTGCTCACCTGTCTGAAGAGTGGAATTTATGTCGTCTCCCAGGGAAAAGATTTCTTCATTCATATCCCCGACAACTACGCCAAAAAGATGTTTTAGCTCCTAGAGACAACCTTGAGTTGCAAAAGACCAGTGCTTAGGACATCTTGAAATCAGAGGTTAGATGTAGACAATTTTAAGGGTGCCTCTGACAGAATATGGATTAAGAGGATAATGATTGTGGTGGTTCAGGAATGATGAAGACTTTGGAGTTTTATTCATGTGAATTACCCTATACTGCGAGAGGGCTCAGGAGGCTGTATGGCTTGGTGGCTTTTCAAATGGGCCAAGTATGAAACAATGAGCAGAGGCTTTCAAAATATGTAGAGGTGGTGAGAAGGAATGGAGGAGGAACCTGCGAGAGACATGCTTAAAAGTCTTAAGAATCTCTCCCGTGAACCTAGAGGAAGCGGATGTAAGTGGAATGTGACCAACAATAGAGATTCGTGGAGCATGAATTAAGGGGGCACAACAAGTTTAACACATGAGCGTTATTCATACACGAATTCATGAATAAAAATGCATACCACCAGTAGCTACATTACACGAATCATCAAAGCAGCAAAACATTGAAAGATGATTATACATAAACATGAGATTATTGATAAACAAGAGAATACAGATACATACTACTCATTGCTCCATCTGGAATCCAAATAAATAGCGCTGTATATCATATTATGTTCAAAACAGCTCTCCCAAATATGTGTCTCAGAGCATAAAGAGCACAGTCATACAGAACTACAACAAAAATTCTCCAAAATTCAAAACCTTTCTTTCATCTATGAACTTTCCACATATAGAGTTCTCCTTGAGGATTTATGATCGAATAAACTTTCATGATTGACCCACACATGTGAAAATCAAAATATCATAACCAAATCGCAGAGTGTGCATCGAGCAATCACTCCAGTAATCAGAAAATCAAAACAGAATCAGGTGAAATCGAGATTTCAACAGGGAAACATCATAATCAAGCAGTAAAAGAAACAACATAGTTGGCCATGGAGGCCAAATCCTGGAATCTTCAAATGGGGCGGCGAGGAGTAGCCGTGAACAGGTGGGCAGCCTGGCTGCCATCACATGATTCCACCTTCCGTCGAAAGGCTCCACTCCCTTATTCTCATGATTTCCATTAGCCGTTACGAAACGACCATTCGTGCTGTGCGTGCCTAGCTCTTTAGCGGGGAGTTCTTGGACCAACTGAATATACCATAGCTGCGTTTGTCTTTCCAAAAACCTATGTTGTGTTTGACTTGCAAAACTAGAGATTGGGGTTTGGAGGGGGGCCGAACCTGATCATGAGCCGTTGGATGTGTGATAGGGAGCAAAGATGAGGGGAAGGTGGCGGTAACAACCCCTTTTCCTTTATAATGGCAGAGCTAAAATTGGGGCCTACGACACTAACACACAGTGGGATGGTTAACACTGAAAAGAGCGGGACAAAGGCTGTGGAAGGGCTTTGATGATGTGGCAAGGATGTGGGGCTGCCCGCAAATCGCAATCGGGGATTCAATAGTTTGTTATTATGAGAAACGGGGGTAAAGGTCGCGATTTACAATGTTGCAAATCGCAAAGTCAATTTTTTTTTTCTTTTTTTCTTTTCTGAATTGGACTAATTCTATTAAGCAAAAATATGGTACATAAGAAAGTACAATCAAGAGAAACAAAAACACGGCCTACCGGAAATGATTTAATATCAACATCGGTCACCGGAGAGAGAAAAGGACAAGCAAGGAGCAGCAACAAGATACTAGAAAGCAGGAAGGAGCCGACTCCTACCCAGAATTGGTAGAGTTTTCCACACGAAGTTTCTTCCCTTTATTTTTGTTGACTTTAACCCAACCCTCCTGGTGAGTAAGTGCTGGGACAATTTGAAGACTGGAGTTCTCCAAAAGAGGGGCCTCCTTATCTGAATCAGAGGAGGCGGACTCATGACTACGCTTCTGAGTGACGGTAGAATCAGGGGGATGCTCGGGAGCATCGGTGGACAAGTTCTCAGTCTGAGGAGCACGATCTGATTCTGCGTCACTCCCATCATCATCAGAGCTCGAAGAGGTAGAATCTGCAGCAGGCGGCGGGTAACAGGGAGTCCACTTTTTGTAGTTGGACTTTGTATGGTTTCCTTTAGTCTTTTTGTCTGCGAGAGTGGGGCAGGAGTTCTACAGATGCCCTGCTTGGTGGCAGTGACGGCAGCGGAAAGCAATGTTCTCGTAGTCTAAGATCTGAGTCCAAACAAAATCGCCGACCTTGATGATGAATTGATCAGGCAATCCTTTGCTGATGTCAACCTCCACGCATATTCTGGCATATGTGTAGAGGCTCTGAAGTGCCCTTTCATAATCTACAGTGAGAAAGCGTCCCAAGGTATCGCCCATGCGTCTGAACACTTCCAGATTCCAAAGATGGACAGGAAAGTTGGGAAGCCTGATCCAAATAGGAGTTTTGGTGATGGTAGCTGTAGCAGGGTCGAAATCTGGGAACCATGGGGTTAAGAAAAGCCCAGCATTTCCAAAAAACCAGGGACCTTCCTGTAAGGCTTGTTCATAATGCTTGGAGTGATCGAACAATACTATGAAGAATCCTCGTGAGCAACAACTAACCCGACATTTGCTAGTCCAGTTTTCGTGGATCCAGTCAAAGAGATCCTTTGTGCACGGCCAGAGTCCATTAAACCGGCAAATGATGGCTCTCTCTGCAAATTTTTGAAGATCTTCTGCGAGAGTTGGCAATGGGATCTCAATAGAAGGTACTTCGTCCAGTTTGTCAACCAGAAAAGGCTGGGGTTTGGGGGCTGCAGGGGGTTTGGGGTTCTGAGAAAATACAACATTTTTGTAGGAGAGGGTAGGGGCTGAAGCAGACTGTCCCGCCGCCCCTCCTCTCAAACGAAGGGTGAACACTATTGAATCATTTCTGTTAATGTTGTAAGCAGAGAGGGGAAGAAGATCCTCAAGATGTTTACCTTGGAAAAGAAGTCTCTGGAGTATTGAGGGAATCCCAGTCCGTCGTTCCAGATTGAGCTTCAGATTCTGTATCAGATCTGTAGAAGAAACCCAAAGCAAAAGAGTTTTGCCAGTGAGCATTCGGAGTTGGATCTGAAAAGTGGCAGGGTGCTTTTTAATGGCAGAATCTGCGCAGCAACGAGGGGCGGATCTGCTTTTGCGTACAACTCCAAGCCTCTGCAAAGAAAGGCCTTGAGGGTGGGAAACACCTGTAGACCAATGCCGGATCTGCAATAGGGCAGAGCTGTCATTTGATCCCATCTTGTTATTGCAGCTCTGAGCAAAAAGGGAGTAGGTTCGCAGGAAACCCAGCAACGCCTGGCCCAGCCGAGGTAAGTAGGAGGAAGCAGGAAAGTAGTCACCACCCCTAAACTCCACTGCAGTCCACAAGTGTCGATCCCAGGGACGCATCTGCCAGAGGTTGCAAACGGAGGCGGAAACAGAGCTTATGTTGAAACCTGTAGAAACTGCCTTTTGGAGGACTGCAAAAAGACCTCTGGGCTGAGAGACTCCTTTGAAATAAAGGGAGGCCTCCGCAGGCATCGAAGGGTAGTCGCCGAGGATCTTGGCAATAGTGAGGTCTGCATCGTCCTTGAGCTCAGTAAATCGTGTGCCCTTTGAAAGAGCATCGACCTCCAGTGAAGAGGCGTTCAGTCCATGCGGAGGCATCGCTGGGCAAGGGTCTGTAACGAGAGCCTCCCCAACAAGCTTTCCATTTGGAGCAGCAGCGGGGCGGAGATCAGGTTCAGACGCCCGAACAACAGCGTCGGCAGGGGCGGCAACAGAACAAGACGAAACCCTAGCCATCTCTCCTCTCGACTTCTCGAATATCCACGTCTATACCTATGAGAGAAACAAGCTTATGTTGTTTTCAATCGCAAAGTCAAATATTGTCGCAGGTCAAACTTCATATTGCAAATCGCAATTGGGAGTTGGGGATCAGGACGGGTAACAAGAATGAAGCAATGCGAAGTGCAATGTGTGATGAGAGGAGAGGTGACGTGGCATGACTGGGGTGGGGCCGCCCGCAAATCGCAATCAGGATTTTTTTGTTATGAGAAATGGGGGGTAAAGGTTATGATTTGTGATGTGCGATGAGAGGAAGGTGATGTGGCATGACGGAGGTGGGGCCGCCCGCAAATCGCAATCGGGATTTTTTTGTTATGAGAAACGGGGGTTTAAAGGTTATGATTTGCGATGTGCGATGAGAGGAAGGTGACATGGCATGACGGAGGTGGGGCCGCCCGCAAATCGCAATCAGGAGTTTTTTGTTATGAGAAACGGGGGGTAAAGGTTATGATTTGCAAAGTGCGATGTGCGATGAGCGAAAAGGTGACGTGGCGGAGAGGATAGGTCCCATTTACATCGCAATCGGGGGTTTTGTGGAGGAGTGCAATGGTAACATGTATGGAGTTTTGCGATATGCTATCGACAATTGAAGAAGGGGCCCACACCAACGTTAAAAGCGGAGGTGATATTACATATGCCATATGTGAAATAGGATATATGTAATGGTTTGTGGGATACAGCCTACGACCAATGGGTTCCGGATCATAACACTTGGACAACAGCTCTTTCCTCTTTTGACTGCGGGTTGTTCGCCCGACTTGTGCTTGAATTGCTTGGCCTTCACTTTAACCATTCATGCCCCATCCCTGTGATTTGCTTATAGGGGCCACTTCTCCACCTTGTGTGTGGTCACAGGCCAACAAACTACTAGGGGCTGAAAGGACAAGAGCATGATGTGTAAGATATAACAATGATTACTCCCCTTTTGGTAGGGCGATTCATTACCCTCTGGGGGTTGGGACAATCATGGGTTCCTGAATGATAAAGGAGGCTCATTTAAGGCCTATGGAACCAGGGTGATGGCCATGGGTATGGGGTAGAGCTCATGTATTGGCTTTTGCCCACACGCTAATTATGTTTGTCTCGACCATCTTTGGCATCTTGTGGTACATTTTCCTATTGAATGTGGCCATTTATGCTTTTACTTTTATTTTTAGCTGTTTCAACCTCCGAGGCATCATTCCAAGCCTGACCCAAGGCGGGGGCAAGGGAATGGGGAGGTTACATTTTCCTGTTGAATGTGGCCATTTATGCTTTTACTTTTCTTTTTAGTTGCTTCAACCTCTAAAACATCGTTCCGAGCCTGACCCAAGGTGGGGGCAAGGGAGGGGGGAAGAAAGGAAATGTGGACCTAGAAAGGCAATGTGGACCTAGGTGGGAGAAATGATGAATGGGGGTATAGTGAATGGAAGGGCAGTAATATATGTGGAAAAGGGAGTGGGACCACACAACCAAAGTAGGGGTTTCCCAAGTAGTACCACCCTAAAACCAAATGGCCAGTAAAGGAGATGCCACGTGACTAAAATCTAAGGGTAGCACCCCGAAAGAGGTCAAGAGGACATAAGCACAAACTAAGCCCACTCTTTCTGCCAAATCCCCCCATTAATCCATGCCCAGAAGTGTCCATGATAAGCAAACCCAATACTCAATTACCAAATGAGAAGACATACCTCTAGGTTCGGGAGGCCCACCTTCAAACATACGATCAATACAGATGGGTGAGGGACCACATAGTTGGCTTAGGTGGCGGAGAAATGGCACAACGAGCTAGTTGAGGGTTGTAAGGGGTTATTTGCTGCCAATTGAGGTCCATCTTGCAGAAAAAAAATCTCCTAGGAATGTCACCCATGAAGTGGTGGGTAACAATCCCGTTTGGGATATTACATTTGCCTTGGTCTCTGACCAATCCTGGTGTCTCTATGTGTGAATGCTTTTCTTCTATTGTTCCTTTATGTTTCGCTACATTGATGATGGTATTGTTCTTTCTACATAATTGCATAAGTTGTTAATGATATCATGATGCTATGGGGTGAATTCAATATATAAATGATGAAATGCAATTATCTAATACAATGAACAATATAGCCCTAAGAAAAATTAACAGTACTTTGACTTTTTGACTCAACAAATCCTAGAAGCATGAAGAACATGTTTATCTAATAAATAATAATTTGTCTTGAGCATGAAACCCATGCTTGAAAAATAATTTTCTTTTTCTTTATCTTTTTTGCTTGAAAAATAAATTTGCTTTTTCTTTATATATAATTACATAAGTACAATGACAATTATGAAGACCGAACTTGGTTACAATTTTCAACACTCCCTCTTAACTAAGGAGGTATTCATAATTACACAACAAGGTACAAGGAAACTCTCAAATTCAAATATTCTCATAAGAAGAGTCGGATTGATAAACCATCTTAAGCACCATCATGTCCAATGTTGTCAATATAGCAAGGCCTTGACTGACATGCTCTATCTCTTCCACTAGAATAGAGCACAATGCTAGGGAGGCATGACTATAGACACCATCATCATGCCTCACAAGTCACATACCCCATTCAAATGTTCACCAAGTATGTCCTTTTGAGACTATTCTTTTCTTGGATTACCTATCCTCGAAGAATATCCTCTTCAACCACCCTTATCTTGGGTACCCTATCCAATCCTCAAAGAGTGTCTGTCCACACGACTACTTCCTATCGAGGATTCCAAATCCATAGGGAGTGTTTGTCCCAGATGCTTATCCAATCCTATATTCTCCCTACCCGTGCCTTCACTAAGACTTACAACTATTAGTCCTAGTCTAGTGCATGAAACATGGAGAATATGGTGTCCTTCATCATTCTTTCTCAAACATGGATAAAATCCTTGCTCCCTCTCAACTAGGGAGACTTCAATCATAAAAGGAAATTGCATGTTCTATTGCGGAGATCTTCAAGTAGTAGTTACAGGGCTCCTTCTTCTTGCACGATCATATCATTTCTGAGCTTCGACCTTCTTGGATGTCAAATGGTTTACAGACCCAAATTCTTTCACACACTATCTTTATGATAGGGTTTCTTGGCTCCTAACGACATCGCACTTATCAAACTTCAAGCTTTCTAGATTTTTACAATATTCATGCAATTTTGTCATCAAACGATTTCATCTATCATCTTCAACGAGTCGAGCTTCCTCACAGCTGCTAGCACATGTCTTCTTTGTTGAAATTCTGATGTTCTATGCTATAACAATCACTTATTATAAAACTTCTTTATGCTTCAATATTAGATAAGAAATTGTAGATAGAACATAAGTCAAATGCACAATAGAAGACAACCAAAAATACAATGAGACACAGAGAATTTAGGTCCAATGACCAGGGAAAAACCCACAAGGGGAAAACCCAACTAGATTCTTCTATTATAAATCAATTGTTCAACAGGGATACAACGTACAATGAGAGATCAAGAGAATGAGTAAGTTCATCCAAATCCAAACAGGCTGTAGCATGAAGATCACTGGTAGTAGCAATAGATGCACACACTAAATCAACCGTCCCTTCTATTGACTCAACACTGAAATACTGAAGCACTGAATCAACCTTGGCTCACCAAGTTCTGTTCTTACTCTCCAAGTCTTTCTCTCACAATCTTCTTCAACTCTCTCCAACTCTTTTTCAAGCTTGAATTCTTCTTTCACAATGCACAAGTAGTGAGGGGAGAAAGAATGAGGCACATATATATAGGAGAAATGAATCCATGCCATAAAGGAGGAGTAACTCGCATGCCAAGAGAGAGAGTAACATATGCCAATTTAGGAAGAGTAACTTCAGCCATTAT
This sequence comes from Pinus albicaulis, assembly GCA_034641835.2. NCBI lineage: Eukaryota > Viridiplantae > Streptophyta > Pinopsida > Pinales > Pinaceae > Pinus > Pinus albicaulis. The sequence continues at coordinate 1,286,043,205 of CM076575.1, read as the reverse complement.
GGAGAGAGGCAACACATGCCTTCAATGGAGGAATCTCGCATGCCTTGAGGAGTGTAACTCATGCCCATTTAGGAAATGTAACTCATGGCATTAAGGAGGTACACATGCCTTTGCAACTTATGCTTTTAAGAGAGTGTAACATATGCATTAAATAATGTGTAAGAGGAATCTTTTATGACATGCTTTTATTGAGTGTAAGAGAATATTTTATGGCGTGCTTTAATGAGTGAAAGAGTGTAAGAGCATTAATGAGAGTGTAAGAGGAATATGCCATGCCAATAATGAGGGTGTAAGAGAACATTATTGAGAGCCATGATTGAGTGTCTTGAAATTCCTTTTAATAATAATATCATAAAGAGGATAATAATAATATTGATGATAAAATATTAAGTCGAGATTGAACTATTAGGATTGATTAATGATAAGAATTGATTTTTCATCAACAATACTTGATTACCAATTGATGCAAGGTGATTTACTATCTTGAGACTTTCTAATTTTTTAGACTTCTTATTTTTAGAAATTCTATTTTTGGACTTTCTATTTTTAGAAATTCTATTTTTAGGCTTTCTATTTTTAGAAATTAATCCCGGAGCTGCCAATTTTCAACATTTTTTCCTATAGAGTTTTGCCTTATATTCTTCAAAAATGTATCAACTTTCCAAATATCAATTCTGCCTTCATGCTTATCCATGTGTTCCATGATTAAACCACACAGTTGTGTTGAGAAATCAAGGCAGCTAGATTAGGTGATTTCTCTTACTTTGATAACTGCTTGTGATGTCTTTTTACTTAACTTAATTAACTTCTTCTTTCTCTTGATTATATCTAGTGTTCTTATCATCAAATAGCTACCAAATCATAAAGAACAATGAGACAAGAGGACACAAGATGTAGGCTATCACCTAGGGCCGAAACCCCTCCTTTTGAGAGGAACACCCACAAGAATTCTTCTCTTCTTATAAAACTTCAATTGACGAATTCCAAGACCTATGACCCTTAACCAAGACCTGTCCATGACCTAGTCTATGCCTCTCCTTGATGAGCATTTTCTTTTACAAAGTCAACTTTAGTCAAACTTACTCTCTAGTGGCTGCAACTTCTCCTTCGACCTCTTTTTCAGCCCTGCAATTTCTGATTGCAATTTTCGATCACTGTAGAAACCCTAGTTTTTGCACGTGTGAGAGAAAGACAGATATTTTACCCTTCTCTCTTCTTCGATTGTATAGAGGCTTCTTCTGTTGCAACTCGACTTGGAATATGGCTTGACTTTCACTTGTTTTCGACCTCCTTAAGTGACTACAATAATTCGGCTTTTGTTGCAACAAGTGATACCCAAACTTCTTCGCATGTGTGAGGAACTTCAGCCCTAAAACAAACTTCAAACTTCAGATTCTTCCTTCTTCTATCTTTTCTTTCCTTTGCTAAGGTATTAGGCTTCTTTTTCTTGCTTGATCGAACTTCTTATGCTTGAGTGAATACCCCCTTGAATGAGGCTGATTCCTCCTTTATATAAGCTTTTATGAGTCCCCTAATAGGCCAACATGTCTTTCTAGATAGGTTGACTGCTCTTTTTGAAGGCTGACTTGATTGCTAGCATATGACAAGGTATTGGAGGGTCTTTTGACTCTACTTTGAGTCAAATAAATTATTTTTACAATCTGTAACATGCCCAAAATGGGTCTTCAATACATGACAATGACTCAATTGACCTAGAATTACTCAATGGTTGCTTGACCTGAAAATAAATTTCCCTTGAGCATGAAATCCATGCCTTAAGAACAACAATTATAATTTTTTTTTTCTCTTTACATTAAATACATAAAATCATGATTACATATGTCATTATGAAGACCGAACCTAGTTACATATTTCAACACTTCCTCTTAACTAGGGAGGTATTCATAATCGATGCTAGGTACTTGGACATTCTCAATCTGAAGAATTATCGTAAGAAGAGTCAGATTGGTAAGCCATCTCTTTGCATCATACTAAACAACATTTTCACATAGTAAGGCCTTGACTAACAAATCTATCTCTCCACAAGATCAGAGCATAATGCTGGTGAGACCAATGACTGACATACACCATCATCATTATCTCTCAAGGCACATACCCCACCCGGGTGTTCACAAGGTATGTCCTTCCAGGACAATTCCTATCTTGGAATAACACATCCTTAAGGAATTTCCTCTTCGACTAATTTTATCTTCGATGCCCTACCGCATCCTCAAAGAGTATTAGATGCCAGAAGCTTACCCAATCCTCCATTCTTTTCTCACGAAGTGAAGACAAGAATGACGTGTCTATCTGTCCCTCTCAACTAGGGAAGATATACCCCTTATAAAAGGAATCTACCCAATCTCCCTCTTATCCAGGGACTTTTCCAAGGTCCCTCTTAACCAGTGACTTGTTACCAACAACAACTATTAGCTCTTTGGTGGAGATCATGGTATTGTCAACTACTTGTAGAGCTCCTCCTTTTGATGTCATGAATTTGATCTTCATCATTATGGAGCCTTCATCTTCTAGTTCTTCTTTGTAGGGCATCAACCATCCATCACTTTCTTTCAATGAACCATAGGATTGGACCAATAGTCATATCATCCTTATTTTCATTGGAAAGTGATCTTCCAGTCCACATATGGCTTTTCTTCATACAATTACCTTCCAAGTCATGTTTCCTTAAGGATCTTCCATCCAACCACATGTGTGTTAGTTGTTGGTGACATCTACAACTCTCTTTCGGTAGCCCTGTATCAACCCATATAGATGTTGTTCAAAAATAAAAAATAAACATCAAATCAAAGTTACCTTTTGTGATGGCCTTTCATCATGACATCTGCTTCTGGCAACATCAACATCCTGTACATAAATATATCTCCAAGGCTTTCAATATTAAGGGTCTCTCTTATTTACATACTTTATGAAAGTCTTCATATCCTTTCTATTGAGATATCATAGCCAATTCTTCTAGTCATTGGATGTTGATTTCCTTTTCTTACGTGACCATAGTTGCATCCTTCACGATCTCTTCTTTCTTTCTTCACATATTGCTCCCTAGGAACTTCCATCCATAGTTCCTTCATATTTGTTAACCACCTCATATTCCATATGAGGACATATTATGTTGATTTCATCTTGTGAATATGTGAACCATGCCTTCATGCATCTTTTCAAAGGAAGATATTCCTTTTCTTCGATCATGTTCATGAGATAGAGCATTTACCCATGCTATATGCAACTTTATGATGACTTAATTGATCAAACGTATACATACCTCTTTTCTTCTTTTGGTCATCTAGACTTCCTTCGACAACTCCCTTTCCTTGCTTGAAAGTTCTTCAATCATGTTGCATTCCTTTGTCATCATACCGTTATCCTTCTAAACAATGAGTCCCATTCAAGGTGGAATTCTCAATGAGACACTTGCTTCTTCCAAGGGAGGTGAACCTTCTAATGAAGATTCAAACAAAGGATCTTAATTATCCTCATTCTGCAAATGCTCCTTCTTAATGATGATGATGTACGATGATTTATTTTTACCATGCTAGATGACTTTCTTCCTGCATCTGACTTTGCTTTCAATGAGGCTGCCAAGAGCTACTTCCTTTCTATGATGACTGCTACATCCATGTCAACTTCTCCTTCAACTATCCCTTCAAGCTTCTATAATGATGTCACGAGATCTTGTTTCAATCGTATGCTTCTACTATGATTCCATCTTATATTAAGATGCATCTTGTCATAATGATTCCCATCCTGATTGTCATGGTAGAGGTCTTTTCACCTCCTACTTCTTGCTATGCATTTGTGAAACCTCAATAGTGAAGATCTATCCCTTTGGATTTCTTTTCATTGGGTTCTCTTCCAGTTCTTTAGTGATATGGGCTTCAATTCTTTCTTTCCTTTTGTTGTCTTTCTTGAGTTTAGGACAATTTTTCTTGTAGTGCCCATATTATTGACAACCATAGCATTGGATCTTTGACATATCGATCTTCTTATTTTTCTGAGGACCAAACTTTCCTTTCTCTCAACCATGGTAGCAAATGCTTGAACTTGTTTGCTTGGTCCCACATCACTCTTTGCTTTTAACCTGGTTTCTTCAATCTTATACAATGACCAAAGTTCACTGAATGGGGTGGCTCCCTTCTTAACATAGATGCTTGATATGAAGTTGCCTCATTCATCAGGTAGTGCATTGAGCACCATGGTGGTCATTTATTTATTGGACATTCTTTCCCCCAACTCTTGTAGTTGGTCTCTTATTTCTGACACCCTCATAAGATATGAGTCTATTTCTTCTTCCTTTGATACCTTCATCTCATATAGCTTGGTTCTCAAAGATGTGACTTCTCCAACTGTGCTTATGAAGAATAATTCTACTAACTTCTCATTGATTTCTTTTGATGTCTCCAACTTTGATACATAGGGTATGAGGGGATCCTTGATAGATTTTATAAGGATCCTTTGAGCCCTTATTTCTCCTTTCATATATTTCGATAGTGCTTGAGCTTCTTCTTGTGATGGTTTGTAGACCTTACCATTGACATGACCAATGACTTCATTCTCTATGAGGATCAAATCTCTAGTCTTTTTCCATGCAAGGAAGTTTGATGACCCAACCAATTTGTTGCTCTCCTTGAAAAATTATGTCATTTTGATAGATTTAGACATAGATATAAATATACTTACTTGTCAAGTGAAGATACTTCTAGATGATGAAATCTTCAACTTGATGCATTCCTTGATGATGTTGATAATAAAAGATGTCTTCTTGATGAAGATGTCTTCCTTCAAAAGTGATCCTTGACTCAAAGGTAGAGAGATCACCTTGATTCCTTGACGATGATGAGAACGCCTCCTCTTGCTTCCTCGGATGATAATGTAGAATATTGTGGCTTTTTTTGATTTTGGGTAGCATCGGATGTGCTCTAAGTCTCAAATTTTGTGGAGAGGCTTAGACACATGTCTTCCAGATAACCCAGAAACCATTTGATGAAATTTCACTCGGATTTTATTTTGTAGAAATAATTAATTGTTTTTAAAGCGACCCTAAGTCTAAACTTAGGAAAATAAAATAATTAAAGTGTATTAATAGAATATGAGTGAGAATGATCTAAAATACATGGATCAAGTCAAAAGTTAATCTTAGCTGTTGATTAGAGATCTAATCTGGGCTGTTTAAGTCTCAACAAGAAGATTATAAGAATGTCTTGAAGGGTCATTTGGAAAATACATTCCTGGAGAAACAAAGGATATAGAGATCAATTTTTTCTGACGGAGCAAGTTCTCAGACGAAAATTAGATCTAAGTGATCCTTGATTGCAGTGAGGGGCAGTATTTCCGGCTGGAAGGTTTCCTGAGCCGGAGAGTACATAACAACATAGACAGAGAGCCACAGCTGCAGCGCAGAGCCAGTGACGCAGTGCCTATGCAGTCACTGCACAAAGCTAGAGGGAGAATCGTTTTCCTGCAGAGGAGATATCGCAAGGCCAGTGTCAGACTCCAGAGAGATTTTTCAGAGGCTCAATTTCCAGCCAGTAGTGAGATCAACACAGAGGAAGAGGGCAGCAACAGTTGTGACACAGTCAGCGCAGGGCAGTCCAACCTTGGTGCAGATCAGTGCCAGTTTCTCGTGGAGGAGTTAGGTTTGTCTCACGATATCACTTTTGTCAGTTTCTTTGTATGATTTGATAGTCTCGTCAATCATATATTTGTACTCAAAATTTACTACATAATAACATAAACCCTCAGATCTGCGGCACCGGTTTTCCCGCATTGGATTTTTTCGGGGATAGTAGTCCAAAATCAATTGTGTCAGATGGTTGTGTGATCTATGTGTGTTCAGATTTATCTTCACACTTGTATTTCTTCCGCAGTTTAATTGTGTAGGCTATAGTGAATGGATTTCGATATTTGCTTGTAGAACACAGTAAATAATTTGTTAAGTAAAATAACAAATAGAAGATTTTGCATCAGTTGTTGCAGTAGGATTCCGTGTAATACAAATTTTCACATGGTATCAGAGCTTGTTTAAGCTGAGTGCAGGCGAGACAAAGAATAGATCCAGCAGATCCAATGTTGAAGTAACATTTGGGGATCAAAGCGCCAATTCTGTTGACGGGAAAATCTGTCCGGCCAACAGCAGTAGATCGACAATCGTTGGGTGAGATGGCCAACAACGGATTGCGTGACCATGACCGGTTGGAGGGTGCCTCCAACTATGTAATCTAGAAGGCAAGGATCTCATTCCTTCTAGATGAGCATGACCTCAAGCACTTTATCAATAGTGCTCAGGCTGAATCAGTGGATGCAGCACCATTACGAGCCTTCAAGAAGAATATGGCTAAAGCCAAACGGTTGATCCTCGATGGAGTAAGGGATCACATTGTTTCACACATCTCAGCCAAAGGAACAACTAAGGAGATGTGGGATGCGTTGGCAACGCTGTATGAGGGATCTTCCGAGCAGCGAAAGATGTTTCTGGAGGAAAAAATGCAGACCATCAGGTTACAAAAGGGAGAGTGAATTGATCCGTTTCTGTCTAGATTTTAGGAAAACCAAGATCAGTTGGCAGTCATAGGAGCAGCTCCTAAGGCGACATAGATGGTCAGATTGGCCCTCAACTCAGTGTCTGAGGATTATCAAGTTTTTGTCCAGAGCATCTTGGGCAGAGAGAACTTGTCGGACTGGGAGTCAATTTGGGCAATTCTTCAACAAGAAGAGATGCGGAGAGACTTACTCAAGTGTCAACTTGAGGGCGGCAGTAGCAGCAGTGGTTCAAAGATCAAGAAGGAGAAGGAATAAAATGCAGCCCTTGCATCAAAGGGACAAAAAGAGCAACACAGGAGGAAGAAGGATCTTTCAAAGATCAAATGCTTTCGGTGTGGTGAGATGGGACATTACGCCACATAGTGTCCGCTCAGAAAGAAGGACAAGGATGAGAAGCATGATCCTCAGGACGAAGCAACAAAGATAGAGGAGGAGGAATTTGCTATGATTTCCCATATACCTCCAGGAGGGAGGTGAGCTGATTTGGAGTTGTAGACCCAAAGATCTACAAGATGGGAAGGATCCTTGAGGAGTCCACCTCTCGAATCATGACCTTGCTACGAAAGCCCTAAACAACAGTAGCAGGATGGACTAGTGCCAGTTGGTGTAGAGGAGTGTTGAAGCGACGACGCAGTGGTTAGCAGCGCGAGAGTTTGATCAACGTAGAGCAGTGTTGTAGCAATGTAGAGGGACGCAGTGCAGAGCAGCAGCAACACAGCGACCTCAGAGAGGCAGCGCAACAGTCAGATCTTCATCACCTAGATGTAGTATACTTGTCCAATTTTGGATGTTTTCTAGATTGTAGAAAGAAATTGTGTTGCAGTGCAGTAGCAGTTGGCAGTCGCAGAGTCAACAACAACACGAACGCAACATTCAGAGGGAGTTGCAGTACGGATGCAATATTGACAATTGCAGTGTTAGCAGCAGTACAGATGCAACAGTTGTGCAGAGTTGATGGGCAGCAGTGTCAGACATTAGCAGTACAGAGGGAGATGCTTCAGGATCAGAACAATATGCAACATGGCATATTGTTTCCTCGCAAAGAGGGAGTATTGATTTTGGGTGGCATCGGATGTGCTCTAAGTCTCAAATTTTGTGGAGAGGCTTAGACACATGTATTCCAGATAACCCATAAATCGTTTGATAAAATTTCACTCGGATTGTATTCTATAGAAATAATTAATTATTTTTAAAGGGACCCTAAGTCTAAACTTAGGAAAATAAAATAATTAAAGTGTATTAATAGAATATGAGTGAGAATGATCTAGAATACATGGATCAAGTCAAAAGTTAATCTTAGCCGTTGATTAGAGATCTAATTTGGGTCGTTGAATTCTCAACGAGAAGATTATAAGAATGGCTTGAAGGGTAATTTGGAAAATACCTTCATAGAGGCACAAAGGATCTAGAGATCAAATTTTTCTAGCGGAGCAAGTTCTCGGACGAAAATCAGATCTAAGTGATCCTTGATTGCAGTGACGAGCAATATTTTCAGTTGGAAGATTTCCTGAGATGGAGAGTACATAGCAACAGAGGTAGAGAGAGCCACAACTTTAGCGCAGAGCCAGTGACGCAATGCCTACGCAGTCACTGCGCAGAGCCAGACGGAGAATTGTTTTCGTGCAGAGGAGACAACGCAGAGCTAGTGTCAGACCCCAGAAAGATTTTCCGGAGGCTCAATTTCCAGCGAGCAGTGAGATCAACACAGAGGAAGAGGGTAGCCACAATTGTGACATAGTCACTGCGCAGAGGCAATGCAGGTCAGTCCAGCCTTGGTGCAGATCAGTGCTAGTTTCTCGTGGAGTGAGGTTTGTCTCATGAGATCTCTTATGTCAGTTTCTATGTATGATTTGATAATCTCGTCAATGATGGATTTGTACTTATAATTTACTGCATAATAACATTAACCCTCAGATCTACTGCACCAGCTTTCCCGCTTTGGGTTTTTCCGAGGACATTAGTCCAAAAACAATTGTGTCGAATGGTTGTGTGATCTATGTGTGTTCAGATCTGTCTCCGCACTTGTATTTCTTCCGCAATTTAATTGTGTAGGCTGTAGTGAATGGATTTCGATATTTGATTGTAGAACACAATAAATAAATTTTTAAGTAAAATAACAAATAGAAGATTTTCCATCAGTTGCTACAATAGGATTCCGTGCAATACGAATTTTCACAACTTTCCCAAGGTGCTTCAAATGTCTTTCTTTGATTGAGAGGATGTCGAGTCCTTGAGGTCTTCTTTTCTTTTGATGAAGATTGTAGGCTTCCCAAGAATGCTTCAATTGAAGAACCCTTCTAGTGTTTTGAGGTCTTCTTTGATGCTCCTTAATTACTTTCTTTGAGACGATGAGAGGGTTAGTCCTTCTTGATGATTGATGCTCTTGATGTTTTCCGTATGATCTTCTTGTGCTCCGACCCTTGAGTATCCTTCTTTAAGCTGCCCTTTCCTTGATGTAGTCACCTTAGCTCTGAAACCATGTTGAGAAATTAAGGTAGCTAGATTAGGTTATTTCTCTTACTTTGATAATTGTTGTGATGTATTTTTACTTTACTTAATTAACTTCTTCTTTCTCTTGATTATATTTAGTGTTCTTATCATCAAAACAACTACTAAATCATAAAGAACAATGTGACAAGAGGACACAAGATGTAGGTTATCAGCCACGACCAAAACCTGTCCTTCTGAGAGGAAACCCACAAGAATCCTTCTCTTCTCATAGAACTTCAATTGATGAATTCCAAGACCTATGACCCTTGACCAAAACCCCTCCAAGACCAAGTCTATGCATCTCCTTGATGACCCTTTTATTTTATAAAGTCAACTTCGGTCAAACTTGCTCTCTAGTGGTTGCAACTTCTCCTTCGACCTCTTTTTCAGCCCTGCAATTTCTGACTACAATTTCTGTCACTGCATAAACCCTAAGTTTCTACACGTGTGAGAGAAAGACAAATATTTTACCCTTCTCTCTTCTTCGCTTGGATAGAGGCTTCTTTTGTTGCAACTCAACTTGTAAGATGGCTTGACTTTCACTTGTTTTTGTCCTCCTTAAGTGACTGCAATAATTCGGCTTATGTTGCAACAAATGATACCCAAACTTCTTCGCACGTGTGAGGAACTTCAACCCTAAAACATACTTCAAACTTTAGATTCTTCCTTCTTCTATCTTTCCTTTCCTTTGCTAGGTATTAGGATTCTTTTTCTTGCTTGATCGAAACTCTTATGCTTGAGTGAATACCCCCTTGAATGAGGCCACGTCCTCCTTTATATAGGCTTCTATGAGTCCCTTAATAGGCCAACATGTCCTTCTAGATAAGTCGACTGCTCTTTTTGAGGTCCGAATTGATTGCTAGCATATGACAAGGTCTTGGAGGGTCTTTTGACTCTACTTTGACTCAAATAAATTCTTTTTACAATATGTAACATGCCCAAATAGGTCTTCAATACATGATAATGACTCAATTGACCTAGAAGCACTCAATGGGTGCTAGACCTAAAAATAAATTTCCCTTGAGCATGAAACCCATGCCTGAAAAAATAAAATAATAAATTTATTTTTTCTCTTTACATTAAATACATAAAATCATGATTACATATGTCATTATAAAGACCAAACCTAGTTACATATTTCAACAAGTTTTAGGTACATTAATATCATCCATTAAATTATCTCAACTGCTAGCTTTCTAGCCTCCACACATACTTCTACTCCCTCTGTTAGCCACCCTTAATAATTTGTCAAAGCAAAAAGGTGGCTAAATCTGTTTCAGTCTTCAAGAAACAATTCCCTTGCTAAATTGTGAGTTCTTTAAGCCTTGTGGTGTTTTGTTACTCTTTGAGAACATCTTCACTGCTGTTTCCACAAACTAACCTCAGAAAACCCTGCTGATTCTCCAAAGAAAGGCTGTTTTAAAGGGGCTCTGAGTTTCCCACTTTCACTCATTTTCCTCCATTTTTCTAAAAACCTCTGTCTATCCTCTAAGCTCCATTTCATCCAATTTTCCTGTTAAGCCTTGTGAAATCCCTTTTATAAATTCCAAGCCCTATTTTTAGCCTTATCGGAACCCTTGTTGGGCTTTAAAACCCCTTCAAAAGGCCTTAAAATAGTCCTCTTAACATTTAGGTTATTAGCCCCGAGGGCTTATAGCCTTTAGCCCCTTCTTCACATGACCTCACCCCTGCGACCAGGCGCTAAGCCCTCATCGCTCATCGCAATCGGAGTTCCCTTTTCCTCGCCTTCCCTTTACTTTTCTAACCTTCCGATGCGATAAGTGCCTTTTCTTCTGCCTTCAGTCCTTCCATTTTCCACAAAACCACGTTTTTCCTTATAATTAGCCCTCGCAATCGCAAAACATTGGTTCCCTTTGTTCTTTTCCTTTTCCCCAAACCCCCGATCATGCGATGTAATCCTGGTCGTTGATCTGAGAAGATCTACGGCCATCGCATCACCTAGTCCCTCAACCTCCGCCCGCTACACGACAAACATCACACGTCATTGCATGGCCCACCATGTCTTCCGCCCCTGCATCTCTGCGCCTATCGCGTGCGACCTGCACCGTCCGATCAACACCGCGTGATCTGACGGCTCAGGCTCCATATCGCGTAATTTTGTGACCCTCCCCGATATCGCGCAACTCTTATGCGATAAAAGTGGTTTCCCAAATCCACGTGTCAATCGCTGAATCGTATCGGGTTCCTTTGGTCCCAAACTGCCTTCCCCCATTTTGTTACGCGAAAACCATCCTCGGTTTTCTGCCATACCGCTGCCCTCCGCAATGTCGCCTTCGGTTTAATCCCAGCCGTCGATCTTTGAGATCGGACGGTCCATATTATATCACGATCTCATTCATTTGCTTTTCACCTCTCTCCAGAAAAATGCTTCATCGAGAGATCGCCACCGTAGATCGTCCTGATCTAACGGTCCATGTCCTTTGTCGCACCCAGACCTCCATTGGACCTGGTTAGCTGCTCTGCCAGGGTTTTCTTCCCGTTTTTCCACTGCAATCACCATCCGCACTGCTCCTCGCCCTCCAGCTAAGCCTTTGAAAAGCAACTTAACCCAATTCGCAGGATTTCTTAACATGTTTGTGCTGTGTTACAGGTTTAATGATGGTCCTTGCCAGTTTACCCCACAGTCACGAAAGGTGACATAAATGCTCATGGTAGCGACCTTGTGGCATAATTAAATGCAAAAGGGGTCAGCAGGGATATGTTTCATGTCTCAAACAGTGGAATATGACCATTGTTCGCACGAACGAACCCTCAGACACCAAGGCCATCACTGCAGAGAATCAGAGTCAAAGGATTAAAGGGATTAGCGCATTGTATTTGAGGCCTAATCCACAGTTACAGACAAAGATGCAGTTCAAAGACCATAAAGAATATCAAGGAAGCTCAATGAAGTTTAAAGCACAGGTTAAATGCAAAACAGTGATTAAAGCAGCGCAAAAGATATATCAGCAGAACATTCCTTTTATTGAAGAAAGGACCAATTCCTACTACCCATTCTCCATTCTTCATCGAGCCCCATAACAGTTATTATTCTGACAGAAAGTCCTAAGAACTGTCAGTGCATTAGTTATAAAGTATGGAAGACCTGAAAGACAAATCTTCACCTTTCTTGTCTCAGAGTATAAACAGAACATCTCAGCTAGGAAAGTACTTCAAGAGCACACCCTAGAAGTTATTTTCAACCTGACAAAGACTTCTAAGTCATCTTAAGGGTACCGAAAGTTAATGTAAAGCTATTAAAAAGAATGGGCACTCGAAGACATTTCTCCCTCTGGTTTAATGAAGCCTTTAAGTCCTATCTACCGCTACTATCACTCATTCACCTATAAGAACCCATGAAAAATACATTGAAAATGTTGGTTGGTTGTTGGAAATTAACTGATTGTAAGTTGTTTATTGAGTTAGAGTTCCCTGAGTAGCTGTTGTAAATAGGCTAGGAGATGATTTCTGGATTGTATCAAGCTATTGGACAAGAATGTATGTGATTGGTTTTGCTTTACAAATATGACAAACATGTTCATCGGATCCTGATCTAAGTCATTGGTGATGTGTTTCTTCTCTGTTATTGTTTTCTCACTGTGTTACATTATGTTTCATTTTCTCTGATAAGAAACCAATAATTTTAGCTTAGGATATACTGCTGCTAGTACCCTAATGCTTCCTGCTCTTTCTTATTTTTAATGTTTCCTGCCTTTGTGTATCTTAGAACAAATTCAATATAATTTAACCAGTGAAGAGTTGGTTTGCCCATGGTTACTGATGTATGAATTTAGAGTTTGTTTCTTAGATGTTCTTGTTTGGTTCAACTGAAAGAATAGAAAAGTAGGGAGATTTAGTGATTATCCCTGTCCCCTAAGTTCCCTTTCCAATAGTTAGCTTTTCTAAGATCCCTTTGAGTTGAATACCAAAAGCAGAGGAGGTTAAAAGTCTTTCTCTGATCTTAGATTTCACTCCGTGTTCGAACTTAAGTGTTTTTCACTGTTTGAAAGTAGTTAGGAGGACTGCTAGATTGTTGTCTTTGAAGTTAGCCTCATCAGGGGTGTTGATCATAGAGGTATAAGGTGTGCCTTGTCCCTTGACTCACTCCGAAGTTGTCACCTTGAAAGGCTTTTCTTGTTATTTCCATTCATTTCCTTATTGTTTCATCCCATGCAATCATCTTAAGAGATCCTCTGTTTTAGATGACTAGCCCTTTGAAAGTCTTGGATATTTGAATTGCAAGTAAACCCTTTTATGACCCCATTGCCCAATGGACTTGTATTATCTTTGAATTATCTCCCCATTGCCGAAAATCCGTCACTACTCCTTCCTTTACATTTCATTAAACTCTCCTTTCAAGGTTTCCCAACCAAACAAACAAATCAAAAACCTTTGTGCTCTTTAACTAGCCTAACACCTTAATTTGACCCTAAAGATATATATTTCTTTACCTTTATAGAGAGATCCCTCTCTGGATCCAGGAGGGCTAGATCTTGAGATCCCAAAGTGGTTTGATGTTGTCTTGTCATTTGGTATTGCCAAACTGCCAAATCACAGGAACCACAACACCCTCTAAGGTCAATATTCTTCTGCATGGTCTATTTCATACTGCAACAGAGTTTTGCTTTATTTTCTTCAACTTTCGATTATTAATCTGGAACAAACCAATCAACAAGCTTTAATATTGTCATTATCAGGATCTTTGCAACTTCTATTTTCATCTGAGATTAGTAAACTTTTTTCCATCTAATAGTCTACGACTCCTTCCTTTACAATCTTCATGCTATGCCACACTCCTTCAAGTCTTTTATCTGCTTAGTCAAGCTTTAGATAGAACTTGCCTCGACTTGTAACCTTGGTTATAGGATTTATGAAAGAACAAGGAGACAAAATATAAAGACAATAGCATTGATAGTAATTAAGAAGATGTCAAATACTTATTGCTGGAGGAAGGTTGACTCCCTCTTACTCTTGGACCCTTATTCATCAAGACTTGTCTTCACATCATCATGATATAATACCTGCCATTCTTAAGAACTAGGTTCCGTTTTCCTTTCGCAGTGGAAACAATCAGTTACGGTTTCTATTTCTAGGGTTTCTCCTTTCTTTCTATACTTTGCTCGGGTTTACAAACCCTATATGCCATGACCTGTCATTTACAAATTGTAGAGTTCTACAACCACACAAAAGAGTTAGTTGCAAAACCCTAGATTTTTAGGGTCTTTAAGATCTTGTCACGACAAGAACTGCAAATTCAATGCAAGCCCTAGAAACTTTTAAAGTCATAAAAACTTGTCATCCAAGCATAAAATACTAGTACACTGCAAAACCCTAATGATGTTGCTTGATATACCTTTTATCCATACGATCTAGTCTTTATTTGCAACACAATCTCTTTACTGTCTCTGATTTATGCAAACCCTTTCTATGATCATTATTATGACCTAAAACATTATAAGTAATTGACATAGGTCGTAGAAATTATACGTACCTCTTATATTTTACTTGTCCTCTTTTGCAGAGACCTGGTCTTGCTCCTCGAATTGACATTTATCAACTTTATTTATCTTTGTTATATAAATTTCTGACTTTTCTGATATCATTGTTATGTCTGCCACTTCATTTCTCATTGTTATATGGATCACTGTTTTACTGGAAATCTTCCATAGCGAGTCACTAATGTGTTATATCTGTATAAGGTCACTTATCTTTTTCTTGCAAATATCTGGGTGTTCTTCAAGTGCCAATCATTCTACAACGAATGTTTTCATTCAACACAAGTGCCTCAAATTTTTTAACTTCAGAACCTTCGTTGAGCTGCTAGCTTTGTCTTGGTTCCATCAGTTGACATGTATTGACTGCTTCTCATATTCATTGTGCAGAGATGAGCTTCAAGTACTACAAGTTTGGTGATAATCTTGGCTTCCTTTTCAGATTTTTAGTTCCTTTTAAACAAGTTGGATTCATGTTGAAATCTAGCAAAGTCTCATGGTTTATACATACTTATCACAATTTTTTATAACTCACAGTTATGCGATTACTTCATAATCCATCATTGCCATACACGACTTTGTTTCATTGTTATACAAATATACGTCAAGGTCAAGTCTCCAAGTCATTTCATCTTGACACATATATGCTATCTACTAAGACATGCGAGTTGTAGGAATACAAAGCAAGTCATAGTAGGTAATGCGTGCAACATTTGGCATGTGTTTTGATGCTACTGAGAGTAATACGAATCACAACGGAGAGTTGAGAGTTCAATGTAAGTCCACTGTGAAGCGAGTCCAACGAGTCACATATAATTGCGAGTTACAGTAATAGAAGATTGATCCATACAGTAGATAATTCGATGCCACGGGGTATTGTGCCACGAAGTACCAATAGAATGAGCCACATTGTCACACAGAGTCCAGTAATTGTTACAGAGTGCGATACTACTATATCTTTGTTACAGAGTTCGAGCCACAAATTATAAGTGTGAACCATGCAGTTACTGTGCGAGTCATAGAGTCCTTGTGTGAGTCATAAGAGTCCTTGTGCAAGTCATATAATCACAGTCAATACGAGCCATAAGAAAGAGTGTGATCCATAGAGAACAAGAGCCAGAGTATAGATGAGATTCTCAGATTATAGACAAGATCCACAGAGATCCAAGAGCCACAAAATATGTGTGAGATCAGATTAAGAAACTCAGTGATAGTAATGTGAGCTTCACAAAGTCATAAATACAAGAGATGCGAGCCACTGTTATGTGAAGAGAGCCACCTGTAATAAAGCGAGCCATGGTGTAATATAAGAGAACCATAGTCCACAAAAAATTATGTATGCAAACTCAAGAATCGAGCCTAAGTATTCACCGAGAAATTGAGATAAAAAACTTTAGATATTATAATCATTTATGGAGATGATCTTCAAAGGAGAATCATTCTTTTGTCATAAATTTTACTTTCAGACCTTCTATCTAGGGTTTCCATAGAGTTCTAATTTCTTCTTTATACTAGAGCGAGTACATCTCTAGTCTTTTTCTTGAGCTTGTTTCCAGAACAGAGAGAGTATATATTTCAGACCCTAATGATGTTGCAAACTTTAGACATAATTATGATCTCCTTATCACTGCTACAACGAGGATGAGTCTATTGCAAGGTAGTCAACAGGAATATGATCTTCAAACTGCCAACCTTAGCTCTGATACCATACTGAGAAATCGATAGGGCAACATATTAGGGCTGATTTCTCTTTCTTTGATAATTGCTTGTGAAGTTTGTTGGATTCTAATTAATCTTTATTATGTTCTTTTCATTAAACAATTACCAAAATGTAAACATGAAGATTAGAAGAAAATAATCAACACAAGATATAGGCTCCAAGCCAGGGCAAAACCCCTCCAAGGGGTAAACCCAGAAAAATGCTTTTCTTATAGAATCAGAACAAAGTGAGATATCCAAGATCCATGACCACAAAAAGACTTCAACCCTCTAGATTCCAAGTCAAACCCTCATTCTGCAAAACAAATTCATTAACTGCAAGAGACTAGCAATATGTACAACATGAAAAATAATCCCTCAATGAGAGATGTGTCAAGGCAGAACTTCCACATATCCACACCCTTCATTTTCTTGTCAACTTCAAACTTCGCCCTTCCTTCCTTTTGCGATATTTCAGAACAGATCAAGCGAAGTGTGTGTGTCCAAATGAGCTCAACTCACCCTCTATTTATATTTCGCATAGGGGTTCGAATAGACATGTCCTTTGGGGCAGGGCCGACTTGACATATTGAGGAGTTTTCATTTAAATTACAACTTTAAAACTTTCTTTTCTTTTCTCTTTACAAGAAGTCCAAATGGGACTTTGACTCTTTTACTCAAAAATCCTAGAAGCATGAAGAACATGCTTATCTAAGAAAATAATAATTGTCTTGAGCATGAAACCCATGCTTGAAAAATAAGTTTCTTGTTCTTTTTTTTGCTTTTACATAAAATATATAATTACATTAGTACAATGACAATTATGAAGACTGAACCTAGTTACAATTTTCAATAGGGTCAACGTCCTCATCTTATGATGCATCGATCTTCCTCTAATTTGTAATCATAGGCGTAGACATAGGCCTGCAGTCCTGCATCCCAAACCTCTTCAGAACCTCTGTAGTATATCTCCCTTGACCAAAGAAGATCTCCCCGTCCCTCTGCCATACTTCTAGGCCTAGGAAATAATGCATCAGTCCCAGATCCTTCATGTCAAACTTTGTTGCCAAGTTCCTCTTGTAGTCCTTTATGAGCCTTGATGACCTAGTCAAACAAAGGTCATCCACATACAACACTTAGATGAGTGGCTCACCCTCTACCATCAAATAGTAAAGGTTCTGCGTCACTCTTGACAAATCCCATCTACTGCATGTAGCTGTCAATACCACCATACCACGCCCTGGGAGCTTGTTTCAGCCCGTATAGAGCTTTCTTCAGTCCACACACATGTGTGCCCCTCTCACATGCCTCAAAACCCTCTGGATGTTCAATGTATACCTCCTCCTCTATCACCCCGTTCAAGAAGGTTGTCTTGATGTCCATCTAGTGAATCTTCCATCCCATATGTGATATTAGAGATATAACAAACCGGGTAGAATTAAATCTGGCAACTGGGGCGAAGGTATCCTCATAATCTATCCCTTCCTTCTGCGCATACCCCTTTGCCATAAACCTAGCCTTGCACTTCTCCATGCTGCCATCTGCATCGTACTTGATCTTATAGATCCATCGAGAGCCCACAATTGACCTATCCACAGGTCTCGACACTACTTTCCAAACATCTTTAGTCATGATAGAGTTGTACTCTTCTACCATGACATCCACCCACACCTGATGTTGTGCGACCTCTTGATAGTTGGAAGGTTCAACAACCCGTGCCATCAATGCTGGTACCTATATGGCTGTTTGCGTTCTCTATTGTTCGTCCTAGGAGATCTATGAACTCCTCCGCATCCCTCAACGTTTGACGAACTTCCTTGTTGATTCACCCACTAGTGGTGGGAGAATCGACCAACTGCTCATCCCGCCTCTGTTGCTCCGTCTGTTGCAAGCTCACATGATATCCTGCACCTGAGGTCGTGCTCGTATTGATAACTGTACTAGATCCCTGTGATTGTTTTTGCTGCTATCCTTGCAGCGGCCCCTGCTATTGAACCAATGGAGCTTGTGTTGGCTCACTCTAATCACCTGCTGGCATCTTGTGAGACTTCTTGAAGGCTCTGTCCTCCATGAACTTCACATGCCATCTCACGATAATCTTCATGTTGCTAGGAATATAGATCCTATATGCCTTTGAGGTTTCGCTATACCCAACAAAGAACCACTTCTCTGCAGTCTGATCCAACTTAGTGTGTTTTTCATCTAGTATGTGGCAGTAAGCTACACTGCCAAAGATCCTGAAGTGACTAACTCTTGGCTTCTTCCCTGAGAAGACTTCTTCTCCTGTGATCTTCTCTAACACCCTGTGAGGAACTCTGTTTTGTATATACACTGTTGTGTTACATGCCTCTGCCCATAGAAACTTGGGCATGTCCTTGTCATACAACATAGCCTTTTGCAACCCCAACTATTGGCCCGTTCTTCTGTTCCACTACATTCTGCTGTGGATTGTATGGAGCTGTTCATTCCGTCTTGATGCCTTCCTTCGTACAGAACCCTGTGAAGTCACTATCTGTGTACTTTCCATTATCCTTGATCCGCTTCCCTGAAGCATTCTCCACTAGAGCCTTGAAGTCTTGGAAGCGACTAAAGACCTCATCCTTGGTCTTCAAGAAATAGATCCAGGTTTTCCTGGAAGAGTCATCGATGAAGGTGACGAAGTAATTGTATCTTTTAAGAGATATAGTGGACATAGGGCCACAAATATCTGAGTTTATAAGCTACAAGACATCGTCTAATCTACTGTCACTTCTTGGGAATGCTACCTTAGCATACTTTCGAAGTATGCATCCCTTGCACATATCATCATGTTCTGTGCTCAATTCTGGAACACTTATAAAGAAGAAGGTGTTCATCAAACACTAAAACTAGAAGAAGGTGAGGCATATTGGAGTTCATAGCAACAGATTGTACAAGTTGCAACTTGACTCTCCAGAGGCATTAGTTAGTAGCAGTAGCAGTGATATCAGTAGCAGTGGGAGCGACCTGAATGATTTATGGCATAGGAGAATGGGGCATTTATGGACCACATTGCTAGAAGGAAGAGCACCATGATAGGGGGTGTAACATACCTATGAAGGACTACTATTCATGAAGAAAATAAGTAGCTTGACAGGGGGAGTACTTGGGCACCCCGTTTGCCATTGATGTCAAAGGGGGAGAGAATGTTTGAAGGGCAAGAATATTGCCATCAATGACAAAGGGGGAGATTGTTAATAAAGGTTGTCATTGATGTCAATATGGCATTGACTAAGATGTCAATATTCTTGAGATGCCTAGTTCCAGATGATGATTACATGACTCTTGGTTGACTAGGAGACCATTAATGATGATGTCAAAGTCTATGAAGAAGTCTTGTCCTAAATGCCTATTGATCATAAAGCCCTAGAAATCATGATGATGTGCTTACTGTTGATGAAGAAGCCTAGAACTCGGACAATGTCCTTACCCTTGATGTGGAGGACTATACTTAATGAAGTCATACACGTGATGATGTCATACTCTTGATTGACCACACTTGATAATGGTCTTGATGACATGGTTGAAAGACTACTTTGAAGTTTTCCCAATAACAAATTAATAAAGGCTGCGCACCATGACTTATCGCTGCACGAGTATATGATGACATGAGATGATACATTCATTGTTGGATACTATTATGACGTGGATGTCATACATAATCCTATGATGATGAAGAAGCCAAACAATAGAGGAGCCAATCATTGGAGAAGCCATTCTGTCCGAAATATTTTATGCACAAAAATTTAAGGACAGTCACATTAAAAAAAATATTTTTCACCATCTTAGAGGCAACATTTCTTTGTGAAAACTTCAACATCCTTTAGAGCATAATTTTAGCTTTCCAACAAGCCCTTACTTGCCTCGAAACTCCCAACAGTTTGAGAGAAAATGAATTTACAAGTTTGGAAAAATATAATTTCTATACAAGCCGACATGAGACAACTCATGCAAGTCGGCCTCTTGGCCAAGGGACGTGACTCTTTGTCAAAAAGAAAAATATGTATAAATATGACGTTAAAACACTTCATTTTGGCATCAATTTTCGGTGATCATTTCAGAAAGAAGGCACAGAAGAGCAAGGAGACTGAGGAGAACATTATAAGAACATTGTCTTGGGCTAAATCTTTTTATTCTTTCCAGCTCGGTGTTTGGACCTGTTATAAAGCTTGACTGTTGGAGAAAGTGTGTGGACAGTTCTGTGTTGAGCTCAGATCTAATGTTAACTAATTTCAGAAGCTTGGACTAGTTTACAACACCCTAATTGAAGACCTCCTCTACAGATTTGTGGGTGGAAAAAAAGACATCTCGGACTTGTTTCATTTGTCTTTCAAGCTCAGACTAGTAGATAAGTACAACTCAAATTATTGAATTTGTGATAGAGCTTTTGGAGGCTAGTTTTAGAGCTTGGGTTAACATCAGATCAGCGAAGGATTAAGTGGACAGTCACATGTCTTGGACTACTTTTGGAGGCTCAGATCACTAATTGAAAGGCTCAGAATTACAAGGCTCATTGCTCAGATTTGTTGGAAGAGAATTACAACTACTTGAACAACACATAACCTTTTAAGCTCGGAACTATGAACTATATAACAGTAATAACCTCAACATGAATTAGTGACTGTGATACCTATTTGAAAAAGGGCTCGGTCATCCTCCCGAGGACTATTGTGAAGCCCGGAACTACAGCCACTGTGGAGTGTCGGTGCAAAACATTAAAACAGTCCTGTGACTATTATGAACCCTGGAACTACAACAACTATGGAGTGTCGGTGCAAAACATTAAAATAGTCTTGTGGAAGAGACATATGAACCCCGGACCTGTGATAGAAGGCTCAAAATTGTGGAGGAAGGTGCAGTGATTATATCCACAAACCTGTGACAACATCTTCGACTATAGATGCTACTTGGAGTCTTGTGAACAGTCACTTGTTAAGACTTGAACAGTGATAAACTTTGGTTTGAACGAGGTTGGAGGAGCAACTCATTGATATTATTTGAAACACCTTTTTTGAAGAATTGTTTGGAGATTTGGGATTGAAATTAAAGAAATTCTTGACAGTTTTTTGAGCATCATTTGAAGAATATCTTTTCACATCACATCAAGACATTCTCAAGCATACCTTTGAGACTTCTAGGAGTAGCCTAACTGAAGGCATTCTTTGGAGAACCATTGCAGGCCTCCTTGATTGAAATCATTGTTGGAGCTTTGTGAAGACATCCTTTGGGCTGCCTATTGAAGACGCCTTGGAGGATACTTGAAGATATTTGGAAGACTTATAGAAGCTGGTCTTGGAGATACTACTAGAGACCATGATGCATTGCTGATGTCATCATGATGTAACCTTGAAGAAACAAGTGTTTGGGTGACATGAAGAGCAGTGAGACACCTTCATGTGAAGAACAAGGTTGTCATTGATGAAGTGATGTGGAGACTAAGTGAGGGGATAGTTGAAGATTTTCAGGGCTTGTTGAAGAAGACATTGGGAGCCGTGAAGTATAACCTAATATATCTAGACGAATTGAAGCAAGAGGTTGGAGCCTCATAGAGACAAGGTCGGTGCCTTGGAAGATAGGGTTGGAGCCCTAAAGGATTGGAGTCCTCAAGAAACTAGGTTGGAGCCTGTACCAGAGATAGGGTTGGAGCCCTAGAGGTTGGTGCCTCAAATTGACAAGGTTGGAGCCTTGGAAAGACCAAGTTGGTGCTTGGCACAATACAGGTTGGAGCCTGGAAGATTGGAGTCTTCATCTAGGGTTGGAGCCCTATATCATTATTGTACTTTACTTATTGTAAATAAGAAATTAATAAAAGTAGTTATTTCATCATTGTTCATCTGTGTTCTAAATATAAGTGATCTAATCGGTAAAATTAACAATTGAAAAGAAATACTGATTCACCCCCCTCTCAGTATTTCCAACAATTTACACCATGGAGCACTTACAACATGAGCTGTATTTCCTCCCTCTGCCACTGGAAAAATTTTCTCTACCTTCCGAATGATCTCTCTAGCCTCTGATAACTAAAACGACCTCTCTGGCAACTTGCATTGGGGTTTCTAGCTGCTTGCACTGGATGCACGACCTCTCTGCAAATGAATTTCGACCTCCCTATTCCTGTTGTTTTGCCGCTAGAGAACTACTAGGAACTCTCCATATTTCTCCTCACAAATTATCTACTACTCCCTCGATCTTTGATGCTCTCCCTCTAGCTCAAATTCTTCCCTCTCTGTATCACTGCGCACTGGGAAATTCACACTGCCTTGCTCTAACAACTGTGTCTATCTCCATCCCATCGACTTGCTCTTATAATCTCTGAATGGAGCACCAACGACTAAAATCTAATCGCGATCAATGGCTAAGATCACCTTAGACTTGATCCAAGTCGTTTTCAGGAAGTCTATAGAGCATAAGTCATCTCCTCAATTAATTCCCTTTAATTAACCACTTTTCCTAAGTCAGACATAGGAAATAATTAAATGATGGCTAATTAATTTAATTAAGGTGTTTTGCATGCTTATCTCGTTAAAACTTTTCTAGGTTTTGGAGATCTCGTGTTCCTTAGTCTCTTAGAGACAAATCGATACTAGAACACCTGTCCAATGCTACCATATCTTCCAAAAACTAACACAATGTCCCAACAGACGTGTGTTAGTTTTTGGAGATGGAGTTTGGAGTAGCATCAGAGAGGTGTTCTAGTCTTTGAAGTGTCTAAGAGGCTAAGGAACACGAGATTTCAATACCCAAAAATGGCTTCGCGAGTTATGACTCTGAAACACCTCAATTAAATTAATTGACCAGATACTTAAATATTTCCTAAGTCTAACTTAGGAAAACTGGTTAATTAAAGTGTATTAATTAAGGAAATTTACTTTTGTTCTAGAGACTTCTCAAAAGTGGTTTGATGGAGTCTAAGATGATCTGAGCCATCGATCACGATTAGATCTTGGTTGTTCGTGCTCCAAGGAAACAATTACAAGAGTAAGTCGAAGGTGTAGAAATTGCAAGAAATTTGCTATTGCTAATGAAATCGAATTGAAATTAAGAGACAAAAATTTCTCTACTATTCTACGGAAAGGAAAATACACAATAGAAACACATGCAACCATGAAAACAAAAGGAACACAATGATTTACAGGGAAACCCAACTGGAATAAACCCATCTTCTTCTTTGCATTAATTCATATGAGAAAGAAAAACAATTACAATGTCTTGCTTCAACTCTAAAGCACACCCTACAATGCAAATTTTTTCTCCTGCTTCCTAACCTGCTTTGGCCAACACTTAGCCAATTCAAGCCTCAAACACCTCCTATTTCCTTGCTCAATCCTGGAGGAATTATGCTCCTAAAAATAGGGAAATTCCCTATTCCATGCGCAAATCCAAGGGGAATTGATCACCTGCTCAATGCAACAACTGTACACTCAACTAATATACAATTTATAATTACAATGATGCCTTTTCCTCCACTCAAACTAGGCAATTCGAATTCCATGCATGATTGGGTCTATTTTTAGTAAATTGATCAATTAACTGAGAGATTAATGAGTTAACAATTGTGATAACTACTCAACTGAAGTCCTACTGACTCCACTAAAGACTAGAGCTCAGTTAACTGAGTTAAATAAAAATTACTCCACTAGATTGCTAGATTTTAGCAGTTAACCCATGCACAACTCTACTTCTAGCCTATAACTCGAATTCACTGACTTAATTAGAGACAAAGCCATGTCACTCCAGCTAACTGCAATCCAATTCATCCTGTTGATGTGGAAAATCGAATTTCTCCATTTGACTAAGGCATAAGTCAAATGAAGACTTTTATTGCTACATTTTAAAACTCCCTCTTAGCAAGAAAAGGGTTCTGCACAATCCAAATCCTTCTCCAGTGGAATGCGCTGTAACAAAATTAACACTCCCTCTTACTGTTGTTGTTGCTACTGCAACAATTGCAACTGAGAAGCATCCAAAATACTGAATCAATTGTGTCTTTGAGCTGCAACTGTCTCCTGAGTCCTTGACTGCTACTACTGCAATTGTCGCTCAAGATCTGACTGCATCAATTGACAATGATCCTTCTGCTACTAAATACCATGGGCCCCTGTAGCAAGGGTAATGATCCATTAGAAGAGTATACTGCAACTACCACTGCTCTCTTATGGATCCTGCCCAAATCTTTGCAACTCTGGGACTAAGGCTCTACACCGCCCCATCTCACTCCTCGAGGTATAGCTGCATGCATAGCGAAATCTACCTCTATCTTGTAGAGATTTTTAACTTGGACACCAATTTGTTTTACTTGTCCAGTAGCAACATGCTTCAAATAAGCTTCCCCCTTACTGATCAACACATCATAATCACGATCTTCAAGTACAACTATAGAAACTAGGTTCTTCTTCAGATCAGGCACATACATTACATCCATTAGGT
This sequence comes from Pinus albicaulis, assembly GCA_034641835.2. Taxonomy (NCBI): domain Eukaryota; kingdom Viridiplantae; phylum Streptophyta; class Pinopsida; order Pinales; family Pinaceae; genus Pinus; species Pinus albicaulis. The sequence goes on along the minus strand of CM076575.1, from coordinate 1,286,018,525 downwards.
GAAGATGGGAGCCTCACTCCCTCTTAAAGGTGATAGTTCCAATCCATTTGGTATTAAACCTTCCATCATCTCCAAGCTCTATGTGTAATTGTAATTCCTCCTCTAGGATGCTGAAGAACTCCTTACTACCTGTCATATGATATGAGGCACCATAATCTAGGTACCACTCACTCCCTCTTACTGTGCTTTCCATGCAAGCAATGAGGGTGAAATCAAACTCGAATTGTGATGCAAGTGCATCTCCTGCTGCTATAGGCTCCTTACTGGATTTCCTGTGCGAACACTTGGTTGCATAGTGTCCATACTCATGGCAGTGAAAACATTTAATTTATTGAGGTCTTTCTTCTTTCCATGGTTCTGGCTGGATTCTGCCTCGCCTTGGGCCTTCGTGCCTTTGGCCTTCTTTCTTTTTCCAACTAAAGCACAATTTTCTTCCTCATCGGCAATGGATGTGACACCATCTCTAGTGTTTCTTTTGATCTCACCATGCACCAAATCAGACCAAAGACTCTCCCAATCTGGTAGCTCATCTATTCCATTCATTGAATCTTGATCGCTGTCCCAAGATTTCAGAAGGCCAAGGAGTGCTAAGCTCACACGTTCAGATGATGGCACATTTATCCTACTCATCCAAGTTCATCTCGAACCTAAAGTGAATCTGGATAGATATTGAGGAATGGTTTCATTTTTCTGCATTCAAATTCTCCTAAGTTTATCTCTCAATGTCAATTTCCTAGCATCATTGCTGCTCTGGAATAGATCTGTGAGAGTTTTCCACATTGCAAAAGGAGTCTCCTTTCCTTGCAAGTTCGAAACCACATGATCTCTGACACCCTCTAGAATAATCCTCTTGGATTTTGTTGTGTCTTTCTTCCACTGAGCAAGTGCTTGTTCATCTGATGTTGCTGATTTGGGAATAAAAGTTTGTGTATATTCCCATACTCCATTGTCATTCAATACAACTTCCATCTCGTCTTTCCACGCACAAAAATTCAAGGTGCCCTCCAATGCATACTCAAGCCTCAATCCGTTGAAAGACATTTTTCCTGCACTAAAGAGAATCTGCACCAAAAACTTTGCAAATCGAAATTTCTCTGAGAGAAGATCTAGAACAAGGTTTCTATATAGTCTTTCGTTGCTTCGATACCATGTAGAAATTGCAAGAAATTTTCTACTGCTAATGAAATCAAACTGAAATCAAGAGACAAATTTCTTCTACTATTCGGTGGAAAGAAAAACACACGATAGAAACACATGCAACGATATGCAACCATCAAAACACAAGGAACATAATGATTTTACAGGAGAACCCAACTGAGAAAAACCCCTCTGCTGCTTTGCATTAATTCAGATGAGAAAGAGAAACAAGTACAATGTCTTGCTTCAACTCTGAAGCACACCCTACTCTGCAAAATTGTTCTCCTGCTTCCTGACCTACTCTAGCCAACACTTAGCCAATTCAAGCCTCACCCAACCTCCTATTTCCTTGTGCAATCCTGGAGGAATTAAGCTCCTAAAAAATGGGGAAATTCCCTATTTCCTTGCACAAATCCAAGGGGAATTGATTACCTGCGCAGTGCAAAAGCACTATACACTCAACGATATACAATTATAAATACAAATGTGCCTTTTCCATCCATGAATGACTGGGTCTATTTTTAGCTGATTGACTAGCTAACTGAAAGATCAGTGAGTTATAACTTTTATAAATACTCAACTGAACACCTATTGACTCCACTAAAGACTAGAGCTCAATCAATTGAGTTTAACTAACAAGAACTCCACTAGATTGCTAGATTTTAGCAATCAACCCATGCACAACTATACTTCTAACTTATAACTCGAATTTACTTACTTAACTAGGAGACAAAGCCATGTCACTCTAGCTAATTCCAATCCAAGTCATCCTGTTGATGTGGAAAATCAAATTTCTCCATTTGACTAAGGCACAAGTCAAATGAAGACTTTCCTTGCTACATTTTAACAAAAGGGGCTTGGAGAAGACACACCAAATGAGCAAGGGAGCAAGGCAGTGCACAATATTTAGCGAGGGAAGAATTCGAGCCAACAGAGCATCAGAGAAAGGGTTTCAAAATAAAATGGAGAGAGATTTCCAAGGAATACTTCCACGGATTTGTAGAGTCAGAGGGAAGGTCAATTTCTTCTGTAGGAAGGCCATACCAGTGGGTGCGAGTTCTCCAGTGCGTAGATCTAGGCAACGAATTGTTTTTTCTAGTTGTCGAGAATCAATTCCAGAGGAAAAAGCAAGTTGTCTAGTGCGAGTGTAGGATGAACAGAATCTCAGTTTCCAGCTAGTGCGCATTTCCCGCAACAACATTTCTTGTGTGCATAAACTGGAGAAGGCCGAGCTTGATTTTACAAGGGTAACTAAAGTTTTCCAGGTCGATCTGCCACTTGAAGTGGTGGAGAAATTTTTTTGGAGCTTGGTAGTGTTGGCAAACATATTTATGTACTCTCTAATTTGCTGAAGATAATAAATATAAACCCTCATCTGCTGCACTGGTTTTCCCTTCGGGGACGTTAGTCGAAATCATTGGTGTCATTTTATGTGTGCATCTATTTCTCAGTAACTGATTTATTTCCGCAACATTTATTTTAATTGCGAAGATTGCAGTGATGAGCTATTCGTTATTTGTCATTAATTACAATGTTTTGAAAATCGCGATCGGGATTAAATCGGCGAGGGGAAAAAATGGGAAAAAAATCGTAAAAATCTGAAAAAAAATTGGTAAAAACCGAGAAAAAATCGGCACATACAAAAATATTCATTTTTTTTCAATTTTTTTAATATCTAAAGCACCCACAACATAAAATAAATGCATTGACACATAAATATGAAGAAAAAAAACTAATATATAAGATGTGTAATATCATGTCTAGTGCTACATCACACATAATAGTGAATCATGTCCTGAATACTAAGTCCTGAGTCTCAACTCAACCTCAAAATATCAACAAAAAATATAATAATGTATCTCATATCATGAGTCATAATGTTATATACAAAGGAATGCACCAAATAACCTATACTACTGATTTCCTCTGCTCCTCTTGCGAGAAAATGTAATAGCTTTCCCTCCAGACGAAGACGCTGGCGGGGCTGGCAATGGACTTTGTTGTGCTCTAGAACCTGAAGCACCAGAACCTAAAGCACCAGGAGCTAAGGGAGGCAGACCACGTCCTCTATCGGTAGCAGGGGTAGGTGGTGTCACCTCCTCCTCCTGCTGTTGCTCCTCCTCCTCCTGCCACTACCTCCTGCTCTATCCAATCAGGGGCTGATTCCATGATAGGCCTCTTTGATGGGTGTGGAGCCTGATTATCTTGTTTATTTTGTATCACAACGTTGGACCCTTGTACCTTAATGGGGCGGCAACGCCACCCGTAATTAAACGCTGCCTGGGGGGTCTAGGGGGAGGGGGGCGGGTGCGACTTTATGGAGCCCCCTCCTAGCGGAGGGTTTTGGAGGCAGCGCCCCCGAAGTTAAAAACAGAGGTAAAATTGCCTTGTAAAAGTATAATAATTTACTAATTTCTAGTCAATCTGGGCCGTTCATTAGGCGGATTGTGTCCTCTCAAGATGACTTCTCCTCCTCCTTAGCTCTATTACTTAACCTCTGTTTGCAAAAATGACAAAAAAAAAATCGAATTTGCACGTTATTGGGTCGCTGTTTGACGGGCCAACGATTTTTTCGGGTCAAATCGCGATTTTTTCATAAAAATCACGATTTTTTCACAATTTTTTCAAAATATAAAAATCACCGAAAAAATCGGCGATTAAATCGTTTATGTGAAAAAATCGCGATTTTATCGCAATGTTCAAAACATTGATTAATTAAATAACAAAAGACAAATAAACTATAACGGTTAGAAGAATAGTTTCGAGTTTATTGTAATTGTGAATTTTTTACAATGTGACCACTTGAAGCTATTTATTAATGCAAAAGAAAAATTGTATACAAGAGAGTTTCTCACAATCGATCTTCACTAAATGATCCTCTATGTTTTTTAAATAGAAATCATGGACCAATAAAGTGTTAAACCATGGATCAATAGCGATTAGTATCAAGGAGATTATGAGCTGTTGAATCACTCTATCTAGAACATATCTATCTTGAACATATCATGACTGTCATGATACATAACTACACAAACATACTAATGTATGCTAAAGAAACATGCTTTTACCTAATATATGCATTAGACCAAGTTGAATTTAACTAATATCTCATTCTTGTGTCGTCAACATCCTCAACAAATTTCTATTTAGTTACTTTTATGATAGATTTTTTTTGAGAGAATTTATACAAAATCATGAACCTCAAAAAGTGGCTTTTTCAAGCTACCTCAATAGCTAGAAGCGATTATCATTCATTTCTGACTGAATCCATGTATTTCCTAACATTATCTGTGACAATATTTATTAGTGTGGAAAAAGTCGGCAAAAAGTCCCGACTTTTTGAAAAAATTCCCGACTTTTTGAAAAAATTCCGAATTTTTCCCTAAGTCGACTTTATCGGCTGACTTTTTCATCCCTGAAAAAGTTGCGATTTTATCCTCGAAGTCTCGACTTTTTGCCGACTTTTTCCAAAAAATCGTGAGGGAGGTAGTTTCTTTAATAATTTTTTTTTTTTTTTGAAAAAATCGGGATGTTTTCTAAAAAGTCAAGATTTTTTCCAAAAATGAATATTTTTGTATTTTTTTAGTTTTGCTGATTTTTTTTTAAAAACTCCGGACTTTATCGAGTTTTTCAATTTTTGGACCCTTGCCGATTTAATCCCGACTTCGACTTTTTCCACATTGATATTTACTGCTGCCGCTTGCTGTTTTACCGAAACTCATAGTGGTGGGCCATAAGCTTTCACTTGCTTTGCTTCTCTTCTTTCATATAACTAAATCCATGTACTGCCTATCAATATTTTTGACTATATTTACTTCCGACACTTGGTGTTTTACCAAAGTTCATAGTGGTGGTCCATAAGCTTTCACTTACCTAAGTTGCGTTTCTTCCTTTCAGGCAGTTTATGACGTGAGGAGGAACCCTATTCTGTTGTTGTAAATGCATCAGACAAGATATTAGAATCCAAATGTTGTCAAATACGTGCCTTTCCATGTGACCTAGACTATGTTTTAAGTGGCAGATATGCTTTCAAACTCTTCCTTCTAATTGGGAGACATAAAATCCTGTACTAAATAGAAAAAATACAAAATATTGAAATAGGCAAAACATTTTCCATATATAATATTTCTAAGTAATCCCAGTCATTGCATGCAAAACTTCCCATGTGGATGAGCTCTTAATCTAAATACATCATTGTCTCATAACAGTTGGTGCATGTGCGAGTGGTGTTGGTGAGGGGAATTATGTAAAATACACTTCTCTTGTAATTATCCACACCAATTCGAATGGTTAAACTTCCAAAGTAATGCCTGATGCCATGCTCGTTGTGTTAAATCTATATGTAGTATTGTAATTATAAATGGTGGTTGTGCTAATGAGCATTGGATCTTACGTATGTTGTTGATGAATTTGGTTTTAGAAAAGCTCCTCACAGACATGCTATAAATATTGCCCGGGCAAAACTTGCATATTATGATTTACAGATTTGACAGGTCTTTCTGAACTCTTTTTAACATTCCCAAATAATATATTTGATGTGATTTGCAGGCAATGAGGATTGAAAACGGAATATACCTGGGCCCAATAGGATACTTAACGTTTGAGGGAAGGCTTTCCTGGAAAAAACGAATATTGGCCTTTAGTTTTGAATACATGAATTTAAAGATTGGTCCACTTGGTCCTCTGAAAATCAATCTGGCAAAAGAGAAAGACAAGGGTCGAACACCGGCAACCAAGGATCCATTCTTCATTTGGTTTTACATTGATGAAGAGATTGCCGTCGCTCAAGGGAGGGGTGGAGGAACAGCGTTCTGGTGCAGGTGCACCAGAGTAACTTAACTTGTCCTTGAAGAAACTTTTGAGTGTTTAGAATGCACCGTGTAATTTGACAGTAGTTTAGCATGCGTGGCAAGCAATATGATGCAATTTTCGCTCTGTTTAACAAAGGCATATGTGTGCTCTTATTATTTTTCTTAGTTTACAGACAATTTTTTGGCTAGTTTTATAATGTTGCATGATCAGTCGGAGATGATGTTGTGCTCCAGAAGTGAAAAGCTTTCCCTGGCATTGTTTTCTGTTGACTGTAGTGTAAATTGTTCCCACGGTCTTATTAATCTAATAGTTGAAGTGCGGTTAACATACTCCCAACTTGATAAAGGTAACGAGGTGTTTGACTGTGTGATAGAAACAAAAATACGCCGTTTTGAGGGCTGGAGTGATGAGGAGGGTAACTTAATTGTTGCTTCCTCGGGGTTCCAATTATCAGTTGATTCGAAGATGAATCATGTTCTAAAGACCTGATTGCTTTTCCACTAACTTTCTGCAAGTCCTGGTGCACAAGAGAAATAACTTTTAAAAGTGCGACTATTGGCAGTCGTTGACATGGCAGTCAAATGAATGAAAGCAGAAACCTATTGAATGTCACATACATCATGAAGCTACAGATCGCGTGTTTTTTTTAGGATTGTAATCTGTAAACAGTGACTATGGGTTGATTTTATTTAAGTACTAATTTTGCCACGTGTCCTCCCAGCGATAGCGCGATCTCGCATGCAGGAGAATGGATATCCCGGAATCATGTGATTATTTTATAAAGTCATATCAGCTTGTACTAGTCTGCATGGATCTTACTCATGACTTGTAATTGTAATTGGTGTAAGAAATTGTATACACTATTTGTTGATAAGTGTGTTAGCTCCACCTTTAGAAAGAATTGGGTCGAAAGCCATATAACTGCGTAGTCTCTCTTCCTTGCTGAGTTTAAAAAAAATCTTAAAGGTTGCCCATGATAATATGTAATTTGTTTCGATAATTACCTGAGCATATGTTCTTACTGCATATTCTTGATTTTTGACCTGCCATTCTTCTACATTTGCTTGCTTGCAATATTAACTAGCATCACACCACACAAATACCCACCACACATTTAACCTATGAATGCTATCTGGGGTTGGTTAGGAAACTCTTGGTAGGATTGATGTGGCGAAGTCTGCGAGTGTCTCTTTGAGCTTTGGAGTCTGACTATAAACACAAATAATAAAAAGAAAATCCGTGGTTGATGCATATTCCTCGGCAAGAAACTTGTTGGCTCTATTCCGTTACTCAATTAGTTCCTGATTCATGTGTTGGAGCCAACATCCTGTCTATCTCCCTTATTTTTAGGGCGCTCAGAAAATCACTAGTTGGTTTGTTTATTGGTTAGAACCAACATTATTGAGAGCAAGAAGCTGGGCCAGAAGCACAATTTTTGGGAGAGTGAAGTGGTATCAGAGCATTATATATATATATGTCTCAATTTACAAATATAGATTTATGATTATTATTAAAGCATTAAACATTTTGTACACCTACAAATCAATTTAATATGGAAGTTTTAAATTTTTGTAGTGAGTAATGTATATATACATTCTTTATAAATAGAAAATTAAACCATATTAATTATATATTATATTTAGAAATTTACTTCGAAAAATTGTAATTGAAAAAAACAATAAAATGTTTAGAGCTATATTTCTAATTTTTATGATCATTTAGATACAATACATTGGATCGTATGTGGTTATCCAAACCGTAATATGTTTATTTAGATTAGATTACAACCTTAATTCTTTAATTGAAATTAGAAAATTGTAGACTATAAATTTGTGTTCAACATGGTAGTTTTAACTTGTAACATTGTCATCAAATGATTAATTGTCAATCGTAACATCAATATTCAAGTTTCAACATACAAAATTTGTTATGAACAAACCATGACATATAACATCAACCATGAAATGAAAGAGAGCATCATATGCATCACCAATGAGTTGTACAATACAATAAACAATGCAAAGATAGGTTCAAATTTCAAACTTAAACTATCATATAATTTTTACAAAATAATTTTACAAAATAATTTTACAAAATAAACTCACACTGACAAAGCAAGTTTTAGAAACTAAACCGAAATAGAAAAAGGAAAATAAATCTAATATCTACTAAGTTTTCCTCTCACCACAAAAAAATTATAATTTCTTTCTTGTGATCTATGAGCAGGAGGAGTAGGATTGGGTGGAAGTGGTTGTGGAAAATGACCAAAAGTTACATGGCCACCACACCATGCTAGAGGTTGTGATTGGGTGGAAGTGGTTGTGGAAAATGACCAAAAGTTACATGGCCACCACACCATGCTAGAGGTTGTGAAGTGAAAGGCAAAGCTTTTACGTCTAGAAAATTACCAATAGATGGGCATGGTGTCTTTGTTGCATGATCACCCAAAAGTTCAATGTATAAGTGCTCTAAACCTATGGCTCCATCCTCCAAATTAACCTCAGTTGGATTGTTGTTCCAAGTTGTATATGTTCTGTTATTCATCCACCTCAGAATAATATGTTGACAACTTCAAGTTGTAGTTGATGTAAACAATTTTTTTTGCCGAGTTTATATTTAGGTTGTTTGTTTTCACACCATGGATGAAGTTATAAGTGTTCCAAATAAGAACACCCTCATTGCCATTTATGCAAATGTGCGGTAGAGAAGCCATATTTAATAGGATTCAACCTATGTCAAACTTTAGTTGCCTATAAACTAACAGATACTTCATGTTTGCTAATGTACTTGCTTAATTTTCTTTGTACTTAAGCACACTCCTCTTCATTAGGGACTAGCTTATTTAATGCAAGCATATAACCACTTTCATTAGGGATTTTTGCGGCTTTCTCCTAACCCCACCTCAAAATGTTGGTTGGGCCAACCAAGATGAAGAATAATATTTGGGTGTAAGGACATATGTTGATGCATGGTGTGGAACATTCAAATTATTTCACCTTTTAACTACATATTTATAAATATGATCATATAAGATCACATCTCTTCAACGATTTCATTGTTCATTTGCTCATACACCTCCCTAATCACTAGTTGATATATATTTGCAAATTGAATCATATTATAAATGGGTTTGGTGATTTGTAGGATAGGCCTAACTTGTATCCAAAACAGAGCATACAAAATGCCGTTCTTCACCTTTTGAAATTAATGTCTATCAGATATAGATGTAGCCTTGTTTTTCAAACTCTACCAACAACTCCTTTACCTTCAAAAGGTACTTGAAGTTGCAATAATATCTAGCAAATTTGACGCTTGGCATATTAGGTAGCTCCAACATAGAGTGATTGTGGAAAATGTAGTGGGTATGGCAGCTATCACTATTGATAAATTTTATCATTCTCTTCCCTTTTTTTGTACAATGCACCAATCGATTTATAATTATGGTCTTTCATTCTCATAATATTATGTATCAAGAGGTTTAATGTGAACAAATTAAACACCTTGACCAAGATATGTTAGGGTATATATCCTCAATGATTGCTCCCATTTCCTTACAATTAACCACATTAAAAGTGATGACTTCAAGGATATTATACAATCCAATCTCTTGAATGGTTTTAATTAAGAGGTTTGTAATGATTTGAGGAGTCATGACTTGAAAGGAAGGCCACATAACTAACATACACACCAAGAATATTTGTTAGTGGCATGCCTTCAACAATTTTACATGCATCAAATATGATGGATACCCTACATTTGGTCCAATAATTTGTAAATTATCCTAGAGGATTATGGATTTTGACTCTTTTCTCATCAAACCCCATGGATCTTTGTTATACCTAGGGCTCTTATATCCTTGGTGGACATTATTGATGCCTTGTACCATTTCACGCCAGTAGGGTGAACAAAGAACATTGAATGGTATGTTGTATGCATAGAGAACCTTAAACACTTTTGCATGCACATCATCCCTACAACCTTCATCAAGGAAATTTAATATTGTTTTATACCTCGAATACATATGAGAATCCACTAGCATGGGGGATGGGGTTCTACCACTACATTCTATGTGAGCTTGGGGTCTAAAAAATCGTTGATTTTTTTGGATTTGTTTTGTGTTTCCTCCTCTTTTCTTTTGTATTTGTTTTTATCTTTCACCGGCACTTTATTGTAGTTTTTATTCCAGTAGGCTTATTTTCTTTAGATTGCATAATTGCAGATAAATACTTTCTCGCATGGATATATGAACTTATGCAAGGTATATGACACAAAATCCCAATTTATCTCATTAGAAAAAAATTGTAATTAAACTTATTTAAAACTATGCATGAATATTTTTATTTTCTACTATACTAATTACCATGGTTTGGATATACCATGATATTGTAAATTTTGTAAATATATTTACTTTTGTAGTTAATAAAATGATGATGAACAAAACTAGTAGACTATAAACATCTAAAGGGGCTATGATACTACAAGTGGGGAAATGTAAGGGGTTTAAGAGATTGATTCATTATTCCTCTATCTATCGTACTTTATCAACTTCACTTTATTTGAGTTATGAGTAGTGAAGAAAACTAATTCCTAGAGCTAATTCATTGCTCCTATACTTTAGCAAGGCATCTCCCCCACATTCTTGGAACAAGAAGTAGTGGGGAAAACTTCTTGTCGGGAAATTATGCATGGGGAATTCGAATGGGAGAGAATGCATTGGGAAAAAAGGAAGGAAGGGGAAGTTCTAGAGGCGAGCAAAAAACAAATGTCATGAACATATAGACCAAACCAACCATAAAAATAAGTGGATATATTTGTGGAAATAGTTAGAAAACTAAGAAAATCTACAAATTTTGTGACATCACCTAGAACTTTCGATGCCTTCTTGAAAAACACAAGATAAAGATACTTTTGAGGGATTGAGAAGCATAGAATGAATATTTCATGTTTTATGAGAGACATATAATGTGGGTGCTTGTAGTTGTATGTCCTTTGCAAAAATTAACACTTTTCCCTGGTGATACCATATCTTGGCTAGGGGATGGAGTTCCTCAGTGAACTACCTACGGTTGGGTGAAATCGCTCAATTTTATAGTTGTTTCTATTCATCTATTGTGTCCTCAAATAAAAATTTTATTTCTATTTTGCAAAGTTATTAAGTCAGAAAGCATAAATCATGCAGTTAAATTTAATAAAATCCTATTGGCCCCACTCTTACCAGATTTATTGGTAAATAAGTAGTTTCCCCAAAAAATAGCACATTGCCAAAGAAACTTTGATGACCAAAACCTATACGGAACATAAGCCCAAAAGACCAACAAAATTACAAAGCAACCTATATGTCGCTTATGCATCAAAGGATATTATCGGAGCATGGTTATATTGACTTGAACTAGGTGACGACGAAGGTTGGAACTCATAGTGAACATGTTTTTCCATATGGTCCATTCTACCTTCCAAGTGATCCAACCTATCTTGAATGTCATTGCTCCCTTTGGATACTCACTAATTTGTCCTTCATGTACCAATGGTTTCTATAGATTTCATTCATAAAAGAAATGATCACATTCCTATCATCATGCATGTCCATACTCAATTGTTCCAAGAGAATTTTGAGTTGATGGAGCTAGTTTCTAGGGTTGCCTTGCCCGGGGTCAGGATCTAGAAATCTAGGAGGCTTTATAGGATTTGGGTTTACAACCTCACCCTGGTCAAGATCCTCTAAGTGTGGCCCACTGGCTTTCCCTCGTTCCCCAAACCCCCTTGTATCCTGACACACTCACATGGCATTAAGAACTTCCTTGCATAGTAATTGAATATAAATTTGGGACAATTACAGGAAAAACTCAGAAAATTCTACCCCGACCATAGACCCTGTTGACTGGGCCAACTCAGCGGAACAAAAACAACCCATTGATGTAGATTATTCTAGTTAAGCGACAAACCCCAACTACCATGCCATATGACAATGCAAACACCCATTGGATGAGATGAAACTTGAGACCCCATAGCCATATGATGCAGGGGCATCCGAGCAAAATTTCATTAAAATTAGAATCCGAAGCTGTAGAGAGGAAAATGTGGACAGGCATTGTAAATCGGGGCAAAATTTGTTAAAGCAGAGCTAAATTGCTGGAACTAATTATCTGCCATGTATGCATAAACGAGAGATTAGGGGTTTATTTGAGAAATTTAGGAAAAAATTGTGGATCTTAGATGATCCACGCTCTTTTTAAATTCTATAAAGGAGAGTCTGTAATGTGTGAAGAAGGGGAGTGAGTAGAAACACAATGTAATCGCATGAGAAATTAGGGCTAAGGCTGAGATGCCTTAGACTGTAACTGCGTCTGTATATAATTGAAATATTGTTATATGTTTCTGTGAGTTTAAATATGGGTTATTTATAATTTTGTTTGTGAGTTCAATGTCGTGATTTAGTTGATTGATCGACCATCGATCACTGTAAGGATCGATGGCGATCCAATGTAAGTATTGTGTTTCGATTCATATGTTTGGGTTGGAACTGTGAGTTAAAAACATGACGAAACTGTGATTTGGAACCACACAACAGTGCTTTGGAGCCATGTGATTTGGAATCACATTCATGTTGAACCTTGAGATGAAGTGCGCATAGGAAGCGTGGTAAAAATGTGCATTTTGGAACCACGAGTGGAGAACAGTGAAGATGGTTTTCTAAAACCATATTTGGTTTTTGCGTAGCTTTTGGAGGACGAGCGGTTTTATCTCAATCGAACGTGATCGAGTAAGAACGCGACACGTCACGCTCGTAAAACCGTTGATTTCCGTAACTTTTGAGCGATAAAGAGCGGGGGTTGATTGAACGCGATAGCCGTTCGATCTTTTGCATTGGAGATCCGACGATGTTCGTGTCAGAAGTTGCATTGAGGTTAACGAAGGAATGGACCATAGATGCGCTGGCGACATGGTGGAACCCACAGTTTATTCCGATTAACGTTTATGTGATTGGTGTGGAGCGACAATCGTCTGATCATAAATCGACGGTTATCGCGAATAAAAGTTGCTCAGGGGTTAAATATTCATATCAGACCCGATATATCATAAATTGTGGTTGTATGTTTTGAGTTTCGAGGTTTAAACCATAAATGTGGGACCAATGTTTGTTGGTCAAAGGTTTATAAAATGTTATTGCTTTGTTTTATCTGCTTCTGATACATTCTGATGTTTAGGGCCAGCATGTATTGTTTAAAGTTTATGGAATTCGCTGGTTTTAGTTGCTTCCGCTATATATATATATATATATATATATATATATATATACGTGGGCCATAACCCACAGGTCCTAGGATCGAAGGATCAGGTTTATGAATCTGTAGCTGTGATACAAATTTTGAAGGTTGCAGGTTCATATTGATAAAATGAAAGTTAACTTACCGTATAGTAGGTTTGGCTTTTCATCACCATAAATAATTAAATACAAGACACTCTAGATAAGAGACAATACATAAAGGCTAGGTTGAGTAAGTATCAGCGTGCAAACTTCTTCTTATGCCACACCACCCCAAGAATGAAGTTAACAATGAGTTTCGTGTGAAATTTCCTTCAAATTGCAACAATTGGAATTTATTCTCCTAACTGATTAGCAATTCAATTGTTTATGGAAATTAATGAATAAATCAAACTGAAATTCTTCACAAAATAAATATGTTGCAGAAAATAAACTGAAAGTTGAGAAAATATGCACACACATAGTAAAAATCGACACAATAATTTTTGGACTAATAGTCCCCAGAGAAAACCCTGAAGGGAAAAAAAATGCAGCAGATGAGGGTTTATTTTATTATTATGTAACAACAAAAATATGAGTACAATATCTGGATGTCCAACTGGAAATCCTTTGCAAAATAATCTGGCCAAAATAATTAGGAGAAAAATTCTCCCTCTACTAAACAACTCGACCTCCCTCTGGCCTACTTGCATTGCCTCTCTGGTTGCTCACACTACCTCTCTGGTTGCTTGCACTATTGGTATGCGCAAGTTTGAACGACCCATAATCAACCTCAAGCTAGGGCGTCTAGCCTCCTATTGCTTCTAGAAAAATGTGCACTTCCTTCAGAATGATATTTCCGGCCTCCAAAAACTGATACAAACTCTTCCAGGTAATTCACTCAACTGGAATGTCTAACTCGCACAACCTGAATGAATTTCTCTACAAAATATTTCGGCCTCCCTTTTCCTACCTCTTTGACACTGGAAAATTGCTAGGAAACTCCTCTGGAATTCTCTGTGCTTCTCTATCTCTCTGATGCTTTCCCTCTGGCTCAAACTCTTCCCTCGTTGAATCACTGCACACTAGGTAACTCAATTTTCCTTGTTCTTGCTCTTGCAACTATGTCTCTCTCCATCCCATCGACTTGCTCTTATAATATCTCGTTGGAGCTTTAACGACCATTATTAGATCCTCATCAACGACTAATATCATCTTAGACTCGATCTGTGTGAGTCTCTAGAGCATTCTCGATCTTCCTTAATTCATTCCCATTAATTAATCAATTTTCATAAGTTAGCCTTAGGAATTTTTAAGTATTGATCAATTAATTTAATGAATGTGTTTCACAAGCTTATGTCGCAAAACCTTTTATGGGTTTTTGATATCTAAGGTTCCTTAGTCTCTTAGACACAAATCAATACTAGAACCAGGGAAAATTTTAAGGATAGAAATTGATCTTAAAGTTTAGAAACCTTAGCGAATATCGATAGTCCCTAACATGAAAACTATAAAATGTTTAGTGTTATGCTTGTAAAAATATTCAAATTTATAATGATTTTATTTAGCTTCTATAAAAATTTGGCATTTTTAGAGGTAAAATAATTTTATGATATAAAATTTGGGCGAATCATTTTTAGGAAAAATTGAAATTGGCGAATCTTTTTTTTGGAAAAAACCTAGAAAATTAGCCTACCTGCGAATATTAGCCCCTAAAATTTTCCCTGACTAGAACACTTGTCTGATGCTACCAAAATCTAGCACTCCCTCTTAAAGAGGAAGGTGTTCTCTCATAAAAATCTCCCCTTTGTAGCTGGACCACGTTGCTAGTGTTTTCCATTTGTAACAAACAATTACTGTCCACCAAGCTACTGCGCATACTCTGATTCATCTGCTAACCCTGTCACTAAACCACTTTGCATATGTGCTGCTGCTGACACTACACTATGCCACCCTGAACTGTTGCCAACATTTCCCGTGCTGCATCTGATCTCATGCTGCTGCTGCAAATGAGAACTGGTCTACTGTCCCTGCAACTGGAAAGGGTTCTCCACTGTACCCATGTGTTCTCTGAAATAAACAAATTAGCTCTCCCTAGAGCTTTGGTTAGTATATTCACAACCTGCTGCTCTATGGGAACATGTAGTAGTTGGAATGTTCCACACTATAAAAAAATCTGTAATGAGTGGTATCGTATGTCTATATGTTTTGACCTATCATGGAACACTATATTTTCAGAGAGTTTAATGCAACTCTGATTATCACAATAGATACTGGTCGCTTCCATCTTCCGACTGAACAAATTGTAGAAATATCTAAATAGATTCAACTAATATTGTACTTTAATAGATAAAAATATTGAATCAATTCTACAAATTGCAAAAACCAATTACAATCGCAGAATCACATAAACAAGTAAGAGAAAGAATTATCAATGACACAACACAAGATGTATTTCGGGAAAGCCTCAGCTAAAAACCCCGCTATCTGTATATTGCATAAAGTCAAGAACATGAAACAATACAATGCTATTTCCCGTCTCGAGAAACCTCTATGTTGATTTTTGGGGTAGCATCAGGTGTGCTCTAGCTCTAAAATTTTGTGGAGGAACTAGAACACATGAGATCTCAAAGTCCCAAAAATCATTTAGAGAAATTCCACCCGAAGCTTAAGTTATTCAAATAATTAATTATTTTAATGGAGACCCTGAGTCTAACTTAGGGAAATTGAATAATTAAAGTGAATTAATTTAAACATGTGGGTGAGAATGTTCTAAGTGACGAGGATCAAGTCTTTTCTAATATTAGCCGTCAATTAGATATTAGATCATGACTGTTGAATATTCAAAAAGAAAAGTATTAAAGGAAGGCTTGAGGTCAGTTGGAGAACACATACATAGTAGCAGCACTTCAGCTAAGTAGAAATTATAGGACGCAGTTTACTGAGAATTTTTGAGTGAGCTTGCAGTGCAGCGAGGGGCAATACGACAATGGGATTTCTGATCCAAGGCTGAGAATACAATAGAAAAGAGGCAGACCAACACCAGAGGAGAAACGAAGGCCCAGGAAGGGTGAATCAAGCCCAACAAGGGTGACACAGGCCCAACCAGGATCACACAGAGCCAACGTAGAGGCTGATGCAGACCCAGAGGGGTGACACATGCCTATAGCAGTTGACGAAGAGCCGGAAGGGGAAAAATTGGGGTTTCAATGGGCCAGATCGGGTTCGTATATAGCAGATCAAAGAGGGTGACACAAACACACTGAAGGGTGACACAATAACAACGTAGAGCTTGCTGGGGATTGCGTAGACACCTATGGGGTTCTTCATTATGAGCTGAATCATCCATAATATTTGTCTCCAGAGATATAGGTACTTATGCTAGGATTTTCTAAGTTGGGTAAACTGCTACTAGTACCCTAGTTTGTATTCAGAAATTTGCATAATAATAAAACCCTCAAGAGATGTTGCACCGTTTTTCCCGCACAGGGTTTTTTCGGGGACATTTATCTGAAAAATGTTGTGTCCTTTGTTGAATGTGATTTTTTATTTAGTACTTGATCTATATATTTGTGTAGGAAGCATTGTATTTACTTCGATGTTTTTCTTGTATTATTCATAAAAATAACTTGTTAAGTTAATAAAATAAGTAGGAGAAGTAAATCAGATTACTACTGTAGGATTTATGTTTAGTCAATTCCAAAATTTTCACGTGGCACCAGAGCTATTGTAGACCAGAAAGAGTTGAAGCCATCAATGAAGATTTGAAGTCTTGCTGCAAGAAGGCAGATGTCTCGAGTGACAGTGCAGATCCAGGAAGAGGTAGTGTAGAGGGAAAACGCAGACCCAAGAGGGGTGACGTAGAGCCAGTCTAGCTCACACAGAGCTGACACAGAACCTCATGCAGACCCAAAAGGGTGACGTCGTATGAGAGGAAGTGACACCGAGCCAACGTAGAGGGTTGGAGTCTTCGTCCTTCCGGTTGCCGTCGCTGGAAGTGCAGTTTTTGTTCTTCGGAAGTCGCTGGTGGGGCATTGTTTTTTCGATGTAGAACAATGTCTAGCAGGGTGTGAAAAAGTAAGGGGAAGAAGTTCTCAACAAAATTTCTCACCAAGAAGTCTGAGATTTGATCAACAGAGTGATTGGAGAGCGCTGATTCGACAATAGCTGGTGGAGGATTTCCGGGAGGGAAATCACTTGTCACAGGGAGCATATTCTCTAGATGGTTTCTAGCGCCAAGAAAACCAAATCCGAATATTTTGCCGAGGGAAACAACAGAAGAAGGGAGAAGAGTATTCGCTTCAACAACTTTTGAGAAGAGATGGTCGCACATGGATTGAGGGATCAGGACAGGTTGGATGGAGTATCCAACTTCATCGTCTGGAAGGCCAGAATCTTGTCAGTTACAAATTAATATCACATCAAAGATCACACTGAGAAGGTTGTAGCTGTTCCTGTTGACACTGATCCGTTGAAGAAGTATGACGAAGTGCAAGCAAGGGCCAAGCGCTTGATTATAGATGAGGTCAAGGATCATGTGGTCCCACACATTGCTGAAAAGAACACAACAAATGATATGTGGCATCGGTGCGCTACACAGATTAAGCTCTGGTGCGTCATAAAAACCCACACCAAAAATGAAACAACCTGGTGCGCTTGGAAGAAACCGCCTAGTGCGCCTCGAAAACTCGCACACAGGAATAGGGTTAAATAATAAAAAAATTACGGCCAAAAATCCACATTTTCAATTCTTCAGTGCTCCAAGGCTCTCAAGCACTAATGCGATTTCCCTTGTGTGAGGTGCCCTACCATCGGTGCTTCCATTGCACACACTGTTGCCATCCATTGCCCACCATCTCCATTTTTAATTTTGGAAAACGGTGGGAAAATTTAGTTTTGTAAATTCTATTGCAAATATGCCTCCTTGATGCCCAAATGTATAGGTATTTTACTTGTTTCTCCATAATTAAAATTTTTAGTGGATTAGTTTTGTAAAAAAACTTAAAATTCACCGTTAAAAAAAAAATATTCCCACGCAGTGCGCTCGAGTCGTTTGGCTCACAGCGATTTGTAGTGTTGCTTGTAAATTTACAGGCCGCACTGCGACCAGTGCTAACGGTAACCGCACTGGTTCCGGTGCAGTACCGAAACGACGCACCGTGTTTTTTAAAAAATACATAAATTGCGGCGTGGTTGGTTGACCAACCACACCATTAACTATGTCCAAGTTCGGGAGGGCAGTGCGCTAACCAAAATATGTGCCCTGGGGTGGATATTCTGGTCAACGCACTTCCCTTCGAACACTGGTCCATAGTCAATGGTGTGGTCATGTAAATGACTGTACCGTTGACCATGTATTGATGTCAGGAGGGCGGTACACTGACTAAACTATATGCCCCAGGGCGCATAGTTTGGTTAGCACATCGCCCTCCCGACATCAGGACATGGTTAACGGTGTAGTTGGTTATATCACCACACTGTTGACCATGTAATAATGCTAGGAGTGTTACACAACATTTTGTCACCGTCCCTGCAATCCCTTGTCCCGTACATTGGAGGACTATTCCTGTGATCTGTGAACAATAAAATGTCCTGAAAACAACTTAATGGCATCCTTCTGCATAAGGGAAAGAATTCTCCTGAAGAACATTTCCTCAGAAAAGCCCCAAAAACCCATGTTCTGGCATTGGCGCGAGTAGCCAGTTCATCCCTCGCTCCAATGGGGAAAATGTACACTAGTGGGCGCGCCAGCTGGCGCTCTATCCCTGTGTTCGGCCTGCACCAACCTATTTTGGAATGTTTTTTAACAAATAGAAGGCAGAAGTTTGATTCTAACAACTTCAGAATGGATCATCAAAAAGAGGTTGGGTTGTTTTGCTCCGAATCTCCCTGTTTAGGAAGTGGTTTTCCACCTCTCATGGAACCTTCCTAAGAGATAGGACTCTCCCCCATGATTATAGGGAGCCTAACCTCTCCTTCTCCCTCTATAAAAACCTGCCCTCTCCATTTGCTAGCTAGCTAAACTTTTGGGAAGGAAATTATAGCTGAGTGAGAATCAAGAGTAGAGCTAAGGAGAACCCTATGAGAGAGAGAGTTCTGTCAAACCACTGACGAGCTTTGTGAGACACGTCCCGCTGGAACCCTGTCGAAGGAAGATCACGACGTCAGAGCACTGGATGTAATCATTCTCTCGTATCTTAATATACATGACTCTGCTATTGGTTCCATGATTTTTTTTTTCCATTATATAATGCAATTTCATTCTTTCCTCTCTAACTGATCGATAGTTATAAAGTGTGAAATATTACGTTGCATGTTGTCTCTCTTCTTTGCATGTGTACAGGTATCTAGATGCAGCAAGCCCACGGATCATGACCTGTCCAGCTAGGAACAAAAGCGTCACTTCTTCTTCGACAACAACAATGAAGGGATCACGATAAGCGATCTATCGTGATTCTATCTTTTGTAACTAGGAATCAATAGCTTTGCATGTTTCAATTGTTGCTAGACCCACTCTAGGGCTAGTGGGATCACCTTTGTCCGCAGAGGGGATTTACCTCCACAACAATTTGGAAACTCCACTAGGGATCAATGGGAGTTGGTCCTTCCTCCATTGGGTTGTTTTTGGCTTTTTGTTTGATTAGTCTGCTTTTCTGGTTCACTTTCCTTGGTGTTAAAACCTTGTTCAGCCCCCAGAAGACCAAATCTAGCCTCTGTTCATTCATTTTCACATTTTTCTAGGGTAAACTTGATTGGCGCAGTTATCCCTCTGATAATCGTGCCAAAGGGCACTTGTTGCTAGTTAGGCACCCGTGCCATCCCCTGTTTGGCGCAGATTACAACCAAACAGGCGCACCAACCCTGGTAGGTTTTAGGGTTTGCCTATTTTTGGACTCTCTGAGCTTGAGTTTTGGTCCTGGTTTGTCTTTTTTGATTGTTTGAGTGCTTTGAAGTCATTTTTTACTGTGTTTAGCCCTTGCCCTCTGGTTGTTCGCCCTTTTCTGTCAGTTTTGCATTTTAGCCCTAGGGCTTCTAGGTGCTTCAGTGTGCTGAGCCTCCCGTGGGAGTTTTGGGCCTTTGCTTTCCCGGTCAACTTTGTTTCTGCTTATTTTCATTCATCTTGATGAATCTAATTGAGTCATTGCGTTAATTGAGTGATTGTCCTCTCTTTCGTTCAATTTTGCTTTGTGTTGCTCCAAGCCTAGATCACATGGTTTGTTTGAGTCTCTTTCGAGATTCTTCTTCGCTTTGAGGGATTTCGTAATCGGTTTGAGTCTTGATTGTGCTTGTTTGAGTTGAGTGAACTTGTTTTGTTTCGGATCTCTCTCTATCATTCTCAAGTTGATGTTTTCATTAGTTTTTCATTTATTTAGTGCATTTTCTCTAATATACTAAAAAATGAAAAAAAATCTTTTGCATTTTGATTAGCATAGTGAAAATTGAAAACTCTTTCGCATTATTAGTGTTGTATAATTCTAGAGAAAATTTTTCCAGTTTCATTAGCTTGCATTGAAAATGGTAGTGGATGTTTTTGTGTGTTCATTTTGCTGTCATTTGAAAGCTCTCAACTCTCCCATAGATAGCTCTTCATTGAACAAAATGATATTTTGTGGCATATGGCTTGCATCTAGAGGTTTTATGAGATCCAACATTCGATAGGGCCTTGAAATTGAAACTTAAATTAAAGATCAACTTTAAAATTTACTGAATTAACCTAAGGCAGCATTGAAACTTAATAGAACATCTAGTAGTCTAAGGTAGAGACGTGTTCCAGCGTCTTTAAGCCTAGTAGCTGTCGCTCGCCATCTGGCTACAGACAACGCTAGTACGGACTTGTGCTCCCCGTACTATCGTGTATATAAAGGGAGACCCCATTAGGTTGCAAATACTTTATCCATAGGAAGATGAGTCTGCCGCCTTTTACCCGTGATACACTGGACACAACATCCAGAGAGATTACCTGCACGTATGTTAAGTCCTTGGTTGATTTCTTTTTCATTTTACCAAGGCGTATATGGAAATTCACGGATATTTGGTACACCCATTTACCTAGATTATCAGAGCAGTGATTTTAATCTTTACTGATTCCCTAAATTTGAAAATATCATCAAGCGCTTGTCCTTTCACGCTTGTTTCCAAACTGAAAGTGATAGAGTCATATTTTACTCGTTTCTAGACTCTTGAAACATGAAACAATAAAATTTCCAGTTTCAATGTGGTAAAATTAATCACTTACGATCACACGCCCATTAAGAGATTTTTTTTTTTTTTTTTGGGCCTATTTTTGTTTGCCTTGGTTTTTCTTGTGTGGCTTTGTTTTTGATCTCTTCCTCTTTTTGCTATAGTCACAGTGGTGGAACCATCAGTTTCGTAGACTGGTAGTCCTTATACAGACGATTAATCAGAGGTCTCTCAGTCCTCTGCTGAGCAGCAGCAACCCGTTGTATCTGAGTTTCCCCTTGGGGGACCGGTTATATCCAAACTTCCCTTTGGAGGACTAGTTGAGTACAATTGGCCCTTGTCCAATGCTTGGTTTGGATTTGGAGTTGGGGAACACTTCCCTCCTCTTACATCGGGATCACCATTTTTGGCTGTTGTCATACCTCCTAGTCCCCGTCGTCTTTTATAAGATCTTACAGCAGGGTCAGATATGGACTCATCCAATCCTATTCCTAGTGAGGGAATTCCTACTTCTAGTGAAGACTACTAGCTTTTTCCCGAAGACATCCCTGAACCATTTGTTCTGTCTTCACCTGGTCCATTGCTCTCAACTGGATATAGGTCTTTAAGTCAGGTCATGGCCGCTATTGCCTCTATGGGAGTATCGACTCCGTCCACAGAACCAACCATTCCCTCGTTAGGGATGTCACCATCGACACCTCTCACGGCATCTCCTTTTGTCACATCGACACCTGTTAGACCTATTGTCTGTGTGGCTGCATCTACGCTTGTTGTCACCACTCAGTAAAATAGGAACTCGTCAGTTCCTGAAGACGTTTATATAGCTTCTGCCATTCCTGAGAACCTTTCTCCCGAGGAGTATCGGATGTCTTTACAACCGCCGATCTCCCAGGTTGATCAGTCCTCTAAGGATCTTAATCGTCCTTACTTTTCTCATTACAGAGTGGATGGTACCCCGATCTACTCATTTCCATTTCAATATGATGAGCACGGCAACCCCATTCATTTCCCTGCTCCTGAGGCTTATTAGTATATTAACGGTTTTATACCTACCCTGCCTGTGCGACCTTCTCACCAACAAGGACAACCCTTTCAGGGACAACCTTTGTTTCAACAAGGATATGATTCCGGACCACAAGGACAACCCTTCTAGGGACAACCTTCGGCCCAGCCAGGGTATGCATATAACCCGCAAGAGCAACCCTTACAGGGATAACCTTCGCTCCAGCAGGGATTATTGTACGGCCCGCAAGGACAGTCTTACAATCCTCAAGGTCAACCTCTGCAGCCTCACCCTGTGGTCCGACCAGGGAAACCTCAAGGACCGACAGCGCAATCGGGGTATCAACCTGGTCCTCCATACAGTCCTGGGGGAAAACCCATCCTTCTCAACCTTTGGTGCAACCTCAACAACCTCATTTTCCAATTGGTCAAAATGTTGCACAGCCAGGGCCATCTTATGGTCCTGTCCCAGGTCAACCTGGTTATCAGGCACAACCTGGCCCACTCCCGCCATCAGGCCAACCTGCTTAGCTGGGGCAACCTGGTGTCCTTCATCAACCAGGTCAACCTGTTCAACCAGGACAACCTGCACAACCTCTTAACCTTGCTCAGCCGCCGATCTATTCTATGCCACAGCCGAATCCACCTGTGCGCCCAAATTATTCGACTCAATAGGGCCCCACTTACTAGCAGCCCATTCGACCCCAAGGCAGCTATTACCCTCAAGGTCAGTCTCAACTGATTTACAACCCACCTCAAGGTTCTGGTTATTACCCTCAACAGCTAGGCTATACTTATACTCCGCAGCAAATTCCGTACACTGTACCCTGGCTATCAACCCCCGTATCCTGGTTTTCAGCCGCCATATCAACCCAATTATCCAGCTTATACCCCCTATGGTCAGAATCCTCCAGGACAAAACCAATGGGGGCAGAGTTATGCTCAACCAGGATGGAGTACAGGTAAAGGTCCTTATCGGGGACCTGACATGCCTTTTAACCCTCAATTACCTTTTCTCGCCACGTTGGAGTTACCGGACGTGTCCAAATTGACCAATGATCTGATTCTTCATAATCCATATTGGCCTTCGATTCCGACGAAGGTGCCTGGTGATTGTCTTAAGTTTGAGGACAAATTTGGAGAAGACCCCTAAGCACACGTTATGATTTACCATTTATGGTGTTCTTCGAATTCTTGGGTGGATGACTCGATTCGTCTGCGTCTTTTCCAGCGCACTCTCACAGGCGCTGCTGCTAAATGGTATATAGAACTGCCCCGAGGTATTTTTCAAGATTTTAATACTCTAGCTATGGCGTTCCTGATGCATTTCCAGTGATCGGTTCGTTACGAAGTTGGGATGCATTTCCTGACATCTTTGAAAGAGGACAAAGGTACTCATATTTTAGATCACATTCACGAATGTAGACGTCATCGTCGTCTGATCAAGTTTGACATTCCTGATCAGCTTCCAACTCACTGGTTCACTACCTCTTTTGTCAATAAGATTACACAAGACATTCTATGGGGGCATGTGTAACCGAGGAACAAGCCATTGCTCGTGCCCAGTGCCTCAATTTAGTGTACTCTCAGTCGGGCACGTTATACGAAATCTTAACTGATGCCCCGCGACCAAGGACCTCTAAAGTGCTGGCTAATCCATCAGTAGACAGTGTTATTGGTTCTGTCTCTCAAAATTCTCACAAGTCTTCCAATGGGAAGTAGAAATCCAATTGTTCCAAAAATTCTGCTCCTCAGGCTACCCCAGATTCTGGTAAGATCGTAGAGGTCAACGCCATCCAGGCCAATCCTGCGGACAAGACTTCCAAAGGAAAAAATAAGGGCAAAGGCAAAGCCAAATCCGATGCCCCAAAACCAGAATCGTCCAAACCACGTGCTGATGATGGTTCATAGTGAAAACTGAAGTACCCTTGCCTGATTTGTGATGAAGACCACTACACTAAAGATTGTCCTAGGCGATCCGAGGTTATTCAACTTCTTAAGGGCTCTAAGGGAACTCCGGCAATTCTTAAGGAACCTTTTCCATCTCAGCAGACCTAGATGGTCGAGCAGCCTTCGCCATCTGCACCGTTTGGGTCTCAGGTTTTCATGATGAATGGTGCTGCACTTGTTTCTATCGCCACTCGGTCGAAAGAATATGCTGGGTCGCGTCAGGCGACAGGGAAGGAGATTGCTGATGGTCCTCCTCCCCCACCTGTATCTGACCCAATTAAGATTGAAAGGCCCAGTGCTGAACCTGTTGTATGACCACCTTCTAAAGGTGTTCTCCAAAAGTGTTCCTATAATCCGAACGCCCGTGCTGCTCAGCATTACAACATTGTTGAGGATCTGACACATGCGCCTTCCACGATGTCCGCGCTGGAAGTACTTCAGAGTTGTTTGTCTCAAAGGAAAGCTTTGTTATTTTCAATCGGCGGGATTGATCCTGCCGATTCTAGCCTTCTCACCTTCGATCTAGAGAATTTCGTCCCCCGACTTCTGCACCAGATTGCGCTTGTTATACAAGTCGGCATTAACGGCCTTAATATTCATAGAGCTATTGTGGACGAAGGTGCATCTACCTGCATTATGTCATCTGCTTGCTGGAAGGCCATTGGCTCTTCAGCCCTCGCTTCATCTCCCAATGCCCTTGAGGCATTCGATGGAAGGGAATCGAAACCCTTGGGTGTTCTCGCAAGTATACCGATTACATTGCAAGGAAAGACAGTCAACGTTGAAGTGGAATTTGTTGATGCCAAAATCAACTACAATCTTATACTTGGTCGCAGTTGGACCCACGCCGTGTTGTGCGTTCCGTCCACCCTCTTTCGACTTTTGAATTTTCCACATGAGGGCAAGATTATTACTGTCGATCAGTTGTCTTTCTTTACCTCGTATTCTGAGAACAACGTGCCATACCTGGATCAAATTCCTAATCCCCCTGAAAGTATAGGACCAGGTCTTTTCAAGGACCCCGTTCTCATGGGTATTTTCCCCATTTCACCACTGAATACCATTCAAGTCAATATGATCTCTAGGTCGGATGACCCATGGATCATCCCTTCTCCTGAACAGGTTGCCTCTTTTGGAGAATCGATGCCTCTGACCCCGATTTAAATCAACTATTGTGAGATCATTGCCGCATCGGATCCTCCTCCTACTGATAATGCTCCTTTGAGCATGGCTCTTGATGCTTATTCTCAATCCCCTTGGCTTAGCGATACAGATTCGCTCGATCCTTTGAGAGAGGTTTTTCCGTTTGACGAAGCTATCGTGGAGACCATGTCTCTCGAAGATCTGCCATGGAACGATGTGCATCATCGTTCCTCGCTTATGCCCGACTTGGGGGCAATGTATAATTGTCTTGAGCATTTTGCATCTCAGGTTCCCTCTCCGCCGCTCCAAACGCCCATATTGACTCACGAAGTTTTGTCGGTAGGAAATTTGAGTAACATTACCCAAACGATTCCTATTGAGATCTCCGTTAAACCGGGGGTTGTCGAGAACATCCATGTGGGAGTCACTTGTTCTCCTGATGAGATTCAAGTGCACACTAGTCTCTTCCGCGAATTTCGTGATGTTTTTGCGTGGTCTTACGAAGAGATGCTTGGAATTGATCCCAGTATCGTCGTGCACAAAATTCCCACCTATCCCGGTGCAAACCCTGTGTGCCAACGTCTGCGTCCAGTTCATCCTCAGAAAGCTGCTGCTATAAAAGCTGAAGTTGAGAAACTTCTTAAAGCAGGTTTCATATATCCGATCCCTCTAACAGAGTGGGTTTCCAACATTGTCCCTGTGGATAAGAAGCAGGGCACAATTCGAGTCTGTGTTGACTATCGAGATATCAATTGGGCTTGCCCTAAGGACAACTATCCCACCCCTTTTATCGATTAGATCATTGACGATTGTGTGGGGAGTGAGATATTTTCCCTTATGGAAGAATTTTTAGGTTATAATCAAATCAATATCCTTCCATCCGATCAACATAAGACCGCTTTCATCTGTTCGTGGGGAATATTTCCCTATAAGAAGCTCCCTTTTGGCTTGAAAAATGCTGGGGCTACCTTCCAGCATGCCATGTCTTACGCCTTTCATGACATACGCAATGTTTTTTAGCTATACCTGGATGACCTTCCGGCTCATTTAGCTCTACGCAAAGACCATCCAGAACATCTCCGCCAGATTTTTCTCCGCTGTAGACGTTACAACATCAAGCTTAATCCTCACAAGTGCATCTTCTGCGTCGAATCTGGTCGAATTTTAGGGTTCATTGTCTCTAAGGACGAAATTCGCTTTGACCCTCTTAAGGTTGAGGCTATTTTTAATCTCTCCTCCCCATCCTCGTTACATCAGCTTCAGAGTCTTCAAGGGAAAGCGAATTTCTTACGTCGTTTTATCCCGAACTATGCGGAGGTAGCCAAAGGGTTTACGCGACTTCTAAAACAAGACGTCCCTTTCAATTGGGATGATATTGCTTAGCAATATTTCGATAAACTTGAGACGTTGCTTATCAACGCTCCATTAATATGTCCTCCAAATGATCATCGTGACTTTACCCTCTATTTAGCTGTCGCATTCAGTACAATTGCCATGGTTCTGGTGCAGGATGGCGATGATGGTAACGAACACGTGATTTATTACCTATCTCGAAACCTCCTCAACACTGAAACGCGCTATTCACATGTTGAGAAGTTGGCGCTGGCCACGGTCCAGGCCGTTCAACGATTTTGCCATTACATCCTGTTACGCACGGTAACCGTGATTTTCGCCTGCAACCCCATGACTTATATTTTGTCTCGAAAATTACTGGGGGGCAAGTACTCAAAGTGGTTTGTGATCCTCCAAGAGTTTTATTTGGAGTTCACTACTACCAAATCAAAGAAATCACTGGTTTTTGCTGATCTCATTTGTTCTCTCCCTACCGACTCTGTTCCGTCTCAATCCGAGGATCATATCCCGGACGAAACTATCTTTTTAATAAACACTCTCAATCCATGGTACAGTGATATCATCGTGTACCTCCAAACATGTACCTTCCGGTCTGAGTCAACAAAGGATGCTCGACGCCGCGTTCGACATCAGTCACAACCATATCGCATTGTCGGAGATACCCTATATCGTGTTGGAGTCGATTCCGTACTCCGCTGGTGTTTGACCTTAGAAGAGGCTGAGAAATTTATGAATGACTATCACTGTGGCGCCTATGGCAGTCACATGCCCGGTTATGCTACTGCATAGAAGATCCTTCGTGCGAGCTATTTCTGGCCATCTATATTTAAATACTGTATTGTTGCAGTACGAAAGTGTCATGTGTATCAGATCTTCCAACGCAAGATGCGTGCGCCGCCTCTCCCATTACATTTTGTCATTACCGTGGGCCCTTTTGCCAAATGGGGCATTGATTTTATGACGTGTAACCCTCACTCGGCCGGGGGGCATGATTATATCATCGTTGCCGTAGATTATTTCACCAAGTGCGCCGAAGCAATGCCTACGATGGTTGCGGACGGTAAGACAGCTGCACAGTTCATTTTCAACCATGTGATCACTCGTTTCGGCATTCCTCAAGCCATTGTCACTGATCATGGCTCTCATTTTCAGGACTATATGATGGCAAAGCTGACATCTAAGTTGGGTTTGCAACATAACAGCTCAACGCCATATTACCCTCAGGAAAATGGCTAGGTTGAAGCCGTGAACAAGGTGCTTGTCACGATGCTTCAACGAAAAATTGGTATACACAAATCAAGTTGGCATCTCTAGTTGTTTTCAGCTCTTTGGGCCTACCGAACATTAGTGAAGAGTGCAACCAGATTCACACCATTTCATTTGGTGTATGGTCTGGAAGCTACTCTTACAGTTGAATGTGAGATCCCTTCACTAAAATTAGCTGTGGAATTATTGCTCGATACTTCATCAGAGGAATAACGTCTCCTATATCTCGAGAGATTGGACGAAACTCGTCGCTTGGCTGCTTTGGTTATCAAGGCACAAAAAAAGCGGGTTAAAACTCATTTCGATCAAACAGTTTCTCTGCGCTCTTTTATCGAAGGGGACCTCATCCTCTTGTATGATCAAGCCCATGACAAGCTTGGGGCAGGAAAATTCCAACCTATGTGGCATGGGCCCTATATCGTTAAACGTGTATTGAAAAATGGGGCTTATGAGCTGATCGATGATGAAGGTCTTCCTTTGGCGCAACCCAGAAATGGGTTGTACCTGAAGAAATATTATGCTTGAATCATTCTTGCGTAGTATAGGTACATAGGTGATTTTTTCATTTTTGTGCATGTGTGGTGTTGTTGTAGAGCTAAATCCCCTCTGCAGACAGAGGCGATCCCTACTAGCCCAGATCAGGTCTAGCAACAATCGTACCACGCTAAGGTTCAAGTTCCTAATTGCAATAGACCAACTTGCGATGATGGCCTACCTCAAGTCCAACGCTGTTTTTTGTAGGGAAGATGGCGCTCCCATCTCCTTGCTCTAGCAAATCACAATCCTCTCGCTCGCCGCGATCGAACACCTGCACACACAAGAAACACGACAAACACAAGTGTAAAACCCGATATATGCAATTATGTATCAGTCAGAGAAAACACAACTCATGATCATAATGAAAAATACGAGTGGAACCATAACCAAAGTCGCTTATCATTAATTCATACAAAGGAAAATACAACTTGGCTCTGACGCTGAATCTTCCTTCGGTGGGTCGTCAACGGAATACGTCTCGGTAAAGCTCGTCGGGAATGGGGACAAGCCTCTCTCTTCGATCGTCAATTTCCTTGCTGTTGATTTGGCTCTATGAGGACTATTGCAACATTCTTTAGGCTATGAAGGCTCTTGGAGACTAGCTTGAAAAGGGAAATGGAAAGCTTATATAGATGGTGGAAGGGGAGTTGGGATCCCTACAATCATGGGATTGGCCCTATCCTCAAGGAAGCTTCCATGAGAGGTGGAAAAATACTTCCTCTACATGGAGAACTGGAGCCAAACATCCCAACTCGATTTAGAGTCCAGTTCAGGAGTTTGTTGGAGTCAATATTCCACCATTTATTTTTAAAAAACACTCCTTATTAAGCTTGGAGCAGGTACAACACTGAGACAGTGCGCCAGTTGGTGGACCCTCTTTGGAGGATTTCCCCCATTGGCGCGAGTATGAAACTGAGAAGTCACGCCAAGGATAAAAAGGCTATTTTTAGGGTTTTTCACAAGGATTTGTCTTCAGAGGAACGAAAGTCCATGTCTAGGGGAATGCCATGAAAGTGTTTTCAGATCATGTCACTGCTCACAGGTCACGGAATAAGCCCTCCAATGTGTGGGATGGGGAATTGCAGGGATATTGACAAATTGCTGTGTAACAGATGCCCCCTAAAGCATGAGGCCCGAAAGAGAGAGAGGGGTAAAATGCTTTACGAGAACGTGTCCAACTAAAAACACTGCCATCGGAAAACCTGCGTAGAGAAGTACAACTGATATCTGAAATACATGATATATATGTGGTATGGGCGCAGCCATCCATAACAGAGTATACAAGAATCCAGATCCAAGGCATGGACGCAACCATCCAATAAGGATCGATAAATAGACTCAGGTATGGTTGCAACCATCCTATCAGTGAGTCATGTAACCAATCAGAATAATCCACAAAATCGCAACCTGGATTCTAACAGACAAAATCCAGGGTCTTGTGCTCCATCTCGACCCGAACAAAGTACAAGTTCAAGCATGTGAATAAGTGAGCTGAAGTCGAACACGCAAGAACATCGCCTGATTACCAGCCAATGATGAAAGCTGTTAACAGACGCGAGAGGTACCACCAATAATGACAATGGTCCTCAAGGTACTATAGGTACAATCTACGGCATGTGAATCAGTGAGCTGGCGTCGAACACTCGTAGAATCACTCGATCGGAGGCCAATGATGAAAACCTCACGTCGAACGCGAAGAACCTGCCATTGAGGCATGCAGGCTCCAAGGTACCAGAAGGGAGTCTCTAGATCAGCTTCCTGGATAATGAGCTGAAGTCGATAGGAAGTGACCTTGATCGAAGGTGGGCCATAATTTTTCCCACATCATCAACGCGAGACAGAGGAACATAATGTCTTTGTGAATCAAGATCAGATGAGAATCAGAGGAAGGTTGAAATTTTGCAGAGGTCAACTTCTCTTGAACATATCTGCGGCACGACAGTGGATTTGGCAGTATTTGACATCAAAAGATCAAAGGTCATGATGACAAGGCAAAGAGAAGATGATAGGTCAAAAGGGATCACCCAAACCCACGGAGGCAAGTGGAAAACGAGATGAGATGTCCCCAACTCGACACGAATGCAGACAAGTACCATGTTCAAGAGCGACATACTGCCGACATGAAAATGATGCTGGTTCCATTTTTTCCCCACCATTTCTGGCGAGTACCCCAATTATTTTTGAAAACAAGCTTGAAGGGGATAGCATATGCTTGTCGTATAAGTTCGTCCTTCGTACGAATACATACTAGTACATTTAATGAGCCCTAGGAAGGAGAAACTCGAATATCGTCATTACGATTGGATCCGATGTCATCAGGGTTTAACGAGTCTGACAAAGGAAGAACTCAACGTCTTTTCATGTTTAGAGAGTTTGAAAAGACAGTAGAAAAGTAAACTCCAATGGTCCCTTTTCGTAAATAGTTTCTCAGATCCGAAAAGGTAGAAAACTATGTCTGAGAAAACCTCCTAGTCGCGATAGGCTAGGGTACTCCCTTTTCGTAAGTAATCTATCCCAGCCCGAAAAATGGGTAAACGTATACTGGGTAGATGTCTTTTCGGGGCCACTTTAATGAGATCGAAACGACAAGGGACTCAAATTTTTTTTCATGTTTAGAGAGTCAGAAAAGAGCTAAAAGATGACTCGAAAATGACTTTTTCGTGTTTTTACCGAGTCCGAAAAATTATAAAATACAACTCGTATCACCGTCGAAGCTGCGAAGAAACCTGTCGCTGCACAGAAAAGCAAGTGTAAAATCCATTCTTTGACAAAAATATATTAAAATATTGAGAAAAATGACTTTTAAAACCTAATTTTTGACTTGAAAAGTTATAAATAGGCTTCAAATGGTAAAACAAATTTAATTTTACTTTTTACCTCACTTGGAGAGCAACAGTGGTCTGTTTGTGTGCAAACTTGTGGCGGTGATTACGACTGATCTGGGTCATCATTCAGATCCTCATCTGTTCCAGGTAAAAGGCGCTCCCTTAAGCTCCATTTTAATCCATTTTTTATGAGTTTTCATTGTGCATTAGACCTCTGGAGGCGACCTTTTGAAATTTTAGGGCTCCGCCCATTGGCGTGCGTATCGAGCACGAACCCGCGTCAATGGACTTTTACTCACAAAGGGGTCACGCCAATGGCGCAATGCGGTGTTCTGCCTTAGATTTCTCAAATGTGAGCCATCCATGTGGATTTTCAAATGCAACAGAGATCTAACAATGCATTTTTAATCATGTTGATGCAGGTATTCAGGCACAATGGTTATCGAATGGAAGGAGAGGGAACATGGGGAGGAAGATGAAATGGCTATGGAAAACGAAGCTTGTATGAATGCACTCAAGAATTGTGGACTCAAAAAATTCTTCCTTACGCCATGTTTACGAGCTCAACCTGAGCTGCTATAGTACTTGGTCAGCATATGGGATGAAAATGAGGAAGTATTCAAACTTCGGGACCAAGTATTAGCTCTTGAGGTCTCTGATGTTTACTTTATAACCAGATTGTCGCGCAGAGGTCCAGTGCTAATCATAACCAACAGCAGACCTTCCGGAGAGAAAATGGAGATGGTAATGGCAAGAGTGTGCCCAGGGGCACGAACAGGATCGAGAAGTGGGAAGGTGTACATCCACACTGTCCTCGACCTAGCACTTAGAGTAGTGCTTCATACCATTACACGAGCTGCAGGATCGCAAGCTCCACATGAGGCAACCAAGGCCCAACTCATACTAGCCTCCGAGTGTATGAATCCTACACTTTTTGATTGGGCTACAGCAGTGACAAGAAATATCAAGAGGTAGCTAACAAGATGCAAGCAATCCAAACTAAAGAAGTTTGGCTACGGTTCCATTCTGGTGTCATTCATCCTGGAACGACTACCCATTTTCCAAGGCCAAGGGGCAATAATTGCCGAGCCGATACCGAGGGAGCCAAGGATGGCTTGCTGGGCAGCACTTATGCCCAGGTCAGGAGGAGGTCAACAGATGTCTTGGAGACCTGAGTTCTTTGGGTGGTTACAACGTCAACTGATCGTGGTTGAAGATTGGCCTTATGCTGGGACCGATTTCACCAGAGATCCCAATCTTCCGCTCCCAGAGGGGGAGGACTAGGATGAGGAGCTGGGTATGATTCTCTTTTTTATTTTTATGTATTTATGATTTTTTTTGGTAATACATGTCTGTTCTAACAACAATTTTATGTGAATGCAGACGTTGGCACAGAGAGGCCCGCGGGCATGTCGCCCATTGCGCGGAGGACCCATCTCGTACATGACCCTCAAGCTGAGGGTGGTGAAGGGAGCGAGCTGATCCAGAACCTGGAGGGCATTGTTCAGGGAATTCCGGACTATGCACGGCTGGCAGACGTCCCATTAGCTTACCAGCGACACACTGTGGGGGTGCCTAGTCGCCTTCATAGACTGCTGAGGCGATTGGTGTGCACGGTGGCGTGCTACCACGAGCACCATGCTGATTAGATTATTTAGGGCTTTCATATGCATATTTTTTGAGAGACATGTTGTCTCCGGGTATTATCAGACAAACATGTATATTTTTTGGACTTTATGTGATGTGCTGCAAACTATTCGACACATATATCTATATATCTATTTCTGGACGGATCTTTTTACATGTGATGATGTTTTTGTTTATAAGTTGCGCAAATGTCTATCTAAAACCAAATTAGCTACTGCATCTGTTAACGTATTCATATGCCTGGGTATGTGTTGATATGAGATATAATCAAAATTTCTTTCCAGTGAACGAATACGTAGATACAGACGTAAAATGGATGGGTTTCTTACTGAATAATGACCGTTAAGTTGTAATACTACAAGCCGTGAGTCCAAATACACAAGTAATGCACGAATGATGAGGTTAACATCCTTGGTTAATAATTCTTAAACAACACTATACTCCACAAAATTATTTGTGGTAGGCCTTAGACACACACCTTGCAAATTAACCAACTCACCAGCAGGATCATAGATTACCTAGGCTGCCGAGGATAGATTCCTGGTACTGCGGGAAGCACCATCCGCGAAACCCACAAATGGAGTAATAGACATCTACAAAATTAGGAAGACCCGATCAGCAAAAAGATGCTTACATTGCACACCACACCAAACATGCACACAAATGAACATACACACCTATGTACACACACCACACCAAAAAATAACTCAAGCGTAGTATTTTTTAAGGTACAACCCATTTCTAGGCTGCGCTAAAAGAATTCCTTCGTAATCAATGAGCTCATAAGCCCCATTTTTCAATACTCGTTTTACTATGTAAGGCCCATGCCACGTGGGTTGGAACTTGCCTGCTCCAAGTTTGTCGTGTGCTTGGTCGTATAGGAGGACGAGGTCCCCTTCGACAAAGGAACGCGGAGATACAGATTGATCAAAGTGGGCTTTGACTCGCTTCTTCTGTGCTTCAATGACTAAAGTAGCCAAGCGGCGGGTTTCATCCAGTCGTTCCAAATACAAGAGACGCTCTTCTTCATGAGAAGTGTCGAGCAAAAGTCCCACAGCCAACTTTAAAGAAGGAATTTTTCACTCAACCAGAAGAGTCGCTTCCAGACCATACACCAATTGAAATGGTGTGAATCCAGTCGCACTCTTTGTTGACGTTTGATAGGCCCATAGAGCTGAGAACAATTGGAGATGCCAATTGGGCTTATGAATACCAATTTTCCGTTGAAGCATTGTGACCAAAACTTTGCTCACAGCTTCAACCTGGCCATTTGTCTGGGGGTAATATGGCATTGAGCTATCATGTCGTAAGCCCAATCTTGATGTCAGCTCGACCATCATGTAATCTCGAAAATGAGTACCATGATTGGTAACAATGGCCTGAGGGACCCCGAAATGAGCAATAATGTGGTTAAAAATAAACTGGGCAGCTGTCTTACCGTCGGCGGCTAGTGTAGGCATCGCTTCGGCCCACTTAGTAAAGTAGTCGACAACGACGATTATATATGCATGCCCCCCGGCCGAATGAGGGTTACACCTCATGAAATCTACGCCCCATTTTACAAAAGGGCTGAAAGTAATGACAGGATGCAGAGGGAGAGGTGGCGCGCACATCTTGCGCTGAAAAACCTGGCAAGCATGACATTTTCGGACTGCAACAATACAGTCTTTGAATATCGACGGCCAGAAGTAGCCCGCACATAGAATCTTTTGGGTAGTGGCATATCCGGACATGTGACCGCCACAGGCGCCACTGTGACAGTAATTCAAGACTCTTTCAGCCTCCTCCAAGGTCAAGCACCGACGGAGCAATGAATCTACTCCAAACCGGTATAAAGTATCTCCTACAATGCGGTAGGGTTGAGACTGATGCTGAATTCGACGTCGGGCATCCTTGGTCAACTCAGACCGGAACGTTGATGTTTGAAGATACACAATAATGTCACCATACCATGGATCACGAGTACTGATAAGGAAGAGGGTTTCGTCTGGGATATGTTCCTCAGAGTGAGATGGGGTGGAGTCTGTCGGGAGGGAGCAAATGAGATCCGCAAAAACCAGTGATTTGGTCGACTTAGCAGTGGTAAACTCTAAGTCAAACTCCTGAAGGATAACGATCCATTTGGAGTATTTTCCCCCCAGTAATTTTCGAGATAGGATGTACGTCATGGGGTTGCAATCTGAAACCACGGTTACTGTACGCAGCAGGATGTAGTGGCGGAAAACGCTGCACAGCTTGAACTGCGGCTAATGCCAATTTCTCGACATGAGCGTAACGTGTTTCTGTGTCGAGAAGATTCTGTGATAGATAATAAACAACGTGTTCATTGCCATCATCGTCATCCTGCACCAGAACCATAGCTATGGTGCTAAATGCGGCGGCCAAATGTAGAGTGAAATCATGGTGATAGTTTGGAGGACGAAGCAACGGAGCATTAAAAAGTAACGTCTTAAGCTTCTCAAATGATCATTGAGAAATCTCATCCCAGTGAAAGGGAACATTTTGCTTTAAAAGACACGTGAATCCTTTGGTCACTTCTGCATAGTTCAGTATAAAGCGTCGAAGGAAATTAGCTTTTCCCTGCAGACTCTACAATTGGTGTAACGAGGAGGGTGATGGGAGATTAACAATAGCCTCGACCTTTAGAGGGTCGAGGCGAATCCCGTCCTTGGAGACTATAAACCCAAAAAAATGGCCAGAATCCACACAAAAGACACATTTATGAGGGTTAAGCCAGATATTATAGTGTCTACAACGAAGGAAAATCTGGCGGAGGTGTTCTGGATGGTCCTCCCGCCGAGCTGAGTGAGCTGGCAGATCGTCCAGATAAGGCTGAACGATATGGCGTATGTCGTGGAATGCGTAAGACATAGCACGCTGGAAAGTAGCTCCAGCGTTCTTCAAGCCGAATGAGAGCTTTTTATAAGAAAAGGTACCCCACGGACAGATGAATGCAGTCTTGTGTTGATCGGCAGGTAAAATATTTATCTGATTATACCTCGAAAAGCCGTCCCTTAGGGAATAAATCTCACTCTCAGCACATTCGTCAATGATTTGATCTATGAAGGGAGTGGGGTAGTTGTCCTTAGGACAGGCCCGATTAATATCACGGTAATCAACACAGACTCTTATAGTACCCTGTTTCTTATCTACAGGGACTATATTTGAGACCCATTCTGTGAGGGGAATCGGGTAAATGAAGCCTGCGTTTAGAAGTTTTTCGACTTCTGCTTTAATGGCAGGGGATTTGCGAGGATGCACTGGGCATAGGCGTTGGTGCATGGGTTTCGCACCGGGATAGGTAGGAATCTCGTGCACTACTATGCTAGGATCAATCCCAGGCATTTCCTTGTAGGACCAAGCGAACATGTCTTTGAATTCACGGAAAAGATCAGTATAAAGTCGTATCTCATCAGGAGAACAAGTCACTCCCACATGTATGTTCTCAACTATCCCCGGTTTGATGGAGATGTCGATTGGAATGGTTTGAGTAATGTTGCTCATGTTTCCTTTTGAAAGGACCTCGTGTGTCAATATAGGCGTCTGGAGAGGGGGAGTAGGAACCTGAGATGAAAAACGCTCTAGAAAATCGGACATTGCCCCTAGGCTGGGCATGAAGGAGGAACGATGATGTCCATCTCTCCAAGGCAGCTCCTCAAGAGACATTGTTTCAACAATGGCTTTGTCAGAAGGAAAAATCTCTTTAAGAGGATCAGGCGAGTCGGCCACGCTGAGCCAGGGGGATTGAGAATAGATATCTAAAGCCATGCTCGAGGGAGCATGTTGAGAAGGAGGAGGATCGGATGCGGTGACGATTTCGCAGTAATTAATCTCTACTGGAGTTAGGGGCATCAATTCTCCAAAATCAGTCACCTGTTCAGGCGAAGGGATGATCCATGGGTCGTCAAACCTAGAGATCATATTAACTTGAATGGTGTACGGTGGTGGCGTGGGAAAAATAATCATGAGGACGGGTTCCTTGAAGAGACCGGGTCCTACACTGTCAGGGGGATTGGGGATCTAATCCACGTAAGGAGCATTGTTCTCAGAGGTGGAGGTGAAGAAAGACAACTGATCCACAATACCGATTTTTCCCTCATGAGGGAATTTAAGAAGTCGGAAGAGGGTGGACGGCACGCATAGCATAGCGTGAGTCCAACTGCGGCCGAGAAGCAGATTGTAGTTAAGCTTGGCGTCAACCACTTCTACTTCTACGTTGACTGTCTTCCCCTGTAACGTAATTGGCAAGCTCTCGAGAACACCCAGGGGTTTCGACTCCCGACCATCGAATGCCTCTAGGGCACTTGGAGATGATGAAAGCGCCGGAGAGCCAATGGCCTTCCAACAGGCGGACGACATGACACAAGTAGAAGCACCTTCATCCACAACGGCCCTATGGATGTTAAGACCGTTGATCCCGACTTGTATCACAAGAGCAATTTGATGCGGAAGTCGGGGGTAAATTTTTCTAGGTCGAAGGTGAGAAGACTAGAATTAGTGGGATCGATTCCACCGATCGCAGACAAAAGAGCTTTCCGTTGCGAAGGGAAAATTTGAAGGACTTCCAATGCGGACATAGCAGAAGGCGCTTGTGCCAAATCCTCAACAATACTATAGTGTTGAGCGGCACAGGCATTTGGATTGTAGGAAGACCTTCGCAGAACACCTTTAGAAGGTGGCCTCACAACGGTTTCAGCAGTAGGCTTCTCAATTTCCAAAGGACCGGAGACAGGAGGAGGAGGTGGGCCATCCACGACTTCCTTCCCAGCCGCCTGACGCGATCCAACATAATCCTTCGAACGCGTAGCAATTGAGACAGGTGCAACACCATTCATCATAAAGACCTGGGACCCAAATGGTGCAGATGGTGAAGGCTGTTCAACCATCTGGGTCTGCTGAGAGGGGAACGGTTCTTTAAGAACTGCCGGAGTCCCTTTGGAGCCTTTGAGAATTTGACTAATTTCAGATCGTCGGGGACAATCCTTGGTATAATGATCTCCTTCACAAATAAGGCAGGGGTACTTCAGTTTACGTTGAGAATCGTCCTCAGTACGAGGTTTGGAAGACTCTGGTTTTTGGGCGTCGGGTTTGGATTTCCCTTTGCCCTTATTCTTTTTTTTGGAGGCTTTTTCCATAGGATTAGCCTGAACGACGTTGACCTCCGCAGTCTTGCCAGAATCTGGAGGAGCGGGGAGAGTAGAATTATTGGAAGAATTGGACTTCTGCTTCCCATTCAAATATTTTCGAGAATTTTGAGACACGGAACCAATAACACCATCCACCGCTAGGGTAGGTGGAGCTTTAGAGGTTCCCGGGTGTGGAGCATCAGTCAAAATATCGTAAAGCGTGCCGAACTGAGAGTATACCAGATCAAGATACTAGGCACACGCAATGGCCTGTTCTTCAGTCACACATGCCCCCATAGAAATATCTTGAGCGATTTTGTTAACGAAGGATGTGGTGAACCAATGAGCTAGTAGTTGATCAGGTATATCAAACTTGATCAGCCTACGACGACGTCGCCACTCATGAATATGATCGGATATGTGGGTGGCTTTATCCTGCTTTAACGAAGTCAGGATATGTGTCCCGGCTTCATAGCGAACCCTGTAACTGAAAGTGGGTCAGAAAAGCCATTGCTAAAGTATTGAAATCCTGAAAGATGCCATGGGGTAGTTCAATATACCACTTAGCGGTAGCACCGGTAAGAGTGCGCCGGAAGAGAAGTAGACGAATTGAATCATCGACCCAAGAATTAGAAGAACACCACAAATGGTAGGTCATTACATGAGCTTGGGGGTCTTCACCAGCTTTACCTTCAAACTTAGGGCAGCCGCCAGGTACCTTGGTTGGAACCGAAGGCCAATAAGGATTGTGAAGAATCGGATCATTGGTTAATTTAGAAACGTCCGGTAACTCCAAGGTAGCCAAGAATGGCAATTGCGGATTGAACGGCATGCCAGGCCCTCGATAAGGACCTGTACCTGTACTCCACACTGGTTGAGTGTATCCTTGCCCCCATGGGTTCTGTCCTGAAGGATTCTGACCATAAGGGGTATAGGGCGTATAACTAGTCTGATTCGGTTGCTGGTAACCAATGTATGGGGTTTGATAACCAGAGTATGGACCCTGATTATATGTCGGTCCCGTTTGAGCAGTCTGTGGATTTGGCTGCTGAGTGTAGGTGTATCCGGGTTGTTGAGTGTAATAATGGGAACCTTGGGGCAGATTATAAGTTGATCGATATTGACCGTGAGGGTAGTAACCGCCTTGAGGATGAGCGGGCTGCTGATAAATGGGACCCTGTTGTTGAGCTCCAAAGATGTTCTTTCTTCCACCACATTCCACTCCATTTCCTTTGTCCATTATTAATCACAGGCTCAAATGATCAGTAGAATTAGTTAAAATTGCTTTAAGAATGAATATCATGACTAACTTGCTATGTTTTTATGATTTTGTCATTGTAATACTTTTTGAACGAGATCTAGCTACAGAATGCAAACATTATGTAGCTAGTTGCCAATTCTGCAGTTGTTTTCATGTCTACGCAGGTTCCAGGTGTCATCTTAGAGGAAACCACATATGGTCGTATTCCACATCATTCCCTCATCATTTGTTGCTTTCCACGAAGTTTGAACGGAATTCTATAGGCGGTTATGTACGTGGGAACTCAAACTAGGAAAGAGACTCCTAATAGGACAAGGACAGTCCAGATGTCCTTAATTATATTACGTGACCACCATCAGAGTCCTAGTTTGGTTTTTATTTGGAAAGACAATTATCCCTAGGTTATCTCAAGGCAGTTATTTAAATTTGTTACAAATATGGCTCGGGAAACCGAGGGACAGGGTTAGATTTTGTGGTTGATTGCTAGATTGCAGAAGTCTGAAAACACTCTATTTTGAATTAATTTCTCTTTTAATGAAAGAAGTACCATTTCCTTGAAAGCGTTGAGTCAATATTGAAGTATATTTCGTGCTACTCCGGTGGTAGAGGGCCCCTGCTACCTGAGCAGCCTTGTTTATATGGTTTAGATAAGTATTTTAGTCTCGTTTTCATTTCTAGCTTAGGAAAGTTTCTGAAGTTTATGTTCATACTTGTTTACATTAATTATCACAGCTAGACTTACTCTTATAAACTCTTCCAAAATATCATCACGATGAATAAGGCATAGTTGTGGTATTGTAGGTTTTAGTTGCATTTCCTTTCGAATTTTATGATTTATGCTTGTTTACACTAAGTGTCACAACCGGTCTTACTCCTACAAACTCTTCCAAAACATCATTAACAATGAATAAGAAACAACTGTGGTATCTTAGATTTTAATTGTATTTGCTTTCAAATCTTATGTTTATGTTCAATTGCATTGAATAATACAACCATAATTGTTTTTACAAACTCTTCCAAAATATCATTCACATTGAACAAGATGGGCTGTAGAATTCCAATAGACTAGCTGCATGTTAGTTTAGTCATAGCACTCCGGAGGATGATTTCATTTAGTTCAGCTCTGTCACTACATTTCAAGTTTGATAATGGCATTTTAATTTAACTCTGTTCACTGTACTTCAAGTAGATTAGTAGCATTCTATTTTAGTCTTAGCTCACTGTATTAGCATTCCAGTTTAGTTGTTATCCATTGCATTTTAAATTGTATTAGTTGTTAAATTTAGATACCACGGTCTTCATTATTTACAAAAACTTCTTTTGTTCCAACCTCATATTAATACATAATCATCTGGATAGAAGCTAGTATCAGTCTAAGGCCTGGAGTATTTTGCAACCTTTTTACCATTTCACAAATAAGCCTTTTCTCAAGGACTATTCTAAAAATAAACCTATAACTTTTGAGTGAGGCCTAGTGGTGCCAAATTGAGTTGCAGAACAGAATTAGAAGTTAGTTTAGAGTGAAAATCTTATTGTGCTACAAATTTTCTTTTCCAAATATTTTCCAATAAACCTTTAATCATGGATGAGATGTTGTATCATTGTAAGTTGATTGTTTATTTAGGAGAAATTCATTGACACTTAACTTGTCCATTTCTCAAGCTCTTCCAACACATCTTTAATGAATGAATTGGATAAGTTCAAGCTCATGTTGTGATTTATTTCCTTACAATAAAGTCATTATCAATCTTTGCATTTGTTGTTTCCCAGCCATAGTTTAGGCTTTGTTCTGTTTTAGTATTTTCATTTGTTGTTTGCCATCCATAGTTTAGGCCTTGTTCTGCTTTAATATAACCAATAGCTTCTTTTCACCAGCGTTTAGTTCTTTCCCTTTTCAAACATAAAACCATAAAACAAAAAACATCAGAAAACACTAAACACAACGTAGTGAGAAACAAATACCTAGGCACATATAATGCACCACACTTCAGCAGTTTACCAACCCTGGTTGACAATTAATGAACTCAATTTAGGAACACTAGGTTGAGCACAAACATTTTGGTGCCGTTGCCGAAAAAGTGTAACTAGGTAGTCTTGTTTTTTAACTCCCAAAAACAATGATATGCGTAGAGAGAGAGACTCAAGGGGTAGATTCATAAGAAGCAGAAGCAGAAGTTTGATTCCTAGAACACCACTTGTTTCATCAAGACCTAGAGCCAGCACACCTCCAACTCAGACCCACATTCAATCCTTTACTGATCCTAGACTTCTAGAAGACTTAAGATTAGATATTCCATTAGAAAGACCTTCCATTTCATCCACTGAACCTGTCTTAGAAGAAGATTCAAGGACCCCTGCTAGAGACACAAACTTTTCCACTTCCACAGAAGAATCAACTATGGAAAAAGAGGGGGGAGGAGGAGTCTTTAATGGAGAACACACATTATTTGGAGGGGGTAGAGGTAGAGGTAGAGGAGAAGGAGGTAGAGGAAGAGGTAGAAGAGAAATGGGAAGCTCTTTTGGGTTTCCTATAGTAGATGAAGAAACCAATACAACTATGAAAAACATTTCACCCTCTGTCCTTCCAAACTTATATGGACTTAAAACTGAAGATCCTGAAACCTTCCTATTTGAATTTGAAGTCCTATGTAGAACTTATGACTACTTACAAGATGCTCAAAAACTTAAACTATTTCCTTCAACATTGAAAGGCGCAGCATTGAAGTGGTTTATGAGTTTGATCAAAAGTTCTATTAGGACATGGGAAGACATGAAACAAACATTTCTAGAAAGGTATTTGGATTATTGTATGCCAGTCAGTCATAAGGAGGAAGTGTTCAGGATGATACAAAAAGAGGATGAAAACCTGGAAGATTTGTTGGAGAGATTTCATTACAACATCAAAAGAGAAAAAATGAAAAACTTAGACCAAGACACCTTAAAAGCTCTCTTGTTGAAGAAAATTAGGGATGAATGGTTGGATATCCTTAACATGATGGGAAAAGGGGATATATCTCAGCTCACATTACCTGAAATATCTGAGTTATGCATCAACCTTTCAAGAGGAAAATCTAAAACTATGAAAGGACCAAGAGACCCTGCTCTTGCAAGGGTAAGTAAGTCTGCTTCTGGGACAGTAAGTAGGGCAGAGATAGGGCATATGCTTGATGAATTCAAATCTGACATCTTAGGGAGTCTTAGTGAAAAAATAGACACCCTTAAGTTACAAAACAAGAAAAAAGCTGAATCTGATGCTTTAGCAATCTTTTGTCCCAAATGTAGAAAGAAGCATGCCTTGAGAGAATGTCCTTTGGATGCAAAAGTTGTAGAGACCTGTGTGATTTGTTCAGAAAAACATGAGACCAAGAATTTTCCTTCACTTCCTGGTCTTAAAGTTGTATTTCAAGAAGATACTCCTACAAGTTCCACAAAATCTCTCAATTTTGTCTCTAGAAGGCCTTGGCAAGGACCTCAAACACAAGGATTTCATGATCAAATGTATAATCAACCCCCACCAAATTGGAATGCTTGGCAGCAACATTGGCCCCAATTTCAAAATCAATCTCAAGCTTGGGCACAAGGAGCACAAAATCCCTATGGAAGATACTCCCAGTACTATCCATATCCACCATCCTATCCACCATACCCACATTTTTCTCCTCAAAATCCTCAACAGAATCCTCAAAATCCACAACATCAAAATCAATCACTCCCCTTACCATTTCCTCAGAAATCAAATCAGTTCCTGCTTAAACCATACCAATCCCCAACAATAAAAATCCTCAGAACACATACATGATAGAAGGCCAACAGTT
The DNA here is from genome assembly GCA_034641835.2 of Pinus albicaulis. Taxonomy (NCBI): domain Eukaryota; kingdom Viridiplantae; phylum Streptophyta; class Pinopsida; order Pinales; family Pinaceae; genus Pinus; species Pinus albicaulis. The sequence goes on along the minus strand of CM076575.1, from coordinate 1,285,975,227 downwards.
TCCAACTTATTTAATTACTCCTCTAGACCTTAGTGATGCTCAACTTAGGTCTGGAAGAATAATTGAAAAGAGGAAACCTTCTGTGATCATACAAGAACAAGATAACTCTGAGGAATATTCTCTACGGGAAAATAAAAGTCTTGAAGAAGACACATCTTTTCAAGACCCAAACATTGAAAAATAAAAACAAAAAGAACCAATAATTTCAACTCCTGTATTAGAGCAGCCATCAACATCCACTCCTACACCTCCATTTCCAGAAAGATTACAAATTGATAGAGGTGTAGAAAAACAAATTATGGTGCCTAATTATGATTTCCTAGATGCCTTAAGAAATGTCTGTATTAAGATTCCATTATTACAAGCTATAAAAGAAATTACAATTTTAGAAACAATAAAGAAGTTGAGCATGAAGAAAACAAGAAAAAGAATAAGAGAGACAAAGAAAATTCAACTGACAGGAAAAATAGCAGATATCATGATGGGTAAGATTGCTATTCCAAAATATCTAGACCCAAGAAATCCAGTTGTTAAAATTCACATCAATGGAATTGAGATCCAAAACACACTCATTGATTTAGGAGCAGCAATCAATATCATGAGTAGACAAATCATGGATAAACTGAAACTTCCTAATATTCTCTTTACACCCACATTATTACAATTAGCAGACAGATTTGTGATCAAACCTGATGGGGTAATAGAAGACATTCCAGTGTCCCTAGATTCTTGGGAGTACCCTGTGGATTTCATGATCCTAACTCCTAAGAATAATCTAGGAGGGCATCCAATTATATTAGGAAGACCTTGGTTAGCTACAGCTGATGCTTTCATTAGTTGTAGATCCGGTGATATGTACCTCTCTGATGGTAATTCAACTAAGAAATTCACTCTGTATCCTCCAGCAAGGACAATTACAGAACTAGATGATACTCAATGGATAGAGGATGAAGAAGACTTACAACCTCTCTTCACAATTTCAGAAATTAGTGAAGATAGTCAAATTCTGAATACTTTAGAAAAATTTGAATCCTCTTCGGAATATAAACATGAACAATTTCAAGAAGAATCCAACATTGAGTTTTTGTCATCAAGGCAGATGTCTCTCTATTCCATGGATAAATTTGGCAGCTCTACAATTGAGATATTTCCAGGCAAAACTTTAAACATAAACAAGAACCTATAAAAATCTCAACAAGAAGAGCTAGTCAAAATTTTACAGAGACATTCTTCTGCATATGCATGGGAGTACACTGATATGAAAGGGATAAGCCCCAAGACTTGCACTCATCACATCTACATAGAGGAAAATTGTAAATCAATCAGACAACCTCAAAGACGGATGAATCCAAATCTTAGGGAGATTGTTAAAGAAGAATTGCAGAAATTGTTGAATGTCAATTTTATCTATCCTATTTCAGATAGTCAGTGGGTTTCTCCTTTGGTAATTGTGCCAAAGAAAAATGGTAAATGGAGGGTATGTATTGACTACCGAGAATTAAACAAAGCTACTCTTAAAGATCATTTTCCCCTACCTTTCATAGATCAGGTGTTAGATACCTTAGCTGAAAAAAAGTACTTCTCATTTCTAGATGGGTTTAGTGGTTATAATCAAATTCAAGTAGCACTTGAGGACCAAGACAAAACCACATTTACCTGTCCTTGGGGTACCTATGCTTACCGAGTATTTCCATTTGGATTATGCAATGCACCTGCAACATTTCAAAGGGAAGTATTAGTAATTTTTTCAGATCTAATACATAATTGTGTAGAGGTATATATGGATGATTTCACAGTTTATGGAAACACATTTGAAGAAGCCTTAGTAAACTTGGAAAAATTCTTAAAAATATGTAAATAAGCAAATATTTCACTTAGTCATGAGAAGTGTTTTATGATGTTTACTGAAGGAATTGTTTTAGGACATCACATTTCAGGGGATGGGATTAGATTTGATGAGTCAAAAGTTGAAGTCATCTCTAACTTATCTATTCCAAGTTGTCAAAAATATGTTAGGATTTTTCTTGGATTTACAGGGTATTATCGAAGATTTATAGAAAACTTCACCAAGATAGCATCTCCACTCTTCAAATTACTTACCAAAGACTGTGATTTCAAATGGAATTCTGATTGCCAGTTAGCCTTTGAGACCCTGAAAACAAAAACTTCTGAAGCACCTATTTTAAGGGGACCTAACTGGAAGTTACCTTTTCATATTTCAACAGATGTTTCAGATACAGCTCTAGGAGCAGTATTGGGACAAAAGGACCTGATTCCTTATGCCATCTACTATACCAGTAAAAATTTGACTCCTGTAGAGTTAAACTATACTGTAACTGAAAAAGAGTTTTTAGCTGTTGTTCATGCCATAAAAAAATTCAGACATTATATAACAGGCTATGAAACTTTTGTTCACACAGATCATTCTGCAATTAGATACTTAATGAACAAATCAATTACTAATGGCAGAGTCATAAGATGATTATTGCTTTTACAAGAATTCAGCATTACCATTCTAGATAGGCCTGGAAAACAAAACACAGTAGCTGATTTCTTATTTAGACTCCAAAACATCAAAGATGACACTCCAGTTGAAGATCAATTTCCTAATGAATATCTTTTTGCAATTTCTACCCAAACTCCTTGGTTTATTGACATTGCTAATTATTTAGTTTCAGGAAAATTTCCTTCAATAATGAATGCAAGAGATAAAAGAAAAATCATTTATGACAATGAAAAATATTCATGGGTTGCTAATGAGTTGTACAAGACAGGTCCAGATTTTATCATTAGGAGATGTGTTCGGGAAGATGAGATGCCTGAGATTCTCAAAGCATGTCATGATGAACCTTGTGGTGGACACTTTGCTGATAAAATGACAGCCTATAAGATCCTTCATTTAGGATATTATTGGCCATCCTTGTTTAAAGATGTTAAAGAGTATGTCAAAAGGTGTGATAGTTTCCAAAGGATAGGAAAACCTTCTCCTTCAGGTGAGATGCCATTACAACCTTAGGTACATGAACCTTTTGAAAAATGGGCTTTGGATTTTGTAGGACCTATTAGTCCTCCATCAAGACAAAATAGATATATATTAGTTTGCACTGGTTATGTTACCAAATGGGTAGAGGCTAAGCCATTACTTTTTGCTACTGAAACATCTGTAGTTAATTTTCTTTTTGAGGATATTTTTACTCGTTTTGGTGTCCCAAAGGAAATTGTTACAGATCAAGGAGCTCAATTCACATCAAGGCTAGTGGAACAAATGATGGAGAGGTACAAAATCAGACACAGAAAATATACTCCCTATCATCCACAAGCAAATGGTCAAGTGGAATATATTAATAAGGTTATTGAAGGGATCCTAACAAAGAATGTCCATTTACATAGAAGAGATTGGGTAGATAGGATTCCTGAATCCTTGTGGGCTTATAGAAATACATGGAGAAGCACAACAGGTCATACTCCTTATGAACTTTTTTATGGAAAGCAAGTTTTGTTTCCCATAGAGTTCCAGATTCAAACTTTCAAAATGGCAGTTCAGCTAGGACTTGATCTATCAGAGGCACAAAAGCACATATTGGAGAAGATTAATGAATTGGATGAGATCAGACAAGATGCAGTTCAGAAAACAAGTATAGTCCAACAACAAAGGACTAGATGGCATGACAAGTACATAAAGGAAAAGAAGTTCAAGGAAGGTGACTTGGCTCTCTTGTTTGATTCAAAGTTCAAGGATTTTCAAGGTAAATTCCAAACACATTGGCTTGGGCCATATGAAATCATAAGAATTTTTGACAATGGAGAAATAAAAATCAGGACAATAGATGAAGAGAAGGTCACTTTTCTTGTGAATGGTCATAGATTGAAGTTGTATCATAAGCCACTCTCAAGAGAAGAATTTGTCAAGAAATTCCAGGAAAGCAGTGATATGAAGTTAATGAAGAAGAATTTTTCTTCTTCATCAACTTAAGTGAATTTTCTGAAGTCAGATATTGAAAAAAATAAAATAAAAAAATAAATAAAAAAATAAAAAAAATAAAATAAAAAATAAAGTATAAACATGAAAACCAATCACTGATTGGCATGTTTATACAGAAAATGTGGAGTGAAAATCAGAATCTTTCTGACACTAGCTTTTCAAATATGTTCTTTCTGCAAGTAGTTATTACAAAATCATAAGTGCAGATCCATTTCACTTATGGTCCATCTCATTTTCCATTTCATTCATTCATCCATACTCCATTTCATTCATTCATCCACACTTCATTCATTTCACTCCATGGTCCACCTCATTTTCATTCCAGATTTTTAAAGTTTGATGTTTTTTTGCAATTGAATAATACATATCATGAATTGCAGGCTACTTCTCATACTTCACTCCATTTCATAATATGTGATCCATTCCACTCCATCACTTACTTCATTCATATCCCATTACACCATATTTTATTATCCATCCTCACTCATTCCATACAACATTCCATTGATGCTCCAAACCATTCCATTTCATGTTTCAAGTCTTCTACATGTACATTCTGCAGCCAGTTAGACATTCTGCAGCCAGAGATCCTGAAGGCACTGTCTAGTAATCACATGATATGCAATAAAATGATCCTGCATATCCATGACAACAAGAAAAATCAAGAAGGTTATGAAGAATAAAAAATTAATGATTTTCAGGAGAGAACAAAGCATATGAAGAACACAAAAAAAAAAAAATCAGAGGAAAGACAAAGGTAAAAGTTCTGATTATAATGACATATCATGAAAGATTTTAGTATAGTTAAGTTATGAATAATTCAAAAATTTGTTTTAATTAATTTTTTTGATCATGCCTAACCAACCTCCCGCAAAAACTTTGGATAAAACTCCTTCTATTCCACCATTTCAAATCCCATATTCGATCATCATTTAAAAATCTAAACGGTTAAAGTGTTGAAGTGATTGGATTAGTCACGTCACTAGGCCAAAGCATTTAATGATGATTTCGAATTCGTTACAAAATATCTCCGCGGTCTTTTCTTCCGTGATATCCTTCAACTCATATACATCATCCTCACCTCATTATATTCATTCCGCAATCACTCCATATCATTCTTTCCCGTAGCCAATTTTTAACCATTCCGGTCTGTGAAACAGAGGCATCTCTGTAACAACCATTGTCACCGTGAAAAGAGGAGCAACAATTTGAAGGTTGGAAAGAGGAGTTATGGGTCTTATAGTGAGGACTGATCCGGTTGGCACTAAGTACTTGGAAGGTTATCCTCAAGTCAGAGAAATGTTACAACAAGCAGGGTGGTTTCAATTCTTTAAAAAATTCAGTGGGTTTCACAAAGAGGTGACCAAAACGTTTGCAAGATCCTTCAAATGAACTGAGGTCGAGATAGGAGATATTAAATTCACCATTACAGAAGCTTCCATTGCAGAAGCAACCAAATTTCTCAGACAAGGAGAAAGGTGGTTCAAGAATAGAGAATTTCATAACGAAGCATGGAAGCAGATACTGAAGTCACCAGGTATGGATGTTACCATTTTTAAAAAGGGTATCCCTAGCTTTGCACTAAAGAACAAATGGAGAAACATGTTGTTTATCTTGCAAAAATTAATCACTTGTGAAGGAAGATATGGTACTTTCTATGTCTATCATATTCGGTTGATAATGCATTTCCTAGAAGAACTCAATTTGCCCTTTTTCTTGCTTCATAGTTTAAAGAAAATGGCCTCAAGTGTTCAAAAGAGAATTCAATTTCTGGAAACAACCTTATACCACCATGGTTTAGTAAAAATTTTGATTGAGCATCATTTGAGCAAAATGGGAGATAGTTGGGAAGAGTTCTTAGTGAGAAATCATTTTGAGGAACCCAAGGAACCTCCACCTGAAGACAAACCTACAAAAAGAAGTAGAAGATGGAAAACCTCCAAAACTGAAACTGGTAAAACAATACAAGAAAGCAGTGAAGAAATGATTTCTGAGAAATTGACTCAGATTAAGAAGCAGCTTAAGAAAGAAAGGATAATAAGAAAATTTTCCAGAGAGAAAGGAGAAGGGCCATCTCAACCGAGAAGGAGCCACAGACTTGGAGGGATACTAAAGAAAAAAAAGGTTAAACAAACTAGAGTCATAAACATAGAGGACGAAGAAACAACTACTGAGGAGGATTTTGATGAAGAAGTTCCAGAAATTGACCCAACACAGTAAGAAATTTACAACTATGTTGAAACATTAGAGAGGAGAGCTTCAGAATTTAGAGACAGAACCCCTAGCCCACCATAGTCTGAAATTGATATGCTAAGAAGAGATAGGTATGAGTTAGAAGTACTCAACGAGCATATCAAGAATGAGAATGAAATTCTGAGAGAGCAGGTTAAACTGAAAACTGATATGAATTCAACTCTGTCTCTACAAATGCAAAAGTTGTATAAGGCCAGTGAAAAATTGAAGAAGAGAAATAAAAAGTTAACCAGGGCACTCACAAATTTGAGATTCAAGTTAGTCATAAGAAAGCACAGAAGGCCTTTGACTGCCAGGCAAAGCAGAAAGAGAGGGTTGGATGTCCTTGCAAAGGTCTTAGAGTTCATGGAATAGTTGCATGGGGACATGCAAGAATCTAGCAGTGGGGGTATGTTGAGCTCCAAAGATGTTCTTTCTTCCACCACATTCCACTCCATTTCCTTTGTCCATTATTAATCAGAGACTCAAATGATTAGTAGAATTAGTTAAAATTTCTTTAAGAATGAATATCATGACTAACTTGCTATGTTTTTATGATTTTGTCATTGTAGTACTTTTTGAACTAGATATAGCTACAGAATGCAGACATTCTGTAGCTAGTTGCCGATTCTGCAGCTGTCTTCATGTCTAATCAGGTTCCAGGTGTCATCTTGGAGAAAAACACATATGGGCGTATTCCACATAATTCCCTCATCATTTGATGCTTTCCACGAAGTTTGAACGGAATTCTGTAGGCGATTATGTACGTGGGAACTCAAACTAGGAGAGAGACTCCTAATAGGACAAGGACAGTCCAGATGTCCTTAATTCTATTACGTGAACACCATCAGAGTCCTAGTTTGGTTTTTATTTGGAAAGACAATTATCCCTAGGTTATCTCAAGACAGTTATGTAATTTTGATTATAAATATGGCTCGAGAAACCGAGGGACAAGGTTAGATTTTGTATTTGACTGCTAGATTTCAGAAGTACGAAAAACACTCTGTTTTGAAGTAATTTCTCTCTAATGCAAGAAGTATCACTTTATCGAAAGCACTGAGTCAATATTGAAGTAGATTTTGCGTGCTAATCTGGTGGTAGAGGGCCCCTGCCTCCTGAGCAGCCTTGTTTATACGGTTTAGATAAGTATTTTAGTCTCATTTTTCATTTCTAGCTTAAGCACGTTTCTAAAGTTTATGTTTCATGCTTGTTTACATTGATCATCACAACTAGACTTACTCTTATAAACTCTTCCAAAATATTATCACGATGAATAATGCATAGCTCTGGTGTTGTAGGTTTTAGTTGCATTTCCTTTAGAATTTTATGATTTATGCTTGTTTACACTAAGTGTCACAGCCGGTCTTACTCCTACAAACTCTTCCAAAACATCATTAACAATGAATAAGAAACATCTGTGGTATCTTATATTTTAATTGTATTTTCTTTCAAATCTTATGTTTATGTTCAATTGCATTGAATAATGCAGCCAGAATTGTTTTTACAAACTCTTCCAAAATATCATTCACATTGAACAAGACGGGCTGTAGAATTCCAATAGACTAGCTGCATGTTAGTTTAGTCATAACACTCCGGAGGATGATTTCATTTAGTTTAGCTCTGTCACTACATTTCAAGTTTGATAATGGCATTTTAATTTAACTCTGTTCACTGTACTTCAAGTAGATTAGTAGCATTCTAGTTTAGTCTTAGCTCATTGTATTAGCATTCCAGTTTAGTTGTTATCCATTGCATTTTAAATTGTATTAGTTGTTAAATTTAGATACCACGGTCTTCATTATTTACAAAAACTTATTTTGTTCCAACCTCATATTAATACATAATCATCTGGATAGAAGCTAGTATCAGTCTAAGGCCTGGATTATTTTGCAACCTTTTTACCATTTCACAAATAAGTCTTTTCTCAAGGACTATTCTAAAAAGAAACCTATAACTTTTGAGTGAGGCCTAGTGGTGCCAAATTGAGTTGCAGAACAGAATTAGAAGTTAGTTTAGAGTGAAAATCTTATTGTGCTACAAATGTTCTTTTCCAAATATGTTCTAATAAGCCTTTAATCATGGATGAGATGTTGTAACATTGTAAGTTGATTGTTTATTTAGGAGAACTTTATTCACACTTAACTTGTCCATTTCTCAAGCTCTTCCAACACATCTTTAATGAATGAATTGGATAAGTTCAAGCTCATGTTGTGATTTATTTCCTTGCAATGAAGTCATTATCAAGCTTTGCATTTGTTGTTTGCCAGCCATAGTTTAGGCTTTGTTCTATTTTAATATTTTCATTTTTTGTTTGCCATCCATAGTTTAGGCCTTGTTCTGCTTTAATATAACCAATAGCTTCTTTTCACCAGCATTTAGTTCTTTCCCTTTTCAAACATAAAACCATAAAACCAAAAACATTAGAAAACACTAAACACAACGTAGTGAGAAACAAATACCTTGGAACATATAGTGCACCACACTTCAGCAGTTTACCAACCCTGGTTGACAATTAATGAACTCAATTTAGGAACACTAGGTTGAGCACAAACATTTTGGCGCCGTTGCCGGGGAAGTGTAACTAGGTAGCCTTGTTTCTTAACTCCCAAAAACAATGATATGCGTAGAGAGAGAGACTCAAGGGGTAGATTCATAAGAAGCAGAAGCAGAAGTTTGATTCCTAGAACACCACTTGTTTCATCAAGACCTAGAGCCAGCACACCTCCAACTCAGACCCACATTCAATCCTTTACTGATCCTAGAATTCCAGAAGACTTAAGATCAGATATTCCATTAGAAAGACCTTCCATTTCATCCACTGAACCTGTCTCAGAAGAAGATTCAAGGACCCCTTCTAGAGACACAAACTTTTCCACTTCCACAGAAGAATCAACTATGGAAAAAGAGGGGGGAGGAGGAGTCTTTAATGGAGAACACACATTATTTGGAGGGGGTAGAGGTAGTGGTAGAGGAGAAGGAGGTAGAGGAAGAGGTAGAAGAGAAATGGGAAGCTATTTTGGGTTTCCTATAGTAGATGAAGAAACCAATACAGCTATGAAAAACATTTCACCCTCTGTCCTTCCAAACTTCTATGGACTTAAAACCGAAGATCCCGAAACCTTCCTATTTGAATTTGAAGTCCTATGTAGAACTTATGACTACTTACAAGATGCTCAAAAACTTAAACTATTTCCTTCAACATTGAAAGGAGCAGCATTGAAGTGGTTTATGAGTTTGATCAACAGTTCTATTAGGACATGGGAAGACATGAAACAAGCATTTCTAGAAAGGTATTTGGATTATTGTATGCCAGTCAATCATAAGGAGGAAGTGTTCAAGATGATACAAAAAGAGGATGAAAACATGAAAGATTTGTTGGAGAGATTTCATTACAACATCAAAAGAGCAAAAATGGAAAACTTAGACCAAGACACCTTAAAAGATCTCTTGTTGAAGACAATTAGGGATGAATGGTTGGATATCCTTAACATGATGGGAAAAGGGGATATATCTCAGCTCACATTACCTGAATTATCTGAGTTATGTATCAACCTTTCAAGAGGAAAATCTAAAACTATGAAAGGACCAAGAGACCCTGCTCTTGCAAGGGTAAGTAAGTCTTCTTCTGGGACAGTAAGTAGGGCAGAGATAGGGCATATGCTTGATGAATTCAAATCTGACATCTTAGGGAGTCTTAGTGAAAAAATAGACACCCTTAAGTTACAAAACAAGCAAAAAGCTGAATCTGATGCTTTAGCAATCTTTTGTCCCAAATGTAGAAAGAAGCATGCCTTGAGAGAATGTCCTTTGGATGCAAAATTTGTAGAGACCTGAGTGATTAGTTCAAAAAAACATGAGACCAAGAATTGTCCTTCACTTCCTGGTCTTAAAGCTGTCTTTCAAGAAGATACTCCTACAAGTTCCACAGAATCTCTCAATTTTGTCTCTAGAAGGCCTTGGAAAGGACCTCAAACACAAGGATTTCATGATCAAATGTATAATCAACCCCCACCAAATTGGAATGCTTGGCAGCAACCTTGGCCCCAATTTCAAAATCAATCTCAAGCTTGGGCACAAGGAGCACAAAATCCCTATGGAAGATACTCCCAGTACTATCAATATCCACCATCCTATGCACCATACCCACATTTTTCTCCTCAAAATCCTCAACAGAATCCTCAAAATCCACAACATCAAACTCAATCACTCCCCTTACCATTTCCTTAGAAATCAAATCAGTTGTCTGCTCAACCCATACCAAACCCCAACAATAAAAATCCTCAGAACACATATATGATAGAAGGCCAACAGTTTCCAACTTATTTAATTACTCCTCTAGACCTTAGTGATGCTCAACTTAGGTCTGGACAACTGAGATAGTGCGCTAGTTGGCGCGCCATCTTTGGAGGATTTCCCCCATTTGCGCGAGTATGACACTGAGAAGTCGCGCCAAGGATAAAAAGGTTATTTTTAGGGTTTTTCACAAGGAGTTGTCTTCAGAGGAACGAAAGTCCATGTCTAGGGAAATGCCATGAAAGTGTTTTCAGATCATGTCACTGCTCACAGGTCACGGAATAAGCCCTCCAATGTGCAGGACGGGGAATTGCAGGGATGGTGAAAAATTGCTGTGTAACAGGTGTGGTGTGCTTTGTAAGCATTTTTCTGTTTGTTGGGTCTTCCTGATTGTGTAGATGTTTATTACTCATGTCGGTTTCACGGATGGTACCTCTCACAGTACCAGGAACCTATCTTCGACAGCCTGGGTAATTTACAATCCTGCTGGTGAGTTGGTTGATTTACAAGGTGTTTGTTTAGGACCTGCTACAAATAATGTCACAGAATATAGTGCCATTTTGGAATTATTAAACAAGACTGTTAACCTCGGTATTTTCACGTTACTTTTACATCTAGACTCACAACTTGTGGTGTTACAACTCAATGGTCATTATTCAGTTAGAAACCCATGCATTTTAAGACTGTATCTACGTATTCGTTTACTTGAAATAAATTTTGATTACATCACATATAAACATATACAAAGACGAATGAATACACTGACAGATGCAGTAGCCAACATGGTATTAAATAGACATTTACACAATTTGTAAAACATTATCATATGTAAGCAAGATCCATGTAGAAAATAGATGTATATATATATGTCGAGTGTTTGCAACGTGTGCATCATATAAAACCAAAATATACGTGTTTGTTTCAGTTACATCTGGAGACGACATGTATCTCAAAAAAATATGTAAATAAAAAAGCTTAGGTGACTAATCGACATGGTGCTCATGGTAGCACGTCACTGCCCGCACGAACTGCCTCAGTAAGCGGTGGAGATGACTCGGCACCCCTATGATGTGCCTCTGATAAGCTAAGGGAACATTATCTAAACGAGCATAATCCAGAACTCTGCGAGCGATCCCTTCTAGGTTCTGTACGAGCTCGTCCCCCTTGCCCCCCTCACCTTGAGGGTCATAAGCGAGAGGGGTCCTCCTCGCTATTGGTGACATTCCGACGGGCCTCTCTGGGCCAACATCTGTATACATTCAGGATTAGCTGTCTGAACATGCATGTATACCCAAAAATCATAAAACTCACAAAATTAAAAAGAGTCTTACCAAGCTCCTCATCCCAGTCCTCTCCTTCTGGGAGCAGAAGGTCTGGGTCTCCGGTAAAATTGGTGCCCGCATAGGGCCAGTCCTCCATGACGATCAACTGTCATCATAGCCAGTCAAAGAACTCGGGTTGCCAGGACATCTGCTGGACGCCCCCTACCATGGGCATCAATGCCGCCCATCGAGCCATCCGTGGCTCTCTCAGTGTTGGATCCGGGACTATGGCCTCCTGGCGCTGGAAAATTGGTAATTTTTCCGGAAATAATGACACCAGAATCGATCCATATCCAAACTGTTTCAGTTTGTTCTTCTTTCATTTTGTGAGTTGCCGTTTAATGTTCATGGTCACGGCCGTGGCCCAGTCAAAGATAGTTGGGTTCATACACTCTGATGCAAGAAGTAGCTGCATCTTTGTGGCCTCATGCGGTGCCTGCGATCCCGCAGCCCGCGTAATGGTATGTAGCATTACTCTCAATTCTAGATCAGGGACAGTCTAAATGTCTACTTTCCCGCTCCTTGTTCCTTTGCGTGCCCCTCGGCACACCCTCTCCATGACCATTGCCATGTTTTCTCCTGAAGGCCTGGTGCCGGTCAAAATAGGGACTGGACCCCTGTGTGATAGTCCAGTGATGAAGTATACGTCTGATACTTCGAGCTCAAGTACCTGGTCTCGAAGTTTGAACTTCTCCTCATCCTCATCCCAAATGCTAATGAGATACTGCAGCAGTTCGGGCTGAGACCGGAGACATCGCATCAGAAAGAATTTTTTCAGCCCGCAATTCTGGAGAGCATTCATACAATGCTCATTTCCCATTGCCAATTCATCTTCCTCGTTGTGTTTTCTCTCTTTCCATTCGATGACCATCCTTTTTGCTGAATACCGGTATCAATTCAAACATAGGAACGTTATAAACCTCCTTGGGTATTCAAAATTGCATTTCATTAGTTGATTTTTGAGAATTTTTAGCCGGATTTTGCGTTGCACCGTTGGCGCGGCTATTTGGATAACAGTCACACCAACTGGTGTGAACTTTGTGTAAAACAGAGCGGATTGGCGCAGGTCCGTGCCTGGAACCCGAGCCAACTGCGGAGCCTTAAAATTTGAAAATCCCTCCCTAAAAGACCTCAAACAATGATTAAATACAGTGAAATGTAACTTAAAAGATGGACAAAGAGGTCGGCTCTTACCTGAACCAGACAGAAGTCGATTTGGTCCACTGGATTGGTCGCACTCATCGCCTGAAGATCGAAGCACAAAAGGGTCACTGTTGCTCTATAAAGAGGTAAAAAGTGAAAAGTAAATATTTTTTACCACTGTTGGTCTTTTATAGCTTTTCAAAGTCCTAAATGGGTTTTTAAACATGTTTTTCGATATATTTTCGCATTATTTTCGTTGAATATGTTTTACACACGTCTTTTTGTGCAGCAACAGGTTTTCCACATGATTTTGATGAAGAGACGAGTTGTATTTTATAGTTTTTCGGACTCGGTAAAAACACGAAAAAGTCACTATTGGAGTCACTTTTCAGCTATTTTCTGACTCTCTAAAACTGAAAATATTGCTGAGTTGCTTGTTGTTTTGAGCTCGTTAAATTGGCTGCAAAATGACATCTACCTAGTATACGTTTACCCCTTTTTCGGGCCGGGATAGATTATTTACGAAAAAGGAATACCCTAGCCTATTGCGACTAGGAGGTTCTCTCAGACATAGTTTTCTACCTTTTCGGATCTGTGGGAATACCTACGAAAAGGGACTGTTGTTTTCTTTTCCGCTGTCTTTTCAAACTCTCTAAATATGAAAAGATGCTGAGTTCTTCCTTTGTCAGACTCGTTAAAAACTGATGACATCGGACTCCGTCGTAATGACGTTACTTGAGTTCCTCCTTCCTAGGGCTCGTAAAATGTACTAGGTTGGATTTGTCTGAAGGACAAACTTACATCACAAGCATATTCTATCCCCTTCAAGCTTGTTTTCAAAAAATAATTGGGGTACTCGTCAGAAATGGTGGGGGAAAATGGAACCAATATTATAGTCATGCTAGCAGTATGTCGCTCTTGAACATGGCACCTGTCTGCATTTGTGTCGAGTTGGGGACATCTCATCTCGTTATCTACTTGCCTTCATGGGTTTGGGTAATCTCTTTTGACCGCTCATTTTCTCTTTGCCACGTCACCATGACCTCAGATCCCTTGATGTCAAATACTGCCAAATCCAATGTTGTGCCGCCGATATGTTCAAGAGAAGTTTGCCTCTATAGTTTTCAACCTCCCTCTGATTCTCTGTTGGTATTGATTCAAAAAAAATTTATCCCTCTATCTCGTGTCGATGATGTGGGGGACATTATGTCCCACCTTTGATCAAGGTCACTTTCTATTGACTCTAGCTCATTATCTAGGAAGCTGATCTAGAGACTCCCTTCAGGTACCTTGGAGCTTGCATGCCTCAATGGCAGGTTCTTCGCATTCGACGCAAGGTTTTCATTATTGGCCTTCGATCGGATGATTCTACGGGTGTTCGATGCCAGCTCATTGTTCACATTCCATGAATTGTACCTCTTGTACCTTGAGATCTATCGTCATTATTGGTGGTTTCTCTTGCGTCTGTTAACGACTTTCATTATTGGCTGGTAATCAGACGATGTTCTTGCATGTTCGACTTCAGCTCACATATTCTCATGCTCGAACCTGTACTCTGTTCGGGTCGAGATGGAGCGCAAGACCCTGGATTTTGTTTGATAAACATCTAGGCTATGGGTTCTATGTGGATTATTATGATTTATTACATGACTCTTTTGATTAGATGGCTGCGACCATACCTGAATCTACTTGTTGATCCTTATTTACTAGATGGCTGCGTCCATACCTTGGATCCCGGTTTTTGTACACTCTATTATGGATGGCTGCGCCCATACCACATATCATGTATCAGAGATATCAGTTGTATCTGTATTCCCAGGTCTTCCAAAACAGTGTTTTCAGTTGGATGCGTTCTCATAAATCATTTCACCCCTCCCTCTCTCTCGGACCTCATGATTTAGGGGGCATTTGTTACACAACATTTTGTCACCGTCCCTCCAATCTCTCGTCCTGTACATTGGAGGACTATTCCTGTGACCTGTGAATAGTAAAATGTCTTGAAAAAACCTTAATGGCATCCTTCTGCATAAGGGAAATAATTCTCCTGAAGAACATTTCCTCAGAAAAGCCCCAAAAACCCATGTTTTGGCATTGGCGCGAGTAGCCAATTCATCCCTCACGCCAATGGGGAAAATGTACACTAGTGGGCGCGCGAGCTGGCGCTCTGTCCCTATGTTCAGCCCGCGCCAACCTGTTTTGGAATGTTTTTTAACAAATGGAAGGCGGAAGTTTGATTCTAACAACTTTAGAATGGATCATCAAAAAGAGGTCGGGTTGTTTTTCTCTGAATCTCCCTGTTTAGGAAGTGGTGTTCCACCTCTCATGGAACCTTCCTAAGAGATAGGACTCTCCCCCATGGTTATAGGGAGCCTAACCTCTCCTTCTCCCTCTATAAAAGCCTGCCCTCTCCATTTGATAGCTAGCTGAACTTTTAGGAAGGAAATTATAGCTGAGTGACAATCAAGAGCAGAGCTAAGGAGAACCCTGTGAGAGAGAGAGTTCTGTCAAACCACTGACGAGCTTTGTGACACACGTCCCGCTGGAACCTTGTCAAAGGAAGATCACGACGTCAGAGCATCGGTTGTAATCGTTCTCTCGTATCTTAGTATACATGACTCTGCTATTGGTTCCATGATTGTGTTTGTCCATTATATAATGCAATTTCATTCGTTCCTCTCTGACTGATCGATAGTTATAAAGTGTGAAATATTACGTTGCATGTTGTCTCTCTTCTTTGCATGTGTACAGGTATCTGGATGCAGCAAGATCACGGATCGTGACCTGTCCAGCTAGGAACGGAAGCGCCACTTCTTCTTCGACAACAGCAGTGAAGGAATCACGGTAAGAGATCTATCATGATTCTATATTTTGTAACTAGGAATCAATAACTTTGCGTGTTTCGGTTGTTTCTAGACCCACTCTAGGGCTAGTGGGATCGCCTCTGTCCGTAGAGGGGATCTACCTCTACAACAAGGAGGGCAGTGCGCTGATCCAGCCTGAGTAGTTTGGTCAGCGCACCGCCCTTCCGAATTTGTACATAGTCAACGATGTGATCGGTTAAACGACCGCATCGTTGATCATTAAATAATGTTTGGCTGTGCGTTGACGTAATTATCTGCCCCGAGATGGATAGTTTCATCAACGCACCGCTTGAGAAAGTACAGTGCATGTTGTGCGGTGTGTTGAAAATTTCCAGGCACACCGCTGACAGTGCGCGATAAAAATAGACGCACCGGTACTAGTGCATGATTTTTTTTTTTTGGTTCACCGACTGCTTTGTTTTTTTCAATATATATATATATATATATTTGTAAATACATGTCTCATTTAATAAAAAAATTGTATTTAATATGTGAATAATTCAACGACATCAAAGGAGAGAAGGGAGGGAACGACAGGAACATATGACGGACCAGTATAACGTAGTTCGCCTGTGGGAGGCACGAGAGAGGGAGACTTACGTAACCTCACTCTATTACAGCAACCACCCAAGCTCTCATAACAGAGGTAGGCCTCCTCAAGTTATATGAGGAGGCTATATCCCTAAAGGGCTATAGTGGGTTATTGCGACAACTTATCTTCAGGTGGAATTCCCACTGAAAGAATTTCCCGGTTGGTCCTAACCAGTAGTACGTTCCCACTGAGGAGGAAATGTATTTTAATACTGAACTATCGAGGAGAGGGAAGGATTTGCCCTCATTCCCAGAGGTCCCTGTCGGTTATGCAGCAGGGAGTCAGTTGGTGTACTCCCAAAGATACAATAGCACCGATATATTGTCTCCTACAAATTTTTAGGTCTCCAGTGGTCAGTTACGTATTGCTTCGTTTGGTGGAGAGGAGGTAAGGTGCCTGTCACTACTGATTTCAACCATTGAACACCATACCAGTGATGGGTAATGCATTAGTTGCCCGCTTTTATTTTATGTTGATTCTTTATTACAGGCGCCACGACTTGTGAGGTGGTCTACGATTTTTTTGTGGTAGTTTTGTATAGCTTTAGATAGATGTCGTGCTCAGGCACAAGGGAGGGTGAACTTCCCTTTTGCTTCAGATCTATATTGTTTTTGTTTGAGAGGTTTCCAAAGACGAGACCTACTTTTTTTTGGCATCCTCTTAGGTCGATGCTACATGTACGGACGTAGATGATGCCCAAGAGGGGTGAGTCTGAATTTTCTACGAGGATATCTCATGATGCACTAGAGTTGCTATCCAGTGTCTATCACCACGGCTTCGTTATGGTCTCGTGTCCGCATGCTGCTTTAGATTAGCGAGGGTGTGCCAACATCCTCTTCACAGTTGATGAGTCATCAGATGATAGAGGTAATATTAGTGTTTTCTTTAAATTTATTCTAACATGTCCTTTAACTTATTTTATTAAATTGTTTAATGAAATTTTCTAATTATTGTTGTGTACTTATATATATTTTGTAGATATTGGGTCATTTTTTGGCGATGAGATGCCACTATCTCCAAATGATCCAGCTGTAGATCCTGATGACGATCAGGAGATGGTTGATGCAGAGGATCAAGCCGGTGACAAACTTGGTCCTCATGATCATGCGCAGGTACTGGCGAGTGTGAGGCATAGGCCTGACATTAGATTTAGGATGTAGTTGGGCGACCAACTCTGTCGACTTCTAGTGGAGGAGGGAGTCAGGCCGATCACTATCAGAGAGATACAGGTCGATGATAGGCTGACAACGATATGGAGAGGCATGCCACATGATATGTTGACCCTGATGCGGCATGTTGTTGGAGCTACCAGCTTAGTGGCGCGGTTGAGGAGGTTTGTTCGACGTAGGTGTGGTGGAGATGCAGTACGTCGATAGTCAAGAAGTGGCACATCATTTGATGATCATGATCAGGGGAGTTATCATCATTCACCTCATGCCGAAGATGAGCAGCCTATAGCATCCAACAGTCATGATCATGAGCAGGCTGGACCATCCACGTCGAGTCATCATGAGAAGCCTGCAGAATCCAACAGTCATGATCATGAGTAGGTTGGACCATCCATGTCGAGTCATCATGAGAAGCATGTAGCATCCAGCAGTCATGATCATGAGCAGGTTGGACCATCCACGTCGAGTCATCATGAGCAGACAATTGATCTTGATCAGCACAAGGCACCTCCAGATCAGCAGGCACGTGATGATCGACATCTATCTGAGCTTGTCGAGGCTACACCATTGACTGAGTAGGCTTCAACTAGTACTACTATTAATGTACCACCAACTGATATTTGACATTTATATTGTAGTTGTATATTTTTGACATTATATATATATATATATATATATATATAGTCCATGTATTTTATGTTCATGTTGCAGTCGTACTTAATTGACACGTTAGTGATCATCATGATGTGTATATTGTTAGGTCATGTTAGATATGCTTATTTAATGTGAAACCTGCAGATAGATGTGTATGTGATAGAAATTATTTGACATGAGATGTATATTTGATGTTTGTGTTGTGATAATGTTATACAATTCTTATGTTTTGTTAAATGATCATGATCACGATGATTAGATCATGTTAGCGAATTTGAATGTGTTTTTTAGTCGAATATGATGTTTGTACGATGGTTATCATGATCGTGATGTTTATTTTTAATATTAAATCAAGATATTTCTTAAATATTATGTTGTGATTGTAATTGAATTTTTAATTTTAATTGTAATTGTATATATGTAAAATGGTAAAATTGTAATTTAACTGTAAAGTTCTAAAATTGTAATTGTAATTGTAATTTTAATTTTAATTGTAATTGTATGTGAAATTGTAAAATTGTAATTGTAATTCTAATTCTAATAAAATTGAAATTGAAATTGTATGTAAAATTCTTGTAAATATTGTAATTGTAATTGTATGTGAAATTGTAATTGTAATATTAATTCTAATTCTAAAATTGTAATTGTAATTGTATGTGAAATTGTAAAATTGTAATTGTAATTGTAATTGTATGTAAAATATTTGTAATATTTTAATTGTATTAATGTGAAATGATTGTAATTGTAATTGTAATTGTATTTAAAATTCTAAAATTGTAATTGTCATTGTAATTTTATGTAAAATTTTAAAATTGTAATTGTAATTGTAATTGTATGTGAAATTGTGAAATTGTAATTGTAATCATTCTAATTGTAATTGTATGTAAAATATTTGTAAAATTTTAATTGTATTAATGTGAAATGATTGTAATTGTAATTGTATGTAAAATTCTAAAATTGTAATTGTAATTATTTGTGAAATTGTAAAATTCTAATTCTAATTCTAATTCTAATTGTATGTAAAATATTTGTAAAATTTTAATTGTATTAATGTGAAATAATTGTAATTTTAATTGTATATATGTAAAATTGTAAAATTTTAATTGTAATTGTAATTGGATGTAAAATACTAAAATTGTAATTGTATGTGATTGTAAAATTGTAATTGTAATTGTATTGTGAAATTGTAAGATTGTAATTGTAATTGTATGTATTGTCATCATTCAATTTTATTAAAAATTTTAAATTTGTAAATTTGTAAAATTGTAAATTAATTGTAAATTTTGAACCATAACTACCGTAAGTAAAATGTATACCATAAATATTGTTAAATTACCATAATTGTAAATTTGAGGTAATAAGATCTTTCCTAACAGCCAATGTGTCACTTTGTTTCGATGATATGTGCCTCCATAAAGAAGATGAAACATTTTTAAATATATTCATGGGATCTAATAAGTGGGTAATATTAAGATGATCCCAATATGGGAGGTTATAAAAGATAGATTTCCTTTTCATCCCAATGGGAAATTTCTCAACATAGGTGTTGAAGAGTTTTGGATCATCGAACATAGGCTCCCCATTTGAATCAAACATTTCTATGAACTACTTCTCCTTCTCTCTCTCATATGCTCTAAGCCATTCAAATGGTGTCGTTATTGGAGGCCTTTGGGTTCTCTCTCATTTACCATTGAAAGTGGATGTTGCTCTTCTGTAAGGGTGTTCTTCTGGGAGGAATACCCTGGAGCATTCATAAACTGGCTTTCGTAGGACGGTTGGACCATCTAGCTTTCAGAGAAGGTCCACAACATTTACATCCAAAATACCCTTTTGTTACAAGACTTGCGAGATTATTGTATACAATATATATGCATGGCACATTAAAGAATATCATGAAGATCAGAACAATTACAACGAATTAAATAACTAATATGCGAAAGAATATTGTTACGAATATAAACAAATCAATAAACATGTAATTTACCAGCAAACTCCTAAGCCTGGATAATCATGTGTCGTGTAAGCACAGATGCCATATAATGAAAAACTCCTCTCTATTGCAATGGGTCTTGATACATCGTATACATTTATCCCATCCCATAATTCCTTCTATTCATCTACCAATGATTGTAAGTAAACATCCGTATTCTTCACTTGTCTTCTACCAGGGACAATGAGATCCAACATAAGATGTTCATTCTTCACGGAAAACCATGGGGGGGGTATTGGTATTGATCACTACTACAAGCCAAACATAATAGTTGGTGTTCTGGAGGGAATATGGGTTGATGCCATCCATGGCTATACTGAGTCGTAGACTTCATACTTCATCCTTGAATTTTTCGGGCCATGTATCCTTTATATGCTTCATGGCTATTGAATCTATTGGGATTCACATAACTCCCAACGTACTCACTTCTATTTCAGGCATTCCATCCCTGCAACATAGATAATTATTTGCAACGAAAGAGCCTTTGAATCCTTGGGATTATAAGCATGTGCCTCAATATCTTAAAAGGAGGACCACGTGATTTACCCTCCTTTTTTTATTTATCATACATGTCTTGCCCACATTTCAGACATATCTCTTTGTCTGCATATTCTCCTCTATATAGAATAAAATCGTTTGGAAATTCATGATATGATATGTACTCAACACCCAACATTTTCAACAATTTTTTTACCTCTTCGCAGCTACCGGGCAAGACATTAGCACTCGGAAGAAACTTATATTTGAATACCCTATAGTTGGTGATCATGGACAATATTAAATGTACATTAATGCTGATGTAACTATTAACATTCATAAAATTTACCATTTGTAATGTTTATTGTGTGATTATATTTCTCAAAATATAATGGAGAACTTTATGGTAACTTACCTCAAAATTTCCGAGAAACATGCATTTGACAAGTCAAACTTTGCTTTCAAGTCGTACCGTAACATCGTTGTCCCCAAATGGGTATACTTTGACTGACCGCTAGGTCTAAAGAGAGGGGTGGTGGAAGAAAATTTAAGGCTTTCGAAAAAGGTGTCAGTGATATGAGCATCATCCCCTAGCTAATCATCGTTCTGGAATGCATCTAACAACATTGTCTCCATGACAGTCGTATCCATTAAGTAATCATCCATACCAACCTCTATTTGATTGCCTCCATTGACATCTTGTGAAGAAATACTATTTTTGTAGTCATTCATAATTGGTGAATCTGGACGTAGTGGGAATTGAATAGGTGATTGATTTAACCATTCTTGCTATCGTTCCTCTCTTATTTTTTCTCTTAATTCAACCTTCTCTCGATTTGACATTGTCATGGGGTGCAACGGAAGATGGTAGGTAGGTCGCTCATCATCACTAGAATCCTAATAATTTCAAAAAATATATTTGAACATGATTAATACAAAATATATGATATCAATTAGTAAGCATGTCGACAATGCATGATTAATTGGTTTGACGTTGAAATAATTACATTAATATACCAAACAATTTTTATTACCATCATTGTCCCAGGATTGTGGCTAGAAGATGCAATATTGTTACAATTGCCAAGGTGAAGCGTATGTCCATTTACATCTACCAAATGCGCCTTGCGATATGCTGCTCCTGATAAGAGCTTCCAACGTTTTGGAGTTGTTTGAATATTTTGTGCATTTGAACTCGATTCTGAATCTGCATAAACCTGTGAATTTGTATACATTATAAATTTTATTAAGTTCATTGACATGGATAAAAAACATAAATTCAATTAGATAATGAAAATATAAATAAAATATGAAGTAAATATTACGTCTCGAGATGGATAGGGAGAAATTTGCGATGGAATTTGATAAATATTATGGAATGAGCTAGATTTTGAAGAATTGTCCATTCGATATAATTATGATATGTTTTCCCTGCATTTGAGCAAAATCAAAAATAAATTTTGGTGTAAACACTTAAAATTAATTTCGATGCCTTAAAAATGTACTTATTGTTATCAATGCTAATGTACAGATAACCGCACCGGTGCTTTTTAGTCACTGCACACATGTGCGGTATTATTAATTGACACACCGGTGCTTTTTAGTCACTGCACACATGTGCGGTGTTATTAATTGACACACTGATGTCGAATATCCGCAAATAAAAAAACACAACTTTATTTTCGAAAAATGGGCGGAAAAATATTTTCGAAAATCTAATTTCATAAAACAATTATTTAAATAGTAAACAATTTTCATTATTTCATTATTTTTGCAAAAAAATTCAGGGAGAGATTTGCACGAGACATACCTGGAGCAAGAGAGCACGAGAGCACTATGGAGCAGCGAAATAATTTCAAACAAAACTATTCAGACAATCATAATTCCAAACCTCTGGTGATTCAAACCCTGTAGCATAGAATTTCAAATTATCTAGTGATTAAATTTTATTGTTTTTTTACATTTTCTGCAGTATTTTTTACGCAGTAAGTAAAAAAATTAAATTTAATATTCATTTTCAAAACAAAAAAAACAAAAAAATCAATTCTTAAGCTAAAACCTTGATTCTTTTTGTTTCTGCCCTTGCTTCTTCATGTTTCTGTGATTTCAGAATTATGGATTTTCATTTTAGATTTATAGGGTTTGTATTGGAATATATATAGGCCTATGACATCTAACCCACAGAACGACTTGCATAGTTGGATCCCAATACATGTTGGCTCTTGCGTGAATTTAAAAAAAACAGATTTATTTTATTCAGTGTGCCCTGTGTAAACTAACGTACTGGTGCATTGTTTTATCACATGGCACCGGACACATACTGTTTGATAAAAAAATTAAAAAATATTTTTTTTAAAATTTATGCGCTATATGTAAAATAGGGCACCCGTGCGCTATTTCATTCTTGCGCACCGTGCACGTACTGTTGGAAAAAAACAATTTTTTATTTTATGTCTGTGTTAATTGATGCACTGTTTAACATATAACACATCGAGTCTCCTTGTTGACAGATAACACCATATGGTGGTCCCCTGTTTTCGCGGTGCATTTATAAGAATATGTCACACCGCCCCCTCCACAACATCATATGCTACAAAAACTAACAGTAGAGGATTTTTATTAATTTTTCTATATTTATTGGTGCGTTGGTTAACATATAACGCACCAGTGCTCCTTTTTGACATAGAGCACCGTACGCTGTTTCTACTATTTTGGCAGTGCATTTATAAGAACACGTCGCACCATCGTCGATGCGTACATCATTAAAGACACATTGGTTTCTTGATTTTTTTTTACCTAAATTTTTTATGATTTATTTATAAAATATATTAATGAATGGTATGGTACAGGTTTCATATTGATAAAGAAATGGCTGACAAAATATTAAGTAACAAAAAAACTGATAGCACATCAAGAAAATAAAAAAAAGGCAAGTTCTTTGTAGATTATTTACAAAAATTGTTATTTTTTAACTATATGTAAGTTTAACTAATATGTATTGTTTATTGTGTATCATGCAGAGCCACAAAATGACGAAGCTTGATAAGATTATTTATGATCTAGGACCAGAAGAGCGTAAAATCTTGATGGGAAAATTGCAAAAGGATGAATCAGGTGAATGAAGAAATACTATCGATCCAATATGAGTTTTTTTTTTTTAATTTTCATTAAAATATACTTAAAATTATTAGATAACATGTTTCAAAAAATCTATTAATTCGCATATTTTTAGTGTTCTACAGGGACCAACAACTCAAAAAATGAATGTTGTTCTAAGAAAAGAAAAGAAAAAGAACATGCAAATGAAAATGAATTGCTCCTTAGCTCATCTGGAGTGGTGTTGAAGGTTAACAAAAGGGGGAAAAACTTTGACAAAACTTTGAGGGATCTAGTGGAACCAATGTATAGACGTTCTTTCCACTTACAATATAAAAATCAATTCAATTATTTCAAGAACCAAATTTTATCTAAAATATGGGATGAGTTTCCAGAGAATTGGTCAATGAGACATGTCAGAATTTTAATAGAAAAAACGTACAAAAAAGAAGAAGAAGGAATGTAAATGTAATATTCCTTTAAATGTTTTTCTAGAATTATATGTATATATTACTAGAAAGCAATCATTTATAAATATCACTTTTGTTATATTTACTTTTCATATATCAAAATAAAAATTAAATAGTTTATTGTCATGTTACATTTTCAGGAAGATTATGAAAATATCAAAGGATGAACAAGTTGATATCAGAAATATGCTAGTAGGAATGTCCAAAGAGGTGTACAAGGAGATGATCAAAGAAATGGACATAATTGCATCACACGAGGAGCCATCTCAACAACAACGTGCTTCAAATGTAATATGTATTCATTTTGATTATAACAATAAATAAACAATTTAGCATTAAATATTTATTTTCAAGTATTTTTTTGCAGAAAAGAAAAGAAAATGGAACCCATTTAGCACATAAAACAAGATGACAAGGAAGAAAAGGGTTGATATCTAAGTTTGTGAGTAATTGTTACTTCCTTATAACAACTTAAATAGATTTCATTTTTGTATATTTTAAGTTGTTTTACAACAATAATCATTGAATGTCTTCAAACGGGTGCTAACATACAAAGAAGAACCATCAAATGAATTGATTGACATTGGGTTAAATATGGGTTGTGAGTATATGTTGGCATATCAGAAAAGAAAATAAAAAAAAGGCAAGTTCTTTGTAGATTTATAAGAACACGTCGCACCGTCGTCGATGCGTACATCATTAAAGCCACATCGGTTTCTTGATTTTTTTTTACCTAAATTTTTTATGATTTATTTATAAAATATATTAATTAATGGTATGGTACAGGTTTCATATTGATAAAGAAATATTTGACAAATATTAATTAACAAAAAAGCGTGTACATCAAGAAAAGAAATAAAAAAAAGACAGGATTCTTTCAGAATTATTTACAAAAATTGTTATTTTTTAACTATATGTAAGTTTAACTAATATGTATTGTTTATTGTGTATCATGCAGAGCCACAAAATGACGAAGCTTGATAAGATTATTTTTGATCTAGGACCAGAAGAGCATAAAAGCTTGATGGAAAAATTGCAAAATGATGAATCGGGTGAATGAAAAAATACTATCGATCCAATATGAGTTTCTTTTTTTAATTTTCATTAATAATATACTTAAAATTATTAGATAACATGTGTCAAACAATCTATTAATTCACATTCGTTTAATGTTCTACGGGACCAACAACTCAGAAAATGAATTTTGTTCTAAGAAAAGAAAAAAAATAGAACATGCAAATGAAAATGAATTTCTCATTAGCTCATCTGGAGTGGTGCTGGAGGTTAACAAAAAGGGGGGAAACTTTTACAAAAGTTTGAGGGATCTAGTGGAACGAATGTATAGACTTTATTTCCACTTACAATAGAAAATCAATCCAATGATTCCAAGAACCAAATTTTATCTAAACTACAGGAGGAGTTTCCAGAGAATTGGTCAATGAGTCATGTCAGACTTTTAATAGCAGAAACGTACAACATCGAAAAAGAAGAAGGAATGTAAATGTAATATTCCTTTAAATGTTTTTCTAGAATTATATGTATATATTACTAGAAAGCAATCATTTATAAATATCACTTTTGTTATATTTACTTTTCATATATCAAAATAAAAATTAAATAGTTTATTGTCATGTTACATTTTCAGGAAGATTATGAAAATTTCAAAAGATGAACGAGCTGATATCAGAAATATGCCAGTAAGAATGTCCAAAAAGGTGTATAACGAGATGGTCAAAGAAATGGACAAAATTGCATCACATGAGAAGCCATGTCAACAACAACGTGCTTCAAATGTAATATGTAATCATTGAATTTTTCGAACATTAGGTACAATAAATAAATAATTTAGCATTAAATATTAATTTTCAAGTATTTTCTTGCAGAAAAAGAAAAGAAAATGGAACCCATTTAGCACATAAAACAAGATGACAAGGAAGAAAAGGGTTGATATCTAAGTTTGTGAGTAATTGTTACTTCCTTATAACAACTTAAATAGATTTCATTTTTGTATATTTTAAGTTGTTTTAAAACAATAATCATTGAATGTCTTCAAACAGGTGCTAACATACAAAGAAGAACCATCAAATGAATTGATTGACATTGGGTTAAATATGGGTTGTCAGTATATGTTGGCATATCAGAAAAGAAAATAAAAAAAAGGCAAGTTCTTTGTAGATTTATAAGAACACGTCGCACCGTCATCGATGCGTACATCATTAAAGCCACATCGGTTTTTTGATTTTTTTTTACCAAAATTTTTTATGATTTATTTATAAAATATATTAATTAATGGTATGGTACAGGTTTCATATTGATAAAGAAATGACTGACAAAATATTAAGTAACAAAAAAACTGATAGCACATCAAGAAAATAAAAAAAAAGGCAAGTTCTTTGTAGATTATTTACAAAAATTGTTATTTTTTAACTATATGTAAGTTTAACTAATATGTATTGTTTATTGTGTATCATGCAGAGCCACAAAATGACGAAGCTCAATAAGATTATTTCTGATCTAAGACCAGAAGAGCGTAAAAGCTTGATGGAAAAATTACCAAAGGATGAATCGGGTGAATGAAAAAAATACTATCGATCCAATATAAGTTTCTTTTTTTAATTATCATTAATAATATACTTAAAATTATTAGATAACATGTGTCAAAGAGTCTATTAATTCACATCTGTTTAATGTTCTACAGGGACCAACAACTCAGAAAAGGAATGTTGTTCTAAGAAAAGAAAAAAAATAGAACATGCAAATGAAAATTAATTGCTCCTTAGCTCATCTGGAGTGGTGCTGGAGGTTAACAAAAGGGGGAAAAACTTTTACAAAAGTTTGAGGGATCTAGTGGAACGAATGTATAGACGGTCTTTCCACTTACAATACAAAAATCAATCCAATGATTCCAAGAACCAAATTTTATTTAAACTACAAGATGAGTTTCCAGAGAATTGGTCAATGAGACACGTCAGACTTTTAATAGCAAAAACGTACAACAACAAAAAAGAAGGATTGAAAAAGTAATATTCCTTTAAATGTGTTTCTAGAATTATATGTATATATTACTACAAAGAAATCATTTAAAAATATCACTTTTGTTATATTTGCTTTTCATATATCAATACAAAAATTAAAGAGTTTATTGTCATGTTACATTTTCAGGAAGATTATGAAAATCTCAAAGGATGAACAAGTTGATATCAAAAATATGCTAGTAGGAATGTCCAAAAAGGTGTACAAGGAGATGGTCAAATAAATGGACATAATTTCATTGCAATAACAACGTGATTCAAATGTAATATTTAATTATTGAATTTTTCGATTAGGTACAATAAATGAACAATTTAGCATTAAATATTAATTTTGAAGTATTTTTAGAGAAAAAGAAAAGAAAATGGAACCCATTTAACATAAAACAGATGACAAGGAAGAAAAGGTTGATAACCAGTTTTGTGAGTAATTGTTATGTCTCTTAGCTTAAATAGATTTCATTTTTGTATATTTTAGTTGTTTTACATGATAATCATTGAATGTCTTGACAATTGCTAACATACAAAGAACCATCAAATGAATTGATTGACATTGGGTTAAATATGGGTTGTCAGTATATGTTGGCATATCAGAAAAGAAAATAAAAAAAAGGCAAGTTCTTTGTAGATTTATAAGAACACGTCGCACCGTCGTCGATGCGTACATCATTAAAGCCACATCGGTTTCTTGATTTTTTTTTACCTAATTTTTTTATGATTTATTTATAAAATATATTAATTAATGGTATGGTACAGGTTTCATATTGATAAAGAAATGGCTGACAAAATATTAAGTAACAAAAAAACTGATAGCACATCAAGAAAATAAAAAAAAAGCAAGTTCTTTGTAGATTATTTACAAAAATTGTTATTTTTTAACTATATGTAAGTTTAACTAATATGTATTGTTTATTGTGTATCATGCAGAGCCAGAAAATGACGAAGCTTGATAAGAGTATTTATGATCTAGGACCAGAAGAGCGTAAAATCTTGATGGGAAAATTGCAAAAGGATGAATCAGGTGAATGAAGAAATACTATCGATCCAATATGAGTTTCTTTTATTTAATTTTCATTAAAATATACTTAAAATTATTAGATAACATGTTTCAAAAAATCTATTAATTCGCATATTTTTAGTGTTCTACATGGACCAACAACTCAGAAAATGAATGTTGTTCTAAGAAAAGAAAATAAAAAGAACATGCAAATGAAAATGAATTGCTCATTAGCTCATCTGGAGTGGTGTTGGAGGTTAACAAAAGGGGGAAAAACTTTTACAAAACTTTGAGGGATCTAGTGGAACCAATGTATAGACGTTCTTTCCACTTACAATATAAAAATCAATTCAATGATTTCAAGAACCAAATTTTATCTAAAATACAGGATGAGTTTCCAGAGAATTGGTCAATGAGACATGTCAAAATTTTAATAGAAAAAACGTACAAAAAAGAAGAAGAAGGAATGTAAATGTAATATTCCTTTAAATGTTTTTCTAGAATTATATGTATATATTACTAGAAAGCAATCATTTATAAATATAACTTTTGTTATATTTACTTTTCATATATCAAAATAAAAATTAAATAGTTTATTGTCATGTTACATTTTCAGGAAGATTATGAAAATCTCAAAGGATGAACAAGTTGATATCAGTATGCTAGTAGGAATGTCCAAAGAGAGACATACAGGAGATGATCAAAAGAAATGGACATAATTGCATCACACGAGGAGCCATCTCAAACAACATGCTTCCAAATGTAATATGTAGGCGGAAGATTCATATCGGTCGTCTGATAAATAAATATGTTAGCATTAAATGTTTATTTCAAGTATTTTTTTACGAGAAAAGAAAAAGAAAATGGAACCCATTTAGCACATAAAACAGGACAACAAGGAAGAAAAGGGTTGATATCTAAGTTTGTGAGTAATTGTTACTTCCTTATAACAACTTAACTAGATTTCATTTTTATATTTTTTAAGTTGTTTTACAAAAATCATAATTGAATGTCTTCAAACAGGTGCTAACATACAAAGAAGAATCATCAAATGAATTGATTTACATTGGGTTAAATATGGGTTGTGAATATATGTTGGCATATCAGAAAGAAAATAAAAAAGGCAGAACAACTTTTTGTAGATTTATAAGAACACGTCGCAAATGTCGATGAAGTCTGTCATTAAAGCCACATAGGTTTCTGATTTTTTACCTCAAATTTTTATAGATTTATTTATAAAATATATTAATTAATGGTATGGTACAGGTTTCATATTGATAAAGAAATGACTGACAAAATATTAAGTAACAAAAAAACTGATAGCACATCAAGAAAAAAAAAAAAAAAGGCAAGTTCTTTGTAGATTATTTACAAAAATTGTTTGTTTTTTAACTATATGTAAGTTTAACTAATATGTATTGTTTATTGTGTATCATGCAGAGCCACAAAATGACTAAGCTTGATAAGATTATTTATGATCTAGGACCAGAAGAGGGTAAAATCTTGATGAGAAAATTGCAAAAGGATGAATCAGGTGAATGAAGAAATACTATCGATCCAATATGAGTTTCTTTTTTTTTAATTTTCATTAAAATATACTTAAAATTATTAGATAACATGTTTCAAACAATCTATTAATTCGCATATTTTTAGTGTTCTACAGGGACCAACAACTCAGAAAATGAATGTTGTTCTAAGAAAAAAAAAGAAAAAGAACATGCAAATGAAAATGAATTGCTCCTTAGCTCATCTAGAGTGGTGCTGGAGGTTAATGAAAGGGGGAAAAACTTTTACAAAAGTTTGAGGGATCTAGTGGAACAAATGTATAGACGTTCTTTCCACTTACAATACAAAAATCAATCCAATGATTCCAAGAACCAAATTTTATCTAAAATACATGGAGAGTTTCCAGAAAATTGGTCAATGAGACATGTCAGACTTTTAATAGAAAAAATGTGCAAAAAAAAAATAAGGAATGAAAAAGTAATATTCCTTTAAATGTTTTCACAGAATTATATGTATACCTGTACTAAGCAGTAAATTTATTTATACCACTTTTGTTATATTTACTTTTCATATATCAAAATAAAAATTAAATAGATTATTGTCATGTTACATTTTCAGGAAGATTATGAAAATCTCAAAGGATGAACAAGTTGATATCAGAAATATGCTAGTAGGAATGCCCAAAGTGTACAAAGGAAGTAGTCAAGAAATACAGACATATTGCATGCAAAGGTATATAATAACAACGTGCTTCAAATGTAATATGTAATCATTGAATTTTTTGATCATTACGTACAATAAATAAACATTTTAGCATTAAATATTAATTTTCAATATTTTTCTTGTAGAAAAGAAAAGAAAATGGAACCCATTTAGCACATAAAATAGGACGACAAGGAAGAAAAGGGTTGATATTTAAGTTTGTGAGTAATTGTTACTTCCTTATAACAACTTAACTAGATTTCATTTTTGTATTTTTTAAGTTGTTTTAAAAAAATCATCATTGAATGTCTTCAAACAGGGGTTAACATACAAAGAAGAACCATCGAATGAATTGATTGAAATTAGGACAAGTGCTGGTTATTAGTCTTTCTTGTATATAGAAAAAAATAAAAAAAAGACAATTCTTGCATGAATTTATGAGAACACGTATACATAAGTATTAAAATCACGTACATCATTAAAGCCTAGTTTTCTTGATTTTTTTTTTTTTAGCTGAAAATTTTATGATTTATTTATAAAATATATTAATGATTCGTATGGTACAGGATAAAAAAATGGCCAACAAGAGATCAAGTAACAAAAATAATGATAGCACATCAAGAAAAGCAAAAAAGGAAATTTCTTTGTAAATTCTTCACAAAAAAATATTATTTTTTAACTATATGTAAGTTTAACTAATATGTATTGTTTATTGTGTATCATGCAGAGCCTAAATGAAGAAGCTTGATATGATTATTTATGATCAGAGGAACCAGAAGAAGCATTATTTACAAATCTTGATGGGAAAATTACAAAATGATGAATCGAGGTGAATGAAGAGAAATATATGATCCAATATGAGTTTCTTTTATTTAATTTTCATTAAAATATACTTAAAATTATTAGATAACATGTTTCAAACAATCTATTAATTCGCATATTTTTAGTGTTCTACAGGGACCAACAACTCAGAAAATGAATGTTGTTCTAAGAAAAGAAAAGAAAAAGAACATGCAAATGAAAATGAATTGCTTCTTAGCTCATCTGGAGTGGTGTTGGAGGTTAACAAAAGGGGGAAAAACTTTTACAAAACTTTGAGGGATCTAGTGGAACCAATGTATAGACGTTCTTTCCACTTACAATATAAAAATCAATTCAATGATTTCAAGAACCAAATTTTATCTAAAATACGGGATGAGTTTCCATAGAATTGGTCAATGAGACATGTCAGAATTTTAATAGAAAAAACGTACAAAAAAGAAGAAGAAGGAATGTAAATGTAATATTCCTTTAAATGCTTTTCTAGAATTATATGTATATATTACTAGAAAGCAATCATTTATAAATATCACTTTTGTTATATTTACTTTTCATATATCAAAATAAAAATTAAATAGTTTATTGTCATGTTACATTTTCAGGAAGATTATGAAAATCTCAAAAGATGAACGAGCTGATATCAGAAATATGCTAGTAGGAAGGTCCAAAAAGGTGTACAAGGAGATGGTCAAAGAAATGGACAAAAAATCATCGCAAGAGGAGCCATCTCAACGACAACGTGCTTCAAATGTAATATTTAATCATTTAATTTTTCGATCATTAGGTACAATAAATAAACAATTTCGCAGTAAATATTAATTTTCAAGTATTTTCTTGCAGAAAAGAAAAGAAAATGGAACCCATTCAGCACATAAAACAAGATGACAAGGAAGAAAAGGGTTGATATCTAAGTTTGTGAGTAATTGTTACTTCCTTATAACAACTTAACTAGATTTCATTTTTGTATTTTTTAAGGTATTTTACAAAAATCATGATTGAATGTCTTCAAATAGATGCTAACATACAAAGAAGAACCATCAGACGAATTGATTGACATTAGGTTAAATATGGGTTGTGAGTATATGTTGGCATATCAGAAAAAGAAAATAAAAAAAAGGCAAGTTCTTTGTAGATTTATAAGAACACGTCGCCATATGTTGATGCGTACATCATTAAAGCCAAATCGTTTGTAGTTTTTTACCTAAATTCCCCAATTTATTTATACAAATATCATTATTAATGGTATAGTCTGATTCATATTGATAAAGAAATGGTTGACAAGAGATCAAGTACCAAAAATACTAATAGCACATCGAGAAAATAAAAAAATGCAAGTTCTTTGTAAATTCTTTACAAAAATTATTATTTTTGAACTATATGTAATTTTAACTAATATGTATTGTTTAATGTTTATCATGCAAAACCACAAAATGATGAAGCTTGATAAGATTATCTCTGATCTAAGACTAGAAGAATGTAAAATCTTGATGGAAAAATTGCAAAAGGATGAATCAGGTGAATGAAAAAATACTATCGATCAAATATGGGTTTTTTTTTAATTTTCATTAATAATATACTTACAAATATTAGATAACATGTTTCAAACAATCTATTAATTCACATATGTTTAATGTTCTATATGGACCAACAACGAAGAAAATGAATGTTGTTCTAAGAAAAGAAAAGAAAAAAGAACATGCAAATGAAAATGAATTACTCCTTAGCTCATCTGGAGTGGTGTTGGAAGTTAACAAAAGGGGGAAAACTTTGAGGGATCTAGTGGAACAAATGTATAGACGTTCTTTCCATTTACAATACAAAAATCAATCCAATGATTCCAAGAACCAAATTTTATCTAAACTACAGGATGAGTTTCCAAAGAATTGGTCAATGAGACATGTCATAATTTTAATAGCAAAAACGTACAACAACAACAACAAAAATAATGAAAAAGTAATATTCTTTTAAATGTTTTTTCTAGAATTATATGTATATATTACTAGAAAGCAATAATTTATAAATATCACTTTTGTTATATTTACTTTTCATATATCAATATAAAAATTAAATAGTTTATTGCCATGTTACATTTTTGGGAAGATTATGAAAATCTCAAAAGACGAACGAGCTAATATCAGAAATATGCTAGTAGGAATGTCCAAAAAGGTGTACGAGGAGATGGTCAAAGAAATGGACATAATTGTATCGCTCGAGGAGCCATCTCAACAAAAACATGCTTCAAATGTAATATGTATCATTGAATTTTTCGATTAGGTACAATAAATAAACAATTTAACATTAAATATTAATTTTCAAGTATTTTCTTGCATAAAAGAAAAGAAAATGGAACCCATTTAGCACATAAAACAAGACAACAAGGAAGAAAAGGGTTGATATCTATGTTTGTGAGTAGTTTTTACTTCCTTATAACAACTTAACTAGATTTCATTTTTGTATATTTTAAGTTGTTTTACAACAATCATCATTGAATGTCTTCAAACAGGTGCTAACATACAAAGAAGAACCATCAAATGAATTGATTGACATTGGGTTAAATATGGGTTGTCAGTATATGTTGGCATATCAGAAAAGAAAATAAAAAAAAGGCAAGTTCTTTGTAGATTTATAAGAACACGTCGCACCGTCGTCGATGCGTACATCATTAAAGCCACATCGGTGTCTTGATTTTTTTTTACCTAATTTTTTATGATTTATTTATAAAATATATTAATTAATGGTATGGTACAGGTTTCATATTGATAAAGAAATGGCTGACAAAATATTAAGTAACAAAAAAACTGATAGCACATCAAGAAAATAAAAAAAAGGCAAGTTCTTTGTAGATTATTTACAAAAATTGTTATTTTTTAACTATATGTAAGTTTAACTAATATGTATTGTTTATTGTGTATCATGCAGAGCCAGAAAATGACGAAACTTGATAAGAGTATTTATGATCTAGGACCAGAAGAGCGTAAAATCTTGATGGGAAAATTGCAAAAGGATGAATCAGGTGAATGAAGAAATACTATCGATCCAATATGAGTTTCTTTTATTTAATTTTCATTAAAATATACTTAAAATTATTAGATAACATGTTTCAAAAAATCTATTAATTCGCATATTTTTAGTGTTCTACATGGACCAACAACTCAGAAAATGAATGTTGTTCTAAGAAAAGAAAATAAAAAGAACATGCAAATGAAAATGAATTGCTCATTAGCTCATCTGGAGTGGTGTTGGAGGTTAACAAAAGGGGGAAATTTTTTTACAAAACTTTGAGGGATCTAGTGGAACCAATGTATAGACGTTCTTTCCACTTACAATATAAAAATCAATTCAATGATTTGAAGAACCAAATTTTATCTAAAATACGGGATGAGTTTCCAGAGAATTGGTCAATGAGACATGCCAGAATTTTAATAGAAAAAACGTACAAAATAGAAGAAGAAGGAATGTAAATGTAATATTCCTTTAAATGTTTTTCTAGAATTATATGTATATATTACTAGAAAGCAATCATTTATAAATATCACTTTTATTATATTTACTTTTCATATATCAAAATAAAAATTAAATAGTTTATTGTCATGTTACATTTTCAGGAAGATTATGAAAATCTCAAAGGATGAACAAGTTGATATCAGAAATATGCTAGTAGGAATGTCCAAAGAGGTGTACAAGGAGATGATCAAAGAAATGGACATAATTGCATCACACGAGGAGCCATCTCGACAACAACGTGCTTCAAATGTAATATGTATTCATTTAATTTTTAATTAAAATTTTAATAATACAACAATTTAGCATTAAATATTTATTTTCAAGTATTTTTGCGAGAAGAAAAGAGAATGGAACCCATTTAGCACATAAAACAAGATGACAGGAAGAAAATGAGTTGATATCTAAGTTTGTGAAGTATTGTTACTTCCTTACTGTACTTCAGAAAATAGATTTCATTTTATATTTAAGTTGTTTTATAACAATAATAGTTGGATGTCTTTAGCAGGTGCTAAGATACAAAGAAGAACCATCAAATGAATTGATTGACATTGGGTTAAATATGGGTTGTAGTACATGTTGGCATATACGAGAAGAAAATAAAAAAGGCAAAGTTCTTTGTGATTTATAAGAACCATCCTTATAAATCATTCGATGGTAAATATTCAAAATACATCGATTTTTTGATTTTTTTTTACCTAAATTTTTTATGATTTATTTATAAAATATATTAATTAATGGTATGGTACAGGTTTCATATTGATAAAGAAATGACTGACAAAATATTAAGTAACAAAAAAACTGATAGCACATCAAAAAAATAAAAAAAAGGCAAGTTCTTTGTAGATTATTTACAAAAATTGTTTTTTTTTAACTATATGTAAGTTTAACTAATATGTATTATTTATTGTGTATCATGCAGAGCCACAAAATGACTAAGCTTGATAAGATTATTTATGATCTAGGACCAGAAGAGCGTAAAATCTTGATGGGAAAATTGCAAAAGGATGAATCAGGTGAATGAAGAAATACTATCGATCCAATATGAGTTTCTTTTTTTTTAATTTTCATTAAAATATACTTAAAATTATTAGATAACATGTTTCAAACAATCTATTAATTCGCATATTTTTAGTGTTCTACAAGGACCAACAACTCAGAAAATGAATGTTGTTCTAAGAAAAGAAAAGAAAAAGAACATGCAAATGAAAATGAATTGCTCCTTAGCTCATCTGGAGTGGTGTTGGAGGTTAACAAAAAGGGGAAAAACTTTTACAAAACTTTGAGGGATCTAGTGGAACCAATGTATAGACGTTATTTCCACTTACAATATAAAAATCAATTCAATGATTTCAAGAACCAAATTTTATCTAAAATACGGGATGAGTTTCCAGAGAATTGGTCAATGAGACATGTCAGAATTTTAATAGAAAAAACGTACAAAAAAGAAGAAGAAGGAATGTAAATGTAATATTCCTTTAAATGTTTTTCTAGAATTATATGTATATATTACTAAACAATCATTTATAAATATCCCTTTGTTATATTTACTTTTCATATATCAAAATAAAAATTAAATAGTTTATTGTCATGTTACATTTTTCGGAAGATAATGTTTTTCGGAAGATTCTCAAAAATCTCAAGGATGAACAAGTTAAATGTGAAAATATGCTAGTAGGAATGTCCAAGGGTGTACAAGGAGATGATCAAAGAAATGGACATAATTGCATCACACGAGGAGCCATCTCAACAACAACGTGCTTCAAATGTAATATGTATTCATTTAATTTTTCGATTAGGTACAATAAATAAACAATTTAGCATTAAATATTTATTTTCAAGTATTTTGCGAGAAAAAGAAAGAAAATATAACCCCATTTAGCACATAAAACAAGATGACAAGGAAGAAAAGAGTTGATATCTAAGTTTGTGAGTAATTGTTACTTCCTTATAACAACTTAAATAGATTTCATTTTTGTATATTTTAAGTTGTTTTACAACAATAATCATTGAATGTCTTCAAACAGGTGCTAACATACAAAGAAGAACCATCAAATGAATTGATTGACATTGGGTTAAATATGGGTTGTCAGTATATGTTGGCATATCAGAAAAGAAAATAAAAAAAAGGCAAGTTCTTTGTAGATTTCTAAGAACACGTCGCACCGTCGTCGATGCGTACATCATTAAAGCCACATCGGTTTCTTGATTATTTTTTACCTAAATTTTTTATGATTTATTTATAAAATATATTAATTAATGGTATGGTACAGGTTTCATATTGATAAAGAAATGGCTGACAAAATATTAAGTAACAAAAAAACTGATAGCACATCAAGAAAATAAAAAAAAGGCAAGTTCTTTGTAGATTATTTACAAAAATTGTTATTTTTTAACTATATGTAAGTTTAACTAATATGTATTGTTTATTGTGTATCATGGAAAGCCACAAAATGAAGAAGCTTGATAAGATTATTTATGATCTAGGACCAGAAGAGCGTAAAATCTTGATGGGAAAATTGCAAAATGATGAATCAGGTGAATGAAGAAATACTATCGATCCAATATGAGTTTCTTTTATTTAATTTTCATTAAAATATACTTAAAATTATTAGATAACATGTTTCAAACAATCTATTAATTCGCATATTTTTAGTGTTCTACAGGGACCAACAACTCAGAAAATGAATGTTGTTCTAAGAAAAGAAAAGAAAAAGAACATGCAAATGAAAATGAATTGCTCCTTAGCTCATCTGGAGTGGTGTTGGAGGTTAACAAAAGGGGGAAAATTTTTTACAAAACTTTGAGGGATCTAGTGGAACCAATGTATAGACGTTCTTTCCACTTACAATATAAAAATCAATTCAATGATTTCGAGAACCAAATTTTATCTAAAATACGGGATGAGTTTCCAGAGAATTGGTCAATGAGACATGTCAGAATTTTAATAGAAAAAACGTACAAAAAAGAAGAAGGAATGTAAATGTAATATTCCTTTAAATGTTTTTCTAGAATTATATGTATATATTACTAGAAAGCAATCATTTATAAATATCACTTTTGTTATATTTACTTTTCATATATCAAAATAAAAATTAAATAGTTTATTGTCATGTTACATTTTCAGGAAGATTATGAAAATCTCAAAGGATGAACAAGTTGATATTAGAAATATGCTAGTAGGAATGTCCAAAGAGGTGTACAAGGAGATGATCAAAGAAATGGACATAATTGCATCACACGAGGAGCCATCTCAACAACAACGTGCTTCAAATGTAATATGTATTCATTTAATTTTTCGATTAGGTACAATAAATAAACAATTTAGCATTAAATATTTATTTTCAAGTATTTTTTTGCAGAAAAGAAAAGAAAATGGAACCCATTTAGCACATAAAACAAGATGACAAGGAAGAAAAGGGTTGATATCTAAGTTTGTGATTAATTGTTACTTCCTTATAACAACTTAAATAGATTTCATTTTTGTATATTTTAAGTTGTTTTACAACAATAATCATTGAATGTCTTCAAACAAGTGCTAACATACAAAGAAGAACCATTAAATGAATTGATTGACATTGGGTTAAATATGGGTTGTCAGTATATGTTGGCATATCAGAAATTAATTGTGGAATTTGTAAGCATCTATCGATCTTGTTTTACTTAGCTCCGTCTATAATTAATAGAAGAAAAAAAAATATTTTATATTAAATATATGATTTGTTATGGGGTATAAAACTTGCAGGAAACAAAGTATGAAATTGCATCGAAAAATAAAATCTTGAAAGATGGCATGAAATTTGGTTTTGAAAGAATGTGCATAGTTCATGAGTCAATTGTTGCTATGGTACGTCATTTGTTTTCGATTTACATTGATGTATATTATTTAATATTGCAATTTTCATTATTCTCACCAATGTATATACACTCATTATAATTTATTTTTATGTTTGTAGATGGAAGGTGAAGAAGAAGAAAACAATTAACACTGTGAACAAAACATTCCTCAAAATAACCCAAGTCATGGAAGTAGCTCGAGTAGTGACAAAAATTCAAGAGAAGAATGTTGATCATTATGTTTTGATATCAAAGTAAGACGACGTATTTTTTGAAATATTTGTTTGTGAAATCAGACATTTTGTTTAATGTAATGGACATAGTGTCCCAATTGAAAGACAAAGGGATATCAATAACTGTCCCATTTTGTATGAAAAAGAGTGCCTTATATATATATATATATATATATGTTTTAAATTATTCTATTGCGTTCTCCATTGTCGTTGTGAAATGTAACATCGCTGATTAAATATATGGATGATTAAATATTATAATGAAGAGATGTGAAATCTGATGATATGATATAACAAATTAATCCAAACAACACATTCAAATGCACTTATAAAATTTTAATTGATATGAATATTGTTATATTATATGTGTAGTCTTTTGATGAATTATGAATTTTAAAAATCACAATAATTATGATCTGATATAACAAATTAATCCAAACATCACATTCAAATGTACTAATAAAAATTTAATTGATATGAACACTGTTATAAGATATGTGTCGAATTTTGATGAATAATGAATTTTAAAAAATCACAATAATTGCATTTTCACAGGTCGATGTTTCTAAAAAATACAAAATGAACACCGGTGCATGTCAGTTATTGTGCATTAGTGCGTTTATATTCTAATGCGCACCGGTGTGTTCCTACGACCTATGGCACTGCACAAATACCAATACCAATTATAAATCTTGGTGCGTTTGTGCGATACTGCGCACCGATGCGTTTATGTGAGACTGCTCACTAATGCGTCTCTACAACCTATTGGGCATCGCACAAATACCAATACCAATTAGAACGATCGGTGCATTTGTGATACTGCACACCATTATGTTTGTATAATACTACGCACCGGTGCATTGATATGACCTATGGGCACTGCACAAATCTCAATAACAATTAGAATGGCCCAGTGTGTTGTATCACCTACAGTGCGCCCGGTGCGGTTTTACACCTTAACGACCCAGTGTGGTTTTAGACCTTAACGGCCTGATGCATACAACTTCGACCGCCCCAGGGAAACTTTCTGGCTAACATGCACCGAGACGTTGCTAAACGTCCCGGGGCATCCTATATTTGTTTTTCGTCCCGGTGCTTGGTAGGTTTGTAGTACCGGTGCGTTCACCCTAAAATGCACCGGTGCGTTGACACCTGATTAGCGCACCAATGAGAAAAACATCCATAATAACTTCTGACCGCCCAATTTTTTTTAGTTGTGTTGAAATTACGTTAGAAGCTCCACCAAAACCTTCGTTACCAAAAACGGATGTTGTAGCAAATGTTTTTTTTAACAATTTTGGCCAATTTTATAACACTAAAAACCTCTATTATAACCTCCGGTAGAGGGTCTTTTCCTTATAGTGCACACCAATTGATACTATATATCAACCCTCTAAAGGAAAAACATGGTAGAAAAATAACCACCATGTGAAGCATAAACTCTGCAAGATAATCTAAACTAGTATCAACAGTACATATCACTTCAACAGTCCTTCTTATCAAAATAATCATCATACAGCACATGGATCAACAACATGAAACCATACTCCTGCACACGATCTCTAGCAGAAGACATCAAACAAAAAGAAACAATAATATCTCTAGCAGCAAATGAGTCATTACATCAGCAAATCATCAATCAATAGTATCATCATAGAAATCCTCGATGGATATAAATATTTAACAACATTGGTGTGTGTCCAATCAAATAATGTATTGTGAGAAGCAAATAAAAATCATTATGTATGCAATAACGACAACAACATAACATAGTTCCATCATGATCAACTCCTAATTATTTTTCATATTGGTCCCAAACTCAGTGAAATGAACAATGTAAGTAGCTTCAACATACACAACGAGTTCCCTGCAATGTTATTTTTTTTTTATCATAGGCAAGTTTTCTAGTCTCAAACTTTGTGGAGATGCTAAGACACAAAATTTCTCCAAAACCCAGAAATCGTTTTTGGAAAGTCCACCTAGAGATAGCTCAATTATTAATTGACGATCCTTTATTTCCTAAGTCTAAGTTAGGAAAGTTGGTTAATTGATAGCAATGAATTGAGAAATGTTATATTTCCTTAGAAACTCACACAAATTGACTTGGAGATGATCTCAACCATTGATTAATTTTTAATCGTGGTCATTGGAGTCTCAACTAGAGATTATAAGAAGAGGTTGATGGGTAGATGGAGAACACACCAGTGGAAAATTCTCAGAGATCCAAACAGTTCGATCTTCCAATGTAGGTGATTGAGTAGGAGAGATCGAGTAGTAGGTGGTAGAGGGGCGGAGTATTAGAATTCTGGAAGAGTTAGGAGAGGAGGCCAAGATTATTCTCTTGGAGGTTTCAAAGGGGCTGAGCCTCAAGAGTGGCAGTTTTATTTTGTTGTGGAGGAAGTCATTTCAAGTGTCAGAGGTTGAGAAAATTTCCATAAGGCCTAGCTAGAGACTTCCAGAACCATAGATAGACATGACATCTAATTCAAAGGGAGTTTCAGTTTGAATGTACAAGGTACTACGCAGGGCATCTACAGGGGTGGACGCAGATCATTCTGGGGGTCAGTTTTAGAGCTGAAGCTGAATCGGGATTGCTTGTGGAGGAGGGTATATTCCCTTAGACATTTTTGCTAGTATTTATCTCAGATAGAAACTATAGTTTGATGTCATTTTGTTGTACTCAAAATTTGTGTTAATGCTTAATAATAAAAACCTCACTATTGCACCATATTTTTCACATTGGTTTTTTCCCGTGACATTTGTCAAAAAAATGGCATCATATTTTATTTGAGTGCATGCTATCATTTCTCACTTTCCAACATTTTTATTTTCGTAGTGAAATTTTTATTTAAGAATAAATTGCAATGTGAATAATTCGTTATTTTTCCATAAACAAAATAAATTGCACAATTAATTTATCAGTTATAATAATTATTTCCATTTGTTTCATCAATGATTTTTCACATGGTATCGAAGAATATTTTTTAGAAAAGAGGATCAGAGGCGGAAGATAAAAATTTCTTTGTTCAGAAGGAGCAACAGGATAGAATTTTCGGAGGCTGCACATTGCCTAGCCTTGCAGTATGAATTATTGGACAAGGTTTGATTTTCCAGTTGCAGGGCACAAGAAAATTTGATTTGTTCGGGGAAGCAATTCTAGCAGGTAGAGGGAGTAGTAACTCATTATTTTCGCAGATCAAACTCTTGTTCTAGGCACAAAGGGTTTGCAACAGTTTGCGAGAGCATATTCACTGTTAGGTGGAAGAGAAATATCACACACCGAGGAATTTATCAGAGGGTTTCCAAATCTAGTTTCTAGGAGATCTGATATTTCCACGTGTAGTAGACTGTAGCAGTTTTTCCAGTCATCCAATGTGAGCTTCAGGAGCAGCAGATCATGTGCCAGATTCAAAATAAGGACTTCCAAAATATTGAGTGAGTTGCCTAGTTGAGGTGTTGCAAGAAGTGAGAGTACTGTAAAAGGAAATCTAGAGGAAAACAAGAGCACATATATGCATTCCACAAGCGAGTGTGAGTAGCAGAGATAAAGGATGAGTAGGAAGGAGAAGGAAATTTTCCAAATCCATTATCCATTTATTTGAGTTTCACAAATTTTACATATTTCTAGAGATGGTCATATGATATTGCTAGAGGAAGTCGTATGAGTTAGACAGAATGTAGATCTGGCCAGCATATCAAATTCCAGTTGTTGAAGGTAGGTGTCGGAGGAAGTGCGAGATGTCTAATACGAGTTGCAAAGTGAACAAGGGTCCTAGCCAGGGACTAGGCTTGAAAGGAGATACTGGGACACCAAATATATGTGGAGGAGGAGTATAAGACTCCATTGTGCTAGTTGGGTAGGGTCTAACATAATTGCAATAAGGAGATCATTCATATCAATTCCATATTTTTCTAGCAAGACCATCACCCTTACTATAGGGACCCACAGTATCACAATAGCAGGATTCGGTGTCAGTGGGAATTTTCAATCATTTAGATGAAAATTATTAGTAGTACATGTGAGACAATTGCAAAGCTAGATGCAGTTATACAAGAAGTGCAAATTGGGCATTTGTAGTATGTAGGTGCAGTTCCAGCTAAATAATTCCCAACGCAGAGCTATGCAGTCCAGTTTCTAGTGCAAGACGACAGTGCGAGTTGTCAGGAGGGAGAAAAAATATTTTCAATAAGGAGATAGAGGATCAAAGGGAGTGTAGCTTCAGAGGGATCAACCCTATGGAATCTAGTACTTCAGGATATAAGGTGATCAGACTCATTATTGTAGGAGTTGCAACAACAAAGTAGTAGTAGCAACAGTAGGAGTCGATCATATTTTTCTTTGTATGCAGCTATAACTTTAGGAGAGAGGTGGGGAGACATAGAGTTATACATTCCAGAGTTGTGCAGAGTTGGGCATCATCCATTGAGGTAACCATAAAATGGTGTTTTATCTTAGATCATTAACTTTTCTATAGGGGCCCATAGTATTCAGTAGGAGGAGGATCAATGTCAATGGATGTACTCAGATTCCAGAGCGACAGTTGTAGACTAGTTGCATTCATATACTAAGGAGCGAGAGAAGTGTTGATAGAAGATCAGGAGGCTTGGTGTAGAGTTAGCAACAATGTAGATTTCCCAGTGGATAATGCAGAGGCTAATAGCAGTCAGAGACTCAGGAGACAGCTGCAACATAGAGGCACGGTTGATTCGATATTTTGTATGCTTCTCAGTTTCAGTAGTTGTAGTAGTAGCAACAACAGTGAGAGGGATGTTAGTTGAGTTACAGTGTAGATGCAAAGTTGACAGGTTGTATAGTGCAGTGTCAGTAGCAGCACAGATGTAGCATGGTTCAACTATTGTTAGTGGCAGATGAACCAGAGTTAGCATGGTGGTTTTTGGACAGTAGTAAGCAGCTACAGTTTTTCAGACATCAACAATGTGTATGGAGGATATTATAGAGACAGAGCTGGATAAAACCTTCCTCACTAAGTGGGAGTGTTAGTTTTTGTAGCGTCATCAAGTTTTCTAGTCTCAAAATTTTTTAAGAGGCTAAGACACATGAGTTCTCCAAAACCTATAAATTGTTTCTATACATTCCACTTAGATATAACTCAATTAAATTAATTGACCATAATTTAAATTTTTCCTAAGTCTAACTTAGTAAAATTGGTTAATTTATAGCAATTAATTGAGAAAGGTGAGAATTCTCTAGAAACTCACATGAATTGACTTAGATATGATCTCAACCATTGATT
Organism: Pinus albicaulis; assembly: GCA_034641835.2. NCBI lineage: Eukaryota > Viridiplantae > Streptophyta > Pinopsida > Pinales > Pinaceae > Pinus > Pinus albicaulis. The sequence goes on along the minus strand of CM076575.1, from coordinate 1,285,931,067 downwards.
AAGTTTTAGTCGTGGTCATTGGAGTCCCAACTGGAGAATATAAGAAGATATTTATGGGTAGATGGAGAACACATTAGTGACATATACACAATGATCTAGATAGTTCGATTTTCTAGTGTAGATGATTCAACAGGCGAGACTGAGTCAGAGATCAAGTAGTAGGTGGCAGAAGGGGCATAGCAGTAGAATTCCAGAGGATATTCCAGTCCTAGAAGAGTTAGGAGAGGAGGCCAAGGTTATTCTCCAAGAGGTTGCGCAAGGGACATTCAGAGCCTCAAGAGGGGCAGTTCAATTTGGTTGCGGAGCCTCAGGTGCCGAAGGCCGGGAAATTTTACAGAGGACTTGGCCAAATAATTTCAGCAATAGAGACAAGCAGGATGCCTGATTCAAAGGGAGTTCTGGGTTGAGCATACAAGGGACTGCGAAGGGGTGGAAAAAGATCATTCGAGGGGTCATTTTTATGAGCTCGGGATAAGCCGTGATTTCTTTTGAAGGAGGGTAAATTCCCTTAGATATTTTTTCTAGTATTTCTCTCAAATACAAATGCTAGTTTGGCGTCATTTTATTGTACTAAGAATTTATGTTTTTGCATAATAATAAAACCCTCATTGTTGCCCCAGTTTTCCCACATTGCATTTTTCCGGGGACAATTTTTCAAAAACAGTGTTGTCATATGAGTGTGCTAGCGTTTCGCAGTTTCCAACAATTTTATTTCCGTAGCATAATTTTTATTTTTGAATAAATTGTAGTGTTAATAATTCATTACTTTTCCGTAAACAAAATAAATTGAACAATTAATTTATCAGTTAGAAGAATGATTTACAGTTGCTTCATTTCAAGGAATTTTTAGATGCAGTACCATCATTTTGTTCTTCATAACAACAACACAAACATAAAAATATCACTCTCACTAGCAGCATACACAAATTTCTCATATAATGGAAATTATACATGGCATATCATGAGATCAAATTACTATCAAATTGAATACAAATTTATGCCTAAAGATAATACAAAATAGTTTCATAATAACTCATACAAAATTATGAGTCAACACATAGGCCATGCAAAAACAATGCACATAATCCTCCAACAACTCAATGTCAGATAATAACATAGCATGGGAAACATAGTAAAATCCTCCAAACATTATATTTTTCCTCTAAGTTTTCTAGCAAGGAATGATCATGAAATTAATAAATCACTGAAACACTTGAATCATATGAGATGCTCCCCTTATACATATGCCATCTCCATATAATATCCAAACCTTGGAAATCTCTCTTCCAGAGATATTTTTGATCATGCTCACATCACAAATTCTTGACCACAATGGCCTCAGAAGATCCAACATTAGTAGCATAAATCTTGCACCATATAATCAATTAAAAAAATAATAGACATCAATAAACCCTATCTACATGCATCAAAACAACTCCTCATGACTGAATAAATAAACATTAATGTTGAAGACAAATATACCAATAGCATAACCTTGCACAACTCCCCCTGAGCTCATGCACCTCGTCAATAAGAAAATATGTTCACACTAACTACTCTTGTTGTTGCAGCACCTTCAATGATTCTACATGCAATATCATGATGTCCATATGACCCCCATAAGGCCATGCGAGCCTCAAATTCTCTTTGCATACTTTGGTTGCACCTTTTTCCTCCTAACTGTTATGAAACTAGCTCCCAAAATAGAAGAAAAGAGAGATCAACACCTTACAAATCAGCCACTTCGAGGGGGAAACCTCAAATACATTACATAAATGAACAATTCTTGGATGATACAAATTACCAAAACCTCCTTCTATATATAGGAGTCCATGGGGTCACAATATAATCTTAGCCGACCTAACAATAATAATGTAAGGGCACAATAATAACAATATTGGGGTTATAGGGGTAAAAAAATAACAATAAGGGGGTTACACTAACAACAATAAGGGACTATACTAGTAATATAAGGACCTAACATGCCCCTCTCCTTCAAAAAAGTGTTGTCCTCAACGCTTGAGTAGACCCGGATGCTTCTCTATAAAATTCTCATCCTCCCATTTAGAATCTTTAGTGGGTAAGTTATTCCATTTGATAAGATACTCTGAAATTGATCGATTTCGTAGCTGTCGAGTTCTTATTTCCGTGACTGCTTTTGGTTCCAATTTGATTTTTCCTTCGTCATCAAGTTATGGCAATATTTTTTGAACTGGAAGTTTGTCCCCTATAACCTTCTTTAATCATGAAACATGGAAAACTGGATGCACTTGCGAAGAAACAGGAAGCTCCAATTTGTATGCCATAGTACCAATCTTTTGCAACACCTTGTAATGACCATAGTACTTTGGAAATAGTTTATTATCATTCTTATCTTTCTTGAGGGACATTTTTTTGTATGGTTGTAGCCGTAAAAATACCTAGTCTCCTACATCAAAACTTCTCTTGATGCGATGTTGATATGCCTGTTGTTTCATTCGATTTTGTGCCAATTTTAGGTTATCCTTTAAGAGTTGGAGAACTTCTTATTGATAGTCGATGTGTTATTCCACTGCTTGAACCTTAGAATTTTCTCTTAAATAAGATGATATGGACGGTGGATGATATCCATAAAGTGCCATAAATGGGGTCATTTTTGCTGCAGTATGGAAGGAAGTTTTATACCACCATTCAACGAGAGGTAACCACTTGACCCATTGTGTTAGCTTATCAGATACAAAAAAACGAAGATATCCTTCCAAACATTTATTCACTATCTCAGTTTGACCATCGGATTGAGGATAATAAGATGAGCTATGAGCTAATTGAGTACCCAAACAAGAAAATAATTCCGTCCAAAAAATTCCAATAAAAATGGGATCTCTATCACTTACAATAATCCTTGGGTTTCAATGTAGCTTTTGAATTGTTTCCATAAATGCAGTAGCAATTGTACTTGCTTTAAATGTATGAGATGATGCACAAAAGTGTGCATACTTGGTAAGTCTATCAACTACCATCATGATGACACTCTTTCCTTCGGACTTAGGTAAACCTGTGATAAAATCCATTGAAATCTCCTCCCAACATTGAATTGGAATGGATAAAGGTTGTAGAAGACCTGGGGTCTTAATTGTCTCAACTTTATTTTGTTGGAAAACCAAACATTCCGCCACCAACTTTTGAATATCGGATTTAAGACCATCCCAAAAAATTCTTTCTTCACCCCGTGGTAAGTTTTTTAAAATCCTGAGTGTCCTCCTAAAGGAGAAGTGTGTAATTCCAAAAGAATCTTTTGTTTTAGTTGGGAATTCTTGAAAATATATAAGCGACCTTTGTACCATAAGGAATGATTTTTCCAACTAAATGTATCAAATGTACTAGGATCTTGTTACAAATTTTGAATGAGTGTCCACACTTCTTCATCCTTTGCTTCAGTTATCCAATCTAGTTGGATAATAGAAATGGCACAAAGAAATGCTTCCACCTATTCATCCTTTCTTGAGAGTGCATTTGCAACAACATTTAGCTTCCCTTTTTTGTAGATGATTTCAAAATCATAACCTAACATCTTTGTGACCCATTTTTGCTGCTCTTCTGAAGATATTCTTCGTTCCAAAAAGTGTTTAAGACTATCATGATCATTTTTTACCTTGAAGTGTCTTCCCATTAGGTAAGGTCGTCATTTCTTTAGTGCATGTAGTATTGCCAACATTTCCTTCTCATAAATAGCTTTCGGTAAATACTTTCCTTTGATTGGACGACTTTCAAAAGAAATAGGTCTTCCTTCTTCCATTAAAAAAACACCAATTCCATTTCCTGAGGCATCACATTCCACAATAAATGTTTTTGTGAAGTCTGGAATAGCTAAGACTAGTGCTAGGCACATTGCCTCTTTAAGATGTTAAAACGCCTTATTTTCTTCAGGAGTCCATGAAAATGCATCTTTCTTCAATAATGTTGTTAGAGGTGTTGCTATTCTCCTATAATTATTAACAAACTTGCGATAATACCCTGTTATCCTGAGAAATCCTTGCAACTACTTTATTGTTGTAGGGACTTTCCATTCGTTAATGACTTTAATTTTGTTAGGGTCTACCTTAACACCCTCGTGAGATACAATATGATCCAGATATATCACCTTGTGTACGCCAAAGAAACATTTGGATATTTTTTCATATAATTGTTTCTCCTCCAATAGTTTGAGCACCCTATCAACATGTTGAACATGATCCTTCCAAGACCTGTTGTAGATTAGTATGTCATCAAAAAACACTAGCACAAATTTTCTAAGGAAGAGTTTGAAAATGGAATTCATCAACCCTTGAAATGTAGAAGGTGCATTGGTAAGGCCAAAAGGCATGAACAAAAATTCATGATGACCCTCATGAGTTCGAAATGTTGTTTTCGGAATATCTTCAGTCTTCATTCTAATTTGATGATATCTTGTACGAAGATCGAACTTGGTAAAATAAATTGCTCCATGTAATTCATCCAATAATTCATCAATCACAGGAATGTGAAATTTATCTTTAATAGTGATCTTATTGAGCTCCCTATAATTTAGACACATGCGCCATGATCCATCCTTCTTGTGCAACAATACTACTAGAGCAGAGAAGGAACTTTGACTAGGTTGAATTATACCAGCCTCTAACATTTATGCAATCATACGTTCAATTTCGCTCTTTTGGACATGAGGATATCTGTAAGGCCTGATGTTTGGATGGACACTTCCTGGAATCAAATGAATAGCATGATCATGATCACGAATAGGTGGGAGTCCTTTGGGAGATTCAAACATCTTGGAATGATTGTCCAAGACTTTTTGGAGATCTGGAGAAATAATTTATTTTGATGTTGGAAATTCTAGTGAGCATAATTGTGCAATTACGCCTCATTTTTCTTTCTTCAGAAGCTTTGTCATGACATTAGAGCTTATTATATTTCCCGGATTCCCTTTTATAACTATAATTCGACTTCCTTTCCTTCCGAAAAAATTTTCAAGAAAATTTCTTGAAAATTAAAAGCTAACATCCCCAAAGATTGTAACCATTGTATTCCTAGTACAACATCAACACCTCCCATTGGAATAGAAAGCATGGACTATATAATACATATTCCCCCATGGATAGCTTGATATTATGGCATTTTCCAGAGTAATTTATAGTTCCACCATTTTCAACCATCACTTGACATTTCGGTGCTGGGTATAGGAAACAATTCAATTCCTTAACTACCTTACAATGAACAAAATTATGGGTACTACCTGAATCAATCAACACTGTTACATTTTTCTTCTTGATATGTCTTCTATCTTGAGAGTTTCGGGAGTGGTAATTCATGCCAATGCATTACACGATATGGTCAGACTCATTTCTTCTTCTTCTAGGGTTGGTTCTTGGTCTGTATCATCTTCTTTTGAAGCTTCTTGTTCATTTTATTCCTTCTCTTCACAATCTATGTAAAATAATTTTTTCTAAGCACACTTATGACCTTTAGTGTATTTTCTATCAGAACTACAGCAAAGCACTTTTTCTCTTTTTCTTCCAATTGTTGTGGTGTAAACCTTGTAGGTTGTGGAATTCTAGGAGTAGGAACACTTCCATCCTTATAGATGTGAGTGTTAGGCTTCCTTGTCGCCATAATTTTACATTCAATTTTTCTTGCCAACTTGAATGCCTTTTCCAATGAATCGAGTTCCCAAATGTGAACCTCATGTTGGATGTTATCCTTTAAACTACCTATGAAGACATCAATCATGTGTGGAATATAATTTACCCTTATATTCACTTTTTGGAAGTCCTCAATGTGCTCCACCACTGAACCCTTTTGTTTGATATTTATCAATTAGCTAAAGAAGGTGTTTCTCTTTGTATCCTCATAATGCCTATCATTTCCTTCATAAAAATTGACCCAAGTGACAATTTTTTTATGGGAGTAAAGCCATCGATACCATACAAATGTATTTTGTTCTAAATGTAAAGTTGCAATGCGTACCTTTTGTGTGTTCTGCACATTATTGAGATCAAAATATTGCTCCATCTGTAGTATCCATGTTACGGGATCCTCGCCATCAAACTTCCTCATATCCATCTTTGGAATATGGTAGTTATTCCATACAACATTAGAGTTTATGAAATCATGATTAACATTTATTTTGTTCTTATCATGAGTTTCCTCTACTATCTTTTCGCCATTAGGAAACATTTCTTGTATCAACTTTTTGAAACCTTCCATGTCCACTTTTAGATCATTCTTCATGTTTTCCATGTTGTCTTTCATTTTTTCGTCAATCTTAGCTTCCATGCCATCCATCTTAGCTTCCATGCCTTTCTTCAAACCATCCATCTTAGCTTCCATGCTTTTCTTCAAAACTTCCATTTCAATTTTTGTTGATCTTTGTGAGAGCGAAATTTGGTGCACTTTCTCTTGTATTTTTGACATGTCATGTTGCATTTATTCGTCTTCATGGGTCATATTAGAGGCTTATGAAGGCTTAATTAGTGTTGAGTTCTTTTTAGGGGGAATTTTAGAAGCCAATACTGATATCTATTCTATAATATTCCCTTGGAATCAATTCAAACTAATTTTTCAAACAAGACTTATGCAATTCGAAAAAAAATACACACATTTTTCTTGCTTTTGAGGAGCTCGATATTGAAACTGAATTATCTCTATGATTTCTGATCTTCAATATCTGAAATTCGGTCCTGTAGTAGCCCTCTGAATATTCTTTTGAATGCCATAGGTATGACCTGATTTGGATTCTTCAAGGCAAAGTTATGCCCAATCTCCTACAATGACTTAATTATGGACTAGTTCAGTAAAGCAAAATTGTACGGTGTGCCACGTGTGACTATTTCCTTTGGCTCTAAACTTGATATACATGAAACTAAATTCCATGTACTTGTGGTCACCTTTTACATAATTCCAGTCTGACGCTCAGAGAGAGAGAGTTATAACGATTTTCCCACGGTCACCTCTTTGAGATGAAATTTGGGAGCCTGAAAAAACCATAACATCCATAGATCATATCTCCGAAAATATTGTGAACCAAGATCTGAAATTTTTACAGGAGGTTCCTCAGGATTTCTGCTTCAAATTTTAAAATTTTTAGCTTTTGAACCTTCATAGAAAGAAAGTTATAGAACAAATTTTTCAATGACCTATTTTAGGTGAAATTCGGGAGCTTGAAAAAGCCCTAACTTCCATAGATCATATCTTTGAAAATATTGTGAACCAAGATCTGAAATTTTTACATGACTTTCCTTAGGATTTAGAATTTTCTCTGTAAACATTTCAGCTTCTGAACCTTCGTAGAAAAAATTTATAGCAAAAATTACACGATGACCTGTTTGGAGCAGCGAAACCCTAGAATCCATAGCTCTGATGCCAAATGTTACGAAACTAGCTCCCAAGATAGAAGAAAAGAGAGATAAATGCCTTAGAAATCAGACACTTCGAGGGGAAACCTCAAATACATTACATAAATTAACAATTCTTGGATGATACAAATGACCGAAACCTCCTTCTATATATAGGAGTCCATGGGGTCACAATATAATCCTAGCTGACCTAACAATAATAATGTAAGGGCACAATAATAACAATATTTGGGTTAGAGGGGTACAAAAATAACAATAAGGGGGTTACACTAACAACAATAAGTTACTATACTAGTAATATAGGTACCTAACACAAACTTTGAGGGTTTGATATCTAGTATGCATATCTCTTTTTTTCTTCTTTTCTAGCCTGCTTTGCATGATCTTTACTCTTTTATTGTATAGCCTTAGGAACCTAGGTAGATTGCAATCTTTGGCCATATGGACAATATTGTCACACATGTAGCATCAGATGTGACCAAGGAATAGGAGAAATGACTCATATCTCTCCATCTTCATTTTATTACTCTTTGCATAAAACCTGCATTCAACAGCCTTGTGGCCAAAATCATCGCATTCTTAGTAAACATACAAAGTGTTATCACTAAGTTGGTACAGATGGGATTCTCCAACATACAACCTAGAGTAACTCTTTCAAACCAACTTCTAGCTGAAAATTAGCTTTTCATCTTGACAGGGCTCTATCAAAGGTAAAAATGATTTTATTCAAATGAATTTCAACAGATGGCTAACTCTAACAAATTTTTTTTAAGTATGTCTGTATGCAGGTGAAATATGTGTAGAAATCACTACCATTGAGATTATGGAGTCAGTGTTAAGAAACTCAATGATATGGGTCTTCTTGTGGAAGCTGAGACATATATATGTTTTTATGAAAAGACAACATACACAGATACCAACAGTCTAATGCTTGAATGAATTTAGATCATGATGTACATTAATTCTAAGGAATCAAACATCAAAGTACTGAAGACAAAATAGTAGGATACATAAGACAAGTGCTCATGCAAAACATCAATGAATCTCATGTGAAGAAAGATCCAATAGCCACTGTATATTACTCATAAGAAGTGTTTACAATAGTATTTTTGTAATCAACATCATTCAACCCTCTATTATTCGATAATCTGCCTTTTAATAGGTTTAATCATCTTTACATTGGATCTGCCAACAAGGCTAGACCATCGAGTCTCTTTTTCTGACACCTATTCTAACAATAAGAAAATTACATGGAAATAAAACTCACAACTACTAACTTTAGGACTTAGAGACCTATTAGGACTCTATAACTTATTTATTACATTAAAAAACTTAAATAATACATATTTACATTGAGAAAAATCATGTGTCTGGGTGCCACTGACCATGACCAAAACATAATTTTCCCCACTAAGTCCGAAGACTCGTCTTCCTACTTTTAAGTAGGTGGTGTCATGATAAATGATGAGTGTCTTCATGGTGAGCTGGTGAACTGGAAAAATTTATTGAAGACCACACCTCCACCAAAAAATTCCTCTAATGTCTTTTAATATTTCCACATGGTTGGCTTACCTTCAACAGACCATCAAAACTCGAAAATGCTACAAAAACTTGCTCGATGCAGAAACAGGGGAGTTAAGGCAAGTTCGTAGCGAAAGTCTATAGAAATTTTATTTTACCCATCTCTGCCACCTGTTTGCTCCATTTTTTGATTTGGAACTGTTTATTAAGTCAAAATACCTAAATACAAATTTTTACCTGCCTTGATTATGACTATACCTGTGATTTATAACAAAAATACACCTACAACGAGTTCATAGCGAATTTTGGGCTTCAAGCCTGAGATACGCTACGAACTTTCCTAATTGGTAGTAAACTTAAAAAAATTTCTTCTTCAAAAAATTTCCTATGGATCTGCAAATGTTGATTCTAAATGATGAAAAAATGTCAAAAAGGTCATTTTTCCACTCTTCAAGCTTTAGAAGTTTCACCTTTGGTAGTAGGAGCTTGAGTCTCTTCAGGTTCATTTATGATTGTTATTTTAAGACCTTTCTTCTTTAACTTTGGTTGTATCATATCCATCTGCTCTTCTAGCTCTTTGACTTGGATTTTAAGTTTATTTCTCTCAGATTTCAATCATATATTCCTCTTTCTTGTGTGCTTCATTACCCTTCGTAGAGGAAGTGTCATTTTCAACAGTTTCTTGGCATTCGTCAATGACTCATCATATTGAATGATTTTCTCATTTCCTTTCTCTTTGAATTCTTCCGTCATTTTCCTGTCTAGCTTGGCTTCCTGTAATTCCAATTTGGTTTCAATAACCTCCTCCCTGGCTTCTCTTAACTGTTCTTTTAACATCTGCACTTCAGTTTTCTCAACAACTTTCTCTTTACCCTTCCTCTGCACAATGATCTCTTATTTACTGGAGACAAATCAATTATATCTTCTACCATAGGTTGCTTTCCTTTGTCTATAAATTCTATTCTTTTACTTTCCATAACACCTTTGGCAAGCTGCAACTTGGTGAGTGGTTTTATTGGTTGAAACATAAACCCTACATCTTCCCCTAAGAAATCAAGTTTCTTAGCAATTATACCCTTCTTTTTCTTCTTGCTTCCTTTAATATCTATAGCTTCGACCACTGGAGTCTCCTCTATGTCTATGGATTGAAGAATATATTCAAGGTTACCTTTCCCAATTGTTTGGCTTCTTTTTATCCTTCCACGAATCTTCTTAATGATATTTGGTTTGCTACTTGCAGGTGTAGGCTGTGGAACTTATGTCTCTTGTGTAGGCTCTACTTCAACATCCATGGGCTCTACAATGGGATCCATTTCCTCCTCATCCATACCTTATGTTTCAGCTACAGGTTTGTCACTCTTGCTTGAAGGAGTGGCTTTTGGTTTTGGATTATTCTTGGTTGTTAATGTATCTACCTCATAACCATTGAGAAAAAGAAATGTGGCCCAATCTCTGTTCATTTTTTTCAAGTCCTCCAACACTAAAAGTTTGATTAACCCATGATGGAAAATTGAAGTCTCACTACTTTTTGGCCTAGCCTAAACTTTGTCTAACATCTTTCCTAGGCTCCTAAACAAGAAAAATGGAAGGTCTAGAGATTGCTTACCAATGAAGTGCAGCAAGAGCCTAAAAATATAGTACTAATAGACCATACGGAACCTCCCCTCACATGTGAAGTATTTTTGGATTACGAGCAACAGTTTGGAGTAGTTATCTTTAAGACAGGTCCTTGGGATTCTAGAGGTCATATCTAATCCAATATTTTCATGTTTCATGAACTCATCATAGTTCTATAATTTAAACTCAGTGGCTTTGAACCACTCTTCTCCCATCCTCAGTATCTCTGTGGCTTGAGAAATTGTTTCAGGTGACACTACAAAACTTAGTACTCCCACCTTTGATGTTGTACCTATGATATTCATTACAAAATATTTTGAGACCTAGACATGAAAACCTTGTAATTTTTGGCAGAATTTCATGCATCCATAACTATTGAAAGCTTTTGCAAAGCTAGGGTCCTCATTGAGTAACTTTAGATCCATGGGCTCATATCTTACATAAGAGACCCCTTTATTATTTTTATTTTGCATGGCCATCTCCCTTAATAATGTGTTGGCATATTTGATGTTGTGACACCTGCAAAGAAATGAATTGAACAACAAGAAGCTTGCAACGAAGTTGTAATTATCAAGGATGACAACAAAAAATGTATATAGAGGTCGAAAGAAGAATGACAGAGAGCATATTTGAAGGTGAGTTTAAAAGGTGAAATTTGAATATGGGAGGGATAATGAAAAATGGGAGGAGTTCAATGTAATGATGAGTGCTACTTATGATTACGCATGTTGGGTGACTCTACTAACCAATCACGTGACCTCAGATTGACCTTGAGCCTCTAAAAAAATCGTAATGCACTTTATGGTTTGATACCTACATTACAATGCACTTAATCGACCAAAATTAATGTTATTCCTGTAGCACACCACTGAAACACAAATCCTGGGGGTAATGCATTTTATCCTTCATAACCTAATTTGTAACATAGTTAATCCCTCAAAACTTGTGCTACCTTGAGTTCTCTTCCTTTTTGAAGACTTCTCCCATTAGTTTGTAGCTCAACTTAAGGGTATGGACATGCAACTTTGAGACAATGTTCCAAACACATAAGACCACACATTTGACATGTACAAAGCATATAAATGATTATCACAATGTTGAATATTGCTAAGAATGGTTGACATTAATGGAAACACTACAATGCCAACATCACATCCATTCTTTGGGTTCAACTCACCATTGGTTCTTTAGGATTTGGCACCCTTACATCCTCATACATGGGTAGGGCCTAGAACTTTATCTTGGAAGTTTGATGCAGTCAAAAGAAAATAAAGAGAATATCATGGCCACAAATTTAAGAAAATATCAAAATAAAAAAGATTGTCAAGAAATACATATTAGCACATGGGAAAAATCCTAGCATGATATCTACCTCACTCATTATGGCCATCACCCAGTTCTTGAGCACATGTTACTCTATTACATCATGAAAAGGAACCCTTGCATGTTCCAATGCTAATGATCAATTAAATAACTCATCCTTAAGGGGTAATATAACTTCTATACATCATTCAAATCAAGCTCTAAGCCTTTGAGTTATGAACAATAATACAAATAAGAATCAAGAAAAATTAAATGGTGCATAAGAGAGGTGGAAAAAAAAGGTTGATTTAGTAATTTGTGTATCCATGATTGATCCCTCCTCACATCTATACACTCGGGATTTGGATCACCATCATGCTATTCCCTTTTACCATCGCACTTGGCCATGAATTTTCCTACCCTTAATACCATCATTATTTATCACTAAAACCTATCAATTGAAGGGTGGACTGAGGAAATTTTACTTGGGCCTTGGGGGCTAGAAACACCAAATAAGGTTATCCTTTAGCCACTCGCACCTAGGGATGAAACACCATTGTGTGTTCAAGGCCATGATTTTGGAAGGGAATCCTCATTTGAAATGTTAAATAGATAATTACATTAGATATTTATTGACTTAGATGAAATCATGTTTGTTGCCCTTGATTACTAATTGCTTTCACTAGAATTTATGTTGTGACTTTCAAGTTGTTCAACATCCCATGACTTGGGCACCTTACCCCTGGGTACCCAGGCCCCATAGAAGTATATTGGCACTAATAGGTGAAGCATAGAGAGCCTTTAACCTCCGAGCAGAAGTAGCACATCACATATGACTATGGGAACCTCTTACACCCAGGACATTCTGCCACTTTGCTCTACCATTTGATGATTCTTCGTGATGATAAACCTAGACCCATTTTTCCTCCAGGTCACCCTTAGAACCATATGAGATACGGTAGCTTATCTAGGGCCCAGATCAAGATGGTCTCACCTTCAGAGACTTGGGAGGGATAGTAGCACCTAGAAAGCCCTCAACATTGGAGAAAATATGGACACTATGAGTAGTTGGAGAACCAATAAATCACTCTATGGTACACCATTGGATTGTGGGTACCACATAGGGATATTGATGGAAATTTGAGGGCCAAACCTAAAATTTCAATTTTTAGAGGCTTCTATGTCACATTGAGTGATTAATAGCCTCAACGCTTGGCATTTGGAGTTATTCTCATGCATGATGTCAGCCCTAGAGGGCTAACAACTCACACGTGTGGGCTCGTTTTTCACTTTTGGTCTAAAGGTAGTGGGTTGGCTTGTAACCCCAAGGCATTATTATAATTTATCTTGTATCTAGGGGATTTTAGGCTAAAAGTATAACTCATCCTCCTCATGTAAATATATGAGAGGATAATTTGTAATTTATCATCATATATTGGACTATATCGGCCCTCTTTAGAGATATTTCAACCTCTTGTTTCTTGGTGAATATGTGAACTATGAATTATTCTTGTTCATTGGAGTTATCTGCTTGACTTTGGAGAATCATAATTATCCCCAAAGAAGTAGATTGGAACTAATAAGTGAATTTTTGAGAGCCTTGGTCCATTGAGCAGAAGTAGCACTTCACATATGACTTTGGGCACCTTCTGCACCCAAAATGTTCCGCCACTTTGCACTACAATTAACAATTCTTTAGGATGATATAGTTGGACCCAATGTGACCCTAGTTTGGCCTTAGCACCATATGAGTGATGGTAACTAATATAGGGTACATATGAGGATGGTATCACATTTAGAGACCTAGGAGAGCTAGTAGCACCTGGAAATCCCTCAAATTTGGAGCACAGATGGACATTATGAGCAGTGGGAGACCCAAGATACCACTTTATGGTACCCCAATTTGATTTTGAGTATAAAAAAGGGATATTGATGGGAATTTGAGGCTCATCCCTCAAATTTTTTTTTTTAAATGCTTCTACATCACATTGGTCACTTAATAGCCTCAATTCTCGGCAATTGGAGCTCTTCTCATGCATGAAATCAGCCCTATAGGGCTAACGGCTCACACGTGTGGGCTCATTTTTCAATTTTGGTTTAAAATTAGTGGTTTGGCTTGTAACTCATGGCATTATTTTGATTTAACTTATAGATATGGAATTTTAGGCTAAAATTATAACTCATCCCCCTCACATAAATAGAGGAGAGGATGATTTGTAATTCATCATCATCTCTTGGACTATTTCGGTCCTCTTTAGAGATATTTTAGCCTCTTATTTGTTGGTGAATATTTGGACTATGGATTATTATCGTTCGTTGGAGCCATATACTTGATTTTGGAGACTTTTTCTTGGATCAATAAAGTATTATTGTATGCATTACTCATGTATGATATGTGAATGGAAATCCACTTGGTGTATCTTGATTCTATCACTCCCAAGTGACCTTGACCCCTCACAAAGGCATTAGTTAGGGTTTGTGCTAAGGCATCAAAAAACCTTACTCCTTTTCAAGTTATAGCTTATCTTAATAATCCATAGACTCATTCCACTAAAGGAGTTGGCATTAGACTTGTCTAGTTGGTGATCAAGTCATATTTTTTCCATGAATTAGTTTTTTCTCTCTTTCTCTAATTTGGCCCTCCCAATGCCAAGTAGCCAACTAGGTCTTAATGTGAGTTGGGTAGGAATAATATATTTTTTTTATCTTGGAAGGTATCAACATCAAAATTTGTAGTAGTTGCCTCAAAATAATTCTCCTGGGTGGTCATTCTTTCCATTTTCACCCATAATTTCTCTTACCATATTTATTTTCTCTATGATAAAACCCTGGTTTGGTTAAAGCTTCATCTTGAGGGATTATTGAAGGTTTCATGTGCCTTTAATTTGCTAATACTCATTATTGGAAACATTTTATTTACACCTTGACCTTGGTACATTCCCTTTTCCAAGCTATTATTCAAACCCTACGTCTAGTGTGCCCTATTTTTTACTTTTATAAGGGAAGTGCATTACCTCTTTTCCATCACTTGAACCTTTTCCTCAAGTTGGGTCCTCCCTTATAAGTATTCTAGTCACTTGATGCCTCTAAGCATAGAACATATCTTAACCAGGAATCCTCCCATTGGTGACAATTCATAAAGAGCAGGGGGTGGAATCTATGGTGAAAATTGGCTACTACCTCATTGTTGTCACTTGGTCTAGTTGTTTCCTTGTAGGGTACTCCTCCACAATGCTTGGTAGATCTTGTGGTAATAGGAACCAAGTGATATAAATGGATCAAGACAAATATGAAGAATGAGGAGGAGTTCGCTCAAGTCCCCCATGGCTTACCCCCATTGGGTGACCCACAATTGGAAGTTATGAAAGTCAGGTAATAGGAGGAAGACACCTAAAGTACCTCTCGACAAGTGTTGTATGTGCCCAAGGTAGTTGGAAATGAAATAATTTTCCTCCCATATATTCATTTAGGCAATGCAGATATTCAATTTGGAACTTTAAATTCTATTCTCTCTCTTCCAATGGGGGAAATTAAGATTAATTCCTCTTAGGATTGTAAGGTTTCTCACAACCCCATCCTTTACCCTTTATTAAAATAAATTATATTAATTAATCTAGGTATGCCCCTAATCCTCCTTGAAAGGATGACCCTCGTCCAATCCCTTATTCTCTCCACAATGCATGAGATGACAACTCTCTTATAATAAGGTTGATATACAACTTGCATTCTTTGAATAAATTCCATAACACTCTAATTTAAGGAGTGGAGGAATGGTTAGGCTCATTTCAGGATTTAGAGATGAATCCAACACATTTAGGAAATAAATAGTGATTATATCTAGCTCAAAAATATGAAAAATTATAGGTTAGGTCAATGAAGTAGCATTTTTTCAATGGGTCTTGTTGAAACCTTAACAAACACAAGAAAATGATCTAAGATATACATTTTCTTGGGAACCACATTTTGAATTTTTTGGTTTCTATTTGGATTTTTGAAATAAGTTAAAGTTGCAATCTTGTAGATTTTTATTTTAATATGTTACCATTTTCCCTTTGCGAAATAATTCCATATTTTGTTGATTTTTTTCTCAAAACACTCAAATGAAAAATCAACATAGGCTATCAATTGTTTTTCCTTCGAATCTGGTATTGTGTCAACCATCTATTTGTCATCCTAATGACCATTTTTTTATTCTTAGAACTTTCCTTAGTCCTACTCAAGACAATAAATACCAAATTATCTAACTTCTTGATGATTGTACATATATACAGTTAACGGGGTTTCCCTTATTGGACCTCTCTTTAAGCACATTTAGTCCTCCATTGAGCCTTTTCATTGACTTCCCACTAGCCATCCATGTGTAATGTCAATGTATTTTATGTTATCAGATGTTCCTTTACCATCCTGACTGTCTATATTTTGAAAAACTCATTCTTGAATTCCCTCTAGTCATTCACATGCCTGGTGGATGGATCCCTTTATCAAAATGCTCACCCCTGCACATATCATTCACCTTCCAACAAGTCATTTCTATGTTTCTCTAGTCATCATCCACATGTATGGTTGCACTATTTCTACTATTTAAGAATCCTCTAATACTCCAAATATTGATCTCCTGATGGAATTTTCTTGATGTTCCACTATCCATCTATGTGTGCAGTTAATGGAGTTGTTGTGTTTAGGGGGAATTTTGCCTCCTAGATCAATTGTCAAATGTGTGATATTTAATTCTTATACATATGTGCATGCGTATGGTTGATGGCATTTAACTATTAGAGTACCCCAAGAATCATCCCACTCTATCATCTTCGATATATTGATCCCCAACCCATCATTGTATTGAAACATATCTACACATGGAATATGTTTTCCACTTTGAAATGGGCCTCCTCCATATCAACTCCTTCTATAAAATTCAACCTTTTATTTCCCATCATCCATGCACATGACTAGCACCATCCCGAGTGATATAAACTCCATGATGTGTAACAATGAATTCTATTTTCCTTCATGGTTCTGGTGCCTCAGTCCCTAGACACATATCCCTACAATGTGCCACTACGACACTTGTAACACACCCCCTTACCACACATAATCATGTTAGGGTAGAAAGAGGTAAGTTTCTATGTTGATCTTATCTCCAAGGTACAGTTATGGGAATGGGGTCTAAAATTTCGACCTTTTTCCAAGACTTCAAAACTTAAAATGGTCAACACCATTGTGATTGTCTCATCAAGACCTTTCCAACAGTATAAATTTCATCTTGATCTGACCTCCAAATAAAAATATATAGTCATTCAAAGAATTCAACCAATAACCACCTGTCATGTCATCGATACTGGCCACGTGGCTCCCATGTGGTCCCCACATGGTTCCCGTGGGACCCCATTTTTCCATGGTCCACTTCATATATATATATATATATATATATATATATATATATATATATATATATATATATATATATATATATATATATATATATATATATATATATATATATATATATATCATTACATGATATAACCCCTTGGCCCAATCCTTATTCAACGATTATATTAAACCAAGCGGGGCCCTCAAGGCCATGTCGTCGTGGGGATAAAATACTAAGAGTTTCCCTTCAAGACCCTTTATCAAAATGTCATGATGCCTTCAATGGAAATCATTGGGGTTATGGGAAGCATCAACATGGAAATTATGCACATCCACATAGGTGTTCCCCCATTGGTATCATATGAATAGTAAGCACCACTTGGAAAGTAACTCCACTCCAACGAACCCATGAGATCCATGTACCCTCGGGATAAAATCTTGATGGAATCATACGAAGCACCACAAATATCATCGGGGTAAAGGCATTGGGGTGATGTCACAGATTCAAATCATCAGGGTGATGTCACGACTTCATATTGGCACAGTCATCCAATGGCGGGGAGCATGCTTACCAATTAACGATGGAGATTCGACGGTGGTTTCACTTCCAACGAGCCCCACTATTCCATGTCATCCCAGAAGGATTTTTACTTTCCTCCACTTGAAAATTTCAAGGTAATTCCTCTAGGCTACATGGGTGGTGCTGAATCCCCTACGCATCCAATGGCTCAAATCTCCTCTCCTATCCCTATGGGCATACGAGATTCAAGGCATGTCTCCTTTGGAGCCTATAGTTTTCAAATCACTTGCATTTGAATAAATCAAACATTTTATAGTATATATTAATGTTCTTCACTGAATTCTCATAACTGACCCAAATCAATATAAATCTATCAGCAGGGGTTTTTATGAATATCTGGAAATTCCTATATTCCTTTCTGCAAAAACCTTGCTTCTAAACTATATTTTCAATTATATATACTCATATCTAATGTCTAAATAATGAGGAAATATGTGGATTTGGGCATGCAGACGTGAAACTTCACCTAAAAGCTCGTTGGAGATGTATCAGTTCTTATAACCCCTCTACTAGCACTGACGAAGGAGGAAAAGGATTTTTTAAAGTCAGATCAACTTCTATTTGGAGGAAACATAGAAAAAAATCTTGAGAAGAAGAAAAATCGAGCAGTGAAACCGCCATACATTTGAGAACAAAATAGGGTAATAAAGGAAAATAAATATTCTCCCTATTGGGCTCACTCGCCATATCTACCTTAAAGAAAACATAATGTGAACCATGAAATAATTATTGAGGCCCATTGTTTTTCTTTGTAGCTTAATCATGAATTCAAAACAAAACCATATTTTATAGGAGACCAAAAACTAAATGTAATATTTATGCGATCGATCCATCGTAAATAAAAACTTGATCATCCCTTTGACTTTTCCCATGAAAATATTGAGGTTTGCATCTCCCATCCACGATGCCCCCAAAATGAAAAGGTCGAATATTCCTAGAACAGTAGCAGAATTTGGATAGAGAGTGTAGCAAGAAACCCTAACGCTCAGTGCTGACTCCATTCTAAGATGTTGATCGATATAAAATTATCTGATTTTATTAGTAGATTTTCTTGTTCCTTTGATTATTTTGTGGGAACTAATTTCTTTTGTAGGGTATAGAATATATATATATCTCCTTCTTTTTCTATTTTTTTTTCCAAGGAAAAATTCATAATTTTATTAATGAAAACAAAATTACATGTTGCACGATCTATTAATTGTCAAAGACAAGCTAATAAGTTGCATCATAGAACCTTTAATACATGGGGATACATCAAACTTTTCTCCCTTTCTTCTTTTCAACCTTGCACCATGGACCTTGTGTTGGCGTGGCGGATATAAGGGCGAGCTGATTTTCTACTATGATTGCTCCATTGTCCTTATCTGAATTTGAAGTATCTGAGTTGTGTTGTCTTTTGTTTCCTTCACTTTCTGGTGCCCCATGGTCCATTGTCACCTGAGCTGTGGTGGTAAGTTTAAAAGGCTTTTTCATCTCTTGTTCTTGTGTCTCCAGTTTGGTTGTTGTCTGGTTGTTTTCATTTGGGATGGGTGCACCCTCTTCTTCTTTCATCTCCTGTTCTGGTTATTCTGATGGAAATTTCTAGCCTTTGGTTACTTTCCCTGTCTTTTTCTTTTTTATGTTGTCTCTTTTAGCTTCTGGGCACGTGTTTTGCAAATGCTCGGTGTTCCTTCATATTCTGCATCTGAATGCAGTGTTTTCATAATCGAGATGTTGCGTCCATTTTTGTTGTTTGTGAATCAGTTGAATGCTTTCTAGAATCCCTTCGCTGAGGTCCACCTCCACACAAATGTGTGCAAAGGTGAATATCCTCTCCTCTAAGCGTTGGGTGTCAGTTTTTATGTATCTCCCAATGGTGTTTCCAATGCTTGCACGAACAACTTCATTCCAGAAATGAAGTGGGAGGTTGTATAGCCGGACCCAAACCGACATTCTGGTGACCTCCATAGTATTTGCATCAAAATCTGGAAACCATGGTGTGGTGAATAGTGCGGTGGATCCCCAGAACCACGGTCCAGCCCTAAGAATGTTGTCTCTGGCCTTCGAGGATAGGAACTTGATAATGAAAAATCCCTTTGAACAAAGATGTATTTCACAGTCCACTGTCCAATTAGTGAAAATCCAATGAAATAGCTCCATTGGTTTTGGCCAGAAGCAATTAAATATGTAGATTAGTGCTTGAGATTCAAATATAGATAGATTATCATCAATCTCTGGAATATCTATTTGCAATTCTAGCACATGATTAAGTTGTTCCACAATGTACGGTTTGGGGGTATTCACTGCTGGTGTTGTTGGAGTTGCAGTTTTGTTTTTCCCTTGTAATATATTCCTGTAAGATGGACCTTTTGGGTAGTCATTTTTGGATGTGTTAGGTCCCCAGGGCCCTATTGAAAAAGGTAACTAGGATAGGTCTTCATGATAAATTATATTTATGTAAATTATAAAAGAGTGACTAAATCGTTATGTTGCACTTGGCAAAACCATG
The DNA here is from genome assembly GCA_034641835.2 of Pinus albicaulis. Taxonomy (NCBI): domain Eukaryota; kingdom Viridiplantae; phylum Streptophyta; class Pinopsida; order Pinales; family Pinaceae; genus Pinus; species Pinus albicaulis. The sequence continues at coordinate 1,285,910,819 of CM076575.1, read as the reverse complement.
TTGGCCTTCATCGAGAAAAATGAAATTCGACTATTGGAAATTTCCTGTCGGCTTAAAATGAAAGGAATGGATCAACCCGTATATATATATATGGGTTCACGTGGCAACTTCAAACAGAACTCATCGAACATACATCGCAGAGAAAACATTATCATAGGAAGCATAATTAATCAAGACAGTGTGGAACATATACAGACAAGCGTTTAGTGAACTGATATGAACTTAAGTGCGCTTACATATAAAGACAAGCGTTGATCAAGACAACGAGGACCGAGATAGAGTGGACCAAGACATTGTGGATACATATCAAAATAGTGAAAAGAGAGTTGGTGTAGACAACTTATATATATATATATATATATATATATATATATATATATATATATATATACGAGACAGTATTTGCAAAGAAAACATACATATTTTATGAAGACAACATTTGCATAGAAAGCGTAAATATATACGAAGTAGTTTGGAACCTACAGTAAAGTACGAAAGACTATTAAGCCAACAGATTTTGTAGGAATTTTAATCAATCATCGCCCTGCTGATCATTTTATAACATGGTTTCAGAGCTAGGTTTAGTCAAGGGCATTATGAAGATCATCAAAAGGATTGCAAGTCAATTAAAGAAAAGGTTTCAGAAAATCTGGAATTTCCTATTTTCTTCTAAAAGGATATTTATAGAAAAGGATTAAGGCCTTTTCTCAGCTTTATCCGAAACTTTTCAAGACCAAGTGTTACACAGTAATTTGTCACCGTCCCTACCATTCCCTGTCCCGCACATTGGAGGGCCCATTCTATGACCTGTGAGCAATGTCATGCCTTGAAACCACTATCATTGCATTCCTCTAAACATGAGCTTCAATTGCCCTGAAGACATCTCCTTGCAAAAAAACCATTAAAACATCCCTTTTTGCATTGGCGCGGGTAGCCAGTTCATCACTCGCGCCAATGGGGAAAATCCTACAAAGAGGCCGCGCCAACTGGCGCTCTGTCCCAGAGTCGCAGTCGTGCCAGCCAATTTAAGGAGTGTTTTTAAAAAATAAGAGGCGGAAGTTTCATCCTAACAAATTCCTGGACTGATATCTATCTTGAGTTGGGTGGTTTGGCTATGGATTTCCATAGAGAGGAAGTGGTTTGCCACCTCTCATGGAAGCTTCCTATGGATTATAGTATACTCTGTTTCGGATGGCTGCGCCCATACCGCATATACATCATGTACTTGAGATATCAGTTGTATTTCTCCACGCAGGTTTTCTGACGGCAAAGTTTCAGTTGGACACGTTCTCGTAAAGCATTTCACCCCTCTCTCTCTCTCGGGCCTCATTATTTAGGGGGCATCTGTTACACAGTAATTTGTCACCGTCCCTACCATTTCCAGTCCTGCACATTGGAGGGCCCATTCTGTGACCTGTGAGCAATGTCATGCCTTGAAACCACTATCATTGCATTCCTCTAAACATGAGCTTCAATTGCCCTCAAGACATCTCCTTGCAAAAAACCATAAAAACATACCTTTTTGTATTGGCGCGGCTAGCCAGTTTATCACTCGCGCCAATGGGGAAAATCCTAAAAAGAGGCCGCGCCAACTGGCGCTCTGTCCCAGAGTCGCAGTCGCGCCAGCCAATTTAAGGAGTGTTTTTTAAAAATAAGAGGCGGAAGTTTCATCCTAACAAATTCCTGGACTGATATCTATCTTGAGTTGGGTGGTTTGGCTACGGATTTCCATAGAGAGGAAGTGGTTTGCCACCTCTCATGGAAGCTTCCTTGATGATAGGGCCAATCCCATAATTATAGGGATCCCAACTTCTCTTCCTCCTTCTATAAAAGCTTGCCCATTTCCCTTGCAAGCTAGTTCCAAAATCTCCAAGTTCCCAAGAGCTTTCACATCCTTATGCTGCAAGAGCCTTCTTGATTCCCTTAAGGCCAAATCCAAGCAAGGAGACTATTGCCAAGTATCCGGAGAGAGAGGCTTGTCCCATCCTTGACAGGCTTTATCGAGACATGTTGTGCTGACGACCCGCCAAAGGAGAATTCGGCGTCGAAGCTTTGGTTGTATTCTTCTTTTTGACTCATTAATATTAAGCGACTATTGGTTATGGTTTCACTCTTGTTCTTGATCATGTTCATGAGTTATGTCCTCTTCGACTGACATATAGTTGTGTATACTGGATTTTATGCTTGCGTTTGTGTTGTTTCTTGCATGTGCAGGTGTCCAATCACGGAGATCGTGAGGATTGTGATCTGCCAGGGCAAAGGAACGGGAGCACCACCTCTTCTACAAACGACAGCGTTGGATTCCAGGTAAGCCTTCCTCGCAAGTCAGTTTATTTACAATTAGGAACCTGCACTGTAGCGTGTTTGATTGTTGCTAGACCCGAGCTGGGCTAGTAGGGATCGCCTCTGTCCACAGAGGGGATTTACCTCTTCAACACCAAGATACCTGGGTAATCGATAGTGGTGCCTCAAGACATATGACTGGAAATACAAACCAATTGAAGACCTTATCAAAAGGAAATTCCACCTATTCTGTGGAGCTTGGAGATAACAAGAGTTATCCCGTAAAAGGCATTGGATCCACATCAATAAAACTTGAATATGGCAGCAGCATTCACATCAAAAATGTTTTATTTGTTCTAGGTTTGCAAAAGAACTTATTTTCAATTTCAAGCATAGAATACAAAGGAGGAAGAGTAGCTTTCATTGATGGAAAAGTTGTTGTTTGGGGAAAAGACTCTCATATAGACCAAGCCAAAACTATTGGTATTCGAGAAGGAAGACTTTACAAATTAACAACCCCCTTAGCCCAATATTTAGTTCACATCGAAGTCAGTCCATGTGAACTATGGAATAGAAGATTTGGACATTTACACTCAAAATCCTCCCTTCCCTAAGTTCCACTATAGAAGGAATCCCAAAACTCAAAGAAGACCATGAAGGTATCTGCAAAGGATGTGCCTTAGGTAAAAATGTCAAAAGACCATTTGGAAGTAGTGCTTCAAGATCAAAAGACATTATTGATCTAATTCACTCTGATGTGTTTGGTCCTATGGACCATAAATATCTTGGAGGTCATATCTACTATGTCACTTTCATAGATTATCACTCTCAAAAGACCTGGGTTTATTTGCTAACATCCAAGGATGAAGTTTTTACAAAATTTCAAGAATTCAAAGTTGAAGTCGAAAATCTTACAGAAAGAAAGATCAAGATATTAAGATCAGATAACGGTGGTGAATATACATCTAAAGAGTTAATTGCATTCTGTAAGGAATTGGGAATTAAGAGGGAGCTTATAGTTCCGTACAATCCTGAACAAAATGGTGTTGCAGAAAGAAAAAATAGATCCATTGAAGAAAGTGTAAGAGCAATGATTCATGATCAAGACCTGCCAAAATTCCTATGGGGTGAAGCAACTAAAAAAACAGTGTATATTCAAAATAGATGTCCACACAGATCTCTTGATGATAAAACTCCATAAGAAGTATTTACTAGAAAGAAGCCATATGTAGACCACCTTCAAATTTTTGGATGTCCTGTATATATCCATGTACCAAAAGACAAGAGAAAGAAGTTGGATCCCTCTGGAATAAAAGGAATTTTTGTTGGATATAGTAACTCATCAAAAGCATATGGGATCTATGTAAAGAATTGTCATCGAATAGAAGTTAGCCGCGATGTCTTATTTGATGAAAGTATAGCTTTTAAAAAATCAAGAAATCTTCCCATAGAATCTGAAGATGAAGAATTTCCCACTCTTGAGGAAAATGAAATCCAAGAAGAAATCAATCAAGAAGAAGAAGGTCCTAGCAATCATGTTCAACCATTAATCATTCCTGAAACAAGAAAAAGACCTAACTGGTTGAGATCCACATTATTTGATGCTGAAGGTCATGAAGCACCCAAAGGAACATCTAGAGAAAGCAAGAAACCCAAAAGATATTCCGGGTACACCGCATACATGACAAAATTGATAGAAGAAGAACCAACTACATTCGAAGAGGTTGTTCAAAACTCTGAATGGAAGAATGCCATGAATGAAGAATATCAATCTATCATGAATAATGGAGTATGGGAAGTCGTGTCTAGGCCCAAGGACAAATCTGTGGTCACTTCCAAGTGGATCTACAAGATCAAACATGCCATTAATGGAAGTATAGATAAATATAAAGTAAGATTTGTAGCCATAGGTTTCTCTCAACTTGAAGGCATTTATTATGAAGATACTTTTGCTCCTACAACAAGATACACCACAATTCGATCTTTGGTTTCTTTGGCTGCATCAAAGAAATGGAACATCCACCAAATGGATGTCAAAACTGCATTTCTAAATGGCACTATAGATGAAGAAATCTACATAGAACAACCCCTAGATTTCGAAGTCAAGGATAGGGATACATATGTATGCAGATTAAAGAAAGCACTATATGGTCTCAAACAAGCTCGAAGAGCATGATGCTAGGATGGATGCTTATCTTCAAAGACTTGGATTCAAGAAATGTTCTGCAAACCCTAATCTATATGTCAAGATAGTAGAGGATGAACTTGAGATCATTCTTATGTATGTAGATGATCTTCTCCTTACTGGTGTAGACAGTCATATTGAAGAAATCAAGAAGAATCTAGCAGGAGAATTTGATATGAAGGATCTTGGACTAATCCATTACTATTTGGGACTATAAGTCTGGTAAGGACCTAATGAAATTTATCTAGGTCAATGGAAGTATGTGATCAAGGTACTAAAGAATTTTGACATGTTGGATTGCAAAACTACGTCCACTCTAATGATCACAAACTTGAAAAGACTAAGGAGTTTTGAATAAAGTCCGATAGATCCTTCCAGATATAGACAACTGATTGGCTCACTGATGTACCTGGTAAATACACGACCATACATATGCTTTGCAGTAAATTTTGTTAGTCAATTCCAAACAGAACCAAGGCAAGATCATTGGATAGCAGCAAAACATATTTTGAGATATCTTCAAGGGACCATCCACTACTGCCTAAAATATGAAAGAAATAATGATGTCAAATTAAGTGGATACACTGATTCCGACTGGGGAGGTAGTGAACAAGATGGAAGAAGCACTACTGGTGGATGCTTTAGTTAGGGATCCTCTATGATCTCTTGGATAAGCAAAAAGAAAGATATTGTTGCCTTAAGTAGTGCTGAGGCTGAATATGTTGCAGCCTGTGAAGTAAGCAAAGAAGCAGTCTAGCTGAGGAAGTTGTTATGTGACTTATTTCAAAAGCCTATGGACCCTACTGTGATACAATGTGAATACAATAGTTGTATACGTCTGTCTGAAAATCTAGTTTTTCATGGAAATATGAAACACATTAACAACAGATATCATTATGTACGTGAGCTAGTACAAAATGGAGTGCTACAACTTTAGTATATTCCTACTGATGAGCAGGTAGCTGACATATTGACAAAATCACTTCCAAACAAAAAGCTTGGGTACTTAAGATACAAGCTTGGTTTGGTGGATATGTCCTCCCTATGTGAGAGGGAGAGATAGACACTCATTCTTGCCTTCAGTAGAAGAAAGAATGGAGGATTTAGCAAACATTTGGCATCTAATACTTCTTGAGAATGTAGTAGTGCATTCAAGAAAGAAGTAGTCGTGGACCGATATTCTTTGTGTTGTGAAACCAGCTCCAAAAAGAGAAGAAAAGAGATATCAACGCCTTAGAAATAAGCCACTTCGAGGGGGCAACCTCCAATACATTACATGAATGAACAATTCTTGGATGATTCAAATTACAAAACCTCCTTTCTATATATAGGAGTCCATGGGGCCACAATGTAATCTTAGTGGGGCCACAATGTAATCCTAGCCGACCTAAAAATAATAATTTAAGGGCACAATAATAACAATATGGGGGTCACAAAGGTACAATAATAACAATAAGGGGGCTACACTAACAACAATAAGGGACTATATTAGTAATATAGGGACCTAACATGCCCCTCTTCTTCAAAAAAGTGTTGTCCTCAACGCTTGAGTAGCTCTGGGTGATTCTGTATAAAATTCTCATCCTCCCATGTAGAATCTTCAGTGGGTAGGTTCTTCCACTTGATGAGATACTCTGAAATTAATCGATTTCGTAGCTGGCAAGTTCTTGTTTCTGTGACCGCTTCAGGTTCCAATATGATTTTTCCTTCCTCATCAAGTTCTGGCAATATTGTTTGAACTGGAATATTTTCACCTATAACCTTCTTTAAGCATGAAACATGGAAAATTGGATGCACTCGTGAAGAAGCGAGAAGCTCCAATTTGTATGCCATGGTACCAATCTTTTGCAACACCTTGTAAGGACCATAGTACTTTGGCAATAATTTATTATCCTTCTTAGCTTGCTTGAGGGACATTTTTTTGTATGGTTGTAGCTGTAAAAATACCCAGTCTCCTACATCAAAACTTTTCTCGTTGTGATGTTGATCTGCCTATTGTTTCATTCGATTTTGTGCCAAATTCAGGTTGTCATTTAAGAGTTGGAGAACTTCTTGTTGATGCTCGATGTGATCTTCCACTGATTGAACCTTCAAATTTTCTCTTAAAGATGATGTGATGGATGGTGGATGATATCCATAAAGTGCCATAAATGGGGTCATTTTTGTTGCAGTATGGAATGAAGTGTTATACCACCATTCAGCTAGAGGTAACCACTTGACCCATTGTGTTTTTTTATCAAATACAAAACAACGAAGATATCCTTCCAAACATTTATTTACTATCTCAGTTTGACCATCAGATTGAGGATGATAAGATGAGCTATGAGCTAATTGAGTACCCAAATAAGAAAATAACTCCGTCCAAAAATTTCTAGTAAAAATGGGATCTCTGTCACTCACAATAACCCTTGGTTTTCCATGTAGCTTTTGAATTGTGTCCATAAATGTAGTAGCAATTTTACTTGCTTTAAATGGATGAGATAATGCACAAAAGTGTGCATACTTGGTAAGACTATCAACTACCATCATGATGACACTCTTTCCTTCAGACTTAGGTAAACTAGTGATAAAATCCATTGAAATCTCCTCCCAACGTTGACTTGGAATGGATAAAGGTTGTAGAAGACCCGAGGTCTTAATTGTCTCAACTTTATTCTGCTGGCAAACCAAACATTCCTCCACAAACTTTTGAATGTCAGATTTAAGGCCATTCCAAAAAAATTCTTTCTTCACCCTGTGGTAAGTTTTTTAAAATCCTGAGTGTCCTCCTAAAGGAGAAGTGTGCAATTCCAAAAGAATCTTTTGTTTTAGTTGGGAATTCTTACAAAGATATAAGCAATCTTTGTACCATAAGGAATCAATTTTCCAACTAAATGTATCAGATGTACTAGGATCTTGCTGCAACTTTTGAATGAGTGTCCACACTTCTTCGTCCTTCTTCCATTCAACTCTTGCTTCAGTTATCCAATCTGGTTGGATAATAGAAATGGCACAAAGCAATGCTTCCACTTCTTAATTATTTCTTAAGAGTGCATCTGCAACAACATTTAGCTTCCATTTTTTGTATATTATTTCAAAGTCATAACCCAACATCTTTGTGACCCATTTTTGCTGCTCTTCTGAAGATAGTCCTTGTTCCAAAAAGTGTTTAATACTATCATGATCAGTTTTTACCTTGAAGTGTCTTCCCATTAGGTAAGTTCTCCATTTCTTTAGTGCATGCAGTGTTGCTAACATTTCCTTCTCATAAATAGGTTTCTGTAAATACTTTCCTTTGATTGGACGACTTTCAAAAGCAATGGGTCTTCCTTCCTGCATTAAAACTGCACCAATTCCATTTCCTGAGGCATCACATTGCACAATAAAGGTTTTTGTGAAGTCTGGCGTAGCTAAGACCGGTGCTAGGCACATTGCCTCTTTAAGATGTTCAAAGGCCTTAGTTGCTTCAGGAGTCCATGAAAATGCATCTTTCTTCAATAATGTTGTTAGAGGTGCTGCTATTCTCCCATAATTCTTAACAAAATTTCGATAATACCCTGTTAACCCGAGAAATCCTCGCAACTGCTTTATAATTGTGGGGACTTTCCATTCCTTAATGGCTTTAATTTTGTTAGGGTCTACCTTAACACCCTCGTGAGATACAATATGACCCAGATATTCCACCTCTTGTACTCCAAAGAAACATTTGGATGTTTTTGCATGTAATTGTTTCTCCTGCAATAGTTTGAGCACCCTGTCAACATGTTCAACATGATCCTTCCAAGACCTGCTGTAGATTAGTATATCATCAAAAAATACTAGCACAAATTTTCTAAGGAAGGGTCTGAAAATGGAATTCATCAACCCTTGAAATGTAGAAGGTGCATTGGTAAGGCCAAAGGCATGACCAAAAATTCATAATGACCCTCATGAGTTCGAAATGCTGTTTTTGGAATATCTTCAGTCTTCATTCTAATTTGATGATATCCTGAACGAAGATCCAACTTGGTAAAATAAATTGCTCCATGTAATTCATCCAATAATTCATGAATCACAGGAATGGGAAATTTATCTTTAATGGTGAGCTTATTGAGCTCCCTATAATCCGGACACATTCGCCATGATCCATCCTTCTTGTGTACCAATACTACAGGAGGAGAGAAAGAACTTTGACTAGGTTGAATTATACCCGCCTCTAACATTTCTGCAATCATACGTTCAATTTCGCTCTTTTGGAAGTAAGGATATCTATAAGGCCTGATGTTTGGAGGAAAACTTCATGGAATCAAATGAATAGCATGATCATGATCACGAATAGGTGGGAGTCCTTTGGGAGTTTCAAACACCTTGGAATGATTGTCCAAGACTTGTTGGAGATCTGCAGAAATAGATGATTTTGATGTCGGAACTTCTAGTGAGCATAATTGTGCAATTATGCCTCGTTGTTCTTTATTTAGAAGCTTTGTCATGACATTAGAGCTTATTATCCTTCCTGGCTTCCCTTCAATACCCCGTAATTCGACTTCCTTTCCTTCTAAAAAGAATTTCAAGAAAAGTTCTTGAAAATTAAAAGCTACCGTCCCCAAAGATTGTAACCATTGTACTCCTAGTACAACATCAGCACCTCCCATAGGAATGGAAAGAATTGGACTATTCAATACATATTCCCCCATGGTTAGCTTGATATTATGGCATTTTTCAGAGCAATTTATAGTTCCTCCATTTGCAACCATCACTTGACATTCTGGTGCTGGGTATAGGAAACAATTCAATTCCTTGGCTACCTTACAATGAATAAAATTATGGGTACTACCTTAATCAATCAACACTATTACCTTTTTCTTCTTGATATGTCCTTCTATCTTGAGATTTTGAGGAGTGGTAATTCCCGCCAATGCATTACACGATACAGTCAGACTCATTTCTTCCTCTTCTTCGGCTGGTTCCTGGTGTATATCCTCTTCTTGTTCATTTTCTTCTTCCTCTTCACAATCTATATAAAATAATTTATTCTCAGTACACTTATGACCTTTAGTGTATTTTCTATCACAACTGTAGCAAAGCCCTTTTTCTCTTTTTTCTTCCAATTGTTGTGGTGTCAACCTTGTAGGTTGTGGAAATATAGACATAGCAACACTTCCTTCTTTATAGAATTGAGTGGTAGGCTTCCTTGTCGCCATTATTTTACATTCAACTTTTCTTGCCAACCTGAATGCCTTCTCCAATGAATCCGGTTCCAAAACACGAACTTCATGTTGGATGTTATCCTTTAAAGTGCCTATGAAGAGATCGATCCTGTGTTCCTCTGGAATATCAGTTACCCTTATATTCAATTTTTGGAAGTCCTCAATGTGCTTCCCCACTAAACCCTTTTGTTTGAGATTTATCAATTGGCTAAAGAAGGTGTTGCTCTTCGTATCCTCATAATGTGCTATCATTTCCTCCGTAAAAATTGACCAAGTGACAATTTTTTTACGGGAGCAAAGCCATCGATACCATACAAATGTATTTTGTTCTAAATGTAAAGTTGTAATGTGTACCTTTTGTGTGTTTTACACATTATGGAGATCAAAATATTGCTCCATCTGTAGTATCCATGTTACAGGATCCTTTCCATCAAACTTCCTCATATCCATTTTTGGAATATGGTGGTTCTTCCCGCCAACATTAGATTTTATGAAATCATGATTAGCATTTATTTTGTTCTCATCATGAGTTTCCTCTACTATCTTTTCACCATTAGGAAAAATTTCTTGTATCAACTTTGTCAAACCTTCCATGTTTTCTTTCAGATCATTCTTCATGTTTTCCATTTTAGATTCCATGCCAGCTTCCATGCCATCTATCTTAGATTCCATGCCATTCTTCAAACCATCCATCTTAGATTCCACGTCTTTCTTCAAACCATCCATCTTAGTTTCCACGCCTTTCTTCAAAACTTCCATGTCATTTTTTGTTGCTCTTTGCGAGAGCGAAATTTTTTGCACTTGCTCTTGTAATTTTGATATGTCATGTTTCCATTCTTTGTCTTCATGAGTCATAGTAGAGCTTTCTAAAGGCTTAATGGGTGTTGAATTCTTTTTAGGGGCCATTTTAGAATCCAATACTGATATCTATTCTACAGTATGCCCTTGGAATCAATTCAACTAGATTCTTCAAACAAGACTTATGCAATTTGGAAAAAAGAATAAAAAATAAAAATAAAATAAATAAAAAATAAAATAAAATAAATAAAATAAAATAAATAAATAAATAAATAAAAATACACACCTTTTACTTGCTTTGGAGGAGCTCAATATTGAAATTGAATTATCTATATAATTGTAGATCCTCAATATCTAAAATTCAGCCCTTTAGTAGCCCTCTGAAGCTTATTTCAAATGCCACAGGTCTAATCTGATTTGGATTCTTCAAGGCAAAGTTATGTCCAATCTCCCACAATGACCCAATTTTGGACTGGTTCAATAGAGCGAACTTGTATGACTTGCCACGTGTCACTGTTTCCTCCTTTGGCTCTGAAAGTGATAGAACAAAAACTAAAATTAGTGCACTTGCGGCCAATTTTTACAGCATTCCAACCCGATTCTCAGAGAGAGAGCTATGAATATTTTCCCACGATCACCTCTTTGAGATGAAATTCAGAAGCCTCAAAAAGCCCTAACTTCCAAAGATCATATCTCCGAAAATATTGCGAACCAATATCTGAAATTTTTAACGATGTTCCTCAGGATTGTGGCTTTGCACTCTAAAAATTTCAGCTTCTGAACCTTCATAGAAAAAAATGTATTACGAAAATACCACGATGACCTGTTTAGGTTAAATTCAGGAGCCTGCAAAATGACCTAACTTGCACAGATCATATCTCCGAAAATATTGTGAACCAAGCTCAAAAATTTTTTTCCGTTGTTCCTCATGATTTTAGCTTCACACTCTAAAAATTTCAGATTCTGAACCTTCGTAGAAAAAAAGTTATAGAGAAAATTCCACGCTAACCTGTTTGGAGCAGCGAAACCCTAGAATCTCAAACCTCTAATACCAAATGTTGTGAAACCAGCTCCAAAAAGAGAAGAAAAGAGATATAAACACCTTATAAATAAGCCACTTTGAGGGGGCAACCTCCAATACATTACATGAATGAACAATTCTTGGATGATTCAAATTAGAAAACCTCTTTTCTATATATAGGAGTCCATGGGTCCACAAGGTAATCCTAACCAACCTAACAATAATAATTTAAGGGCACAATAATAACAATATGGGGGTCACAAGGATACAATAATAACAATAAGGGGGTTACACTAACAAAAATAAGGGACTATAATAGTAATATAGGGACCTAATTACACTTTGAGGGTTAGCTACCCAAGATAATAATAGTCCAATAAGGTCATACTTGGTGAACACCTGGGTGGAGTATGTACCTTGGAGAGACAATGACGATGGTGTCTATAAGACATTGGTCTCACCAGCATTGTAGCCCAATATTGTCTCTTTGAGAGATGGGGCTGTTAGTCAAGGCCTTGCACTATGACAATGCTGGTTGATATGATGCTATAACAGATGGGTTAAAAATCCGACTCTTCTTATGAGATCTCTTCAAGATTGAGAATGAACAAGTACCATTATGAATACCTCAATAGTTAAGAGGGATTGTTGAAAAAGGTAACTAGGATATGCCTTCATGATAAATTATATTTATGTTTTATTTTTATGTAAATTATAAAAGAATGACTAAATCGTTATGTTGCACTTGGCAAAACCATGTCGGCCTTCATCGAGCAAAATGAAATTCGATTGTTGTAAATTTCCCGTCGGCTTAAAATGAAAGGAATGGATCAACCCGTATATGTATGGGTTCACGTGGGCAACTTCAAACAGAACGCATCGAACATACATCACAGAGAAAACATTATCGTAGGAAGCACAGTTAATCAAGACATCGAGGATCGAGATAGCGTGGAACATATACAGACAAGATTTTAGTGGACTGGTATGAACTTAAGTGCGGTTACATATAAAGACAAGCGTTGATCAAGACAACGAGGACCGAGATAGAGTGGAACAAGACAACGTGGAACGAGACATTGCGGATACATATCAAAACAGTGAAAAGAGAGTTGGTGTAGACAATATATATATATATATACGAGACAACATTTGCAAAGACAACGTACATATTTTATGAAGAAAACATTTGCATAGAAAGCGTAAATATATACGAAGCAGTGTGGAACCTATAGTAAAGTACGGAAGACTATTAAGCCAGCAGATTTTAAAGGAATTTTAATCAATCGTTGCCCTGCTGATCATTTTACAACAGGCCCCTGAGATCTGTTCTGCCCAGCAGATCCACCTCTCAGTTGCAGATTTAGATAAATGGTGGATACAGGTCATATGGAGTGTTCTTTAAGTGTGCTAGAATCTTGTAAGGATCTCCCACAATAGATAAGGGACTGTATATGGCATGGATAACCAGAGGCTATCCTAATGAATTGCTTCAGTTCTATAACGCCATCAGTATCCTGTATCCAAATTAATAAACTGTTCCCCACAGGGGGTTTTATAAAAATCTGAAATCTATTTGAGCTTACCCGTTTCTCCTTTGCAGTGACCCCTATGTCGACCTCTAGTTTTTTTTGTTCTGTCTGCTGAGGTAGGGGCCTAAAGGAGTCTGGTTCCAAAGCACGATATCAAGCGAGGTTTGAAGACAGTCCAGTGCACACCGGTGAAAAACACAGAGCGTCAGGCACATAGCCTCCAAAATGTCGCGGAGTGGGCATAGGGATACATGGGACGTAGATTTCCTTGTCCCGTCTGGTGTCCACCGACGGAAAATATCCGCCCCTGCCACAAGGCCACAGTACACAAGCTCTGGTGTGGAAACCTTGCACAACAAAAGGACGCGGGTGAGGTGCCATTGGCACAATCCATGGCCGTCAGTCAAGGCGGATGATGGGGTCTCGAGGGTCAGCTGCCGCGGGGTGTGAGAAGCCCCTAGTCCGTGTTTTCTTACCCAAAATCTCAATTTCGTTGAAGGGGAGTGTGCAGTTCCGTCTCCCGACAATAGCGCCGCCATGAGAGGCAGCGGAAGAACGAACGCTGAACCCAAACCGGGAAACCCTAAGCCTTCCTTTTGCCGCCATCGCTCCAAACTGTCATCCCTTTCAACTTTATTTTTCTATTTTATTAACATTTCTCATTGATTTCTACATAAGTATTATTCCAAAGTGTGAATTCAATAGGCTTATGTAATAATAATCTATGTTCTAATGAACTATTTTGTATAGGCGCATATTGCTTCGCATGTTAGATTAGCTACAAATTTATTTATTAGCTTAGTGCAACTTTATATTCATTATTGTTGTTAGAGTAGAGAAATATTTTTCTTTCTACAATTCATATATATTTCTATGTTTTCCTTTAGTGGATTTGAAATAATCCTATTTGCTAAATTGCAGCATTATTTTACCTTGCTACCTTACAAACTAGTGATTAAATCATCCTTTAGTAAATATCAACAAATATTTTTTGTTGGACTATAGTTCCTCTATTTTAAGGTTTTAAGGATATTGTTTTACCCATCACCATGTCCATATGGCTAAATATATTTTCTAAGGAGACCTTGCTAAAGTGATAGAGTTAGATATGGTGGGTTGCAAGGAAAACCAATTGAAAAAAGAACCATCTAGGAAGGCAATGAAAGTGAATAGAGTCCCACCCAAAGATGATGAGAGGAATAGGAATTTATTGAGTTGGGATATCTCTAATATATTATCATTAAAATTAATATTAACATGATTGGTATCAGGAGAAACATAAGGGAATGTACATCTAACCTGAGTTGTTATAAACCCTTCATTAGGAAACTCAATCCACCTCCCTATTTTAATAAACCACCTCATACAAATCTTAAAATAGATTTGGATAATGTTGCTATGGATAAGCTATATCATTACCATTAGGAGAACCACTCTGAGAATACCTTCCCGCAATATCAATAAGCCATTAATTTAATAGAAAATTGATTCATAAATGAATATTTCCTTGAAGAAACCCCTATATCCCCTCATGAATATTTTTTTTCTTGAGACTTACAATGACAACATATCAAAGAATATTAGGTGATTTTTTTAGGGTATTTTCTTAATAATTAATATAGAAATAAATTGAAGTACCCACCATAGGGAGACAACCGTTGCAAAGTAAGGGTTTTTCTCCAATACTCCAAACCCAAAAAATATTGAGCCTATAGTTACAACAAAGGATCCCTTGCATGCAACACAAAATGATCTCCTCGTGACATCACATCCCTCACCTATAACATACCCAACTCCCTCAATGACTTACAGAGGTTATGGGGTACCCAAATTTTTCTTTTTTCATTTTACTATCTTTACAATAAGTTAGGATTCCACTTTGTCATATACCCCTATTAAATCTATCCTAACCACACTTACAAAAACCTATTTTCATTTCTCCTACATTTTGCCAAACACTTTACATGCAAACCTTTCTTCAAATACTATTTATACAACAAATTAAGTAGTATTTTCTTGTATACATTTTGTCAAATAATTTGTATGAAATCAAATTAGAAACATTGGTCTAATTCCACTTATAACATACTAACTGAAATATACCACTCAATCATGCAACTTTTGATTTTTTTCTTTGAGGTATTTTATCAAATATTTTGTATGCAAATTGTAATAAAACACCTTTAACACATTTATTCAAATTATTTGCATGGAAATAGTCATATATTAGCTACAACAATACTATCCCCAATCACAAAACAACATTTTAATTGGGTAATTTCATAAAAAAAATTATATGCAATGAATTTATAAACCATTTAGGCATTTCTTCAAATACTTTGCATGCAAACTAGTATAGTGAATTCCTCGGGGCATATCTTCTAAAATATAGAAGTCCAATTTCTAAAAATAGAACCAGGTGATTAGTGGGAGTTCCCCTCACTATGATTCATATTTCAACCTCTAAAGCCTCACACATGAAACTTTATATCATAAATGCTAGCATGAAATGATACCATGTAACTTTCTTATTACATGTCTCCTAAAATATCATATCTCCTAAAATATATCATGTAAATTTCATATGTTGCTTCATCTAATCATATCTCCTAAAATACCATGAACCAATATATGAAAGTTGGTCCATATGATCAAACCTCTCACTATAATCCAAATTTCAGATTTTAAAACCTCCCAGAAGAAAATTTATAGGATAAATGCCAACATGACCTATTTGATGCACAAATTTAGGATCATTTAGGAATATTGACTTCCTCTAATCATATATCCTAAAATATCATGACAAGATGTAAAATTTCGACCAAATGATCTACGATATTTCACCTCACTATGATCCAAGTTTCAACTTATGGAACCTCCTAGAAGAAATTTATAGCATAAATTCCAACATGACCTATTTAAAGATTCATTTCGGAAGCCTGACTTCCTCTCATAATATTTCCTAAAATTTCATGACCCAATATTTGAAAATTGGACCAAAGGATCAATAAGATTTCCCCTCACCATGGTCCAAGTTTAATCTTATAGAACCTCCCAGAAGAAAATTTGTGGCATAAACATGAGCAATTGTAATCACAGAGCCTTGCATGCCCACATGAAATGTATTAACTTGCACATCAAAAATCATGACATATTTCTTACATCCTCAAGGTAGATTTCCAATTTACTCCATAGAACAATCAAGGCATTTTTTCCTATAATGATTACCTACATTAGATTGGAAAATAAGTGTTAAGGAATTTTTCCCACTATATGACTTGACACCCATGGTGATACACTTAGACATATGCACCCCTTCCATTGGAGCTCTTCTAGCTACATTTGTAAATATTTTAATTATGGTATGCTCATCTTTTGTGGTGTTTTGGACAAAAATGTAGCTCTAGGTACCAAGTCTATAGAGAATTCAATGTCTCTTTTAGGCGATAACCATGGAATTTCAATAAACATATCTTAAAATTCCTTAAGTGCTTCATGGTCCTTCAAACTTGGTGCTTAATCCTTATCCATATCCTCCATGTGGGCTGCATAAATTTGGCACCCTTCCCCAAGATTATTTTTCAGCTATATAGATGATATTTCTCTAATATAAATTGGCCTTGGCTTTCACTGCATTTGCCTTTATTTCCCTTCTTAATCCAAGAAAGTGAATGTTTTTTTGTAGAATTCTAGTAATTCATGATTATTTCCATTCAATCCATGCCAATTAGGAAATCATATGACCTTAGTGATATTATGTTTAAATCTACATTTGTGTCTAGCCCATTCATATTGATGGGACATTCCTTCACCAATTCATTTATTTTTATTTTTTCTCTTGTAGCTAACTGAACTAACCAAGTCTTGTTATGCTTGTTTTTCCTCAAATTAAAATTTTCAACCAACTTATGATCAAGATAAATATGGCTAGCTCCAAAATAAATTAAAATGTCAATGGGTTGATTATTTAGCTTACATTCCACTTCAACCATGTGTGCCTGGTGTTTGGCTTGTTTGTTGTGTAATGTTGCATATATTTTGGGAATTATTTTACCCATAACCTCTATTGTAACGTCTCTTTGGATATGATGTACAATCTTCATTTTTCCTTATTTGTGTGGGAGATCCCTATATCGATGCTCTCCTCCACAACCTCGAAAACTAATGGGTTGAAATTTCGGTATCTTGTTCAAGAAATTAGCCCCCTTTGGTTCATTATGGGCTAGTTGAATTTGTTGATTTGCTTGAGAATTTTTCTTAAAGAGTCATGGTTTGAACCCTTTTTTCTTTTTCTCCACCTTGTTTCTTTTCTTGTCATCCCAATCCCTTTGGAAAGTTGGTTTATTTATGCCCTGCTCATAGAGGTACTTTTCCTTCCTCATAGCTTCATCCCAAGTCTTTGGTTCATCAGATTTCATCATGTGACCATAGAATGGTGGTAATACACACATATCTTTGTATATTCAACTTTTCATCTCTCATAAAATGTATATACCATAGTAACCAATGAACTTTCAACTATATTCCTCCATTGTCAAGTTCCCTAATTTGAGTTCAAAAAACTCTTGCATTTTTCTCTCATAATAATGTTCAGAAAAGTACTTCCTTTGGAAGTAATTTTAAACTTATTACATGAAATCCTCTTTTCATCAAGATGTTTCACTTCCTTGAGTTTCTCCCACCATAAATTTTCTTTCCCCTTTAAGTGATAAATGGAAATTTGTACCTCTAAATTGGAGTAATAATCATGTAGTTTAAGATACTTTCTCATTTCCAACAACCAACCTTCAACCTCTTCTACCTTCTTATGCTCACCATTAAAGGTGGGTGGCTTTAGTTTTTTGAGTTACCTTTGCAAACTATCCAAGTCTAGTTTCCTTATTGACTATGTTACTGGTGACATGCTTAACTACTTTCTAACCCTAAGGAAACATAGGATCTCTTAGTGGGATTTCTTGTTGTATAATGATGATGCCCAACAATACTCCTATAGTTATTTGAACCCCTAACATCTTTCCCCCTAATTCATTAGTGGCATTTCTCTACATACTGAGAATCAGGCCCTATATTGTCCATTCTCCTTTATAATTTTTCAGGCTCTATAAAATCCAGGTAATAATTTCTTGTCATTCTCTTATTAGCTTTTCATTATCAGCTTTATAGTTGAGAACCTTTATTTTTAGGCTCCTTACAATTTTGATTGGATCTCTATACTCTAGCATATCCCTTCCATGTCCATTTGACTATGTTCTGGCATAACCCATGTAGTTCATGGCTCTAGCCTCTTCTTCATGGTTGTAGGACTCCTCAGCATCCCCCATACTCTTGATCCTCATGCTGGTCCTACCTTATATGCCACTTGTTACTTTCTTTTGAAAATATCAAGAGATTTCATATCTTAATCCAAAACTCTAGGTTGGTAGGTGTATTATCCTCATTGATAGTTTTCTATTAACTACTTTAACACTCCAATCTGGCTCTAGTTTCTTAGTTATGACCTATTGAAGTGATTTTGTTTTATGTCCTTTAGTTTCACTATTATATTCAGTTTTAATTCCTTTACAACAACCCCCTGGACCAATCTAATTCACTTGTAATTGTATCATGTAATTTTCTCATACATATATAACCCCTATGTGTGCCTCCTATTTCCCTAAGAAAATAATTAAACTACTTGTATTTTTTATTTTCCCAATTCTCATTGAGCTCAAACTACCATGTGTCACCCTCCTCAATACCTGGCATGCATGCACCCTTCCCCTTCACATTCAACAAGGCCCTTTGTTATGTTTTAGCACAAATTTCAAAAAATATCCCCTCCAAGTCCTTTCATTGGTGGCGTCATTGACTGGAATCTCTAAATATCAACATCTCGACATAGAGTTCCCTTAACTTCCCCTTTTCTTAGTTGAAAACACGTGAAATCTGAAGGCTTGAGATCTAATGGTGTCCTCTCCCATTCCATGTCATATCGACATATATGCATTGGGGTTTTCTTGTTTCACTTTGTTCCAACCTTCATTAAATGTTTTGATATTTGAGGTACCAGACACAATAATATCCACCCATTGTACTATTTTCTTCAAGTGGAACCCACCAATCCATGTCATCTCGGTGCCTTGACATTAGGATTTCTCTCCTCACTTTCAATACAACATAAATTGTAATGTTGAGGTTTGAGACCTCATACCAGTGGTTTCCCTTCACCATACTCCATGTTCGATGTAGAGCTCATTGATCCATGTCATCATGGTGCCTTAGCATCAACCTTTCTCACCTCGCTTCAATTCCAAAAAAAATTGAAATGTCAAGGTCTTAGATCCAAGATCCACAATTTTCCTTCACCATACTATGTGATTAAGGAGAATCTCATCAATCCACATCATCTCGATGCCTCTCCCTTGAGGTTTCATTACTTCCTCCATTCCAATATCGATTAGAAGTGTCAAGGTCTAATGTTCGAGACCCAATAGGGCCCACCTATATATGTCACTTAGCTCGACATATGTCACATTATGATGACATCATCATAATTTCATGCCAACATCAAATGCCACGTCATTTTTCCAAGAAAATTACCATGTTAGTGCCACATGTTCTCGTGCCTATGTGGCTCGGTCAAGGCTTGCTACATGTCCTGATAACTCATATGCTCGACGTGTGACTGTTATTCCACCTCAACCAAAATCACTGGTATCACAGACCCCTAGTAATAGTTTCAAATTTGTGGGAGGGAAGGGCCTGCAATTAGTATCAGTCGTCGATCAAGGTTGGGTATTTTGGTGCTAATCCCAACTACACCCCCTACCCCCCTTGTTAAAGGATCACAATTACTCTTGATCACCCATTTGCAATGGTCCATGGGGCACAACTTTACACCATACCCCCAACCTGACCGTTAAATTTTGACCATGAAGGGGGCCTCGCAATCAATCTCAACCACTCATGTGACTCGCACTTTTGTCCTTTGATCTGATAATCATCATTTATTTTCACCTAGTTAACTTGCATGCAGTTTAACGTATACTTCATGGGAGAAAAGTTAATACCAATCTCCATGTGCACTGTCTAGGAGTGATTTCATCCCATTTTAAAGGATTTATAACTCACTTTAAGCGTGAGGAGAAACCATCAATATTTAAAATTACTTAACATGTGGATACCACCTATAATTTTCCCCTATTTAGCATTTTTCATCAAATTTTCAAGGAAGTGGTCGAAATTTTGGGGATTTTTCCAAATTTCCCCATATTCTCCATGGTCAGCTTTGTCTTTGGCCCCTTTATTCCCAGAGTTGTATCTTGGTTAGCTAAATCATCCAATTCTAAGCTTGGATTCATCCTTAGAAATTTCCTAAAATTTCCTCAATTTCCTTGAATTTCTTAGAAATTACCCCAATTCAATTTGGGGCATTTCGAAACACTTGGCATGCATTCTCCTACCATCATTTATCAAACACTTCACTTGCAACCTTTGTACACCATATATTTTCTTGTCCAATACAAGCCCGATGTTGAAATCTAGGCTCTAATACCACCTGTAATGTACCCCCAGCCCACTATTAGCTTATTCTAGCCTACAACTGAGGCCCAATTATGTTCTAGCTACCCCTAGTAACTTGTGTTTGAAACTCCCCCCTTATTATTGGAATTATGGTATGTTTCCATACATAACTAATTTCATGCTAATATGCAATGCATATACACAAATGTATTTAAATTAAGATTCATATGCATTTCACAACAATATATGAATTATTTTCTATGGAAAAAAATCACTCACAAAAATTTATAATACTTATCTTTCTATTGATTGGTTGTAGGCCTTCAATATTCCTCCTAGCCATAAACCATGATGTTATTTTTTTGTCATCAGTGGGTCACCCCCAAGCTAGGGCTCACCCCAATCTTAGCACATGCTTTGTACCAACAACTAGCCAAGGTACCAATGACAAAAAATTTCAACCAACAAGCTCACATTCACCATCAACCTGAACCAAAGTGGTGCACACCCTTTTCTACACTTATAGTCCCTTGAGTTGTGCCATCAAATTCAAGAGCATCTAACTCATCCAAACAAGAATTTTCCAGAGTTGTATGGCTTGTAGGAGTTCCACTTCCCTCATGGGTATTCTAGGTACCTTTCTAGTCCCTCACACATACAAGGTACCAAACATGACAACCTCCAACCAGTAGGCTCACATTCCCCATCAGCTTGCACCCAAGTGGTGCACACCCTTCTCTACACTTTTAGTTCTTCGGGTTGTGCCACCACTTTCTAGGGTGTCTTACTCATCCATACAAGAATGTTCCAAATCCCTACGACTTCTAGGAGTTCCCTTGCCCTCATGGGTCTTCCAAGTACCCTTACAAGCTTTCATTTCATCATTCTCACCATGATTTTATGGTCATCTGCCAGAATGAATCCCTAATTATCCCTTCATAGTGACAAAATCACTTTTTATATACATGCATATCTTATCCCGCTTGGAAATTTTCTCGAAGCCACTCAATGGTCCCTTGGGTATATGCATGTGCACTTTTTATGATTATTAAATCATATGTGCCTATTTTTACTTATCCATGGAGTATCAACCTGCCATACTGGTTTCTTTTTTTTGGTTTATGACCATTATATTTATTAATATGCATTTGTTGTCATAATTTCATTTCCTATCCTTCTAGCCTCAAAATATAAAACATGTACACACGGGCATAGCAACTTGAAAACAAATAACTCCCATGCAAATAGGCACAATGCCCCCCATAACACATTTAAACACATGCACATGGCCACAACGGCCCTCAAAATATGTCCTCGACTCACTAGCCTATTTAGTACATTCTGGCTCACCATCCTAGTTCTGCATATACATGTTATTTACTTTTGAGGGGTTGAGTAGGGGTGTTACATCACAAAACCTATCTTCCTAGACTATATCTCAAAAAGTATAATGAATCAAAACCTAAAATTTTGACCACATGTACCTTGATACTTTTCCACGGTCTCCTCAAAATTTCGATGTTATAGAACTTCCACGATGTCTTGATTGAAGAAAAAAACCTAGGATCATATGCTATTGAAAACTAATACTATGAACCAATGCCTTGAAAATGATTAAAAACCAATGAATAATAGTCCACTTTGAGGGGGAATCCTCATTTTATAATAATTCCAATACACAAGCCAAGATATAATGATATACAAATGAATCTTCTTTATTATAAATAGGAAATAAAGTAGCATGATGTAACCTACCACTAAGCCGACCTAACCATAATTAATAAATTTATAATGAATGTTTATTAGTCCCTTAACATAGGGGCCATAAAGCATTAACACATAAGATAACAAAGCACCATGCCTATAGAAAAAATTTAATTAATGCACGCAAGTGACATATGCTTTAATGTGGGAATACAATATAATGGCATTGATACCTCTTAAAAATCATGAAAGTAATCAATTGGCTTAGATGAAATAACCAACTTATGCATGCAATATGAATTGTGTTGCAATGCCCTTGGATAATTTCCTTGGCCACCCAGACCCACAAGATTTCTTTACTCATTTAACACATGTGAGGTTGAATTTAACCTCCAGTATAAGTGAATTATAGAATTAATTTGCAACTATAAAATTAGTAGTGGAAATCATAATGTATATTATGAATTGTTTGATCACTCATTGAATTCAATGCATTAACAAATGTAAAAACATTACACAAAATAAAACCATGAATACTTACGTGAAATAATGTCATGTCCACTAAATTGGGTATTGATGAGAAATTTTCCACTCATCTATAACAATTTGTTATGGATTCTACCCCCAAGGTACACCATGATATCACTAGTTTGAAGGAATCTCTTAACGGGCTCTAAACTCACTCAACTCAGCAAGCCATCTACTCACTGTAGAGATATCTAGGCCTTATTCTAGAAATCAATATAGCCATGAAAATATTCTCCACCATGCCACACAACTTAATGAAGACTTCCTCCTTCTCTATTCAACAATCCCTCAAAGTAATCTTCCCTTATATTACCCTTCAATGTGTAGAAAGAGTCCAATCCATTATCCACCTTCTAGTAATAACCTTGGGTAAAATACAATTTACCTCTAATAGTCAATTAGTAGTAATAACAAGGTTGTGGGTCTAAAAAAATTTCCTCCATTATGGGCATTCTAGGCATGATATCTATCTCCAACCATCACATTTTCTTCCACATTTTCAACAACAAGCTTCCATAACTTCTATAGGTTCCCACTAGCCACAAATAAATGGGAAATTCTTACCATAATAATCATGACAATCATAAAAACAAATCAAAACGAAGGAGGAAACATCCTCGTAGCATTGGAGCCACTCCCCTCTCCATCTCCCCATGAATGGTTTCCTAAACATAATGGAATAATTCATGGAAAAGATAATGGAAGACATTTTCTTGCATGAAATATACTCTCTGATGAAGGATATAACACTTGTACTTAGTTCACTTTAACAAGTCAAATATTTATGTGAATGCTAAAAGGAAACATTGGAAATATAAGCTAGTACTTCCAAAGGAAAATGACAACTTAAAATCACCCAACATTCATGTTTCCTCTCCCCTTCTTGTGGGATCATTATCCCCTTATTTCTCCTTGAAGCAACCATTTTAGAGGATATTATATTATTATCCACCCTTCCTTTTTATACATTTCTTTACAAATACATGAGCATATTGTGGAAAATACACCCATAACATTACAAACCCATCCCACCAATAGAAATCTTATGCATCCACTAGTTGGGCCTTGGTCTTAAGCTGCCTACACTAGAAATATTTACAATGAATTTCTTTTATACTATTGGATTATATCTCATCCCGCATGACTCATAATCCTCATTATATAAATAATATATTATTATTACATTTTATATTCCAAGGGTCTAAAGTAGGATATTACATGTAAGGGATGAACACGTCATTGAGATGATTTAAACTTTGGTGGGGGAATACATTGATGCCACCTTTGATTTACCAACCAACCAAACCCCAAAGGAAAGGAAAGGGATGATATATTATCATTCGTAAGTAGTTCACACAGGAAAATGCATGCATGCAAACCACATAGAGAAGGGAAAGGAAAGTCGATCAATAACCTAATAACCACTCAAACATATGTTAATAGTGGAGACACTCCCTTCATGGGCATCCTCATTGGGATAAGTATCATGGTATATTGTATCTTATACATTGTCACAAATCAATCTCAACGGATAAAGTGGGATAAGATGAAATGCTATTTTTATAGTTTTGAACTCTACTCTAAGACACCATAAGATAGAAATGTCCATCATTTTTACTCTCTCTCTCTCTCTCTCTCTCTCTCTCTCATATACACACATACACATGTCACACAAAGGAGGCAGAGGAAGGCCAAGCAAGTAAGCATAGTCGCCATAAAACCAATAAAGCATTATGTTAGTAAAGACACATCACACACCTTCATTCTTCCTTCCTCGTTGCAATTAATTCCCAACCAACCTCCATTATCCATGCCTTACTCTTGTCCTTTCATAGAAATAATAATACCTCTTCATGTTTTATAGATACATTTATCCTTATATCCCACTTTACTAACAAGAAAATATTAAAATGTTTGGAGATATCTTTATTTCATGAGGCATTGGAAGCCATGTTTATGTTATAGTTGGGAAGGCATTTTAAAGGACGATTTAGAGTTCATTTTAACAAGGTAAAGCTACATAAAAATGTGGCCCTACCTTTGTTGAACATGATAAGTGGTTGTAAAAAGAATGTAAATTGCAACAATTTCATCCTTCTTGAGGAGGCCATAGGTATATTTAATGATTGAGCATTCCTTGTGGCTAAGTAAACAAATCACACATTTGTTTCCTATAGCTCCTCCAAGGATATCAATGCTTCCATACATGGTAACTCTTTGGAACCCCATAGATAGAAACCATCTTTTTCCAACTTACACATGCTTGTAAAAGGGCATTCACCATTAAAAACCTACCATTGAGAAAAAAAGTATGTATAATAAATTTTCAAACATAATTTAACAAGATCAATGAACTAATAAGAAATTGTAGAAAATAACTAGCTTGCAAGGGAAGGAACTATTAAAATATATAATGACAATAAGAAAGTATAGAACACTATAGAATTCAATAAGTTTTCATCATAGCTAAAATGGACAAGTGGCATAACCATGGTCTTTGAATGCGGATAGATATTAACTCAGGTATGAAGTTGGTGGAATGAAATGCAAAAAACTTAACTCAAAACATAAAAAATAATATTTCGCAAATATTCAATATTCATTAACTTAATGAGCAAATTTTACTTTTTAGTTTTAAACCAATATAAAAGTGTGAATATTTAGTGTTTGATACATAAATTGTCGTGGATGTTCCACTAGACAGTTCGTCACAATAGATCAAATAAAATTATATTTAAAATATGAAATTCTACACTATTACAGTTTTATTTCTTTTTTTAGGTTTATGGATCTAAAGGATATTGTTAATAGTGCATGCTTGTGAATTAAAAATTATGCAAAAAATAAGAAAGCAATGAAATAAACGATCACACACACATTTGACACAAGATATGATCTAGGAAATACTTTCGGGAGAAAAACTCAACTGGAAGATAAGGCCTATCTGCTCTCTTTCTCTGAATAGAAAAATGTCTATGAGTACAAAGAAGTATGGCATGTGGCCTGTGGGATACTACAATGCACAAGTCCTCTTTGTGTGCTCTATCTCATGTCCCTCTTGGATATTTTTTCTCGACTATGGAACAAATGCATTTGAAATAATGGAACCCCTTTTCCTCCTAATGGCCTAGTTATAACACAGCGCGATAGCCTATTAGTTATTATGTTTGACTACCTCAACTCTTAACCACATTTACAATAAGATTGTTCTAAATTATTTTACATCATAATCACGTTTCTAGCCCTTTTTCCTTGAAGAATGGGGGTTTATGTGACATCTTCTCGAATTATGGTCAACACAGGAAGGTTAACTTCTGAGTGACATAACTTTCATGTACATAATCTGATTGACACAATCCATGCCTCATTAGAAAGGCCTCTGTGTGTTGAATAGGGAAAAAATGTGTGGCACTAAAGCAATAAATTTTTACCCCTAAAAATTTCATTTGATGCCTCAAAATGCTCCCAGAACGTTTCAAACCCCAATTTGCCAAATTGGGTCCCACTGGTAAAAATGGTCATGATAGTTGATTCATCCACTTTTTTCACTCTGAAAGAATCGAGATGGATGACAAACGATATAATGATCCAACCCAAATCAGTATTAGACTTATCTTTCGGTCTCTCACATAATAAAATTGATGTATTTATAAATAATGAGAAATAGCTTACAACCATGGAAAATTTTAAGATGGTTTATTCTTTATTAATTTATGTGTAGTTTAATTCTTCTACATTTTGGTTCTTTTGTTGGTAAATTTTATTTGAAAATTGATAGGGATTTGTTGGAATCAAAAGTTTGAGTTATGTAGTCTGCATAATTTGAATATGGAACACTATAAAATTCATTAAGTTTTTGTCATAGTTGAAACGGGACAAATGGCATAACCATGGTCTTTTGAATGTGCATAAATATTAACGAGTAAAGTTGGTGGAATTAAATGAAAAAGACTTAACTCAAATTATAAAAAATAATATTTTGCAAATATTCAATGTCCATGAATTTAACGAGTAATTTTTACTTTTTTACTTTTAAACCTAAGATAAGATTGTGAATAATTAGTATTAAAGTTATCTTTATATCTTACATATTGAAATTGATGTAATTTTAAACAATGATAAATAGCCTACAACCATGGAAAATTTTAAAATGGCTTCTTCTTTGTTATTTTATGTGTAGTCTAATTCTTCTACATTTTGGTCTTTTTTTGTAAATTTTATTAAGAATTTGTTGGTATCACAAGTTTGAGCTATGTAATCCACATAATCTAAATGTTCCAAGAATTTTGGTGTTGAATCTACAAATAAATTCAAAAAGAAATTTTAAATAATGAAAAATCACTATCTCACAAAAAAAATTATACCATCAAATAAAAATATAAAAACAAAAATATAAATAATTAGAATGTATGCCATTAATCAATATAGTTATTCCAAATACATAAATGATTTCTAATTATGATTTCTATAATTAGAACTAAATTATCGTTATCATGAACCACCAACTCTCAAGGAAGTGAACTTTTAACATTCATAGCATTTTTGGCATCCTTAACTTGTTCAAGTGTTTGCTTTAGAAAACGACATGCATTTAGGAATTTTACATAATTCATATAAAGTAGATAGAGAGAAACATGTTTTTGTCCCGGGACTATTGTAATTGATATGCATTGGAATATGAGCGGATATGCTGTGGAATATGAGCCATCTGTAGCGACTAAAAATACTTTAACCAAAGTCGTATTGCATGTATTGTAAATAACCCTTTGTTAACCTTATTAAACACTAAAACAGTTTCTTGTTAGCCAATAAAACATTTTGAGTTCTTACCAAAAACTAAACTTAAAAATGCATACTATCAAGTCATTTTTCAATAATTTACTAATAATTAAAAATGCATACTATCAAGTCATTTTTCAATAATTTACTAATAATTAGGATAACCTCAAATGCTTTGAGTTTGCACTTGCTTCCACGCCACTTTTATGCATGTACGCTTGCCACCACCTTTGTCTACCTGTAACAAGTGTCATACACTTGCCACTGCTTTTGTCTACCTGTAACAGGTGTCATACACTTGCCAACACTGTCATTGTTGTACCGAAGCCCTATATCCCCAAGCTAGAAGAATTTTTTTGTTGTTGTACAACTATGTTAACAACCAGATTTCGTCTAGATAGCTCCATGCTCTGCATCGATGTTAACATATTTCTATTTTTTAGATAGTTGGAGTAGCAAGACAACTTAGTGGTGGAGGAACCAGATATTGGTGTAGCAACCAAATAAATAAAACTAATTTGTGTGTATAGGATACACATGTTGCAAAATACAATACTGATGTTGTAGATTGGAAATATGGAAATATGTTGCACACATATGCCAACATTCTTATTTATTGGGAATTGGCTAGTTGCAGAAATTTTAAGTTTTCTGTATTTAATTTCCTAGATTTTAGTCTAAGCTGCTAAATATGTTTGTGTTGACCGGCCATGTATCTAATTTCATAGACTTTAATGTAAACTTCTAAATATGTTTGTGTTGACTCGCTATGCCTTATTGTTTTAAGGTTGCTGATTTTTAAATATTCCTTCAAGATTCTACTGTGAATGCGTATTAAACCATGTAAAATTGCAAATCTTCTAAAGGACGCTAGATACTATTTTCTGCCAGTCTTCATTTGTGAAAAAAGAGCTTTGTTAAATAATATTTTACCAAAAAATGCATAAACAGTAGTGAAGTCGAAGCCGAATCCAAATAATCCTCTGTTTGTTGGCGTCAAGTTGTGCAATTCCCTCTTTGCAGCCTGTCCAATCTGAATAATCCTCTGTTTGAGTTGAAAATAATTAATATTATTTTACATTAATGGAGAAATGGTTACACAAGTTGTAACGTATCTCCTTAGTTTAGGATTAGTTCCTACAATTTAGGAGTTTGTTTGCAACTTCCTAATTCCTAGTGTTGTACTTAATGATGTAATTCCTCATTCATGATGTAGAGTAAACTCAGAGTGTTCTCTCTGTTTGAGTGCAGTCTCCAGGTGCAGTACTCACCTGTGAGCTGCAACTCCTTCTTTTTCAATTCAGTGTCATTTTTATCTTGGTATCGGAGCTCAGAGTAGGGACAGCCTTATTTTTTTTAGGATGCATCATTGATTACAGAACTGTAGTGGCAGAAGAGCTTACAGAAGTTTTTCGTAGATTCAGGTGGACTGCAGTAACACCTGAAGACAGGTCTCAGATGAATGATTATCTCTGAGCAGAAGAAAGGGTTGGCGCGGTTTTTTCGCGAACAGTCGCGCCATTGGCACGGGTTTCAGGAAGATAAGCGCGCCAGCGCGCCAAAATACGCGAGTGGTGCGGAAGTACACGCAAAAAGCGCGCCAGGGCTGGTAACTCGCGCGGATTTTGATTTCGGCGCGGATTTTTCGCATCAGAGAAGCGCCAGGGCTGGGACTCGCACGCATTTTGATTTGGGCGCGGATTTTTTCGAATCGAATAAGCACCAGCCTCTTTCTCTTTGGGAAGTTCTGCAATTTTTTTTTTTTTTTGCAGATCGGCCCTACCCGGTGGTGGCAGATCGGACTTGCCCGGTGGTGGCGCATTGAAGTTCCTGATTTGCTCGGTGGCAGCAGATCGGACTTGCCCGGTGGTGGCGCATTGAAGTTCCTGATTTGCTCGGTGGCAGCAGATTGGACTTGCCCGGTGGTGGCACATTGAAGCTCCTGATTTGCTCGGTGGCAGCAGATCAGATTTGCCCGGTGGTGGCACATTGAAGGTACAGATTTTTTTTTTGGAAAACAGTGGTCAGGATCTGGTATGTGGTGATTTTTTTTTAGTGTGTCCTGCAATTATTCAGTTGGGTAGAATTATTCATCAGAGGATCAGAAATTTTATCAGTCCAATATGAATAACAGTATAGAATCGTATCTCCACGAGTCTGGCAAACTCGATGGATCGAATTTCTCCAACTGGAAATTCAAGATACAAACTTTACTTGAAAGCGCAAATGCGTGGTCGATCGTTACAGGAAGTGAGCTGAGACCAGGATCAGCTGCACAAGAACAAGACTGGGATAAAAGGGAGACAAAAGCAAAGGTCATATTGAAGATGTCCGTCAAGGACAATATTATCCCGCATATTAGAGACTGTAAATCGGCCACTGACATTTGGACGATGATTAAAAACCTATACCAGACACATAATACAAATCGTGTCTTGTCACTCAAAGGCAAGCTGTTTGCGATGAAGATGGAGGAGAATGAGTCCGCCGCTGGATTCATTGCGAGAGTCAAAGACCTGAAGGACAGATTGGGAGATATCGGAGAGAAAGTTTCCGATTCAGATCTGGTCACGATCACATTGAATGGAATGACATATGAATATCAGATGTTCATCACAGGGTTGGAAGCAAGGGAGAAAGCCCCTACGTTTGAAGAGTTGACAGGGATTCTGCTACAAGAAGAAGAGCGACGACAAAATCTGAAATCACAGAGCAATGACCTTGCTCTGATGGCGAAAAGGCGACAGTACAGAGGGAAGAAGCCACAGCAGCAACAGCAACCACAGCAGCAGCAGAAAGGAGCCAACACATTTCAGAAGAGACCATTTAAAGGTATGTCTGCTAATAATTTTCCCAGCAAGAAATGTTTTTACTGTGGAAAACCTGGTCATGAGATTAAAGATTGTTATAAGAGGCAGGCAGACGAAGGAAGAAACAAACAGAGAAAACATAAGGGTTACTTTGTTGAGGAAGAAGAGGACCATAGCCACGAACTTCGACTATTTACAGCCGATTGTGCCCTTTCAGCTTCAAAGGGAGATGAGGACGACATATGGTATGTCGACTCTGGCGCATCCTCACATATGATTGGTAAGAAGGACTGGTTTGAATGTCTTGAAGAAACTTCATGTGGGTCGAAAATTTATTTAGGGGATGATAGTGGATATGAGATCAAAGGATATGGTGACATTCCGGTAAAAGTACCTAGCGGTAACATTAGACACCTTAAAAATGTATTGTATGTGCCCGGAATTAAGAAAAATTTGATCTCTGTCTCAATGATTACTGATCAGGACATGCAAGTTCAATTCTTTAAGACTAACTATGTCATAAAGGATAGCCAGATGGAAACAGTTGCAACAGGAGTGCGCATGGGGAGCTTGTACAGATTAGACGTGAAAAGTATGACAAAGCAAGCAATGGTTGCAACTGGATCGACAGCTGAAGATCTCTGGCATCAGAGATTTGGCCATCTTAATCTGCAAGACCTCATCTTACTTCAGAGAAAAGGTATGGTTGATGGACTCCCTATTTTCCATAATGTTAAGTTGGATTGTGATGGATGTGCATTAGGGGAAATGCATAGAGAAGAGTTCCCTTTGCATGTTAATGGAAAAGAAAGAGATATCTTAGAACTGGTGCATACAGATATATGCGGACCTATGCAGACTAGGTCACTAGGAGGTGCATATTATTTTCTCTTATTTACAGATGATTGCACTAGGTTCTCATGGATATACTTTCTGAGTAAAAAGAGTCAAGCCTTTCAGTATTTTAAAGAGTTTAAATCTATGGTAGAAAACCAGACAGGAAAAAGGATAAAAATTCTCCACTCAGATCAAGGGGGAGAATATAGGTTGGGAGAATTCATGAATTTCTGCAAGCAGCATGGGATTATTCAACAGTTCACAGTGCCCCACACTCCTCAGCAGAATGGAGTGGCAGAACGAAAGAACAGAACTCTTGTGGAGTGCGCAAGGAGCATGCTTCAAGGTAAGGGTCTATCAAATGGTTTTTGGGCAGAAGCTATTAACACTGTTGTATATTTAAAGAATAGGAGTCCTACTAAATTTCTAGGCTTCAAAACCCCCTTTGAAGCATTGTTTGGATTCAAACCAGCAGTGAGTCATTTAAGAATATTTGGGTCAAAAGCTTATGCTCATATACCTAAGGCAGATAGGAAGAAGTTAGATCCAAAAGCCTTGAAATGTATCTTTGTTGGATATGGCATTGAGTTCAAGGCATATAAGTTATTTAATCCTGTGACTCATAAGGTTTTTGCAAGCAGAGATGTCATATTTCATGAACAGGTTGAAGAAGGAAAGGATGACTCTAACAGTGATTGGCACATTCCATTGCTAATGGAAGAAAATAGTGAGGATGATGAAGTGCAGGAGCAAAAACAAGAAGAAGAAGTAACAGGTAATGTAATCAATGATGCAAGCCCGGAGAAGGCTGAAATAGACAGATTTGAGGTAAGTCCCCTACCAAGGAGATCAAGTAGGAAGACTCAATTACCATCCAGATTGAAAGACTATGCATTAATGACAAACATTTTAAACATTGTAGAACCTGCAAATTATGAAGAAGCAAGTAAATTTGATGCATCGAGGGCTGCAATGTATGAGGAAATAGAATCAATAAACAGAAACCATACTTGGGATTTGGTTGAATTTCCTGAAGGTAAAACCCCCATAGGATGCAAATGGCTGTACAAACCTAAAATAAATGCAGATGGGAGTATAGAAAAACTTAAAGCTAGATTGGTAGCAAAGGGTTACTCACAGCAAGAGGGAATAGATTTCGATGACACCTTTGCTCCAGTAGCCAAATTAAACACCATTAGAATGCTAATTTCCTTAGCAACAAAACATAAATGGCAGCTACACCAGCTAGATGTTAAGTCTGCATTTCTGAATGGTGACTTGAAAGAAGAAATTTATTTAGTTCAGCCTGAAGGTTTTGTGAAAAAGGGGCAGGAACATCTTGTGTGTAAATTGAAAAAGGCACTTTATGGTTTAAAACAAGCACCCAGGTCGTGGTATGAGAAGATTGACTCATTTTTTGTACAACATGGCTTTCAT
The DNA here is from genome assembly GCA_034641835.2 of Pinus albicaulis. Taxonomy (NCBI): domain Eukaryota; kingdom Viridiplantae; phylum Streptophyta; class Pinopsida; order Pinales; family Pinaceae; genus Pinus; species Pinus albicaulis. The sequence goes on along the minus strand of CM076575.1, from coordinate 1,285,878,237 downwards.
AGGAGCTTGAATGATCCAAATCTGTATACCAAGTTTAATAAACAGAGGCAAATTATTTTGATTTCTTTGTATGTAGATGATATGATCATAACAGGGGATGCTAACAATCTAATCAAAGAAATCAAACAGCAGATGTCACAAGTGTTTGAGATGAAAGATCTCGGAAATCTCCATTATTGTTTAGGATTGGAAGTGTGGAAAGATTCTGGACAGACTTTTCTTACACAAGGGAAGTATGCCAGAAGCTTGCTGGAAAGGTTCAGAATGGAGCAGTGCAGATCAGCAGCAACACCATTGCAGCAGAACTTAAAGTTGAGCAGTGACGATGGCACTAAAGAGGTGGATGCCACTATGTATAGACAGCTAGTTGGCAGCTTGATATATCTCACTACAACTAGACCAGATTTGGCATACTCTGTTAGTATGTTGAGCCAGGTCATGTCGAAACCACTCGAAAGTCACTGGGTCGCAACAAAAAGTGTGTTGAGGTATCTTAGTGGTACTAGTAATTATGGTATTTTGTACACTGACACTTCTGATGTTACTCTAGCAGGTTTTTCAGATTCAGATTGGGCAGGTAACTTGGATGATCGAAGGTCTATCATAGGTTACGCTTTTAGCATTGGATCCGGGGTCATAGCATGGAGCAGCAAAAAGAAAAGTACTGTAGCCTTATCTTCATGTGAAGCCGAGTACCAAACATTGTGTGCAGCCACATGTGAAGCTATCTGGTTGAGAAGACTTCTCAACGATGCAGGAGAAGAACAGAAAGAATCAACTATCATCAAAACTGACAACCAGAGTACCATCAAGCTTGCATACAATCCAGTTTTTCATAAAAATACCAAGCACATCGATACTCAGTTCCATTTTGTTCGAGAGAAACTACAGTCAAAAGAGATATTTGTTGAATATTGTAAAACTTGTGACAATATGGCTGATATATTTACTAAGCATCTTGGGCGTGTAAAGTTTGAATTGTTTAGAAGGATGCTAGGAGTTCAGGATAATCCTTTCTCCATTAAGGGGGGAGTTGAAAATAATTAATATTATTTTATATTAATGGAGAAATGGTTACACAAGTTGTAACGTATCTCCTTAGTTTAGGATTAGTTCCTACAATTTAGGAGTTTGTTTGCAACTTCCTAATTCCTAGTGTTGTACTTAATGATGTAATTCCTCATTCATGAATGTAGAGTAAACTCAGAGTGTTCTCTCTGTTTGAGTGCAGTCTCCAGGTGCAGTGCTCACCTGTGAGCTGCAACTCCTTCTTTTTCAATTCAGTGTCATTTTTATCTGTTTGTTGGTGCCAAGTTGTGCAATGCCCTCTCTCCATCCTGCCGAGAATATTTCTGAAAGAATATGAGCAGAAGGATGAGTTATATGTTAGGATAAATCATACTATTGATTAGTTATCGCAGTGTATGTTGCAAAATTACAAATTAGTAATACTCTGTTGCAATTCCAAAAAATTCCACAAAAAATTCCAATTAATCAATGATGCGCCTATTAATTAACTTTGAAAACACTCAAAATGAATTTAACTCTCACGCCAGTACAACTTTAGTTTCTTACTCTATTTTTTATGTTTCTTTCATGGAATATTATCTTCTACTAAAAATGTTTTCTTCTCACTTGTTGTAACTTGTTTACAGGAGGAAAGTTCCACAATAAAGACCTTGTCCAGAAAGTGAAAAGGTATGTGTTGTGATACCTACCAAGATATGTGTGAAATGCCTTTGTCTTTGATGTTGTCGATTGGAATGTTGGTTTATATGTGCGAAATGTATTTGTCCATGATGTTGTTGATTGGAATGTTGAATTAAATGTTATAGCTCCTGCATCTACTCTCTTCGTTGCATGTATTCCTTTCTTAGCATAATGATAAATTATCACTGAGACTCATGGAGCACCAGAGACCAACACTTCAAGGCATGAAGGATTGGGACTAGTGAAGGTTGTGGTGGCTTAACGAAGTGAAAGATAATTGATCTTTTGGAATAGTCACTTTACACACCTCGAAGATTAAAACTTTGGGAATGCTTGATTCAGACACATGGCATTAATGCAAGCTCAATAAAGTATTTACTTTATTTAATTTTATTAAAAATTTATATTTTTAATTCTAATTATTATTAAATTCAAATAAAAAAGTAAACTCGACTTCTCTTTCAAATTTTAGTTCATTAAATGTGTCAACAAAAATTTATGGTCTGAATTAAAACCATAAGAAATCAATACCGAATTTTATTAGTGGTTGAAACTAGTTTTGATGAAACAAATGCTCCCAAAATATTATATGTGAGGTAATCTTTATCATATGGCACCTTAATATTGTGTATTTCAGAGCAACGGGAGAAAACACAGGGACAAAGAGACACACAGAGAAGAAATAATTTGATTATCATTCCTCTGAAAGTATGTGAGAGAAAAACAACAGTAGTAGAGTCATTCCCATACCACAGAGCAATCTCTATGATTAGATGAAAAACTAAATCGTGGGAAAAACAACATTATTATAGACAACTCAAGGGAACTAATCCTAAGATTGTGAGACCTCCAGAGATTTTTTTAGGGATTTGGGTTTGATCATAGAAAGACAGATATTAGAGATTTGGGTTTGATCATAGATGTAGGCAAAGCATGTAGTTATGTCTTGCATTACAGAAAAAACTACCTCACACAATAACGTATCGCGTGAATTCACAGTACACATTACAGACAACGCAAAAAATTCAAGATTATCAGCAATAGCAACCTCATTCATAGAGTCAACATGTGGGCTTATCCCCTCCTGTTGTGTTTAAGTTGCAGCTAAAAGCCAGTAAAATATTTTAGTTTGCACTCTCATGGAAGAGCCTTGGCTAGATTCAGATCCATGTAGAACATGTAAATAAGCGAGTGATACTTTTTCTCCAATTCATAGAAGCACTTAAGATTCGTCGCGCTTAACACACTACAAAAAAGCTTGAACTGACTATGCAAGAGGTTATACAATAGAGTGTGTTACTATCATATTGAATTAAATCATCTTTGCTCACATTGCATATCTCAATATAGTCGCGAGGCACACAAGTGCTTGCAAGAAATACTATCATAGTTATGACTATGACAATTATGTTCATGGGCTTCATCCCTCTAATAATACCAGCAAAGAGTAAACTAAAATTGAGAAAAATATTCTCCTACATTGTATGTCTTGTAACCCGAGTACTTTTCGTGAACCTTGGGCTTACCTTGGACATTGTATTCGGTGTGGTTGCTCCCATGTTCGCCACTTGGATTTTCCAGCCTATGATTCTGCCACTTCTGACAATACAAATATATATTCAAAGGATCCTAACAAGAATATGTGAACTGGCTGCAGCCTTCTCTGCACATAATAATTTGAAGTCATGAGAGCAGTGATTGTAAATAAAAGCATGGGTTTGACGAAATGTTCATGGAATTTGAACATCACAGAAAAATAGAGTTGCGCGCTTGACAGAAAATATTGGTGTATATGGGTCGATTTCATTGCATAATTTTATTCAAAGTTTGGTCGTTGGACCTAATTCCAGGTGTTTGGAATCTGTAAATGGTCTGTTGTATAATCAATAATGCTTGAGATTAGGAAGCATTCCACCCTTGATGGTTGTTTTGTAAAAAGCCCAATTTTCAGTTGAGGATAAATTATCCCAGCGAACGCAATTTATTAGTTTGTTGACACTAGTTTTTCCGTGGATGGTTTTTCTAATGTTAATAAAAATAACCGAATTGTTGGTGACGTTAATTTTTGTTGGCTTTATTAGGCGCTACCATAGGAGATGTTTTCCAGTTTTTCCCTTGATCCTTGCCACACATTTCCAATACACCAAAATAATTATTTTTAGAATAACTTTACTTTTAGAAAAGGTTTGATTTTCTTTAAAATTAATTTTCATAATCTTAGACCATGTTTTAAATAAGAAAAATGTTTTAGTCTTGCTTAACTACATATTTTAATTGGATGACTTGACAAATATTTAAACCTAAAAGTTATTTTTAGCATAACTTTACGTTTTCAAAAGGTCTGATTTTATTTAAAATTAATTTTCATATTCTTTCTTAAAACGTGTATTAATAAAATAATGTTTTAATCTTACTTAACTGTATATTTTAATTGGATGATAGAAAATCAAAGATATTGACAAATATTCACGAGTCCTTCCAAAGCTTATTTTCTAGGCATGTGAACTACTGAAAAAGAGGCTTAAGTAACTAACATAATACTTAATTGCTTTAGTAAACTGTGTTGGAATGGCAGAAGAGACTACTTGAAATGGCAAAAGAGTAAAGGCACAATAAATACAATGATTTCACACAATAATATAAATATGAGTTGCAGCTCTATATTAATCTTTAATCACTCTAAATCACAATAAATACAATGAACCGGGTGAAGGGTATTTAACCAAAATTGGCATGCACACACTCTCACATGACTCCACTTGATCAACTCTTAATTAACTCACTCATCAAATATATCTATCACTCAACTCAACTAACTCACTTAATAGATTGTCTAACAATGCATGTGAGAGGGAATTATATATTTTAATACTCTCCCTTAATTACAGCCCTTAATTACAGTTGTTAAACTAAAACATAACACATGACAACTCAAATATGTCTGCTAGTCTATGTCTCAGCTAGGCTTACAACACCCAAGTTTCTTTTATGAAACTCGAACAAATCTACTGCTAATGGCTTTGTAAAGATATCATCCAATTGATCACTCGATTTACAAGGCTTCAAGTGAACTTTCTCATTGCTCACAAGTTCTCGAATAAAGTGATATCTAGTATCAATATGCTTTCTCTTTTGATGAAACACATTATTCTTGGATAGTGCAATCGCTGAAGTGTTGTCATAGTATATTGTTGTTGATCCTTGTTGGTTCTACTTGAGTCCATCCAATACTTGTCTTAACCATACTGCTTGACATGTTGCTGAAGTTGCTGCTACATATTCTGCTTCTGTTAATGATAGTGTCACAATAGGCTGCTTCTTAGATGCACATGTTATCGCTCATGAACCAAGATAAAACACATAACCGGATGTGCTCTTCTAATCATCCAAACTGCCTGCAAAATCACTATCTGTGTATCCAATTAATTCTTTCTTTTCTATACTTGAATACATTATGTCATAATCTCTAGTTCCTGCTATGTATCTCAGAATTCTTTTTCCAACACTCTAATGTGTGTTTTTTTGAGTCTCCATAAATATGGAAATCAAACTTACTCCTTGCATAATAGCTGGTCTTGTAGCTGTGAGATACATGAGGCTGCCAACCAATCTTTTGAATAGAGTTGGATTGACATCTGATCCTTTATTATCCTTATTTAACTTTGTACCTGTTGTAACTAGTGTAGGTATAGGTTTGCAATGATCCATCCTAATTCTTTTAACAAATTTCTTGCATATTTATTTTGACAAATAAAAATTCTTTTTTCAGATTTCTCAACTTCAATGCCAAGAAAATATTTCATGAGACCAAGATCTGTCATCTCAAATTATTTCATGATAGCTACTTTAAATTCATCTAACTCAAGATCACCTGTAAAAATCATATCATCAACATATAAGCAAATAATCAAAATATGTCCATGCCCATTTACCTTTGTGTATAAGGTAGCCTCAATGTTGCTTCTACAAAATCCATTCTTGATCATGTAGCTGTCAATTCTGTTATACCATGCTCTAGGTGCTTGCTTCAGTCCATACAACGCTTTCTTCAACCTGTAAACTTTATCTTCTTTACCTTCAACTCCATAACCTAGAGGTTGCTGCACATAAATTTCTTCTTCTAGAATTCCATTCAAGAAGGCTGATTAGACATCCATCTGATAAACTTTCCTTTTGTTCTGAGATATTGTGGCTAGAACTGCTCTTACAGTATCCAATCTAGCTACAGGAGAAAATGTTTCCCAAAATTCTATTCCGATTGCTGCGAGAATCCTTTTGTTACAAGTTTTGCTTTAAATATGTTAATCTCACCTTTCTCATTCACCTTTGTCTTGTACAACCACTTCACACCAATGAGGTTTTCATCATTTGGTAAATCAACCACATTCCATGTATCATTCTTTTCAATAGAATCCATCTCTTCATCCATGACTTGCACCCAATTTTCATCTATGATTGCTTCTTCAAACGAATAAGGTTGGGATGCCAATAATGCAAAATTTGAACTAACATCCAAATCATCATAAATATCTTTCAAACTTCTCATATTTTTCTTACCGTTTCTTGATTCATTATCTGATTGGCTTCTTGGAGAATTCTGATATGTTGATCTGCTTGAAGATCCATGCTTCTTTGAAAATCTTGGAGTCCTTGCTGGTGTGACTCTGTTTGGTGTATGTTCTCTTAATTCTTGCTTCTCATTTTCTGCTACATCATCCTCTTCCATCAATGGTGCTTGAGCATCGGTTGGTTTGTCTACAATCCCATTCCATGATTCTTGTTTTTTGAACATAACATATTTGTTTATTATTGTCTTCTTGGTGACAGTGTTATATAATTTGTAAGATTTTGACTACTCACTATAACTAGTAAATACACATTTTTCACTTTGATCATCTAATTTTCCTCTTATTTTCTTAGGCACATGTGCATAGGCTACACATCCAAAAACTTTGAAATTAGATACACCATATGACATACCTGACCATGCTTCTTTTGGAACTCTGTTCATCACACTCTTTGTAGGAGATTTGTTTATCACATAAACAGCACATGCAATTGCTTCTGCCCAATACTCATTAGGCAAGTGTCTTGCTTTCAACATTCTCCTTGTCATGTTCATGATTGTTTTGTTCTTTCTCTCTGCTACACCATTCTGTTGCGGTGTGTATATGGTTGTAAACTGTCTTCTGATTCCATGTTGTTTTCAGTACTCATGGAATGCTTTCGAATCATATTCTCCACCACGATATGATCTCAATACCTTGATCTGTCGTTCACTTTGGCTCTCCACTAAGGCTTTGAACTCTTTGAACTTCGCAAAAGTTTCAGACTTCTACTTCAAGAAGTAAACCCAAGTATTTGAGTGACATAATATACCTCTGATATGGTCTTTGGCTCCCCCTGCTTGGTCACAATTTTGACCACTCCTTTTCCATCTACATCCACAGTCTTGTGAGTCCCCAACTCGATCTGTCTTCATAGATTCATCCAAATTTGCAATCAAATTCTTGTTGCCTGTCATGTGGTTACTGCAACCACTGTCTAATAGCTAGACCTTATTAGACAGTTCATGCATGATGTTGCATGATAGGAACATGGAGTTAGTATTCTCTGTACTAACATTAGCTCTCTAATTTCCTTGATCAGTTATCTTCTTCCCACAATCACGAGCATAATGACCAAATTTATTGCAATAATAACATTTCACCTTTGATTTGTCAAACCTTTGATTTTTGTGAAAGCTTCTGTTGTTGCTTCTTCCACTTTGATGCTCATGCTCTTCTCGACCATCTCTCTAACCACCATAGTTGTCACCTCGTCCTCTACCTCTAGATCGATCTCTGCCTCGACCTCTTGAAATAGAAACTTGACATTTGAAAACAGTTTCTAAACTGGAATCCTTATTTCTATCTATCCTTGCCTCATGCGATAGAAGTGATCCCATCAATGTTAGAAGTGTTATCATTGATGGCAAAGGAGCACAAAAGAGCAGCACCTAAATCAACAATAAGGCAAAGTAGAAGACAGGGAACAGAGGCAGCAGAGAGCTAGCAGAGGCAGCAAAAGGACAAGAATCAGTCAAGGAGCAGAGAAAGCAAAAGGAGAAGTAAGGAGTAGCATCAGTCAAGGAGCAAATCAAACAAAGAGATAAGCAAAGTAGCAGAGAGGCAGAGGCAGCAAAGAAGCAGACAAGAAGCAGAGGCAGCAGAGAGAGCAGCAGAGATAGCAAAGAAGCAGAGAGGTAGCAAGGCAGCAAAGCCATCAAGGCAGATAAGGAACAGAGGCAACAGACAAAGCAGAAGTAGCAGATCTGGAGAGACAGAGTAATGAAGATAGAAAGGCCACTGATTGAATATCGGGCCTGAAAGGAATTTCTCCATGTAAATACCGGTTTAATACAGGGGTTTTATTTATGAATTATAGAGTTTGCAGATGAATTGTTTTTGAGAATTTGAACTCTAGTTGATTTGTATTATTGCACAATTATTCAAGTGGGAAGACTGTGAAGCACTGTTGGGAAGAATACATCAATTCATTTTGTAGAATTAAATCAAGATGAGGAACATAACTCTGGTAATGTAGCGGAGTTCGAAGTTGAGGAAAAGAACTGTTGAATTGAAGGCGTAGAAGATTAGAGCCTCGTGGGGTTTGCTACAAGTATAACCGGTGGAGTGGATTCTATATACGCAACTGAGAAAGGGGCTACGCACATACTGCAAATAAGAGTCAAACCAGAGACTGAAGAAAAATCATATGGTAAGGGCCAATTTGCTGGTGCGCAGAGTAAGTAACGCATCTATGGAAATGATGAAATGATGGCTCGATTGAAGGCAATGGAAGCCATATTTTAATTGTGAATCTAAAAGAATGGAACTGTAATTCCATACAAAACCCAGGATAAAGGGGTTGATGAATAGTGAAGTTGAACCGTGAGTCGATTTGCAGAAGAAAATGCAGAAGGAGGAGGCAATGTTACAATCGTGTGAAGGTTCACAGTTCGATCCTGCGTGGAGGCCTCAAATGTTTTGTTTTCCTGAATACCTTGATGCTGACATGCATATTTTATTTTATTAAAGGAATTTGTTGTGTTAAAAGGAAAATTGGGGGCATACTATATCATTCTAGATCTACAGGAAAAAACGCCCAAAATATACTAAATATCAGGTTGAAATCGTGTTTAAACAAAGATCCAAACTTCAAGCGGTTATAGAACGAAGTTATATTGCTATCGGGTCCGAAGAAACCAATCGCATCGGCGCAGCGGAAGAGCAAGGGTACGAGTTGTTGAATGTTGCGATTGCGATTGAGCGATTGAATCACAACCGTTAGATCACGGTTATTTGTGACCGTTGGATCGAGCGTTGATTGCATCGGCGGATTGGAAGAAAAAAGGAACGACTATTTGAACGTTGCGATTGCGACTGGATGTTGTGATTGTGATTGCGACTGAATGTTGCAATCAATCACATCGGAATCATCGCATCGGGAGTATTCAGTTGCGATTAATCGCATCGGAAAATAGAGCAAAAGGGTTTATAAAGTTGTGGGACCCAGATCTTTTAAAGGTTAGCGTTAGTTGTTCAGTAATATAAAATCCAAGGTTTATTAAAAAGGTTTTATAATAATGCCAAGAGTTATTTATGTTCGATTAAAAGACAGTTGTACAGGGAGCAGTTATGCAACTGAAATGAACAGGGAAAATGAATATAGTGAAACAAAAAAGAGAGGCGTGGTTGTTGATGGACGAGAGAGGAAAACAGAGAGAGAACAGTGTTGTTCAAAATTTATGTTGTAATTGAATGAAAGGTTTTAACTGTTTACATTTTTTGTGATGTAATTGGCAAGTCTCCGGAGAAAGATAAAATCCCACTGTAAAGTTGAAATGGATACATTTCTCTAAGTAAATTGATAAAAGAGAAGAGAATGCAGAATTGAAGAAAAAGAAATAATCAAGCAAATATGAAGATTGGAGTACAGTAAAAAAAAAAAAAAAGGTACAGAACAGAGCTGATATCCAAGGTAAATCAGCAAATGTTTCTTTTATGAAAAAGAGGGAGTTGAAGCTTCCTTGCAAGTTGTAGCTTGCAGAATTTGAGGTTGGAGCCACCTGTAGGTTGGTGCTTACAGAAAATCAGTGGTGAGAGGGAGTTGGAGCTTGCCTTTACATCACAACAATAATAAGATGTGGTTTTCTCCCTTTATGGGTTTCCATGTATATCTGTTGTCTCTGTGTGTGATGTCTATGTGTTGATATGGTTATTCAATCTGCTTAATACTTACTGCTCTTGTCATAATTTTGTTGTTACATTTTCTTAACATTTCTGCACATATAAGTTTGTTTCCATATAAAATTGATCATGAAAGATAAATTGTAAATAAGTTTAATTGAAAAGTTTTAAAAATTCTTGAAGGTGTTAAACTGATTCACCCACCCCCCCCCCTCTCAGTTTAACTAAGGTTTCAACAATCAACTCATCAACTGTCAGTTTTTCCAAATCTTTTGCTTCTTCTATGGCTGCTACCACGACATCAAACTTGGTAGACAAAGATCTAAGGACCTTCTCAATCAATGTTCTATTTTTAACGTCTTCACCATAAATTTTTAACTGATTGGCGACAGGCATGACCCTATTCATGAAGGAATAAATGTCCTATGTCTCCTTCATCTGCAAAATTTCGAGATCTATCCTAGTATTCTGCAATTTAACAATATTAACTTTTTCCATACCTTGATAGCTTGTCGCCAAGGTTTCCCATGCCTTTGTTGAATACATGATCATTATCTTCTGGAACACTTCTCGGTCCACTCCCTGCTGGATAAGAAGCAATGCTTGTGCATTCTTCCTTTTGTCTTTCTTTCATTGTTCCCTCTCTGCATTACTGAGGGCTCGTTCTTCTACATCATCTTGAGGTTCTGCAAACCCAAACTTGACATGATCCCAAAGATCATGCGCTTTTAACAAGGTCTCCATCTTAATGGCCCACACATCATAATCCTTCCTTGTGAAAGAAGGAAGTTGTGGCTGGAAGCTTCTTGTAGCCATCTTTCTTCAAACAAAAATTCACTTCTGATAAAACCTTATTGACTCTTCGTTTGAAAGCTTTGTATTGGACCTTCATTTTTGGACTTGCGTTCCTTTTAAAATATTAACGCGCCCAATCTTTAATACGGCAACGTGCTAACGCAAGCCATGAACCAATGTTCTGCGTTAGTCAAATAACGCACCAACAAGCCAAAACTTCTCACGTGCATGTGAATTCCAATAAGTGTGTGATGTTTAAAGCGGTTCTCTGCTGTGGTAACCTGCGTTATAGCGCTCTGTATCTCACTACGAGATGCGCTATAGCGGAAAAAGAAAAAAATAAAAAATAAATAAATACATAAAATAATAATAATAATAATAATAAATTTTTTCTCTCACACACGGATGATTGCTGATCCGTTTTTCTCCAGTTCTTTGTAACCTCACTCTGATACCAATTTTTTGGAATGGAAGAAGAGTAAAGGCACAATAAACACAATGATTTCACACAATAACACAAACACGAGCTGCGGCTCTATATTAATCTTCAATCACTCTAAATCACAATGAACCCGATGAAGGGTATTTAACCTAAATTGACATGCAAACACTCTCACATAACTCAACTTGATCAACTCTCAATTAACTCACTCACCAAATATATCTATCACTCAAATCAACTAACTCACTTAACTGATTTTCTAACAGTGCATGCGGGAGGTAATTATATATTTTAACAAACTGAAACTGGAATTGATGGGACTGATGCATTCCCTACTTTTTCCATCTAGTAGTATATAACAGAACCACCATATGAGAATGCAATGGAGGTGGTTGTTATCGTTGAAGGTCCCGCAGTACCTGTAGTTTACCTACTTGAAGCATCACTAGAAGAAGCATAACTTGTCTGGGAGTGGCTCTGCGAGGCAGGGACTTGTTTCCTCACAACTTAACTTGTTTATTCGTACTTTGATACCTATAAAGCAGGTAGAGAAAAATATGTTTCTTTTTATTACAGGTGTCCACTATGAAGTGATACAAGGTACTTTCAAAAGCACAATAAACCTATTTATTTTTGTAGAGATAAAATGAGAAGTAATCGATTTTTTTCATTTTTAGTAGTTGGCTCAAAAAGCAAAGAGTATTAACTAATGTTTTCTATAAAATATATTTTTCTCAAACTAGGAAGTTTTCCCAGTACTTATTTCAACCAATAGTAAATTTATACGTCTTATTTGGCCTCATCTGAAGGCAAAATGCAAAAAAAAAGGTTAAATGTCAATTGGTAGAGAAAAAATTAGTCTCTTTTAACTGATACCAACATTAGTTAGTAAAAAAATTATGTTTGAAAATTAAGAATATATATCACAATTTTACGAATGAAGAATATATAATTTATCTTTATAAGTTTGACGAGCATTTTCATATGGCTCACACTTTGCATGGCAGTACTCCACACTCCATGTGTGTTCATAGTCTTCAGGGTATGAGCACTTGTCCTCAAGGTAAGAGGATATGAGGATAATTGATTTTATGGCGCAGAATCAATAATCATTTGACCTATCACCTAGGGCCAAGAACTCCAATTTCCAACATCCTTACACTAGAATTAGAAAGAGAATTGGATCACCAAAATCAATAATCAGGGACCGATGGAATGGAATAGACACTAAGGGAGGGAGGGGAGTAGACAGCCTAACCAGAGTGATGCAATGGAAACAGAGGTAGCGTGCAGTTTTTTTTACAGTGCTAAATATTCAATACAAGGAATATAGAGACACAGTAAAGGAGATGAAACAATGCAAATGTGTAGTTTCAGTTTCAGTTTTTTTTTTTACACTACTAAATATTCCATTACAAGGAACAATGCAAATGTGCAGTTTCAGTTTTTTCTTACACTGCCAAATATTACGTTACAATGAATAAATATTTTGTATCAATAAATATAGTGACACAGTAAAGGAGATTCAACTAAATTCAACAAATATATTTTGATAGTAACTAATTTTGCAGCGTTGCCCCAAAGGAAGACTAAGTGAAGTGTCATTATCCCTGTGCCATTATTCCTATGACCTTCACTGCTACCAGGTATTTTAGAGTTGCATCCATACCGGGTATGTTGGTTTTTTTTAGTAGCTTACGAAATTTAAAACCCTTTCTTCTTTTACTCTGAAATGAAACTAAAATTTTATTTAATAATGGAAAATTCGGCTAAAAATCCAGGGAAAGAAATAAAATGGGCTAAAAAATCAAGGAAAGAAATAAAATAAGGCAATTGTCAATTTCATATATTCTTACAACGAAATTTAAATGTTCAATGACTTACCCGAGTGGCATGAAACTGTATAAAACTAAAATTAGCCTTCACACTCGCTTGTGGAATGCCAAAACCCAAATTGATCTTGTCTAGTTGTCTAACCCCATGCACAGCCCCTGTTTCCCTCAATATATTTTCTATAATTGTCACATCAACATACTTGATTAGGATAGGTAGAAAGGGTGAAGGTAGCCCCATGCACGGCCCCTGTTTCCTAACTTCTCTATAATTATCCCATCAACATACTTGATCAGGATAGGTAGAAAGGGTGAAGGCAGTAGCATCACAACTAGTTGACTACCCAATGAAAGTAACAGAAGCAAAGGAAGGAACGTCCCTCCAACTACCTTGCTTAATTCCAGTCCCATAATCAGTTGAACTCGTTGATTCAGTCGAAGCTCGTATAGTATGATGGGCATTCACCTATAAGAATTCCATGTTAAATTGGTATTGAGTGTTGCACCCCAGATGAAAAAATGGGAAAATGAGGCCTTGGTAATCCTTGTTATCTGGTTGGTTGGGAAACCTCCTAATCTAGTGGGATCATAAGGGATCAGAAGAAGGATGATTTGATTCTGTCAGCTACCAGATTTACCCATGATATTTTTCTTCTATGATATTGTTATAATTTCATTTAAAAATAGCTTAAAATAACACATATTCATGCTTTAAGAAAGAGGAAACCTGACGAAAATCAGCAACACAAGAAAACGAGACACTTGATAATGGATTTCACCTAGTGTGGGCTACGTCTTCGGGCCCGGTGTCAAGATAGTGCAGGTCGCTTCATATAATGTTGTAAGAGATGATGATGTACATGGAAGACTATTTGTCATAACAAGGTCATATGCCCTCAAACAGAGTGGCTTGTCTCTCCACGAGATGTTTCGCTTACAGGAAATCTCACTCAAGAAAGGCTTCCTTCATCATGACAAACTAACAAGATCTCACACAATGTGACAACGAGTATCCCATCAACATAGTTACACGGTGATCTCGACAAGTATACATAGCACTACAAGCTAAAAACATCTCACATAATGTGGAAATAATTATCCTGCAACATAACATCAAACAGGGATCTCAGAAATTGTACATCATCTCAGCAATAATGAAAGGAAAACATACATGACTTCTTCATGTACCTTCACTTCTGAAGTTGGCCAAAAAATGGAATTTCTAGTTGCTGAATTTCACTGCACAGATGAATTTGTGGCTTCGATTAGTGTAAAATCGACTATCCTCACGTCAAATTATGACATCGTCAAAATCTTGGCCTCTAGGAATCTTTTAGATTCCCCCATGATTCTTCAAAGATGCTTCATTACGGAGAGCCTGAAAATATGCTGCTTAGATGGTGAATCTGACTTCACTATTGCATTCCCTGCGAAATTTCGTGAAATTTAACTATAAATTTGATACCATTATGATAAAATAATTTTTTACCTCCTTGGGAAAATTCTTGAGTTCATGGTTCCACTACCCTTATGCTTGTGCAAGCAAGGTGCCGCCTTTGCACAGTTCCACTTGGCTCAAGGTTCCGCCACCTTGTACATGGTTCCACTACGTCTGAGTTCCACCACTCTTGCTGCTCGGTGCTCCTCCATTTGAACTTGACCTCCGTTTTGTGCTTGGGCGAATGAAGGAGTGTTGGTTTAATATACATTTGGTGGCAGATTTCACAAAGAGAGCTCGTTGGGTTGTTGGTGCACACCAATATTAGGCGCAGTGTGGTCAGGGGTTCAAACCCCACCGACCCTCATTTAACATGGTGCGCTCTTTTAATAAAACTCGGCGATTGATTTTTGAATAGGTGCATAGTAATTTTTGGTTAATACATAATCGTTGGCATTCTATTTACTACGTTGGCAGTTACGATTGGTTGCATGGTTTATGGAACTGCTTGAGAGGCAGTCCAGGCGAGTTCAAACCCCACCGGTTTCAGCTTTTGATCTTGTTATATGGTATATGTGGTGGGCGAGTTCCGCACCACGCGGCCCCGACCCAACCCTGACCTACATTTGGCATATTATATGGCGTCGTTAATTGTTACAAGCAGTTGAAGCAGTTGGGTTGTGGGTGGAGAGTGTGGCGGGGGTCATGGCTCGCCACCCCAACTTAACATTATTATGATGTGGCCGTTGGGGGGTGGCGGGGTTGGTGGCATGCCACCCCATAATTATATATATATATATATATATATATATACAATATAATCATTTTCAATTTTTTCGAAAATAAGGGGCATTGAGAAAATTATAGAAGCCACAATTTCTCCCAACTCGGTGGTCGGATTCTATGCGTTGGGTCTCAGTCAAATTGTAGTACCATTAATCCTAGACACATGCCCAGTTTGACCAAAAATTTGATCAACTCTAACTTCTCCATACGAGCTCGGATTGGAGATATGTTCACATTGTTGGAATTAGGGTGACGAGCACTTCGATATGGACCTAGTTCGAGAACAATCTGACCACTTTTAATTTTGACCTATCATCAGCCCTGTTTGACCTCTGAGTGTTTCTAGAGTCACCTGGATCAAAGGAACATCCCTGCAACTACCTTACTTAATTCCAGTCCCATAATAAATTGAACTCGTTGATTTAGTCGAAGCTAGTATAGTACGATGGGAATTCACCAATAAGCATTCTATGTTAAATTGGTACTAAGAATTGCACTAAAGATGAAAAAAATGGGAAAATGAGGCCTTGGTAATCCTCGCTAGCTGGTTGGTTGGGAAAACTCATAAGCTAGTGGGTTGGGAAACCTCCTACTAATATTACCTTGGACTGATACTATCACTGGGAATAACATGTCGAAGCAAACCATTGAGCGCTAACCCAAGCAAGTAGCGTAGTTGAACCTATTGCTCGCTAACCATACATGTGTGAACCTGAATCTTGTCTAGAAATTAGTTGTCCAAGAAAACCTTCTCTAACCAAAGTCCCATTTCCAGTTCAAGTTTCAATTGATGATAGAGACAGGCTTACTTTTCGGGCAGTCCCCACTTTTCACATTGGAACATAGAGGTTGAATTTTTTCGAAACTATGAATCCTTTCTAACATACAGAGTTGAAGGACCCATTTGACATTCAAGCAAGAAATACTAGTTACAGATGGTGGATTTATTCAACTATATTTAATAAAAAAATATCCACCATGACTCACCCTTATTCCTAACAAAGATAATTGATGCTCCCTGGCCTTCGTTCTAAAGAGACTAGCCTTCCTTTAGATTTGGTTATTCTTTACCTTCCATGGGGTTGAGCTTTCATGAAGCATCCGCATATGGAATTACCAAGCACCATGAGAAGGAAAACCCCTGAATCACCATAATCATAACTGATCTCATTAGCGGAACACTTCCAATTCCACGTGCATAGTCCCACGGCAAATATCCAAATTTAGTGCAAGAAGCAGGTTAAGTGCAAAATACATATACATATACATTTCTTGTTTAATATCCCATGGCTAGGTGAAGCTGAAGTTTAGCAGGCACGCAACTATGTTGTGACGAGCAACCAAAATTTGTTGCAAATGTCAAGTGGAAAACAATGAGTAGGAAAAAGTTACATATTTTTATTTAGGTTGTTATTAATTATTGGAATAAGAGATTTCAACAAGTGGCAAATGTTAGTAGGATTTAAGTTAACGTGGGTTCAATTCAAAAGTCCACATTTAAGCGGTCTTGAATATTCAACAAGATTTTACTTTTTACCCTTTTTAATCTATTAAATTATATGAATCTATCAAGTTTTTATAAATTGTAAACTAGCACAACCACATTAATAAATGTGGTTGATATATGCCTATCTATCCGCATTTATCAACCATATTTATTAATAATTATTATTAATAATAATTATTATTAATTGTTAATAATTATAATTTTAATTGTAATTAAAAAATTATTAATTAATAATAATTAATTATTAATCATTATTAATGCTTAACAATTATTAATAATTAGTAATTATTATTCATAAAGGGATAAATATTACAAACAAAATGGGTTGATGCTATAAACCATAGTGATATTAACAATAATAAATTAAATAATTCTAATTCTAATTACAAATTTATCCCTCGATTGGGGTGACAGACAACATAGTAATCCACTTTGGATTTGGGTGATGGGAGGGACGTCCAGAGATAAGGTTGGGAGGCGGCCATCCGTCAGTCCATGCATGCAAGAGCAAGGGTGAGTTAAGGTGATGGACACACGGTTTTTAATACGAACTGCCGCACGTGAGAGGCGGTACCATGGACAGTCGTTTTGGTGGCCATATCCTAATTTGATGGGCATTTCTCCCTAAGGCAAGTTCAGTCGGATAGTTTTGTTGTGTTGGTGCTCTACGGTGGTGAGTTCAAGGTGGTGGTGTTGCTCGCTAGAACTATTACTGGAACCAACACGAATGGAAAGTGATTATGCGTATGTTTCTTCTCTTACCTCTCCTCTAGGCCTAGTGAATGTATGTCACAGTTGTGAAAATGTAAGGGTAGTGGGTTGGTCTCATCTGGCTTGGTATGATATTCGTCTGTATGGGGTTTCATGGCGTGAAGTCATATATATCAATTATGTTGTTTCTATCACCATCTCAGACATGTTTGGCATTATCGTTTTCTCCATGGGAATGTTTCTATTTGTTTGTGGGAGTCGGGGCATGGGAATGTTTCTATATGTTTATGGGGATCAACGAAGGTCGGGTTCTACGCGACCTGAAAAAGGCAGCAGGCTCTTTAAACAGTGGGTTTGTTGTCAAGATTGGTGGGGTAAGGGTCTGTTATGGTTGTTTGTGTTTGTGGATAAAGTCTGGGTGAGGGCTCAGAATGTCGATAATGTTCAAGGCCATTGTAGTGTGAGTAGAGGATGTCTCTTTGGCCTTTTGGTTCCCATGATGTTTCACAAATTTTCTAACTGATGGAGCGGCTCACCTCATATGATATGGACTCTGTTTTGGTGGCATAACTCGACTCCTGATTGTCTTGTTGTGCTTGCTAATGATTATATAGCAGGTATTGGTAATAGCGGTGTCATTTGTGACAGCGTGAATACCTTTTGGCTCGGGTTGGTGGTGGGGTGTCTAAACCGGCCCAACTGCATTCAACGAGATAATGTACGAGATACGATGGTGCAAGGTACTAAAACAACAGGGGTCAGAGACCATGGAAATGGCAGCAGGTATAGGAAGACGAAGAAAGTGGTTGGCGTACTGATGCACTGAGACTCAAGGAGGCGATGCAGGCCTATTATTCGGGCATGCCAGCAGATGTCAAACATTTGATTAAAACTTGGGAAACATATATGAGCCATTGTGCAGCTGCGGAATTCAAGGTGGAGGACTAGTTGGATCTTGTCCTGGATCCGGGCAACACCCTCGGACGCATCACTCAGTACAAGCACACGGTGCACCTTTACTAGATTTTTAAGAGCCTGGTGGCTAGAGCCATATGACCCCTCAAGGGCATGCCAGGGAACTAGACCTAGGATTGCAGGAAATTCAAAGAGAGCTACAATCGATCCAAGTTCAGATTCAGCATCAGAACAAGCGCATTGGTTGCATTGAAGAGCACATTTTGTGTCTCCCTCAGTCAGAGTTGTTGGGTTTGGATGCACGCAACCCAGCTCCAGTGGTGTCTTCTGATTAGATGTTGTTTTCATGTTCACTTGTGTTGGAATTTTGCTAGTTTTTTTTTTTATATATAGTTATATATGTCAGTTACTATAGAATTCTTTGGGTATATATGTAGAAACAGTTGGTTAGACTTATAGGTTTATAAAGCCTGGATGGACAAACATAAAACTTCTAGATTTTGGTTGGTCTATAATGTGTTTTGGTGGCCAACGGACCTAGTTTCCCATAGGGCAAGTTGAGGTCACCGAACGTCTTTTATATGATTGTAACCTGCTTTTAATTTGAATGAATGAAGAAAGATCTACCTAGCTTACAAAAAAAAAATAACAAAATTATTAATTAATAAAAAATAATTATTAATACTTAATAATAATTAATAATTATTATTTTTATTTTTATTTTTAATTAAATATTAATATTATTTAATATCAATTAAATTTTAATAATAATAAAATAATAAAAACTTTAAAAACTATTATAATTATAATTAATAATAATAATTACTTTATATTAATTATAAAAACTTTATATTTATTATGGTTAATCAAAATCATTATTTATTTATTAAAATCATTTTAAATTAATAAAATAATAAAAAATTTAAAAACTATTATAATTATAATTAATAATAATAATGACTTTATATTAATTATAAAAACTTTATATTAATTATGGTTAATTAAAATCATTTATTATTTATTAAAATCATTTTAAATTAATTAATGTTATTACTCATTAATCATTATTATTAGGACTATTATTATTAATTAATATTACTAATATTATTAATAAATATTATTACTTTTATTTTTATTTAAATTTCATTTCATTATTAAATAATAATAATAATAATAAAATATTATTATTTGATATTAATTTATTGATATTAAAATTTAATTAATATTAATAATATTAATTAAAAATAATTTTAATAATAATAAATTAATATTATTAATATTAATCATAATTATTTTAATAATAATAATTTAATATTAACTAATAATATTTTTATTAATAATGATGATGATGGTTATCGTCAGTTAAGACTAATGCAGTCTATCGGACCTTAAGAGAGGAGAAAGAATCTAACTTTGATTCTTCAAAATCTTGTTTTTATGGTCAAAGAGAAGGGAAACAAGTGCTCCAAGATCGCTATAGGTGGGTTGGCTTAATAGGTCAAGAAGATTGGAAGTGTGTCAGATGGTAGGGAATTTAGAGTGAATATGAGTAAGAGTTTGGCAGTTTAAAAGGAAGTGTTTTTCATCTTCCACCTGCTTAGAATCGCAAATCTGACAGATTCTATTGTTCCAAGGGGTCTTGGGAATAAACCACCATCCAGTCTCACTCCGAAGCTCATGGGAATTAGTTCTTATCTTAGCGATGTTCATTTTTTTCTTATTGATAGACAACATAGAGAGATAAGTTTGATTATCAAGGGTGGGGTTGATCACTTCCTTATAGTATCTTAGCTTCCTTTTACTCTCCAGCTCCTGATTCTCCCACATCTTGTCTTTAAACTTGGAGGTAATAGTATTTTTTATATTATCTTTGCTTCCCATACTGAGCTCCTCCTTAATTCCCCAATGGTTGAGCCAAGACTAAAAACCCTTATGCCGCCTGCATTTGAGGCGAAGGTGAGGGTTTTGCCTACATTTAGAAGCAACTTTAGAGAGCCTTTTTTATTCCATGTTGGCAAGCTTCTTCTTATACATCAGATATCTAAACTTAGTCGTACTTTCAATGGGGGATAAACCAAATTCGAGCAAGAGGACAGGACAGGGAGTATTTTCCTTGATCTTAAGGTTGTAGATTATGAATTACTTTTGAATCATCTCAATAATATTAATTAAAAATAAATTTAATAATAATAAAATTAATATTAAATAATAATATTTTTTATTTTAATAATTAATTAATAATAAAATGAAATTTAATTAAAAATAAAAGTAATAATATTTATTAATTATATTAGTAATATTAATTAATAATATTAGTCCTAATAATAAGAATTAATGACTAATAACAATAATTAATTTAAAATAATTTTAATAATTAATTAATGATTTTGATTAACAATAATTAACATAAAGTCATTCTTATTATGAATTATAATTATAGTAAGTTTTAAAATTATTACTCATTTTATTATTATTAAAATTTAATTAATATTAATAATATTTATTAGTAATATTAGTAATATTAATTATTAATAATAGTGATTAATGAGTAATACCAATAATTAATTTAAAATGATTTGAATAATTAATTAATGATTTTAATTAACGTAAATTTTTTATTATTATTATTATTATTAATTATAATTATAATATTTTTTTCTTAAAATAGTTAACGATGATGATGGTTAACGTCCACTAAGACCAATCTTTGGTCTATCGGACCTAAAGAAAAGAGTTATTTAATTTGATTTAAGATTTTATTCCTATGCTCAAAAAGCTTGGAGAGAAGCCTCCCGAACTCACTATAATTTTGGTATCTTAAAAGGCTAGGAAGGTCAGTATTGCAACAAAGATTATGAAAATGAGCTCTAATGTGGTTGTACGTGGGGCACTCTAAGGAAGTGATTTTCATTCTCGATGTTCATATTCTCACAGAGATGGCAGATCCTTTCCATCCATGATGTTTTAGGAACTGTCCAATGACCTGTTTCACTATGGAGCTCATGAGAGTTCGTTCTAATCTTGGCTATATTAATTTTCTTCTTTGAGATAGTTAAAACAGAGAGATACTTTTGATCTTCTAAGATGGGGTTGATGACCTCCTTATAATACCTCAATTTTCTTTTAGCTGCTAGATCTTTCTCACACCACATTTTTTCTTTGAACTTAGATGTAACAATTTTTATTAAAATTGTTAAAATAGATTTTTTTCAATCGCATTTGCTAATGTGGTTGTCCATTTGATTGACATACACCTATCGGCATATAACAACCACATTTATTAATGTTGTTGTGCTAATTAAAAATAAAAATAGTAATATTTATTAATAATTTTAGTAATATTAATTAATAATAATAGTCCTAATAATATTGATTAATGAATAATAACAATAATTATTTTTTAATGATTTTAATAAATAATTAATTATTTCAATTAACATAAATTAATTATTATTATTAAATATAATTATAATAATTTTTAAAATTATTACTTATTTTATCATTTAAAAAAATGTGTTTTGAATTAATTACAAAAATCTTAGATCTAACGTTTTATTATTATTAAAATTTAATTAATATTAAGTATTAATAATATTTAATTAAAATAATAATAATAATAATAATAATATGTATTAATAATATGAATAATATTAATTAGATAATAATAATGATGAATGAGTAATAACAAAAATTATTTTAATAATTAATTAATGATTTCAATTAACAATAATTAACATAAATTAATTTTTATTATTAATTATAATTATAATAATTTTTTATTAAAATAGTTATTTATTATTATTATTATTATTATTATTATTAAAGCTTATTGGTGTTTTCCAACCACATTTGCTAATTTGGTTGTGCATCTGATTGACATACACCTATTGGCGTAAATCAACCACATTTATTAATCAGTAAAATAAACATGGTTGACCATGTTGACCATGTTTGATTTTCATATTGATACAACCTTTGTTGCAATGCGATGTTCAACCATGGCTAACCATGATTGATTTTCATAGTGAGGCAAATTTTGTTACATTGCAACATTGGACCATGGTTGATTTTCATATTGAGGCAATCTTTGTTACAACGTGACATTGGACCATGGATGACCATGATTATAAATCCAAGGGATTTAAATTAAACCCAAGGATTAATATTATAAAACCTATGAATAATGTTATACCCTAAGAATATGGACCTCTATATAAATAAACCCAGGGGATTATACACCCAAGGGAATAATAAACCTAAGGGATTATAAACTCAAGGGAATACTATTAAACCCCAAGGTATATAAACCCTAAGATAAATATTATAAAACCTAAAATAAACATGGTTGACCATGATATACGATGTTTGATGATGGTTGACAATGGTTGACCATGGTTGATTTCATATTGAGACAATCTTTGTCACAATGTGACGTTGGAACATGGTTGTCCATGATTATAAACCCAATGGATTCATAGTAAACCCTAGGATTAATATTATGAACCCTATGAATAATATTATACCCTAGGAATATGAACCCTTAAATTAATAAACCCAAGGGATTGATATTATAAACCCAAGGGATTAATACTAAAACCCCAAGGGATTATAAACCCAAGCAAATAATGTTTTTATTTTGTAAGCTTGGAAAGACTACATCTTCATCATGTCAAATATATCACCCTAATCGGGATGGGAATTGAACCAGTGACTTCACATCAAGGAGTGCCTTAATAGAGCACCCAATCACCGTATATCCAAAACCCTATGAACAAATAATGTTAAACCCAAGGGATTAATATTATAAACCCAAGGCATATGAACCATGAGATAAATATTATAAAACCTAAAATATACATGGTTGACCATGGTTGACCAGTATTGATTTTCATATTGAGACAATATTTGTCACAATGAGACGTTTGACCATGATTGATTTTCATATCGACATAGTCTTTATCCCAATGTGATGTTGGACCATCATTGACCATGGTTGACAACGGTCGATATTCATATTGAGACACTCTTTCTCACAATGTGACGTTGGACCATGGTTTACCATGATTGACCAATGGCCCAACGTCACAATGTTATAAACCCTAGGGATTTATATTATAAACCTAAGGGATTCAAATAATAAACACAAAGAATTAATAACCAAGTGGATTAATAGTATAAACCCAAGGGGCTAATAAATCCTAGTTTTCTAATGTGGAGATGCAACATTGAATCAATTGCAATTTTGACCACGGTTGACCGTGGTTGATTTTGTATTGAGACAATGTTTGTCACAATGCGAGGTTGGACCATGGTTGACCATGGATGGTCATGGTCACAATGTGATGTTGGACCAAGAGACAATATTTGTCACAATGCGACGTTGGATCATGGTTGATTTTCATATGGAGACAATCTTTCTCATAATACGATGTTGCACCATGGTTGACCATGATTGACAATGGTTGACCAATGGTCTAACGTCATAATGTGATGTTGGACCATTTTGTACCATGGATAACCATTATTGACCCTAATTGACAATGTTCAACTATGTTTGACCAATGCTGACCATGCGTGACCATACTTGGCCATGGTTGACCATGATTGGCCATGATTGATTTCCATTTTGAGAAAATACCATAATAAACCCTAAGAAATGAAAATAATATAAATTTAATTGAAATAAACAATTATAAATCTAAAACATAGCTCATAAAACCATTACTCTATCTCCTAAAACAAAAAAATAAGAATATCATGTTAACTTTAACTCTCACAGAAATAAAGGAAGAGCACTTTAAGCTTTTATATTGTGATAAAAATAAAAGAAAAACATTGAAACTTTTACAATAATATGTAACTTTCACCAAAAAAACCAATCAAACAAAGAGGATGGGGTAAATGTTTTATTTCAATTATTATTTTTAATTAATGAAAAAAATAGAAAAGTACACAAATATTTATAAAAATGATTTAAGCTAATAGGCTTAAACTTATATCAACCACATTCGATATTATCTTGTAAAACTTAATTATTAATTCCTTATAGCTTTGTTGTTCTAAAATTTTATGTCTAGTAATAATGTTGAATACTTCAAAATATTAAAAATAAAATAAAAATAGAATAATTTTATTATAAATAAATTAAAATGAAATAATTAAAAATTATACATGGGTAAAAATATTAAATAACTTTTAGCGATTAATAAATTCAAATTTAAAATAAATTTAAATTAATAATGGTTGGAATTGGATAAACATCACTTATAGCTTAAGTTTATTTATAAATAGTTTTTTTTAAAGAAAAAATAATTATTTAAAATATGATAGGTGGTTCATGGGGTCTTGGATAGACGGTAATCGGGTGCTCTAATAAGACGCTCCTTGATGTGAAGTTACTGGTTCAATTCCTCGCTCGGTCAGGGTGATATATTGGACATGATGAAGATGTAGTCCTACCAAGCTTACACAAATAAATATGATATATATTTTTAAAATATATACTTCCACATTAAAAACTTGCTTTTTAAATCTTGCATACTTATATTATATAAAAATAAAATAAAATTAATTGGAATAATTTTCAATTTAAATACGATTAAAATTTTTAGGATCGTATTTATATTTAGTTTCAATAAAATCATATCATTTTATTAATAACGTTTAACCTTAAATTCATACACTAAATATCATAAATATTTTTTAAATATCAGTAAATATTTCCCCATTTATAATTTAAATTTGATTATTATTTTTATCTGCCATAGGATATTGTACAATACAGCTACCAATTAGATGTTTTGGGATATTGTACAATACATCAGTTAATGTAGGTGTTTTAGGATATGGTCGTTATATAAAATGGGTAGATGGGTGGCTCAAATCATATTCAATATCAATAGAATATCTGTAATCTGGAAGTTTGTGAGGTGATAACATTCATTTCACGCAGAGACAACACGGGTCGCGTTTTGTAGTAAAATTCCAGAACCATGGAGAATGATAACCGAGGCCATTCATGCGGTTATCCACACCACAAAGGATAGTATGTTCAGCTATTATTATCCTTATGCATAAACGAATCGGATACAATGTTAGTAATGTTACATAGAAAGCATTTTAATTTGAGCAAGGTGAAGTGTTTCACCTTTGCCGGCTACAATTCCATTCAAAATATAGCACGCCAGAAAGAAGAGGGCCCTCTTTGCTGGAAAATGCTAAGGAATTGCAACTACCGGAGGACAGAGCAGAACATTATGCCTGAGTTTCAGGCACCGAAAGTGGAGGTCCAACAGGAATCAATTCCTTCAGAACAATTGGTTGAAGTTGCTCCGGTGCGACAGTGACAAAGTTCTTGGCGCGCATAAATCCTCGTTATAAAGAATTTGAAATCAAAAGTGAAATGTTTACATCGCTAAATAAAAAGTTGATTTTTTGTTTGTTTGTTAAGTGGTGTCAGTTTATCCAATATTACATTAGGCTTGACATGTGATTTGAGAAATTGCCATTCAGAGAAATCTAAGCTATATCAACATAAAGATAATTGGGTTTAACTTGTTTTCTCTCTGTAGCAGTAGCACTGGTGCAACAGCCTCAGTGAAGTTTGATCCTTGGCTGCCTTTTTGATAAGTCTCATCCTCAACAGGTTGTACTAGTAAAACTTAAACAAATAAAAAAAAAATTTAAATATTCAAAATGTCATTTTTTAATGAGAAATATTATAATACCATAGATTTAAAATCATTATATAATGCCATGTATTTAAGGTATTTAGTGTTCACTAACTAAATTAATTGTTAATGGATTTATAATCTTTTTATTTAATTAACTAAATTTTCCACATAAAAAAGAGGAAAGTGAAAATAATAAAAATAAAAATCTATCCTAACAAGCATGAATTATTTAGCAGAAATGAAAAACGAGTGAATTCAAATGAAAAAAATTCTGATAAAACTCGTCAAACATGAAATTTAAAGCATAACAAAAGATTTCCACGTATTGCATACATATTAATAAATAATTAGCCTAGATAATTATGTCAATAAAAACTTACACCTCTCAAATTGACAAAAGTTTTCCACTCATTGCATAGAGATTTAATTGACATGAATACAACATACACATAACAATCATCAATCATCAGGTTTTCTTAAACCTCGACCAATTTTTTTAACATACCATTTCAATATCTTTGTAGTCATGGTCTAACAAATTTATCACCACGCCATGAGCTATTACCATTAATTTAAACGAGAAAGGTGAGAAATCTTATGAATACAATGTATTTGTTAATCAGATTTTTAGGATTGAATGGATGTAACAAAAAATTGACACTAAATTCATTAATGAGTCTGTGTCATTGTGAACGGATCAACTCTAAAATGCATTAGTTTTTTTTGTTTCCTTTATCACCCTTGCTATTGTATGTGCAATGGAGCCATAATCACACACTTTTATATATGTGCATTAGAGTTCAACGCAGTTGGTTAATCGTTAATCTCCATTTATGTTTGTTTCCTTTATCACCCTTGCTATTGGTGTTCAATGGAGCCATAATCACAAACTTCTGTATTTTTTCATTGGGATTTTACACAACACTTTTATATATGTGCATTATAGTTCTACGAAGTTGGTTAATCTCCAGTTTTTTTTTTCCCTTTATTGCCCTTGTTATTGTCTGTGCAATGGAGCCATAATCACACATTTTTATATCTATGCATTGGGGATTTATACAACGCTTATATATGTGTGCATCAGAGGTCTACCCAATTGGTTAATGTCCAATTCTATATGCTTAACAAGGTCAAAACACATGGGTACAGGGTCAACTACTTACCCACACAAGGCAGAGACTTGCTACTCTGCAACCCCCTTCTTTAATCATTGTTATAGCTTCAAATATTGCTTAATTTATAGCATATCATTTACATAGTTCTTTTTTTTTAACGTAGTGTTTAGACTTCATTTTGGTTAGATAAACGAGGCCAATAACTATTTATAGACTCATTATTAGAAATTGAAGAGCCTCGAAGATAGAAGCAATAGGGATTGGTGAATATTGAAGGTAGAGCAAAATAGCAAGAGCATATAAGCTATGAATTTAAGGCTAAGTCCAATTTTAGGTTGGTAATGATTTAGTTTAATTTTTGGTAACCTTCTAATTTGATATACTTAGGAATGCCAATGGAATTTTATGGCTTGTTGGTTTGTTTGAATTCAAATAAGTAAATTGGCATCGTTTTTTTTGTGTCATAATTCATACTCAAGTGGATTAAAAATGCATTATTGTTTTATCAATTATTTTTTCAATGCATGCCTTATCGGGAGTAGTTTCTATGTACTTTGTAATGACTTAAGTTTTTCTTGCATTTGTTTTATAACTATGTTATATAGATTTAAAAATAATTTTGTTTAAGTATATTTGTATTTTGTAAATTTTAGATTTATTTATATGTTAGAAAATATTGGATAGATGACAACTACTAAGTGGTGGGAGATTGGAGATAGTTCTAGCAATTGAAATAGGGAAACTTGCGGTGGCATGATATGATTTATGAAGTTAATATAATGATGGGAGGTGCCATATTAGATGATATGGTTTTCTTTAATCAATGGCAATCTGCCTACTATCCTTTCCTTTTATGCAATGATGCCTTATTGGCACTTATTATGGTTAAGCTAGATAAGGAATTCTTTGGGGAAAAAAATCAAGAGTAGTTATCATACTTCTTTATTGTTTCACTAATGTCGTAATGGGCTTTAAATATAGTTGATTTAATAGCTATGTAATTCCAAGTTCTCTTCAATTTAGTGGATCTAATTTCCCAAGTAAATAATATAGGCATTTTTCTTTCCATTTAAGGTGTAGGACTTTCTTACTTTTCTTTCTAGTTTGAAAGGTAAGTCTAGAGGCCTTTAAATTTAATTGGAAGGTCTATTCTTACTATTTTTTTCTTATGGTTGCTAGCTTGTGTTTTTCCTATAAGCCATTCTTACCCCTTATGTCTAGTGATTTCAATCCACATATAGGTTCATTTGAGCATGGCCTATCACCACCTACAAACGAATCAAAAACAATAGAAGAGTGGAACACCATACTAGAACATTAATTAAATCTCCACTCTCAAACAATAAAGGTCTAACAAAACACCTCCTTTCCCTTCTACCCACTAAGCAAAGGAATAACCTTGTTTTATTACTATTTTTAGATCCTTTTATCAAGGACCTAGAGTATGTTCTAGCCCTAAGTAAAGGAATATGCTCTTTATAAGCACTAGCTTTATTCATATGGATACTTCACAACTTTTATAATGTTTATTTTAGTGAAGGTATAGTGTATGCTAGATGGAGACCTACCTTTCTTTCCATTGCCTTTCCCACTTATGTTAATAGTGAATCAATCAGTTGACCAAATATTTATTTGGAAAAATAATCTTTGAAATTTAAGAAACATAATGATCTGAATCTTAGGGGGACTTATAATCTAAATTCAGATGTATGAGTTATAAAGTTGTATTTTTATGTAAAATGGAACTTGATAGATATGTAATTGATAGATAAAAACCTAATTAAATTTGACTCCATCAACAAGACACCTTGTAAGAAGGAAATAGGAAGGTTGAGAATAAGGGTTCTCAAAATTGGCCTCATTTCATGTGATCGTTCTTCTTAATGGAATCCTTCTCCAACTCTCTCTCTCTCTCTCTCTCTCTCTCTGGATCTTGGCCCCCAAGATCTAGATAATTGGTATCAGAGTAGGTTATCAGTGTTGACTTTTTGTAGCATCAGGAGGTATTCCCACAAGCCAAAGAGGTCTCCAATTTGACCTAAGAAAATTAAAATTAAAATTTTATTTTAGAGTGCAAGTCGGCCCAGCCAAGTGAAGGGTGTGTCCCTTTGCTTATTTTAGCCCATTCAATGAGTATAAATACATGATGTGACATTTCATTTTCATCACCAACCAAGTAAGTTTCTTCTTAGTTTTTCTAAGGTATCTTGGACAACCAAGCAAAGAGTAAGGAGGATTATTTCAATGTGGAAGAGGGTAGTGAGGAGTTTAGTATGAAGGAGGCCGAGTTACAAGCCGCAGGGCTTGTCATGGAAGTTTGACCAGTTTGACCACAAAGTTCAAAAGTGATTTGATCAGGCTTGATTGGAACTTAACTTGGATTATTAACACAAATTTCTAAATAAATTGTTTATTTATAAGCCTTACTAAAGAATAATTTCTCCTAAAGAAAATTGGTTGGGTTTTCTCCCAATTTTGGGTTTCCCGGGGTAAAAATATTTTCTATATTGTGCATGGTTGTATGTCTATGATCTTTACTATTTACATTGCATTTGTTGTTGATATTTTATGTGAATAATTGCTCAATGATATCAGTGGCATGAAATAAATTAAATCAATATCATTTGGTAGTAATTATCAGATAAGAAAATGGTGTTCTATTATGCTCTTGTAGAAAAATTCAACACGGAATCAGAGCTTTGTTGAAAGAGAAACCATTGAATTCGGTCTAAGAGACAAGTATTCATGCAACTTATAGAGGTAGTTGAGTCTATCATTGTAGGAGTCTATGTGAATGAGTAAAGATGTGTAATTTCATCATTGTAGGAGGCTTTGTGGAGTAAAGTAGGTTGCATTGTTGCGAAGTGAACTTATGAAGGAGATATGTTGTCATAGATTTGTCGTTGATCCATTCCCATATGAAAAGATAGAAATTGAGGAGGGTAGTGTAAGTTATAGGATGATTAAAAGTTTGTTCCATATTCTTTTTCCAAGAGGTTGGGTTCTATTAGACATGGTTCCATAGTTGATCTCTTCACAGGATATCTTGGACCCTCATTCATATGACTACTGAGCATGTTCTAGCTCCAGATTTCTGGTTAAAAATATGTTTCATGATGCACAAGAGGTTGTTCATCGTCATGAGACATTAACAATTATCGTGTCAGAATTTATATGTAGTCACTCTCTCCATGAAATAAATACAAATGGTAATTTCTATTTCCAAACTAAAACATATCTAGATGGTTCTATTCTTAAATAAAATTGAAAACAAGATGGATGATGTCATTCTAGAGCCAGAGGGAGCTTAGGAGAAAGTCTTTGTCTATGCTCATTCAAGCATTATTACTAATAGAAATGATGTTTAGTTGGTGGGCAATAATTCGTCTAGGAACATGACATGTTTTCAAGAATCTCTTACAAATTTGTGAGAGAGGAAGTTGACAATTCCCTACAATTCTCAGATCAAGAGATAAGTACTTCATATTTATTTTTCTTCCTTGATTATTATTATTACTTTTATTTTTTGGTCAACTTCTTGTTCTTTCTTTTTTACCTAGTTATGATTTTTTTTTCTTCCATGGCCTACTGAATGGATTTTGCAAAAAGGAAGAATATATCCATTGTGGAGAGTGCCAAAGGTGATGTTTCATGCAACACATGGAAACATCAAGAAGCACTAAGCGAGGTTTGTGACAAGAGGATTCTCCCAGAAAGAGGGAGTGGACTACAAAAATATTTTTCTCCAGTCACCAAATGGTCAGATTCTTGGGGGCTAGAGCATAGACTCAGCAAGAGTGATTGATGTTCGAGAAAAAGGATTGTACAAATTGTTAGGACATCTAGGATTGTGTCAGATGACCAGAAGAGCTTCCAGTTCCGAGGAAGCAGAGATTCAGGCAGAGTGGAAGGAGAAACCTTCCAAGAGGATTTAATGGGTTGATAATGTCAAACAATATGCTTAGAGACGGGAGGTATCTAGGAGTTATATGCCTTCTATGAGGGGATTATGTCAGACAAGAGAGTATGCTTCAGTGACAGAGGGAGCAGGAGTGGAAAAAAAACTTGCTTACATGAAAAAGGAGCAACCTAGATTTCCATAGATGGATCTACTTTAGTGTCAGAGGGACTAAACCTCAGAGTTTAAAGATGAAGAATCCTGGCTTGATACATTATTAATTGGGATTAGAAATGAAATAGAGACCTAATGAGATCCCCCTTAGTAAAGGAAGTAATTGTATAGATTTTAAGGAGATTCGATATGATGGACTAAAAGTCCTTGACTACACCTATGGTTAATAATCTAAAGACGATGAATGATTCTACTTCATATTTATATTTTGTGGATCCCATGATGTACAGGAAGTTTATTGGATCCTTGATGTTTGCTTTACAGTGAGCACCTTGAGCTTTTTTATGGATGAGTCAACGAATGTACATTGGGTTGTAGCAAAGAATGTGTTAAGGTACGTGCATGGTACAATTGGACATGGTTTGAGATATTTCTAAGGTGGTGAATTGAGGTTGCAAGGATATAATGATTCAGATTGGACCATGAGTATAGAGGACAGAAAGAGCACCTCAGGGTATTGCTTAATCTTGGGATCGGTTATGATATCTTGGTTTAGTAGGAAGCAAAATTCTATCGCACTCAGTAGAATAGAGGCAGAGAATATTATGGCCAGTGCCACAATTCAGGTATCAATGTGGCTTCAGAAACTACTTTCGTGAATATTTGATCAAGTCAAAGCACATTGAGACCAAATATCATTGCAATTGAGACATGGCGCAGAAGGGAGTAGGTTAGCTCTAGTACATATTCACCAACGGGCATATTTTGAACATTATCACCAAGCCTCTGTGTAGAGTGAAGTTTGCATACTTGAGATACAAGCTTGGAATAATGCAGAATGTCTCCCTCATTGAGAAGGAGTGTTTATGTCTTTGTAGGATCGAGCATACCATCTCCTAAGAATCCAAAAGGACTTGGCTAGGTCATGTTGATTTGACTAGGGGAGATTGATGCATTCATCTAAGACTCTAGAAGGACTTGGTTGGGTCATGTTGACTTGACCAGAGGTGAATGGCCTAGGGAAACTACAAGATTGGACAGACCTTCTCCTGAGAAGCCAGAAGGACATGGTCGGGTCATGTTGATTTGACCAAAGGAGATAGATGAATTAATTCACCTAAGAACCTGTAAAGGTATTTAGAAGGGCCAAGTGGATTTATTCAGGGGTCAAAGGTCTAAGGGCAGATCCTATCTTGAGAAGCCAGATGGACTTGGTCAGGTCATGTTGATTTGACCAAAGGATATTGATATATTTACTTGACAATCCATGAAATACTTTGGTTGGGCCATCTTGATTTAGCCAAGTGTAATGGCCCATGATTCTCAAATTTTCATACTCCATGGAGTGATCTATAGACATGCATTCATCAACATAGCAAGCTCATGAAATTTTATTAACAAAGGAGAAATATGTTTGCAGCTAAGGAGAATACCTCCCTCGCTAAGAGGGAGTGTTAATTTTTTGTAACAATGGAATGTATTCCTGCATGCTAAAGAGGTTTCGAAGTTGGCCTAAGAAAATTAAAATTAAAATTTTATTTTGGGAGTGCAAGTCAACCTATTAAATCAATTCGGCCCAGCCAAGTGAAGGGGTGTGTCTCTTTTCTTACTTTAGCCCATTTAAAGAGTATAAATGCATGATGTGATATTTCATTTTCATCACCAACCATGTAATTTTCTTCTTAATTTTTATGAGGTCTCTTGGACAACCAAGCAAAGAGCAAGGAGGATTATTTTTGTGTGGAAGAGAGCAACAAGGATCTTATTATGAAGGAGGTTGAGTTACAGCCCAGAGGCTGTAGGGCCTGTCGCGAAATTTTGACCAATTTTACCATAGATTTCATAAGTGATTTGACCAAGGTTGACTAGTATGAGTTTGACCGGGTTTCACTGGAAATTAAATTGGATTATTGGCACAGATTTCTAGAAACATTATTTATTTGTAAACCTTGATAAAGAATAACTTATCCTAAAGAAAAAAATATGGGTTTTCTCCCAAGGTTAGGTTTCCCAGGGTAAAAATATTGTCTCTATTGTACATGGTTTTCTATGATCTTTACGATTTCCACTACATTTTTATTTGACATTTTTTGTGTATAATTTCTCAACAATATGAGTGGCATGAGATAAATTAATTAAATATCATTAGGTAGTAATTATGAGATCAAAAAAATAGTATTTTATTGTGCTCTTGTAAAAAAATCAACAACTAGACCATGGGAACCAAGGTTTGGAGCATATTTCAGTTTCAAAGTTTTGAAGCAGTCTCTAGCCTCCTTTTGGTACCTTTAGAGTCTATTTGTTGGGCCATACATTGTAAGTATCAAAATTGGTCCACAAGCATTATAGATTTTTACACCCTTGAATCTTCATTCGCCACTGCAAGAGAATTATTATATGGATTCACTACATCCATTGGTCTACAAAATTTTAAAATCTTTTTGGTACTTCCATTATGTTCATGGAGGTTGCATGGAATCTACAACAACCCATGTTGTTCTATAAACCAATACCATCCTTTATGGTGATCCACACTTGGTGTTCTCACATTCAATGTTATGGAAAATTTATACAATCATGACATAACTTTAAAAAATATGCATGTGACATCTAGAAGCTTGCACAACCTCATTTCAACCATTTCTTTGCTTACTCGCATTGGTATGGCTGTCATAGAAGCAAAATAATGGATGGAACACAAGGCAACAATATTTAGAAATATTTATGCAGATGCCACAATCTCTACAGAACATTTCAAAGGGTGCATAATATCTCATTTTAAAGTATTTTTTGTTAGCTCAAATGGGTTTTTTACAGAATTTGATTTTGTTTCCTAGTTTGAAATATATCATCAACTAAATTTTCACATGCATGTAAAGTTACACAGTTCTGTGTACCTTGAGTTTCAGGAATGATGCTTTCATTGTAACAACCCCGGTAAAAATCCATGTAAAATATATAATAACCATGGTTGATGGGACACATATTCCAAGTTGAATGGTGGGAAAAACATCCTAGCGGGTGTTCATTCCATTTATTATGGCTAAAGGAAATTGGCAAAGGCTTTGGAAAGGCATGAGGCATTAATTGGCATTTTATTTATGAAAATAATGGAAATTGGGAGAAAAGGGAGTTGAAAGGTCACGGGTTACATATGAGGAGGAAAATAATGGAAAATTAAGAAAATAGAGACCTCATTAATAAAAATTATTCGAAGAAAACACCAATTCCATCTGACCTTAAAAAAAGTTGGGCTCTAGAGCGGAGCTTGCTCTGCCTGCGCGTTGCAGCCCGCAAACCCTAGCTGCTCTCCCTGCGCGCTGCAGACTCTGCGGCTGCGCCTGCTCTAGCAGGGCCTCCTGCTTCTGCCGCTGCTTGGTTGGATTCCTTCTAGAATTTGCTTCGTTTGCGAGTGCCCCTGCGCTGCGCCTGCCCTCGCAGGGCCCTGCTGCTCCTGCTGCGACCTGCTGTACCTGCTGCCTCCTGCTGTGTTGGGTCAATGTCTAGGCTGGGATCCGAAGGCTCTCCCTGCGCATCCTGAGCTCTGCTAGGGTTTCTGTTGCATGGCTGCCCCTGCGGCGGCCGGCCTCAGGCCCTCCCTATGGAGACGTTGGGTGCTGCTATGGATCCTCATTCTACTCCTACCTTCGACGCCTTCAACCAGCTTCTTGCCGGTTTGCCTCAGAAGAAAAGAAGCGAAGCATCCAAATTTGTTAAGAAGCTCGATGAAATTCCTGAGATCTCTTTGCCTCCGGAGGCCCCCATTCAAGTAGCTTTATCTTTGGCGGATCGAGGTCTCATTGGCCAGTTCACGGGTCTGTGGCCTTCTCCGAAATCTACTGAGCAATGGGTTAGCAGGAACTGGGCTCCTTTGATTAAGGAAAAGGTCACCTCTTAATTTCTGGGGAAAGGGTACTTCCTCTTCGAATTCTCCTCCAAAGAAGACAAAGACTTGATCTTTCAAAATGGGCCGTATTTCATGGGTTCTCAGGGCCTCTATCTGAACAAATGGACTTCGGACTTTGATCCGGCTGTCGATGTTCCCAAGGCTGTCCCGGTGTGGGTTCGCCTTCCAAACCTACCACTTCACTGCTGGAACTGGAGTTCCTTGAGACACATTGGCAACACTCTCGGGAAATTCATAGATCAGGCAAACAATAAGGACCAGTACGACTGTGCCAGGATCTGCGTGGAAGTAGATCTAGAGGTTGGTCTTCCAGAGGCTATAAAAATCAAAGTCGGAAGCTGGTCTCATGTTCAGATCTTGGACTATGAGCAACTGCCGTTCAAATGTAGGAAATGCCACGTTCATGGACATTTTGCTAGAAACTGTCTGTCCAACGTTGAGCTGGAGAAAGGGATTGAAGAGGGTTGGAACCAAGTCAAACGAGTAAAAACCAATCACAAAGGGCAAAAACCGGGAGGACCCTCTGGAAAAGGCTCTCAACAGGCTAATGTTCAACGCCCCCCTCCCAAAAAGGCGCAAGGAAACAAATTTGACCCTCTAAGCCAGCAGACAAAAGATTCTCAGGAGAACGAGACACAAGATCCAGTTTCTCCTAGCAAAGATACTCCCTCAGCCTCCCTCAAAGGAACAAGTGTCGAAGATCCCAATGGTATGCCCTCAGATGATGAGGAAGAAGAGCAAGAAATGGACGAGTCAGAGGAGGAAGGAGAAATAGGAGAATCCCAAACCTCGGTACGAAGATCTACAAGAGGCCGTAAATCTGACAGGGAAAAAAGAGAGCAGGAGACTTACAAAGATAAGTTACAGGGCAGTCAGCCAACTCTGGAAAATTTGCTTGCCTCAAAGCCAAGGATGTTGAAAAATCAGACCCATGGCTCCAAGGGGGCCCACCAGAAACATAAATAATGAAGGTCATCTCCTGGAATTGTAGAGGTATGGGGATTAAAGTCAAGGAAGAAGCCATGAGAAGCTTAATAAGAACAGAAACTCCAGACATACTTCTCGTCCAGGAGACTAAGTTGGAAGACGTAGTCTTCCTGCAAGCATGCAAGAAATTTTGGTTCAAAAGTGAAGCAAGAGCAATCTCTGCCCGGGGTGCTTCGGGAGGGATTGGCACTCTATGGAACCCTAACAAATTTGTAGTCACCTTTGAGGCTAGAAATACTCACTGGTTGCTGCTAAAAATGCAAAATCTGGATACTAAGGAAATCCTTTGCCTCTTCAATGTATATTCTCCAGTCAATGTTGGGGAAAAAAAGGAATGTTGGGATACTATAAGGCAACAAGCAGACCTGACAAATCTGGAAAATATAATTATTGCTAGAGATCTTAATCTCACTCTCCACTCGTCTGAAAAAAGAGGAGGCAGCGCTGTTCGTGATCCGGCAAGGGAATGGGCAGAAGATATTCTGCAAGACTGGGACTTGCTAGATATCAAACCCTCTTCCGGTAAGTTCTCTTGGTCTAACAAAAGAGTGGGCCCTGGTCATATCGCTGCCAGATTAGATAGATTTTTCATTCAAAGCTCTTTTCTGTTACTAGGATTAGAACCCAGAATGCACATCCTTGCTAACAGTGTCTCGGACCATAAGCCTATAAAGCTCGAACTCCTGGCCCATCTAGACCTGGGTCCTATTCCATTCCGTTTTAGTCCTCTCTGGGTCAAGGAATCAAACTTCATGCAAATAGTTAAGGATTGTTGGAGTCAGCCTGTCAATGGTTCTCCCTTCTATATCTGGGAGGAAAAACTCAGAAGGGTAAAGGGCGATCTAAAACGATGGGCAAAAACCCTGTCCAACTCGGCTACAGAAAGAAAAGCCATCAAAGTCTCTCTCACCTCTCATCAAACTCATATGGAGCACGCTATTGTCACAGAGGAGATATTAGACCAAGAGGCTCATTTGCAACAACGCTACCATAAGGCCTGCCTAGCTGAAGAAGAATACTGGAGATTAAAATCTTGAAATCTCTGGCTCAAGCAGGGGACAGGAACTCTGCCTTTTTCCACAAACAAACCCAAGTCAGGAAAAGCTTCAACATTATTTCTGAGATTAAGGAGGATAACGTCACCTTCAAGGATTTTGAAGACATTAAAAAATCAGCCTTCTCTCACTTTCAAAACTTGTATAGTGAGGATAAGGACTCGGACCAATACTCAGATCTGCTTGACATCATTCCTTCTGCAATTTCTCCTCGTATGAATGAGATCCTTGAGGCCAAAGTCTCCAAAGACGAAGTCAAAAAGGCCCTCTTTGATATGGATCCGGATAAGGCCCCCGGGCCGGATGGCTTTTCTGCCAGGTTCCTTCAAGTTTGTTGGCCGATTGTTGAAAAGGATCTTCTCAAAATGGTTCAAAAGTCTCAAAATGCTCAGAAAATAGGAGGTAGCACAAACTCCGCTTTCCTAGCCCTAATACCAAAGGAAAAAGGTGCCAACAATTTCAGCAGATTCCGCCTGATTTCCTTATGCAATACTGGGTACAAGATTATCACTAAAGTTATTGCAAATAGACTGAAGCTCATTCTTCCCAAAATAATCCCGGAGAATCAAGGAGGCTTCATTCAAGGAAGGCAAATCGTGGACAACTTCACCCTTGTTCAAGAAGCTATCCACTCAAGTCTTCTTCGAAAAGAAAAAGGTATGGTGATTAAACTTGATTTAGCAAATGCTTTTGATCGAGTAAATCATAGCTTTCTTTTAAAAGTAATGAGAAAGTTTGGTTTTGGAGAAAATTTCATCAAATGGATCCGGGCATGCATCTCGGAGCCATGGATCGCTCCTCTTGTAAATGGAAGAGCCACTGATTTCTTCAAAGCTTCAAGAGGGCTAAGGCAGGGGTGTCCTCTTTCCCCTCTGCTTTTTGTCATCCAAGCCTCTGTCCTCAGCTACCTGTTAGACAAAAAGATGCAAGATTAAGATATCAACGGACTGTGTATTGCAAGAGGGGTAAAAAATATAAACCACGCCCTATTTGCGGACGACACTCTGTTTTTGGGAGCTGCCTCTCTCTCCTCCGCCTCTAAATTTAAAGCAGTTTTGGATGAATTCAGTGAAGCCTCTGGCAGCGTTGTAAATAAGAACGAATGCCATATCTACAGCTGGAACACCTTGCCCAGATTGCTCTCCGCTATTTCTAGATGTTTGGGTTTTGCTGCCTCCTCCAATTGGATCTCCTTTAAATATTTGGGCCTTCCTGTTTTTCATAAGAAATCTACAAGCAAAGACTGGCTCCCTCAGCTGGAAAAATTCAAGTCTAGGATCCAAGCCTGGGGCTTCTCCTGGCTCAACACGGCTGGCAAATCTGTCCTTATTAAATCTGTGCTCTCCAGTCTTCCCCTATTTCAATTCGTTGTGCTTCTCGCTCCGGCAAGTATATTAAAAAAATTGGAAGAATTCATGCGGAGGTTTTTTTGGAAGGGAGGTAAACAAAATGAAAACAAGATTCCCCTTATCAGTTGGGAAACCATCTCCAAGCCTCTGAGGGAGGGTGGTTTGAATTTCAAAAATCTCTGTCAGCAAAACGTGGCTATGGCAGCTAAGATTATTTGGAGGATCATTGCGCCCAAGCCTGGCTGGGCCCAATTGGCTCTCTGGAAAAAGTATTTCAGGGGTCCTCGTTCCTCCTGTTTAGACAATGTAATCCATTTGCCTTATTCATCTTTTCTCAAACTGTATGTTAAAGCTGCTCCCTTAATCAATGCGCATTCCTATTGGATTCCAGGAAATGGCAAAAAGATCAATATCTGGGCTGATAAAATTATGAATAAGGACCCAATTGAAGACAGAGCCTCCATTAGAGCGCTGCGTTGCTGGATGGATAGAGAGGGGCTGTGTTCATTGTGGGATATTTCTCTTTGGAAAGACTCTGCCTGGGCAGGGTGGAAACGAATTGAGGTGCCGGCTCACCTGACACTCGAATGGTCCACGCTGCTGGACCTCCTCCATGGCTTAGCACCCACGCGCATGAGGAAAAAAGATGTGAAAGGCTGGGGGCCGAATGCCAAAGGTTACACTGTCTCCATGGGATATGACAAGCTGAAAGAGAGGCCTTACATCCCCCCTGACCCTGCACCTTGGCAGGGGGTCTGGCGTTTTCCTTCATGGCCCAAAGTCGACTTCTTCGCTTGGCTCCTCTGCCACGGCAAGATCCTTACGTATGACATCTTGCAGAGAAAAGGGTTCTATGGTCCCTCCATCTACTCGTTGTGCAATGAAAATGCAGAGACTGCTGTCCATCTAGTCCTCGAATGCAAGTTCTCTAAGCAGATCTGGTCCTCCTTCATTCACAATTTGGATCCCAACTTTTTGCTACCTCGTTCCACTGCTGATATTTTTTCTAATTGGGCAATCAGATATCCTGGCCCCCCTTCTAAAAATCAGCTAATTAAATCTGCATGGGATGTCCTTCCAAAGGTTATTTGTTGGCAGATCTGGCTAGAACGAAACAGAAGAATCTTCAGAAATATTAAACAGAATCACAAGGTCTTAGAAATCAAGATTAAATGTCATTTAAAGGAGTGCTTGACTGATATAAAAGATGATTCCAATCTCAGCCAACAGGACATTGCTTGGGGATCTTCCCTTGACTTGAAATTTCAATCAGCAGTTAGAAACGTCCCTCCTCTCAAAGACTGGCAAATAAGGAAATCCGAAACTGACCTTCAAGACTGGCTCAATTCTCATTCAAGGCACTCTCTCTTTTTTGATGGGGCAGCAAAGGGCAATCCGGGAAAAGCTGGTGCTGGAGGTGTTGTTGTAAGTCCAATTGGGGAAAAAATTCATACCTTTGCTTGGGGGCTTGGATTCTCATCCAGCGTTCAAGCTGAAGCTTTGGCCCTCTACCAAGGCCTCAAGATCCTCAAAGATTTAAATATAAGTGAAGCTAATGTCATAGGGGATTCCCAGATCATTATAAATGCAATGGTTTCCAACTCCCCAGCCTCGGATCTCAAACTAGCAAGGCTGATATCCAGAATTAAGGGTATGGAAAACGCTTTTCAGAAGTTGAATTACTACCATGTGCTGAGAACTCATAATAAACAGGCGGACATTGAAGCCAATAGAGCTACCCTCCTCTCTGCCGGGGTCAAGATGAAAGACGAGGAAGAATCTTGGGAACCTATCCCATAAGCTGTCCGTTGTCATGTTTTACTGTTGGCTCTTAAATAAATTTGTTTGTATCTTTAAGTTAGGGAAAATCTCTGAAATCAAATTTTTAGATTGTCTGTCATGGAAGAAGTTTGCAAGCTTCGGCTGCATCTTCAATATTAGCAGTGAGATGCATCAGGATTTAGACATCCTCAATGTAATCAGATTTCTGGCATTCAGGCCAAGATGAATATTAATACTACATAACCGTTTCTGTCAAAAAAAAAAAAAAAAATTATTCGAAGGATCAGTTGGTAGGATTTTTCTCAAGTTTTTTGTTAGTGCATTTTTGGAGCTCTCTCATACTCTTGGATACTTAGAGTTTTCTTAGAGCACTCTTTGAGGGTGTGGATACTTGGTGATTTGGAGCAAGAAGGAAAAGGAAGAGCAGGAAAGCGCAAGTGGACATCAGGATTAGCAACTACAACGAGATTTGATTGCAGGTACCGAGTTGCATGTATGTTTTCCTCATAAGTTTTGGCATGCATGTGTATGCATGTGGATTTTCCTAGCCTTTCCATTTCTTGGATAGCCATGGTATTATGGGTTTATTTTCAATGATTGTTTCTAACTGATTCTCATGATTCCTTTATTTGTGGGTTGAATTATTAGTTCATGTAAGCCTTGGTTGGACAAACGATATTGAAGCCTGACGGACAACTGTGGGTTGAGTACTAGTCTTGGAAGCCCTAGCTAGAAAAATGCTCTGGAAGCCCTATAACAGTTGGGGTTGTTTTATTAGTCTTGGAAGCCCTTGTTGGAACAAACACTCTAGATCCCTGGAATAGCTTGGACAGATATCAATTTGTGATGGTTAGTGATGTCTAAGCATGAGCTGTAATCACTGGTTTGGGGTTGATATGGTTTGGTATCTGGAGCCTTGGTTTGGTCTTGATTGATGTGTTTGATAAAGTCCAACATTCATGCTTGGAACATGGAGCGAGGGTGATTGGCTGAAGTGACTTGGCTCAACCAATCTACGGTCGGGTGGAACGTGGAAGTCCCATCTCCTGTTGGTTTTTACACTCATTAATGAGAAGCTAATTCCTCTGGAATTTGGTATGCAAATGTATTGGTTATTATGTGGATTTCATTGACGTTATATCCATTGTATTTATGTTGTTGTTATGCTGGTTATAAAAATGTATTTTATTAGTGATGATGTATGGCTCTATCTATGCTTTTTCCTGTAAATGAATATACAATGTATCTATGGTCAAATAGATTGTATTGCAAGTTATGATGTATGGGAGCAATGCTTCTTATCCATTCTCAAATTTGTAAGAGATGCCCATGTTTAATTCTATTGTTTACACCTGTAGATGCAATGTTTGTGACATGTTTGACGAAATTCCTATCATGGTTGGGAGGGGTCAGATGAGTTCCTGATGATGTGATTGCTTTCATACTTTTATTGTAATGTTATTTATCCTCTCTTGGAGTTACAGGAAGTTCTGGGCAGTGATCTGGGCTTAGGGGTTGAAAATGTGGCACAAATCCTAGAGCTACAAGCACATTATTGACCTTTTGGGGCCTTGACAAGGCAAGCACGTGGCTAAGGATCTATAACCACTCCCTTGCCCTTACATGGCTACATCTAAGCCTCAAACGGGTCAAAAATTAGTTCCCCCTCAGGGAACAGGGCCTTGGAAGGTTGGGTTACCACCTGGGGATGTCAATGATGCGGTGTAAGGTCTGTTTCTCATGTTTTTGTTGGTTCCACTTCCTCAAAGTCATCTAGGAGGTTGAATCTCATATTAGTAGCCTCTCATCACATGTTTACCCTGGTTGGTCAGTTACTTGGGTAGATATGGGAAGAAGGTGTTACAAAGTGGTATCAGAGCATGGTTCAACACTCGGACTAGATGGGAGGTGTTTTGATCATGCATTTATGTTGGTTGCATATGTGTTTCTCATATCAATGGTGTATGTGCTTGTTGCATCCATGTTGTGTTGGCCATGGTGGTAGTGGTGTCGCCATGTAAGTTTTGATTGTGTTGTTGTCAACATGTTTTCATGAGTGTATGAATTTTTATGTGTTGTTCTCTCTTGTGTATTGTCCGTTCATGCTTTTTTACACGTTTCTACATGTGTATGCATTTCTTGTTTATTCTAGGTCACATATTGGTCATGCTTGTGTGTTGTCCATGTATGCTTTCTTGTGTGATGTCATATGTTGAACATGTATTGGTCGTTCATGATTGGTTATACATGTCAAGTGGCTGTGTTATAGGTCAATTTGGGCATCATCCCTAAGACCAATATGAACAGGGTATATCATCCCCTAATTCAGTTGCTACTTGCCCTAGAGAAGTCATTCCACTGATGGCTTTAATTCATGAGAATTCCAATATTTGAAGTATAGTTAAAATGACCCATTGACTCTTCAACGCTCCTCTGAATGGGCCTAAGTGTGTTTCAAAGCACTTACCCCCATGCAAGGGTGCTTTGCAAAGCACTTCCTGACACTAAACGGTGTGTTGGTCTCCTGGGAGTGAAATCATCATTGTTCTAGGAATCTCCACATGTCCAGTGCCTCCTAGAAGAGTGCATAGGTGTCATACTTCGAATACATGTGTTCATCGATCACCATTGAACTTGGAAACATGTCTCATATATTATTAGAAAGCCATTCAATATCATTTATTTAGAAACTACCTACAATTTCCCTATAAATTGAGCACTCATCTAAGTGAAAGGGAGGAAGAAATTTGTGTAGTGTTATGTTGTTGGATTCTCAATTCTTGGAGAGCTGAAGTACTGTGATGTTGTTGGATTGATGCTTGGTGTGATGAGGATGGGATGAAGTTGGAACAGGTTGACAACAAATTGATTGACTGGTTGTAATATATTCTTCCTAATACTGCAATAAAGATATTTATTCTTTCTCTCATATATGTGATTATCTTTTGTGAATGTATTCTCCATATGTACATGTATTATCAGATTTAGTCAATTCAATCTGGTTATGATAGATATATATTGTATATTTGTATCGTCGTTTTATGTCTTATGGTTTTTATTGCAGGTATTGATCTGGCAAGTTCAGTTGGATCGAGAGCGACAAAAGCGACAAAAGAATAAGAACGAGAGCGAAGGATCACAAGTAAGTCTCTTCATATTTTGTTTATCTGTTTATCTTAGAAAGAAAAGCATTTACCTTTCCTTTGTTGTTCTGAGTGAAGAAACTCCACACTCAGGGAAGACTAGTTTATCCATAGATTAGAATTCCTCATAACAAATTGGCGACTCTTTTGGGGAGAAATCCATCATTCCTGGTGTTTTTGTCTTTGTTTACCATCTTCAGTAGACTTTATTTCATCTATTCAGTCATTTGAATGTACTTTTTTCCTTAGAAGTGTTTTTATCCTGCTTGGTCTTCAAGCTTCACTGTGCCCAACGCACTATTGGTCAAGGTACAGTGCTCTATATAGCACTGTCTCCCATTCAGAGGTGCTCTGCAATGCACTGTCTGCAAAATTCTATCATAATTTGTCTTTTTCATTCAATTTCAGCCTATTTCTTGTTGTATTCTCAGATGCTTGTTTGACCTTAGAGACTAGTAAAAATTACTTATTTCTTCCTCC
Organism: Pinus albicaulis; assembly: GCA_034641835.2. NCBI lineage: Eukaryota > Viridiplantae > Streptophyta > Pinopsida > Pinales > Pinaceae > Pinus > Pinus albicaulis. Next base: position 1,285,834,307 of record CM076575.1, on the reverse strand, counting down.
TTTGGATAGTGGTTTGTTCAATGTTTCATTAGTTGTTTTCTTTATCATTGTCAAATTAAATCCAAAGTTGTAAATTTTTCATTAGATCATTTTTTGGTGAAAAAGGAGGTCTCTAGGAAAGACCCAAGTTCAGGCTTAGAGCCAACAATATTCTGCTATAGTCTAGGACAACACCGAGCTTTTCACCTTGCCCGAGAGAGCAAGGAGTCTCACCTGAGGCGTGTCGTGACCTTACTGGAATTGAAAGCTAGACCATCAATATCGAAGAGGTATCACTAACAACTATTCATACATTACACTACATAGAGCATATTCATCACATGCGATTCAAGAGACAAGTTATCATTTAGCAATAAACAATACGAGAATCAAAAATTAAATTTTTGAACATACATCTACAACCTACTGTCATACATCTCATATCCCACAACTTAGCATTACTATGTTTCTATTCATTCAGCTACACACTACATATTATACTCCGCAGAGTTCAATCATAACATAACATAGTACATTCAGGCTCCATAGAGCTCCCCCAAGTGAGTTAAGCTGCCAAATGCTTGAACTCTCTCTTTCCTTGCTTATCTACTCCTGCTGACTAACATTGTTAGACTTTTCCCCTTCTTCGCTCAATTGTTCCCTTGCACTCCACTGCTTCCTATCTCTTTTCTGCAATTGGCTCTACTTCTGGGAGTCCTTCTATTTTTTCATTGTCCCCTATTTCTGCCATCTATGTTGTTGCCTGCCTGTGTTCCACCATTTGTCTGCGGATTCTCCACAACCGCAATGGGTCCTTTCCTTTCTTAATGGTGCTCTGCCACCTGTTCTTTCCACTCCTAGCCTTCTACAACTCAAAATTGTGTTGTTCAAAACAAAGTCCCCAACAGGCCCAGGCCACAATCTGTTTACTCATCCCAAGTCAATCTTTTTCCCCTGTTGCAGTCCCTGGTTGACCATCGATTGCTGTTGTTGGCTGAGTTTCCTCGGTTGTCTCCCGCTCCAACTCCACCTATTCTGATTTCCCCTCCTTTAACAAAGGCCCCAACTCCAGAACCTTGTTCATGGCCTATGTCTTGAGTTGTGTGAACTTAGTGATCGCTTTTTTCCATACTTTCATCATGGGTTCTATTTCAGTGACCACCTTATCGGCATTAGTGGCGTCAATTACCTATTGTAGATCATTAAACAATGCTCTGAATTTGGGGTCTGCTTCGGATGCCAGCTGTTGTATGGTTTCTACTTTCTGTTTGAATAGTTTTCTTAGGTCCTGGAGGAGCTACTTTTTTCTTCTTGAGCCTTCTTCAATTGTCTGTATCTATAGCTAAAGCATGTCGGTTTGATCATATAATTGGTTGTGGCTAGTTGGATCTGTTGTTCCTTTGATCTCGAGAACAATTTTATGCAGTTGTTCGAAGACAGGTTGTGCCTTCATAGTAAGTGATTTTTAGCATTCATGAAGTTGATCCAATAGGTTGTATGCATGTGTGATTGTGGTTCCTAGTGTTTCCCTTAGGTCTTGCATCTGCTTCTTCCTTTGCGCCACCTTTTCTGTGTATATCGTAGAGGGGTCTGGTAGTGCCGGTCTGGTTGCAAGTGCTTCCCTTAGTTCCTAATTTTCATTGCCCAAATTGGCACATGCTACCCTTATGTTTATGGAACATTCAACCACCGAGAACGCTGAAATTTCTGTTGGTGCGGGCTTGTCTTACACTGGTGATCGTTGCCCATAGTTCCTTGAAATTTTATGTGACTTGGTCGAGCTGCTACTTAAGGGTATCCCTCTCTTTCTGGAGTTGATTCCGCTCATCAGTGAGTGTCATGACATGTTTCGGTTGTTTTTCATACCTCTGTAGAAGATCATTATGGAGGTTTTATGCTTGTCGTGTTGTTGTTTGTATAAAAGTGAAAAGTTAGTCGGGTCCCCAACTTTGCATATCTCCATTGCTTGTCATCTCTGGACTTGGAGTCCTTTCTCTGAGTGGCTGGCCATTGGAAATGGAACCTTTTGAGTGGCCTTGTGGAGATGTGGGTTGACTCAGCGGGAAAATCTGTGATTCCGGAATATGATAACTGGTGGACGATGGTTTGGGTATGAATGGTTGTGGTAATAGAATGGATTGCTGAAATGGATTAAATGAGGTCTCAGTGAATGACATATAGGAAATGGGTGACCCAGTATGTATTAATATATCTAAAAAGGTACCCGACCCTAATGTTTTTGATTTAACCTCGATTATTTCTGTTTTTCCTGAGTTAACCTCTTCTTCAGTGTCCACGGCCATTATGGTGCCTACGGGTATTGCATCGGAGATTGTCGCAAAAGTGGATGGAGTATGTGCTGAATGGTATTTTGATTCAAATGATGTATTTGGTGATGAATTTTGTGTATTGGGTGATGATGAAGATGGTACATTGTGTGAGGATGACGGGTTGAATTGCGGTATTATAGAGGTGCTCTGAGTGCCTACTGTTATCACTCCAGTAAATTCTTAAGTTGTGGGATTTTAGTTTTTAGTCAAATAATACTAGAGGTAACCACAAACCTACTTCAAACTCTAGGATTTAGCCTTCCTAGGGTTCAGAGAGGGCTCTCTCTTTAAATTTTAACTTTGTTTTAAATTGTTAATATTAGGCTAGCTATGAAAGTGCAATTTTGGTTTGGTTTTGTTGGATTTGATGGGAAAATTTCACTTGGAGGGATAGATAGAGGGAAATCTACTTGTCCATTGGGCTATGGAGTCTAATTCAAGCTAACAAAACTAGGATCAAGGCTAAAAGGTCAAATTTCTGCAGGGCAAGATAGATAACCCTTGGAGATCTTGGAAAATTGGTTTTTGAGATGGTATGATCGGCATAAAGGGCACTTAATAATCCTTTGATCCGGAAAAGGGAAGTAGAATATAGAGGTCAAACGGGAGAGGGAGAAATTAAGGGTTACCTACACTGGAAATCAGAAGAAAACAAAGAAATTATAACTAGTTAAAACAGGGTGCTATTAACATGTCCTGTAGTAATACTCTTAGTTATACATTCAGATTTAGAATTAAAACACAGATGTATGCATGTAAAAAAAGAAGATAACAATGACAAGTTTAAGAGAGTACTTCACTCCAGATAGCTTATCACAGGGATCATGAAGTATGATGCCAAATAGTTTATCCAGTCTGCTACTCAAAATTGAAATCCAAAGCCTTCAAGTCAACAAAAATATCTATAGTAATCTCCAACAATTTTATTCCACACAAAAATACTTCAAAGAGTGAAGTATTTATACATAACGTTTGACAAAATATCCTAGATGACTTCTAGGAATTAACTTAGGAAAATAAAATATCTTACAACAATAATAGTGACAGTTGGTCAACAAATTAGCAAGCTGTCCTATTTTATTCAAAATAAATAAGCAGTTGTCTGCTTATGTGTCCTCTTTGCTAGCTTTATAGATATTTTTCAAAATCTAACTTGCCTTTACTGATTCTCTTTCTCACTGATACTCTTTCATTTTGGATACTCATTACCTTCAGTGAAACTGCTTTACTACTATAAAATATGTTTTGACAGTGAAATCAACAAACAGATTTTTTTCTCCTTCATTTGTTTGCTTTTCATTCTTTATAGAAAATCAGTCAATGCTTGCCAATCCTCATTTTTAGGAATTTGAATATTCTTGAGTTTCCTAAAATTTTCATTAGCCTCAGTGTACCTAGCAAATGTGGGCTTGATAACAAATAAGTGCTTGATTTCATACTGCAAATAAAACAAATCTTAAAAACTTTTTAACAATACTTTTCCTGTGGGAATACCTTGACCTGTTGGCTTTTTCACCTGCTCTTTGGCATGTTCTCTTATCTTCTTGTCATAATCATTTTGAGGCATTAACTTGTCATTAATAACCATGACGTCAGGAAGTCCCTTTTGCCTTAAATTGGTGAATTTAACCATGAATCTGGTTATAGCAATATTCATTCCTTCACATTTCTCTTCAAGATCCCTCATCAAATTTATTTTGGTGGTAACTTTCCTAATTTCTAGGATAGTTGTTGTCCTGCCATTTATTTCTAATTCTTAAAGTTCTTGTCTATTCTTGCTATTGAGGAAACTGATTAACCTTATAGCATGTTTTGGTTTATCAGCTAAATCAGCTTGTGTCTTTTGGATCTCTGCTTGGGCTGCTAATAATAACACTCTCTACTCAAAAATCACCTAAATTGAAGGCCAAACATCATGGATGGCTTCAATTATATTATTCCATAGGTAATTTTTAATATATGATATCTATCCTAGAGAGTGAATTCTTTTTGGAGCTTCTTTACCTCTTCACTCAATCTGTGGGCATTTTGTTCTTGTATTTTAGCATCTATCTGAGTTGATTTGTTTTTCTTTTCAAGATTTTCAATTATCTTTGTCAATCTGTTGATTTCATTGGTCTTTAAGGACATCTCCTTTATTACTTTTACTAGTTGACTGCTTTCATCTGTAGGTGGCAACACTGTTGTAGAGGATTCAGTTACTGAAGTTGTTGAAGAAGTCACTGGCACTGCAGTGGCCAGTGGCTCTTTGGGTGCCAACTTTTTTCCTAAATTATAAGGCACTACTACAGTAATGACTGGAAGAACTGTGGGAATTACTGGTTCTTTTTTAGTCTCTTTTTCTTGGACAACTTGGTCCATTTGTACTTCCATTTCCTTAATTTGAGCTGTCATTTGAAGTATCAAACTCATCATTTCATATTTTTCCTTTTGATCTAGTAAAAATTCCTTTGTCTGAGGATGCTCACCTTGAGGAAGCTTGAGTTGTTTCCTTAAGGCAGCTATGTCCTTATTTTTCTTTTTAACCAATGCTTCTGCTGCCTTGATGTTTGTAGGATCATATCCTACCTGTAATACTAAATCTTCTAAGGCCTTTATCCTTAGATATTTTGCATATAATGAAGCTTTATCCATCTTCACTTGATCTTGCATATTAGATATGGTATTTTGAAGCCTATGAGCACTCATAGCTTTTGTTGTGACCGTGGAATAGAGCATCTCTGAGGTTTGCCTATGAAACTCAATCTGATCCAATTCATGGATTTTGTCTGTAGCTACTTCCATATCAACATTTTTATATTCAACAATTGTCTTTGGCATTGATACTGTGGGTTTTAATACTGACATAATCAATTTTTTAGTTGAGTAATCAAATGCTAATAGGAATCTATTTTGATTACCTGGCTTTTGCTTCAAGAACTGAGAATATATTTCAGTTTTGATTTCCTCATTCTTCAATTTGATTTGCTTGTATTTCTCCTTAATATCTAAATCCTTCTCCTCAGCTGAAGAAGCCTCCATACTTTGTTTCCTTTCCATTATCTGTGCATCTTCATTATTTAGTTGTTCTTGATTCTGATTTGGCTCACTGATCATTACAGTAGCTACATTAGGCTTTGTTTGTTCAGTGTTGGTATTCAAGGGTTGTGTTTCTTCAACATCTATTGTTACTTTACCTTTAGTTGTTGTATCCAGTTTTGGCCTCTTATTTTAAATGATATTAAACTTTATTTCTGTTGTAGTCTCTGCAGTATAAGCTCCTTCTTCTCTAATTCTCTTAGTGGACGTCTATGGCTGTTTGGAAATTTCCAACTTATGACTAGTATTTCTTTGGTTATATGCCTTTGTTAAAGTGTTTTCAACCCACTCAATTTGATTAGCAAACTTCTCTATTTCTAGTTTTGACTCATGGATAAAGGGTGTCAATTTACATTTTACCCTTGGTTTACTTCAGATCCCTTGTGGATCATAATTCCATGGGAAGATTTCTTCTAATTTATATTCCAGTAGTTGATTGGCTACTTCCTTTTTTGCATCTCTTTGATTACATATGAATGGCCCAATTTGATTTTTGAGTTTAAATTGGGTCTTTTTCTTGGCTGCCATGAAATTAATTGAATCTAAATTCAGGATCTGCCTAATGTATTCAAAGGCAAAGATCCTTATTAATGGATGCTTGGGTAACTTGTAAGGCAAAAAGTTAGAACCAAAAACTCTGATTTCAGTGAATTTCTCATACAAATACCAATCACCCAATTTTCTCTGTTCTGATAGCTGCAATATTTTCTTCATTTCCTCATTGATTCTAGGCTACTCTGTTTTTTTCATATGGTGATCAATGGATGTAAATACAACTCTGAAAACTCTAAATAATTTAATTATGTGCCTTATTTTCTTAGTATAGATGTCCAAAAGATAATTGATAGAGGTTTTCCTTCTATATCCAACTTTTGAAGTGAAATTGGAAAGCTCTCTGATTGGAAATAAAGAAACATATGAAGAAGATAGGAGGTATATCTGAATACTCCTTGCAGCTACAAATTAGTCAATTGATAGTGAATACTATCAGCACTGAAACCAGCATAGTCAAATATAACTGAAGGTGGTTGTCCTAGAGAAAAGTTGGAAAAAAATCCCAAGATAGACTCATCAGTATGCTCATCAGTGAAATACCCAAGTATGAAGGAGAGCATGGAGATTACATGCCTTAATCCTTCAGGGAATTTTGTAGTTGAATATGGAGGGTTTAACTTGGGAATTTCAACATGCTGGGGCATGAAATTTTGAAAAATCATGAATCTTTTAGGGAAATCTAGGCCAATGTATAGCTTAGTGAGGGCTTCAATAGACAAAGGTACTGCTTGAGGGTTTGGCTGAAGCTGCAACATTTGGTTTATTAACTCTGTAGTGATGGTAAATAGGACCTCTTTATTTGCATTCACAATAGCTCTTTGTTCAGGAATGTAGTACTGGTGGCATAATTTGATAATTTCTTGACAAGGGTGAGTCAGGGGGACTACATATTTGGGCAAATTGGATTCCCAAATGTGAACTTATTCATGATCATCTAAATATTTTTCAAAACACCAGTTGTGGATATCCAACAGATTAAATTCAACTATAGGATCAGCTATTTTGTAGTCAATGTCAACTAGGGTAATATGCTCAATATCAACAACTGGGAGTTGTAATGGGTTGACTACAATTGCAGTATTTGGATTCGTGGCAGGAGTAGGCTTAGGAGTTTTAGAACCTTCAGGCTTGTTGACACTCAGTTTTTTAGGCATTTTGATTGGCTTCTGCAAGTTTAAACTGTTTGCAGAGGAAATTTTACTATAACAGAGACTTGATTAGAAAAATTCAGCAAAATAGACTGTATTTTTTGTTTTTATGCTCAATTAGGTTTCTCAAATAATTTCTAAGGCTTTGAAACTGGTATAAAACAGAAAACAAGGGTTTTCTGAGTTTTTTTACTGCAAACTGGGCTAAAACTCTATTGAAAAAGAATTTATAGAAGGTTAGGGCACCTGCAGAGGGTTTTTGGCCTTTCAAAGCTTGAAATTGATCATTAAAACTGTGAAAAACTAATAAATTTCCTTGAAAATGGTGTGCAACGGCTAAAAGGGTTTCTGGGAAAATTTTTCCAAATTTTGGCTTGTTTCTGGGACTTTTGGGCAATTGGATTTAATCAATTTCTTGACTTTAGAATGTTTCTTTTATTTTAAAATGTTTTTTTGAATTTAGTTGTAGGTTTGAATTTCAGAGTAATGCCTGTTTGAATGTAGGTATCGGCTTTTAAAAGGGTTTCTTCAGTCATATGGTCGAATTGATGGCTTTCAGCGGTTGAACTGGAGCAAGTGCATCTCCACAACAATTTTTACAAGTTTCGTTTGGTGAATTCAGAGGTTCTGGGCGTTAAAAGGGAAATCATGGGTTTTTGTAGGCTTATACAGTCGGGAAGGCAAAAACAATGGTTAAACACGCAATATAGAATAAAATGCATATACAAAGGTTCAATAAACATTTCGATTGTATTAACCCTTTGACATTAAATGCAGGTCACATTAGGCGGGAAGCGGTTTCGAATTACACAGTCTTTGAAAACTGGCGGTTTATCGCGTATCTTTTTAGTGGTAAATGGATTTAATCAAAACCCACGTGATCCAATGATGAGAGGCCACGTGGAGGGGAAGGGTCAACGGGAAACTACCCATTTCGCATGGCTTTTGCATTGGGGCAATCATGCATCTAATCTATGCGATATCAACCTCAACTGTTGGATCTGAGAAATGAACGCGAACAGTGAGGATTTGTTCGGGAGTTGCTTTGAATTAAAAGGTGGGACCAGGCTTTATTTATATAAGCGCAATGGTTTAATATATGTTTAAACCTTTATAATATAATCGAGGAGTATTGGTTTAAAACATATATATATTGGTTTATTTATACACAGCGGCAGGATAAAATGTTATTTCAAAGGCGCTTTTAAACAAGGTTTTTTAAGCCTTATCCATTGGTATATATATGGCGGGTTGGGTTTATAACATTTGATAAAAAAATGTTTCACATATGTGCGTAATGGTATGTTATATTATATATATTTTTTAACCTTTTTGAATGGTTTTTAAACTATAGGGGCATGGTAAAACATATAAAGATAGTTTAGACCAAAGGACTTTATAACTTGGGATTTTTCACTTGCGCACATGGATAATATACTTTGGTATTAAACATTATAATAGTGGGTTTTGGGGGTTTATTGAATATAAGGGAATTAATAACTAGGAAAGGATATTTCTTAGGGATTTAATAAAATATGTTAAAAGTGAGAGGGGAGTGAAATGTAAAATAAAATACATATTATCTCTAAGTATCATATATAAAATCAAGTATTATTCATCTTTATATTTCCTTCACCAATACTTAGGATAAATGTAATTTTGTGGGTTTTTATGAATTCTTATGAAGAGATGAAGTTAATTATATGGGGATTACAATTTTACTAATAAATAATGTGTGCTTACTTAGAAAAAAGGGTTTTAATGTATGAATGAAGGGTAAATGATGATAAATGAGGATTTAACATAAGAACTCAATACTTTTAGCTAACCAGTCATAGAGCCTTGGGTCTGGTCCCAACAAAAGTCAAAGAAATGCTCTGACCTTGTTTGACTGATAGCTTAGAATACTGAATACTCATACGGAGGGGAAATTAGTGATTTTTCCCAATGATGTACTATTTACATGATTTCTCCACTGCTTTCTACTTACCCAACTTTATTTCTAACATTTTCTCTTCATTTTGCAGGTGCATTTAGGCTTGCAACCTTAAAACATTTTCTTTCAAAGAATAAAACTATCTAGATCTACCTTATTTCATCCGAGGGCTCAAATTAAACTGTTGAGCTCCTCATTATTTTATACCTATATAATGATTTGTCAAGTTTATACTGTTTGACAAATCGTTATTCTCTATGTAAAACATGAAAAGTTAATATTAAATTGTTTAACTGATCATGGATTATGGCATTTATTGACACTCTGCACATAATCATTATTCTTGTCGTAAAATTAAAAGTAGTGGCATTTGGACTTGCTCACTTTCAGGTTTTATTTTCATCTCTTTTTCTTTTGGGGTATATATTTTTCTAAGTCCTTTGATCTTTCTTTTAGGAATTTTACCCTCTTTTTGATTTTTTATTATTTTTCATTTGTCCAAAATATGGGAAAACAACTTGCAGAAAGCAAGGTATGTACATATTTACAATACTTTCAAAGTCAATTCAAAAAATTTTGAACCCTCTTATTATAGGACCCTAACAGTGGCTCCACATGGCAGTGACATTTCCTGGTGAAATATCAATAACTCTGAGAATAGTAGCCTTTGAAATTTAACTGTGATGATCCTATAAAAGTCTTCTGATATCTGTAACTTATTCATATTTATGATATTTACTTTTCAAAGCTTAGGGCCTTCTCTTCGGGCTTCAACTTTGCTAAGGAAACATCCAATCCAATCTAAACTTTGCAATGTATATGTACAATGATCAAAGTGAATAAAAAATAACTATTGGTTAACTCAGGTGAGTAGTAGTCCTTCAGCATTCTGCCATTAACTGGTCCTTCTTGCAGATCTGTTCCATCCAATTCTTTCATAAAGAAAGCATTATTGCCTCTATATCCATAAATTACATAAGGCCCTTTCCATAGAAAATCAAATTTTCCATGTTTTCCTTTGTCTTCTCTTCTAGAATCCCATTTTAACACTTTATCTCCTATGTAAAAATCATCATCTTTAGTCTTTTTATCATAGATTTTCTTGATCTTATCCTGAATTACTTGAGATTTGACATAAACTTCTTCCCTTGTTTGCTGCAGGTGAATAGTTTGATTTATCCTTCTTTGGATGTCATTTGTTTCAACCTGTAATTCTTGGATAATTTTCATCACTGGTACACCTAGGGAGGAAGGAAAAACGACATCCTTGGTAAGGTGAAGTACCAATGGATTTTTTAGTAGTAAGTCTATCTTCCCATAAGGCATTGACTAAATTCTTATTCCAAGTTTTTTTATTGTCTTCAAGTAATTTTTTGATGATATTTACAAGGCTTTTATTTGAGGATTCAGCTAGGCCATTACCTTGGGGGTAATATGCAGTAGAGTGGCCTAGGGTAATATGGTATTTGTGGCAAAAGTCAGTCATTTTCTTGGATTTGAATATTGTTGCATTGTCAGTAGTTATCTTTTGAGGGAACCCAAATCTTGAAAGGATGTTTTTTTCTAGGAAGGAAATAATGATAGTATATGTGGATTGTCTGGAGGGTATGGCTTCAATCCACTTGGTAAAATAATCAGTGGCTGTCAAAATCCACTTATGTTGGCCTGAAGAGGGAGGGTGAATTTCACCAATGAATTCTAAACCCCATTGTTGAAATGGCATTTCAGTTGAAATTGGCTTTAAAGGGAGGGGTAATAATTTCTTCTTAGTAAAATCCCACTATGATCTCTCCAAAAAAGTACATTATCTAAGATACAAAATCTTACTGCTTTAAGTTTTAAAAATCTAGCTTTGGTTCTTGACAATCCAGGAAGAGCTTGTAAGTTTTGGAGTACAAATATGATATATGTATACCAAGGTGAGTGTGAAAAGGCTTCACTGATCGATGGAGTCGCCATCTCTTCCTAATCATCTACTTGAGCAATAAAATTTATATTTAGGGCATTACAATTGGATTCAGCCATAAGTTTGGATAATCCTTGACCTTTAATGAGCTTGGTGGGTTTTATCTCTATGTCATATTCCAAGATAGTGGCAATCCACTTACCACTTCTTCCATCAGGGCCATCTTAAGTAAGAATGTCTTTAACTACAAAATTTTTGACATAGGCAATAATGTGTGAGTAGATAATATAAACTATGAAGTCTTTAATGGCCTTAACCAAGGCTAGGGATTGTTTTTCCATAATGTTGTACTTCAAAGGGTCATCTCTAATGGCTTTACTGAAAAAATATATGGGTTGTTCAAATCCTTGGTCATTTTTCTGCAGTAAAACTGCAGCAATGGTGTGTTCTGAAGCAAATGAAAAAATCATGAAATCTTTCTTAAAATCAAGACTTATTAGGACTGGAGTTTTGGTTAAGGCTTGTTTGATATAGTCAAATGATTGTTTAGCCTCAACAGTTCATCTAAAAACTGAATCTTTTTTGAGCATGTTATTTAGTTCTCTAATTATCTCAGCTAAATTAGATATGAATCTTCTTAAAAAAATTATCTTACCTAAAAAGGCTTGTAATTATTTGATGTTTCCTGGTGCGTTGATGTTCAGAATTGCTTTTATCCTAGCAGGATATATCCTAATTCCTTATTTTGAGATTATATGTCCAAGTAACTTACCTTCTTCTAATCCAAATAGACTTTTCTTAGGATTTAAAGAGATGAAATATTTCCTACACTTAATAAAAACCTGTCTCAAATGATCCAAGTGTTCATCATCTGTTTTGGAAAACACAATAATGTCATCTAAGTAAATTACTAAGAATTCATGTATTTCCTTTGCAAATTCTATGTATATAGCCCTTTGAAAGGTTGCTCCTACATTCATTAGACCAAAAGGCATTTTTACATACATAAAAGTGCCCCAAAGAGTAGTAAATTTTGTTTTAGTTTGGTCTTCTTCTTGAACTAGGATCTGGTTGTATCCTGAAAAACCATCTAACAATGAAATCCTTGAGGAACCTACTACCATTTTAGGTAAAGGGTAATTATCCTTTAAGGATACTTTGTTAAGATTTCTAAATTCGACACACAATCTAATTTCTCCTGTTTTATTTCTTGTAGGAACTAGGTTTGAAACCCAATCAGAATATCTAATTGGTGCAATGATCTAGGCATCATACATTCTTTTAACTTCTTTTTCAATCAAAGGTAATAGCATAGGGTTAATTCTTCTCATCTTTTATTTGAATGGCTTTTGATCTTCTTTTATTGGAATTTTATGTTGGATTATGTTTGTATCATAAGATTTTAAATCTTCATAAATCCAAGCAAACACATCTTGATATTCCTTTAAAAGCTCAATATATTTATCCTTTTCTTGTTGAGGTAAAATTTTGGACAGTTTGATTATCTTTGGTTTTAACTATGTACCAATGTTACATTCTTCTACCTCAGATCTTAATGGCTCCATTTTTTGTTTTCTAGCTACATAATTGGAGTCAAAAAGATCCTCTAAGGGGGTTAAACATTTAGGTAAAAAATTATCCTTAAGATTCAATATGTCTGATTCATCTTCAACAATTTCTTCAATATCTACTTTCTCTAAGCTATCTATGTCAGCTTGACTAAATCTAGTAGGTTTATCAAAATTTATTCTATTTACATCTAAATCATTTAAATATATTTCACAATCCAAATCATGATTTATTTTACAATCTATATCGATAATACAATTCTGAAATTCTCCTTCATTGTTCATAAACTTGTAAATCTATTCATCCTGAGAAAAAAGTTGCCAATACTTAAGATTATCTGGAATTATTGGCCTATGTTTGACTTCAGCAGTATATCTATGATTAGGTTGGAATGGTAAATTGCATGTACTAGAAATATTTGCAAGACAACGAGCTTGTATATTTTGCTTTCTAGGTATAACAAAAAACTTACATTCCAAAAAATCATCAGTTAAAACTATGACAGTGTCTCTATATCTATTTAGTCTAGGATTGTAAACATAATAAAATCCATTTACTTGTTTTATGATCAAATCTGAATCTCCGATGATTAAAATTCTTTTTCCTCCTGAGTTCCTAATGATTTGGAGTCCTAGGATGAGGGCTTTATACTCGGCCATATTGTTTGTACATTTGAAATTTAGCCTGAAAGCATGACCTTCAGAATGATTGGTCTCCATATTTTTTATCCAGACTCCTGCTCCTACTCCTAACTTATTCATTGGACCATCAAAGTCTAAATGCCATTGAGATTCATGAAAAATGTTATCATTGTTTAGTGCTCTCTTTTTATCTACTAGTTCAGTTTGGATTTCATTTGTTTCAGAGTTACATAGGATAAAAGAATCAAGGTCAGTTGGTGTAGAGTAAATTGGGTAGTTTATAGATCTTTCAGCACTATTGACCATGTACTTCATTAATGTTTCCCTATATAACTTTTTAGGCTAGCCAAACACTGATATAGTAGCATAAGTCATGTCCAATTGAAGAGATCCCTGCAACTTTGCTTCGCATGAGCGAGAAAGTAGCATACCATATTTTGGTGGGACATCAGCTACTAAAATGTCCATTAATATACTCTTACTAGGATATTGAACTAGTGTTACACACAAATCCTTGATTAAACCTAAGTATTTAACTTTACTGGAATCAAAAGAAAACAAATCTTTGCAAGGCCTTGTAATTTCTAGATTCAGAGTTTCCATGATGGCTTTTGGCATTAGATTATGGGAAGCTCCTGAATCTAGCATTGTGTTATGAATAATTTGATCATGAATGGTGAGACTGATATAAAATGGAGGAACTGCACCATCTACATGTTTTCGATTTACATCTGGGCCAAAAATCAACTCTGGTTGATCATCATTTAGATTTATGGAGTCTTCTCCATCATTCGTATTTAATGTTTCAGTTATACAAGTCATTCTTTACCAATTCAGTCAAAGGAATTGGTATTTTAAGTTTTTCAATTTTTGATTGTATGTTGAATGCAGGTTGAGTTTTATTTATTTGAATCAATTCTTCTTTAGTAACTATAGTTTGTGTTGGTTGTCTTGCTTTTCTACAGTTGCTTTTTCATTTTCAATTATTTTAGGATTCTCTGTTTCTGTTTCTTGTGTTTTACTACTTCTAACTTTCTTTTCAGGGATTTTTTGTGAAGTAGTAGATGTTCTTTCTGACTTAGAATTTTCAGTAGATGTTTTTTAAGTAACATCTTTTGGGTCTACTGTTTTGGGATCAGCAGAAGATTTTTTTGGATCTAAATTTGTTTTTTTTACAGAATTAGAGGCTTTAGCAGCAGTATATTTCTGTGAATATTTTGCAGCCTGAGAAACTTCATCAGTAATATCAATAATTTTAGGGCCTGATGCTTTCTTACAACTAGAAATTTTTTGGGAGGAATTTGAGTTTTGCTTATTTTTCCTTGGGAGAATTTGCAGAAATTTTGTTTTAGGGGCTTCTATTGTTTTCTGATTCTGAGTTTGGGAAGTTTTCTTAGTAGAAGACTCATTGTTTTTCTTGTTTCTAAGGTTATACTGGTTGTGTATTTCATTTATTGCATAGCCATAACCTTGCTTATAATCAAAGGATTCACTAGAATATAATTTAAGCAGTTGAAGTTCAAACAATTCTTGATCTTCCTGCATAAGGAAAATACTATTGTTGTCATCAATTTCCATTAGATTAATACTATCTTCCTCATCATCATTATTATTCTGAGAACTTTCCGCATATTTCTCTTGGAATGGCGGCCTAATTGTTTGGTCCGAGGATGTTTCTTTTGATTTTCCAAAATTTATGTTTTTTCTAAAATTGGGGTTTCTAATCTGGTGTTGGTTATCCCACTGGGGTCTTCTCTCCATATTATCTAGTCTATCAATCACTCTTTCTAAATTTTTAGCTATAACATCCATTTTTGTGTCTGAATTAGCATTTTCTTCTTTAATTGTCACTCTTCTTTCATTTTTAAGTCTAGCTTTTCTAGCTAGAATGTTCAATTCTACACTAACTGCATCAGTTTGCATTTTTATAAGGTGTCTGCATCTCTTTCCCTTAATTGGTAAGCCATATCTGTATCAAATACATCAGGGAATTTGAGCATAACTGAATAAGGAGTAGGTTTAAGATTTTCAGGGATAGAATTATAGACACTATTATATCTAGTGCAGTAATCTTGGACTGACTCATTTGGAGCTCTTCTCAAAGAATCAAATTCATACAAAATTTGGAGGGGGTTCTTTTTCTTTTCCCATTTATTTAAAAACAAAGTAAAAAAATACAGCTAAATTAGTTACACTACCAGCATTTAAATCTTTAAACCACTTCTTAACTGCTCCTGGTAAAGTTTGTGTAAACAGTCTCATTTGAACATCTGAATCATCAATTTCATAAATTTCAAAGAATTATGTCATCTTAGTAATGTGTTGTTGAGCAGTATATTGAGTAGTGCCGTCAAACAGTGGTATTTTATTTTTATAGTCTTGTGGCATATCATGAAGCTGATGTGGTAGGACAAGGGGATCATATATAGTAGCCATAGCTTGAAGCTTATCTTGACTAGGAGGTAAGGTAGAACTGCTTGGAGCTGTGCTGGAAATGATAATATATGAACTAAATATAGTATTTGAAGTGCTGGGAAATGAGGATGATTTATTTAAGAAATCAAAAGGTGAACTAATGGATATAGTGGATGAAGTGATTGGTGGAAATAACACTCTAGGTTGTAGAGGTAGTTTTGGGATAAATGGATCTGTAGATGAGCTGGTGGTAGAAATTATGAATGATGTAACAGCATACAGAGATGAATCTCTAGCTGGAATTATTGTAGTGTGTAATTGAGAGACTGGAGGTCTGTTTGCATAAGTCAATAAATGAGCTAATTCAATAGCTTCATCAATATCCTTTAGAATAGTAACATTAATTTCTTCAACTTTGGTCTGATATTTAGCTTTCTTAGATTTAGAACTTACTGCAATATATTTATGTTTTGCATTCAAAAATGAAATAAAAGCAGGGTCCAAAACAGCAGTTTTTAAATCACTTTCAGATTTACTTTTAAATAATGAATGCTCAAATTTCAGATCAAAATCAATGTCTTGCAAACTTACTAATTCACTTGGTAATGAATTGACGCTTATTAATGAGATTTCAACCTCTAAGTTTTCTGTTTGTTTTTTCTTTTTACCAATTCGGTCTAGGTCATCTACTATAACAGCAGACTTAGGATCTGGGTTAGACCTAGTATAATAGACTTTCCTAGAAGCCATAATCACAATTTTTCAATACCCACAACCTATAAAAACAATCTTAAAGTAATAGGATGAATTAAATGATTCATTCAAGACTAATTTTATCACTGAGGACTGGTTATTTCCCCAGTATGGTCACCAGTAATGTTATAACTCCAGTAAACTCTTAAGCTGTGGGATTTTATTTTTTAGCCAAAGAATACTAGAGGTAACCACAAACCTACTTCAAACTCTATGATCTAGCCTTCCTAGGTTTCAAAGAGGACTCTCTCTTTAAAGTTTAACTTTGTTTTAATTTGTGAAAATTACGCTAGCTATGAAAGTGCAATTTTAGTTTGGTTTTGTTCGATTTGGTGGGAAATTTTCACTTGGAGGGATAGATAGAGGGAAATCTACTTGTCCATTGGGCTATGGAGTCTAAGTCAAGCTAACAGAACTGGGATCAAGGCCTAAAAGTTCAAATGTCTACAGGGCAAGATAGATAACCCTTGGAGATCTTGGAAAATTAGTTTTTGAGATGGTATGATCAGGATAAAAGGCACTTAATAATCCTTTGATCCAGAAAAGGGAAATAGAAGATAGAGGTCAAATGGGAGAGGGAGAAATTAAAGGTTCCCTACATCGGAAATCAGAAGAAAACAAAGAAATGATAACTAGTTAAAAAAAAGGGTGTTATTAACATGTCCTGTAGTAATACTCCTAGTTATACATTCAGATTTAGAATTAAAACACAGATTTATGCATGTAACAAAAGAAGATAAAAATGACAAGTTTAAGAGATTACTTCACTCCAGATAGCTTATCACAGGGATCCTGAAGTATGATGCCAAATAGTTGATCTAGTCTGCTACTCAAAATCGAAATCCAAGACCTTCAAGTCAACAAAAATATCTATAGTAATCTCCAGCAATTTTATTCCACACAAAAATACTTCAAAGAGTGAAGTATTTATACATAATGTTTGAAAAAATATCCTAGATGACTTCTAGGAATTAACTTAGGAAAATAAAATATCTTACAACAACAATAGTGACAGCTGCTCAACAAATTAGCAAGTTGTCCTAATTTATTCAAAATAAATAGAAATTGTTTTAAGATAAGAAGCAGTTGGCTGCTTATGTGTCCTCTTTTTTGGCTTTGTAGATATTTTTCAGAATCTAACTTTCCTTTACTGATACTCTTTCTCACTGATACTCTTTCATTTCGGATACTCTTTACCTTCAGTGAAACTGCTTTACTACTGTAAAATCTGTTTTGACAGTGAAATCAGCAAACAGATTTTTGTCTCCTTCATTTGTTTGCTTTTCATTCTTTATATAAAATCAGTCAATGCTTGCCAATCCTCATTTTTAGGAATTTGAATATTCTTGAGTTTCCTAAAATTTTCATCAGCCTCACTGTACCTAGAAAATGTGGTCTTGATAACAAATAAGTGCTTGATTTCATACTGCAAATAAAACAAATCTTCAAAACTTTTTAACAATACTTTTCCTGTGGGAATACCTTGACCTGTTGGCTTGTTCACCTGCTCTTTGGCATGTTCTCTTATCTTCTTGTCATAATCATTTTGAGGTATTAAATTTTCATTAATAACCATGATGTCAGGAAGTCCCTTTTGCCTTAAATTGGTGAATTTAACCATGAATATGGTTATAGCAGTATTCATTCCTTCACATTTCTCTTCAAGCTGCCTCATCAATTTCTTTTGGTGGTAACTTTCCTAATTTCTAGGATAGTTGTTGTCCTGTCATTGATTTTTAATTCTTCAAGTTCCTGTCTATTCTTGCTATTGAGGATACTGATTAACCTTATAGCCTATTCTGGTTTATCAGCTAAATCAACTTGTGCCTTTTGGATCTCTGCTTGGGCTGCCAATAATAACTCTCTCTGCTCAAAAATCACCTAAATTGAAGGCCAAACATCATGGATGGTTTCAATTATATTATTCCATAGGTAATTTTTAATATATGATATTTGATCCTTGAGAGTTAATTCTTTTAGGAGCTTCTTTACCTCTTCACTCAATTTGTGGGCATTTTTTTTCATGTATTTTAGCATCTATCTGAGTTGATTTGTTTGTATTTTCAAGATTTTCAATTATCTTTGTCAATCTGTTGATTTCATTGGTCTTTAAGGACATCTCTTCCATTGCTTTTACTAGTTGACTGCTTTCATCTGTAGGTGGCAACACTGGTGTAGAGGATTCAGTTACTGAAGTTGTTGAAGATGTCACTGGCACTGCAGTGGCCAGTGGCTCTTTGGGTGCCAAATTTTCCCCTAAAGTGGAAGGCACTGCTGCATTAATGACTGGGATAACTGTGGGAATTACGAGTTATTTTGATGTCTCTTTTTTTTGGACAACTTGGTCCATTTTTACTTCCATTTCCTTAATTTGAGTTGTCAGTTGAAGTATCAAACTCATCATTTCATCTTTTTCCTTTTGATCCTGTAAAACTTCCTTTTTCTAAGGATGCTCACCTTGAGGAAGCTTGAGTTGTTTCCTCAAGGCAACTATGTCCTCACTTTTCTTTTTAACCAATGCTTTTGCTGCTTTGATGTTTGTAGGATCATATCCTACCTGTAATACTAAATCTTCTAAGGCCTTTATCCTTATATCTTTTGCATATAATGAAGCTTTATCCATCTTCATTTGATCTTGCATATTAGAGATGGTATTTTGAAACCTATGAGCACTCATATCTTTTGTTGAGACTGTGGAATAGAGCATCTCTGAGGTTTGCCTATCAAACTCAATCTGATCCAATTCATGGATTTTTTCTGTAGCTACTTCCATATCAAATTTTTTATAGTCAGCAACTGTCTTTGGCACTGACACTATGGGTTGTAATACTGACATAATCAATTTTTAGTTGAGTAATCAAATGTTGATAGGAATATATTTTGATTACCTAGCTTTTGCTTCAAGAACTGAGAATATATTTCAGTTTTGATTTCCTCATTCTTCAATTTGATTTGCTTGTATTTCTCCTTAATATCTAAAGCCTTCTCCTCAGCTGAATGTGAGGAAGAAGCCTCCATACTTTGTTGCCTTTCCATTATCTGTGCATGTTCATTATTCAGTTGTTCTTGATTCTGATTTGGCTCGCTGATCATTACAGTAGCTACATTGGTCTCTGTCTGTTCTGTGTTGGTATTCAAGGGCTATGTTTCTTCAACATCTATTGTTACTTTACCTTTAGTTGTTGTATCCAGTTTTTGCCTCTTATTGTAAATGATCTTAAACTTTGTTTATGTTGTAGTCTTTGCAGTATAAGCTTTTTCTTCTCTGATTCTCTTAGTGGATGTCTCTAGCTGTTTGGAAATTTCCAAAGTATGACTAGTATTCTTTTGGTTAACTACCTCTGTTAAAGTGTTTTCAACCCACTCAATTTGATTAGAAAATTTCTATATTTCTGGCTTTTACTCATGGATAAAGGGTGTCAATCTACATTTTACCCTTATTTTACTTAAGATCCCTTGTGGATCATAATTCCATGTGAAGCTTTCTTCTAATTTATATTCCACTAGCTGATTGGCTGCTTCCTTTTTTGCGTCTCTTTGATTACATATGAATGGCCCAATTTGATTTTTGAGTTTAAATTGGGTCTTTTTCTTGGCTGCCATGAAATTAATTGAATTTGAATTCAGGATCTACCTAATGTATTCTAAGGCAAAGATCCTCATTGATGGATGCTTGGGTAACTTGTAAGGCAACAAGTTAGAACCAAAAACTCTGATTTCAGTGAATTTCTCATACAAATACCAATCACCCACTTTGCTCTGCTCTGATAGCTGCAATATTTTCTTCATTTCCTCATTGATTCTAGGTTGCTCTATTTTTTTCAAGATGGTGATCAATGGATGTAAAAACAACTCTGCAAACTCTGAATAATTGAATTATGTGCCTTCTTTTCTGAGTATAGATGTCCAAAAGATAATTGTTAGAGGTTTTCCTTCTATATCCAACTTTTGAAGTGAAATTGGAAAGCTCTCTGATTGGAAATAAAGAAATATATGAAGAAGATAGGAGGTATATCTGAATACTTCTTCCAGCTGAAAATTAGTCGAAGAAGATAGGAGGTATATCCGAATACTTCTTCCAGCTGAAAATTAGTCAATTGATAGTGAATACTATCAGCAATGAAACCAGCGTAGTCAAATATAACTGAAGGTGGTTGTCCTAGAGAAAAGGTGGATAAAAATCCTAAGATAGACTCATTAGTATGCTCATCAGTGAAATACCCAAGTATGATGGAAAGCATGGAGATTACATGCCTTGATCATTCAGGGAATTTGGCAGTTGAATATGGAGGGTTTAACTTGGGAATTTCAACATGCAAGGGCATGAAAGTTTGAAAAATCATGAATCTTTTAGGGAAATCTAGGCCAATGTATAGCTTAGTGAGGGCTTCAATAGACAAAGATATTGCTTGAGGGCCTGGTTGAAGCTACAACATTTGTTTTATTGACTTTGCAGTGATGGTAAATAGGACCTCTTTATTTGCATTCAAAATAGCTCTTTGTTCAGGAATGTAGTACTGGTGGCATAATATGATAATTTCTTGACAAGGGTGAGTCAGGGGGACTACATATTTGGGCAAATTGGATTCCCAAATGTGAACTTCTTCATGATCATCTAAAGATTTTTCAAAACACCAGTTGTGGATATCCAACAGATTAAATTCAACTATAGGATCAACTATTTTGTAGTCAATCTCAGCTAGGGGAATATGCTCAATATCAGCAACTAGGGGTTTTAATGGGTTGACTACAATTGCAGTATTTGGAGTCATGGCAGGAGTAGGCTTAGGAGTTTTAAAACCTCCAGGCTTGTTGACACTATATTTTTTAGGCATTTTTATTGGCTTCTGAAAGTTTAAACTGTTTGCAGAGGCAATTTTACTATAACAGAGACTTGATTAGGAAAATTCAGCAAAATAGATTGTATTTTTTGTTTTTATGCTCAATTAGGTTTCTCAAATAAGTTCTAAGACTTTGAAAGTGGTATAAAACATAAACAGGGGTTTTCTGAGTTTTTTTACTGCAAACTGGGCCAAAACTCTATTGAAAAAGCATTTATAGAAGGTTAGGGCACCTACAGAGGGTTTCTGGCCTTTCAGAGCTTGAAATTGATCATTAAAACTGTGACAAACTGATAAATTTCCTTGAAAATGGTGCGCAACGGCTAAAAGGGTTTCTGGGAAAATTTTGCTAGAGTTTGGCCTGTTTCTGGGAATTTTGGGCAATTGGATTTAATCAATTTCTTGACTTTAGAATGTTTCTTTTATTTTAAAAGGATTTTTTTAATTTAGTTGCAGGTTTGAATCTTAGAGGAATGCCTATTTGAATGTATGTATTGGCTTTTAAAAGGGTTTCTTTAGTCTTCTGGTCAAATTGATGGCTTTTAGCAGTTGAACTGGAGCAAGTGTGGCTCCACAGCAATTTTTACAGGTTTCTTTTGGTGAATTCGGAGGTTCTGGGTGTTAAAAGGGAAATCAGGGGTTTTTGCAGGCTTATACAGTCAGGAAGGAAAAAACAATGGTTAAACGCGCAATATAGAATAAAATTCATATACAAAGGTTTAATAAACATTTCGATTGTATTAACCCTTTGACATTAAATGCAGGTCGCATCAAGCGGGAAACGGTTTTGAATTACACAGTCTTTGAAAACCGGAGGTTTATCGCGTAGCTTTTCAGTGGTAAATGGTTTTAATCAAAACCCACGTGATCCAATGATGAGAGGCCGTGTGGAGGGGAAGGGTTGATGGGAAACCCCCCATTTCGCATGGCTTTTGCATTGGGATGGTCGTGCATCTAATCTATGCGATATCAACCCTCAACCGTCAGATGTGAGAAATGAACACGAATGGTGAGGATTTGTTTGGGAGTTTCTTTGAATTAAAAGGTGGGACCGAGCTTTAGTTATATAAGCGCAATGGTTTAATATATGTTTAAACCTTTATAATATAATCGAGTATAGGTTTAAAACATATATATATATATATATGGGTTTATTTATACACAGCAACGAGATAAAATGTTATTGCAAAGGCACTTTTAAGCAAGGTTTTTCAAGCCTTATCCATTGGTATATATATGGCGGGTTGGGTTTATAACATTTGATAAAAAAATGTTTCACATATGTGCGTAATGGTATGCTATATTATATAGTTTTTTAACCTTTTTGAATGGTTTTTAAACTATAGGGGTGGGGTAAAAGATATAAAGATAGTTTATACCAAAGGGCTTTATAACTTGGAATTTTTCATTTGCGCACATGGATAATAGACTTTGGTCTTAAACATTATAATAGTGGGTTTTGGGGGTTTATTGAATATAAGGGAATTAATAACTAGGAAAGGGTATTTCTTAGGGATTTAATAAAATATGTTAAAAGTTAGTATGAGAGGGGAGTGAAATGTAAAACAAAATACATATTATCTCTAAGTATCATATATAAAATCAAGTATTTCTCATCTTTATATTTCCTTCACCAATACTTAGGATAAATGTAAGTTTGTGGTTTTTTATGAATGCTTATGAAGAGATTAAGTTAATTATATGGGGATTACAATTTTACTAAGCAAGAATGTGTGCTTACTTAGAAAAAGGGTTTTAATGTATGAATGAAGGGTAAATGATGATAAATGAGGATTTAACATAAGAACTCAATATTTTTAGCTAACCATTCATAGAGCCTTGGGTCTGGTCCCAACAAAAGTCAGAGAAATTCTCAGAGCCTGTTTTACTAATAGCTTAGAATACTGAATACTCATAGGTAGGGGAGATTAGTGATTTTTCCCGATGATGTATTATTTACATGATTGCTCCACTACTTTCTACCTACCCAACTTTATTTCTAACATTTTCTCTTCATTTTGCAGGTGCATTTAGGCTTGCAACCTTAAAACATTTTCTTTCAAAGCATAAAATTATCTAGATCTACCTTATTTCATCTGAGGGCTCAAATTAAACTGTTGAGCTCCTCATTATTTTCTACCTATATACTGATTTTTCAAGTTTATATTGTTTGACAAATTTTTATTCTCTTGGTAAAACATGAAAATTTAAGATTAAACTGTTTAATTGATCATGGATTATGGCATTTATTGTCACTCTGCACATAATCATTATTCTTGCAGTAAAAGTAAAAGTAGTGACAATTGGACTTGCTCACTTTCATGTTTTATTTTCATCTCTTTTTCTTTTGGGGTATATATTTTTCTAAGTCCTTTGATCTTTCTTTTAGGACTTTTACCCTCTTTTTCATTTTTTATTATTTTTCATTTTTTCAAAATATGTGAAAACAACTTGCAGAAATCAAGGTATGTACATATTTACAATACTTTCAAATTCAATTCAAAATTTAATGAACCCTATTATTATAGGACCCTAACACCTACCTCTGGCTCTTCTATGATTATGATTCCAGTGGCTAATTGGTTTGCATGGTCCTCACCTGTGAGGTCCACTATATTATTGGATTTCATGGTCTTGGCTCTTTTACCTTTAGGCAATGGGATGGGAGGTTTTTTTGGCTTGTTTTTACGTAATGGAGTGATGGTTGTTTGTGGATGTGAGTGGAATGTGGTGGAGGGTATTGCAGTGAGGATAGGGTTTGTTAACGATGGAGACCCAAAATTAAGTGTTTGAAACTCAAAAAATAAAGGAAATGTAGTATTTTTTGCCCCAAAAGTTCCCATTACCTTATTGAAAGTATGCACTTGGGTGTCCATATTGTATATCAACGGTTGTAGCTGCAATTGCGAAATCCTTTGGGTTGTCTCGGATGATGTTTCTCCCGGTAGTGGGTGCGGAAGCATAGCATCAAATGAATACATGGGCTTTCCATCTCTGATTTCTACCGCTACTCCTGGCCATGATGAGACCTATGTCTAGAAAGCGTCCTCTGTTATCTGAAATTGTAGTGGTTTCTTGTGAAATGTTTCGGCTACAACACAATCAGACCGATCCAGGTACGGTTGTGAGACATTCCGAACCATAGTTGAAGGAAATAATTTTCCAGCAGATTCCTGAGGTCTCTCTATTGAGTTTTGACCATGTCTACCAATTATCAATACCATTCTAAAAATGATTCTTCATTTATCTCCTTGCTGCTTGGATTGTCAGACACTCTCCATGGGGTAAAGCTTAGGGCCATCGGTTGATCTTCAGTGATCTCCGCAAGTGACGGCCTCCCAGGTGGACTCCACTTCCACGTCACCATAGCCATAATCAAATATACATATATGAACCCTGTGGCCCTCTTAAAAGTATCTTTGCATGCCTAGAAGAGCTCTCGCAACAAGAAATCACACCAATTCAATTGTGCTCCTTGTGTACAATGCTCCGCAACTGATATAGTATCGAGGGTACACTCTCCCTTGGTATAATGCCTCATTTTCTTGCCTGCAATTAGATAACATGAAATTTTCACCGAGGGGACATTGAGAAGATCTATCTTTGCCCCATTTCCCCCTCTTCGTGTCTCGTATTTCCTGTAATAGTCGCAGTCTCCCACTTTCTTTGCTCTCTTGTATGTATTTTGGAATGTCGTTGACACATCCTTCCCCGTTGTTGATAGTCCAGTAAGCCTGTGTATATCTTCCACATGGATTGGAATCTCCCTTCCAAGCCAAAGTGACCCATTCTAAATCCTGCTAATGAGAAAATTCATACACTGCATTGTTTCTCTTGTCGTTCCAAACACTAGTAAAATTCTTGGGTGTAGAATTGTGTACCTTTGGATGCCTTTAAAGTCTGGGTGCACCCTTTCTACTTCACTTCCCCCTTCTTTTACATGATTCTCAATATATACATTTCTTTTTAAATTTGGGTATTGGAACGAGTTAGTGAATTCCATGTCTATCAAGGTCGCGTTATCATAGTTGCCAACTAATGATTCTAACTTCTGAATTCTTTCGTCGAACTCTGGTTCGATCACTAAAACAATCATCTTCGTCATATTTCTTCTCCTACAGTATACTAGTAATGTTGTTGGTCTTCTATTCTGAACTCTTGTTGTTGAATTCAGGTTAACCGTTATAGTAGCTTATTTTTCTTGCAATTCGCAATTCTCCGACACTTTGATGTTTCCCTCCTCCATGCAGATTAAGTAGGATTGTTGGCACGAAGGATGTTGATGTGATGCCATAAATAATTAATTTGTGTTGTCTCTCACCACGGCTATAATCATGTGATTATTTATTCAGGTGATGTGGACTCTGACGCTGTTGACGGTGGCTTTGAAAGTTGGGCAAACGTGATGGATGATAATTACTACTAATGTGGAAAATTTATTATGGCATGGGGTTACTAATTATGGCAATTATTTTCCAAATTTTGGCTGATCCTACGGACTGAAATCTGTATGATGGCTGACACATTTGGTCATATAGTCACTCTAACACTGTAACCCCCCCTCCCCCAGACCACAATTGGTTGCGGTATGCTCCCTATACCGCAACAGGGTGATGATTGACCTTGTGCAGCATGCGACTTATGATATTAAGGCTCCTACTCTATTGGCTGGTATTAACTTATTTTATGAACTAAACAAAAGCTACTCTACAACTCATCTCAGTTGCGAGAGAGTTATTGACATATAACCTACAAACTCCTTGTTGAAGTTTGCAACAAGAAACAATGAAATTGGAATCCAAAAACAAAATTCATCACCCACACCTAGTGCATTAAGCACCTGGTTGCATCAAGCACATACTTTAGGGTGGGGCCCACAGGGTTATTTTTTTTGCATGTCTATTTTAGTTATCCCTTATTTAAGATGGACAATAAAATTTAATCTATTCTCAATGATAACTTATAATAGTTACCTGAGATTTATAAACTTAGTTAGCTAGTGGATTTTGAGTTAGAGGTTGTTGGTGAGGCATGCAGAGTAATTCTAGTTGTAACAAAGTTTGAAGTGCAATGGTACATTATTTAATGCAAGTTATAATCATTTTAACTCGGTTATGTGAGTTAAACACAGTTGTGATAGTTTTAACTGTTTGATACACTAGTGAGAGATCAAGTGAATTAAATATTAATTGGTTCACAATTAGTGATCTCACATGTAACTGAGTATTTACTATTATTATCTTTTGCATGTCAGTTCTAGTGGGGACCCAGTTGAGATCATATGTGAAAGGGAAGTGTGACTATCAGTTGTGATATTAGCTTACTACCAGGTGTATTTAAAACACCACAGGATGCCCATGATACTTGCGTAGTTAAGGCAAGCAATAAGGCAACAATTCAGGGATTGCTTTCAGTAGGGATTGCACAGAGAAGGCGGGTTGTCTGGAGATAGTAAATTGAGCAAGGGATTTGCCAATTTTTTTATGACAGTGTGAGACAATTAGCAGATGTACTGAGAGATCTTGTGATTGGAGTTTTGTATGTAATTGTTTCCTGATCCATGATATAATATACATTAGAAGATAGTGGGGTTTTTAGCTGTAAGCTTTCCCCGGGAGATTATTTGTGTTGTGTGTGATTGATCTTTCTTCAGGTTCATGTAATTGGCGACTGTGTTTTTAATTCCGCAAATATTTGTAGAAGTGATTCAATATTTAACTTTAGCATATTGTTAGATCGGGTGAATCCAAGATATACATGTTTTACACAGTAATTTGTCACCGTCCCTACAATCCCCCGTCCCGCACATTGTAGGGCCTTTTCCATGACCTGTGAGTAGTGACATAACCTGAAACCACTTTCATGGCATCCCCCTTTACAAGGAAAATCATTCCTCTGAAGAAAGGTTCCTTTGAAAAACCCTAAACAACTGATATTTTGGCCTTGGCGCGACTCGCCAGTTCAGCCCTCACGCTAATGGGGAAAATCCACCAAAGAGGGCGTGCCAACAGGCGCTCTGTCCCAGTGTCTTGCTCCCGCCAAGCTTGATAAGGATTGTTTCTTAAAAATAAATGGCGGAAGTTTGATTCCAAAAAACTCCTGAACGAGTCTCTAAAATGAGTTGGGAAGTTTGGCTCCGGATCTCCATGTAGGGGAGGTGGTTTTCCACCTATCATGGAAGCTTCCTTTAGGATAGGGCCAATCCCACAATTGTAGGGATCCCAACTACCCTTCCACCATCTATATAAGCTTGCCATTTTCCCTTAGCAAGCTAGAAGCAAGAGCTGAATTTGTAGCAAGGAGACTATCGCCAGACAGCCTTTGAGAGCAGAGTCGAAGAGAGAGAGCTTTGTCCCATTCCCGACAAGCTTCATTGAGACGTGCTCCGCTGTCAACCTCACCAAAGGTAGATCCAGCGTCAGAGCTTTGGGTTGTATCTTTCATTTGTCATTATTAATGATAAGCGACTTTGATTATGGTTTCATTCATGTGTCTTTTTCTTTGATGCAATGAATTACATCCTCTCTGACTAATGTATGGTTACAAGATTTAGATTCTATGTTGTGTATCGTTGTGTTTCTTCGCATATTTGCAGGTGTTTGGACGTGTTAAGCGAAAGGATCGTGATCTGCCAAAGCGGAGGACAGGAAGCATCATCCTTTCTTCGACGACCATTACGTAGGACCTGAGGCAGGCAACTCATTATGTTTTGTCAGTTTTGTAACTAGAGACCTATGTCACTGTGTGTCTGATTGTTGCTAGACCCGATCTGGGCTAGTAGGGATCGCCTCTATCCGCAGAGGGGATTTACCTCTCTAACAAACTGGCGACTCCGCTGGGGATCAAACCCAGAATCTCTGGTTTAAAACAATGGTTGCATTCTTAGTGTTTGTTTGCACCCCTTTTGCATTCATCCTTTCATTAAGGAAATTTGCGTTCATTTATTTTTCGTCTCAAAGTTTTCTTTTCGTTAAAATGCATTAGATCACATTGCATCGAAAAGTATTTTTTGAGATCCATCATTGAACTTATATTACATTGTTTAATGATTGAAAGCTAAAAAATGCATTGAGTGCATTCTTATCATTTTAAAAGAAAAAGGAAATTGTGCATAGATTACAATTGCATAGTTTTTGAAAAAGAGGATTTGCATAGATTACATTGCATTATTCGCATCGTTGAATGTTTGAAATTAATTTTGGATAGTGAAAGTCATCTAGTTTGGAAAAAATTCCGTTTTCAGTATCATTGTTTGTTGCATCATTTTTTGAAACTCTTCCCTTAACTAGACAGCATTCATCAAATTGAAAGATTTATTTTCTCATATAGCTGCATATAGGAGAGTGTCATATAACATTCGATAGGGCCTGAAACGGAAACATAATTGAAGATCGACTCTAAAATTTATTCAATTTACCTTAAGGCAGCATTAAAACATTAACGAAATATCTAGAGGTCTAGGCTAGTGACGTGTTCCGGCGTCGTTAAACCTAGTAGTTGTCGTTCGCCTTTTGGCTTTAGACAGTGCTAGTACAGACTTGTGCTCCCCGTACTGTCACGTATATAAAGGGAGACCCCACTAGGTTGCTATCCTTTATCCGTAGGAAGCCGAGTCTGCCGCCTTATACCCGTGATACACCAGACACAGCATTCGGGGAGATTACCTGCATGTATGTTAAGTCCTTGGTTGATTTCTCTTTCATTTTTTAACCAAGGTGTATACGGCAATTCACAGATATCTGGTACACCCATTTGCCTAGATTACCAGAACAGTCATTTTGATCTTTTCTGACTCATAAATTTGAAAAGATCATCAAGCGCTTGTCCTTTCACGCTTGTTTCCAATCTGAAAGCGATAGAGTCACCTTTTGCCTATTTCTCGACTCTTAAAATATGAAACGGTAGACTTTTGTTTCAATGTTTTAAAAATTAACTGCCCACGAAATATTCCTAGTTAAATTTAGTTTCCTTAGGGTGTTGTTCTAAATTTGTTTCTAATGGCAACTTTTCTGGAGTTCACCAACCAAGGAATCCCCTCCAATTTGAATCCTGGTCCTTTTCCTGCTTTTGGAAATATCGGTGCTCCTTATATGGCAACGTTGTCCCTTCCTGGGATAACTGTTGGGTTGCATGTTTGGTTGTTTTCAACCTCTTTGGTCCTGAATGTCCGGGCTACTATTCAATCAATTCCTCCACCTAAAAAATATCATGTTGATTCCAAGGTGGACCTCTCCCCTTCTTCACCTGTTTCTGCATCCTCCTCTTCTACTTTGCCTGGTGAAAGTCAGGATTTGAGTAACCAGGTGGCTAAGAAGAAGAATAAGAAGACAAAGAAGATGAAGTCAGATAAAGGAGGGTTAGCCCTGCAGCTATTATGCCTAAGAAACATCTCCTCTTGATGAACCTCCCAACCCTCCACGGAAATTTAAGTTCCCTTCCATGATATGCCAGGGAAACCATATTCTTTGAGATTTCCCTGGCATTCCCAAGGTGCTCGAAGCATGGTCCAATGGTCGTCCGCCGTTTCCTTTGGCTTCCAGGAGTCAGGTTGGGGGCACGTCTTCAGTTAATGCTAGTAAAGCTCTTAAGAAATAGGGTAAGCTTTCCAATCCCTGTAAGTTGTGTGAAGGGCACCATGCCATTCACCTTTTTCCGTATATGGATGAAGCCAAGAGAGTATTGGACAACTCGACTGTTTCTGCACCTTGCCTTCCAGCTGATTACAAACAGATATCTTTGAGTTCTCCACCAGTTGATCCTACGATTGGTCAAGAGTCATCCTTGGTCATTCCCGCTCCCCTGGAAATTCAAATTCAGGAATCCATCCTTGACCAACCATCGGTCGTGGGATTGGTTGAGCTGGCCCTGTCTGCAGTGCACTAGGTATTTT
This sequence comes from Pinus albicaulis, assembly GCA_034641835.2. Taxonomy (NCBI): domain Eukaryota; kingdom Viridiplantae; phylum Streptophyta; class Pinopsida; order Pinales; family Pinaceae; genus Pinus; species Pinus albicaulis. Next base: position 1,285,804,266 of record CM076575.1, on the reverse strand, counting down.
CCGTTGAGAGTGGATCTCACACTCCCCATGTTCTTCTAGTTTCTTCAGATTCTTTGGACTTGGAGAAAGATTCTCATGTCCCTATACCTTAAGAAGCTGCTCCTCCGCCTCTCATGATGGAGGTCCCAGAGGATACCCCTCCCGACTCCGTGATGGAGGTCGTGGAGGATGCTCCTTCTTCTCCCATAACACCAGGGGAAGACCATCTCAGTCTGATGGTACCCCCTCCAAGTAGTTTGGTCGCTTCCTTCTATTGGATTCGATTTGCAGGATATCGCATTCCATATTATGTGCCCTTTGAGATCACGGTACAAGACTCTCATCTTGTCGTACCCAGCACCTTTATAGATGAAGGCGCGTCTGTCAGTATTTTATCCTCAACTACTTGGCAAGCTTTTGTTTCGCCGCCGCTTGTGCCTGTTACGTAGAATCTGTTGGCGTTTAACAGAGGAACTAGTCAACCGTTAGGGATCCTTCTGAAGTTTCCTATTACTTTGGGAGGGAAAACCGTCCATATGGACGTGATGGTTGTTCAAGGCCCCTTGGACTTTAATCTACTCATAGGCCGTGATTATACTTATGCCATGGGAGCACTTGTCTCCTCCCTCTTTCGTGTGATGTTTTTTCCACACCAAGGTCGGATCGTCACCATGGATCAGCTTGCATTCTTTGGTCCTAATATGGCAGCTGGTCTGCCATCGTCCCTGCTAGATCTTTATCCGCCGGTTGTGTCATCTCTACCGCATTTTCATTATGTAGCCACCTGTCCTATGCCTGTATTCATTGATAGTGTCATCGTACATAGTGTGTTGGGGGCATTGGGTCCAGACTTCCAAGATTTTTTCCTTCCATCAAACGAGCAACTCTTGGAAGCGATGACTTCTTGTTCATTATGATGAGGTATGTTGGAGCAGAGTTTGTTTTCTTGTTTCAAGCTCCCTAAAAAATGAAACAAGATGTTCTGAGGATAGTTCTTTTAATGTGTCAACCTCGTTAAAACAATGAAACACGTTCTTGTTCAATTCGAGTCCTTGATAAGATCTCGTAAAATCCCAGTCGAGTCTTTCTCTTGATCTCATAACTTGAACCTTCACTCCATCTGCCTATCATATGGATTGAAGCTTGGGGGGCATGTATCTCAAATTGAGTCACCATGCTGGGGGCATGCTTACTTTTTCAAGCATAGTTTGTTTCTGTTTCAAGCTTGTGTAAAAATGAAACCGGTTTCAAGCATAGTTTATCTTTGTTCAATCTTGTGTAAAAATGAAACCAACTTCAAGAAAAGTTTCTTGATTTCAAGCTTGTGTAAAAATGAAACCATTTTACCTCTTGTGATTGCCATTTTATCAGCCTATTGTTTCCATATGAGCCTTGGTTTTGTCACTCCATCGTCACTATCTGCTTGGCCGATCATATGCCTTCACTTGGTTGTTTTACCCATTCCTAAGGAACCGTTGTGATGAGTGGCCTTTATTAGCTAGCCTCTTAACCTTTACTTGTTGTGAGAAATTCCACTATTACCGGAACCAGTAGCTACCATTTATACCACTCGTTCCTCCAAGAGGAGTCAACTTTCAACTCTTTTCTGACTCTCTAAAACTAAAAAGATTTCCAAGACACTTGTCGTTTTGAACTCGTTAAATTGGCTGTGAAACGATATCTACCCAGTATACGTTTACCCCTTTTTCGGGCTGGGATAGATTATTTATGAAAAATGAATGCCCTAGCTGATCATGACTAGGAGGTTCTCTCAGACATAGTTTTCTACCTTTTCGGATCTGCGAGACTATCTCCGAAAAAGGGACTGTTGGAGTTTTATTTTCCGTTGTCTTTTCAAACTCTCTAAACATGAAAAGATGCTGAGTTCTTCCTTTGTCAGACTCATTAAAACCTGATGACATCGGACTCCGTCGCAATGACGTTACTCGAGTTCCTCCTTCCTAGGGCTCGTTAAATGTACTAGGTTGGATTTGTCTGAAGGACAAACTTATATGACAAGCATATGGTATCCTCTTCAAGCTTGTGTAAAAATAGAGAGGTACTCGCTAGAAATGGTGGGGGGAAATGGAACCAGTATCACCGTCGTGTCGGCAGTATGTCGCTCTTGAACATGGCACTTGTCTGCATTCGTGTCGGGTTGGGGACATCTCATCTCATTTTCTGCTTGCCTCCATGGGTTTGGGTAATCCTTTTTGACCGATCATCTGCTCTTTGCCTCGTCATCATAACCTCATATCCTTTGATGTCAAATACTGCCAAATCCAGTGTTGTGCCTCCGATATGTTCAAGAGAAGTTGGCCTCTGCAGTTTTCAACCTCCCTTTGATTCTATACTGATCCTGAATCGCAAACATCATATTTCTCTGTCTCGCGTCGATGATGTGGGAAACACTATGGCCCACCTTCGATCAAGGTCACTTCTTGTCGACTTTAGCTCATTATCCAGGAAGTTGATCTAGAGACTGCCTTCTCGTACCTTGGAGCATGCATGCCTCAATTGCAGGTTCTTCGCATTCGACGCAAGGTTTTCATCATTGGCCTTCGATCGAATGATTCTACGGGTGTTCGACGCCAGCTCACTGTTCACATTCCGTGGATTGTACCTATAGTACCTTGAGATCCATCGTCATTATTGGTGGTTCCTCTCGCATATGTTAACGGATTTCATCATTGGCTGGTAATCAAACGATGTTCTTTCATGTTTGACTTCAGCTCACTTATTCACATGCTAGGACTTGTACTCTGTTCGGGTCGAGATGGAGCACAAGACCCCGGATTTTGTCTGATGGAATCCAGGCTGTGGATTTTTATGGATTATCATGATTGGTTACATGACTCATTGATTGGATGGCTACGACCATACCTGAGTCTGCTTATTGATCCTTTCTAGATGGATGTGTCCATACCTTGGATCCTGATTATTGTATACTCTGTTATGGATGGTTGCACCCATACCACATATCATGTATTTGAGATATCATTTGTACTTGTCTACGCAGGTTTCCGACGGTAGTGTTTTCAGTTGGGCACGTTCTCATAAAGCATTTCACCCCCCTCTCTCTTTTGGGCCTCATGCTTTAGGGGGCATCTGTTACACAGTAATTTGTCACTGTCCCTACAATCCCCCGTCCCGCACATTGGAGGGCCTTTTCCATGACCTGTGAGTAGTGACATAACCTAAAACCACTTTCATGGAATCCCCCTTTACAATGACAATCATTCCTCTGAAGAAAGTTTCCTTTGAAAAACCCTAAAAACTGATCTTTTGGCCTTGGCACGACTCGCCAGTTCAGCCCTCGCGCTAATGGGGGAAATCCACCAAAGAGGGCGCGCCAACTAGCACTCTGTCCCAGTGTCTTGATCGCGCCAAGCTTAATAAGGATTGTTTCTTAAAAATAAATGGTAGAAGTTTGATTCCAACAAACTCCTGAACGAGTCTCTAAAATGAGTTGGTTAGTTTGGCTTTGGATCTCCATGTAGGGGAGCTAGTTTTCCACCTATCATGGAAGCTTCCTTGAGGATAGGGCCAATCCCACAATTGTAGGGATCCCAACTCCCCTTCCACCATCTATATAAGCTTGCCATTTTCCCTTAGCAAGCTAGAAGCAAGAGTTGCATCTGTAGCAAGGAGACTATCGCCAGACAGCCTTTGAGAGCCAAGCCGAAGAGAGAGAGATTTGTCCCATTCCCGACAAGCTTCATTGAGACGTGCTTCGCTTTCAACCCCACCGAAGGAAGATCCAGCGTCAGAGCTTTGGGTTGTATCTTTCCTTTGTCATTATTAATGATAAGCGACTTTGATTATGGTTTCATTCATGTGTCTTTGTCTTTGATGCGATGAATTACATCCTTTCTGATTGATGTATGGTTACAAGATTTAGATTCTATGTTGTGTATAATTGTGTTTCTTCACATATTTGCAGGTGTTCGGACATGTTAAGAGAAAGGATCGTGATCTTCCAAAGCGAAGGATGGGAAGCATCATCCTTTCTTTGACGACCATTGCGTAGGACCTGAGGTAGGAAACTCATTATGTTTTGTCGTTTTTGTAACAAGAGACCTGCGTCACTGTGTGTCTGATTGTTGCTAGACCCGATCTGGGCTAGTAGGGATCGCCTCTGTCCGCAGAGGGGATTTACCTCTCCAACAACATGCATATTGTATAATTTCTACACTCCTCTCAGGTGCGAGATTTATTGGAAATAAAAAATTTTGTTGTTTACTCATGATAGGGCTTCAGGCGTGCATCATTAACCCATCCTTGAAGTATCTCTCCATTGCGCTAGCTTGACTTCTCCTGAGTCACGGATCTCTACGACATAGTATGGTCCCATCCAATGCATCTGGAGCTTTTCTGGGAATTTTCAGAATTTTTTGTCATATAGCAGTGCTTTTTCGCCAATATTAAATGTTTTTCGTTTGATGTGGTGGTCATGCCAGGCCTTTTGTCTTTTTTTCTGCATCGATTGATGAAAAACTGCCAGAAATATTTCTTCTTCTAGTTCTTGTAATTCATGAAGACGTGTAGAGTTTTGTTGTTGTAGCAATTAAGAGACTTGGGATAATAAACTCAGCTGGTACCATTGCTTCCTTCTCATACACCAACTGAAATGGAGTCCGGTTGTGTAATCTTTTTATGGTAGTCCTGTATTCCCATAACGTGGATGGTATTCTTTCGTCCCAGTCATCGTGGCTAGAATTGCATACCTTAGTTAACCCTTTCTCCAATATTTTGTTGAAGGCTTCGACGGTTCCATTTTCCTGTGGGTGATATAGACTGCTATTGTGGTGTTGTACCATGAAATTTTCTAGTAGTTATTTTACTGTAGCATTAATAAAATGTGTGCCTTGATCACTTGTTAGGCTCCTTGGACAACAAAATCTGCTAATAATGTTTTCAAAGATAAATATGGTTGATGTATCTGTTGTACAGTCCTTTACTGGTGTCGCCTCTGAAAACCTAGTCAAGTACTCAGTTGTAGTGATTATGTATCTTTCTTGTGAGTGTCGTGCAACCAGTGTAATGGGCCCTAAAAATTCAACAACCCACTTTTCAAATGCTTGTATTTCCCTTACGAGTTGTAGGGGTAGCTCGTCACGATGTGAAGGTTTCCCTATTCTTTGACATGCATTGCATTTCTTCACGTACTCTTTATTGTCTATGTGCATTGTTGGCCACCATAATCCAGCCTGTAATATCTTTCTTGCGGTTGATTTTGCACCTACATGGCCTTCCGCAACTCCATTTTGACATTCCCACAAGATATTTGCTCTTTCGTGATCCAATACACATCTTCGTAGTATTTGATCTAGGCCCATTTTGTGTAACTGACCTGTTATGAGTTGGTAATAAGTTGCTTTAACAATTAAATGCCTTCTTTGGGTTATTATGTATTCTTTCGGGCATTTCCCTGTAGATAATTATATTTCTATTTGTTCCAGATAATCAGGGATGGCTTCTACCTGGAAAAGATCTGCATCTAGTAGCTGATCTTCAAGCGGTCCTTCGTTTTCTCCATTTTCCAATCTTGATAGATGGTCAGGACCAACATTTAGTTTCCCTGGCTTTACTATGACTTCGAAAGTAAATTCTTGGAATAGTAGAAGCCACCTACGGATTATTCCCTACGGAATAGGTTTATTTACTAAATATTTTAGTGTAGAGTGATCTGTGAAGAATTTAAAAGTACCTCCAAGAAAGTAATGGTGGAATTTCTGTAGAGAATAGATAATCATGAGAGCTTCCCTCTCCGTTGTTGTGTAGTTATTTTCTATCGTTGATAACTCTCTGCTTGTGAAATACACTGGGTTGTCTATTTTGGTTTCTCCTGGTTGTGCTAGCATGACTCCCAAAGCTATACTTCAAGCATCAATGTGTACATGGAACTGTTTATCCCAGTTCGTATGAGTCAAAATAGGTGCACCTTTTAATTTCTCCTTGAGCGTTTCCAATGCCTTGGTGCTTTCATCATTCCATGTAAACTGTTATGTTTTCCACAATAGCTTCTCCAATGATGTTGTGATCCGAACATAGTTGTACTTAAACCTCTTGTAGTATCCTGTGTGTCCAAGTAAATATCTCAATTGCTTAACATTATCTGGGGCGTCCATATTTACAATTACCGCCACCTTTGTGGGGTCCATGCATACTCCTTGTTTACAAAAAGCATGTCTCAATAGTGTTCAAAATGGTACTACGAATATGCGCTTCTTGAGATTCAGCAAAATTTGGAGCTGCCTGCATCAGTCAAACATTATCCTCATAAGGCTTGCATGGTTTTTCAGCAAAATATACACCGTCCAATCATCCATGTATACTTCTAGAAACTTGTGGATATAGTCTCTGAAAGATGCTATCACTATTCTTGAAAATACAGTTGGTTCATTCTTTAGCCCAAAGTGCATGACGTGATAAGCATACGATCCCCATTCAGTTGTGAATGTGGTTTTTCTCTTATCCTCCTCTACTATTCGTACTTGGTGATATCCTAAGAAACCATATGTGAATGAGCATGCTTCATTTCTTGCCACGTTGTCCAAAACTTTGTCGTTGAATGGTGTTGGAAAAGGATCGTGGATACATGCATTACTTAGACTCTTGTAGTCGACACACACTCTGATTTCTGATTCCTTCTTTTTATTATGTATCACTATTAGGCCGACCCATTTTTCCTCCTCAACTGGGAAGATCAGTCTTGCATTCAGCATCTTGTCTATTTATGCTTTGACCTTTTATTTCACCCTTGGGTTCAGGCGGTAAGTTCTATGTTTTACTAGCCTAGCATCAGGTTTCAGTATTATGCGCATCTCCCCCAAATCTCCTTTAATCCCTTTTAATTCTGCTACTAAAGATGGGAAAAGATCTTCTTTTTCTTTTAGCAGATCATAAATTTCCTTTGTGGCCTTTGTATCCCAATAATCTCCTATAGTTCTGATCTTGGGCTTCTTTTCGCTCCCAATATTCTGTTTCTTTGTCTTTAAGGGTAACAGGTGCAGTCCTTCAATGGTAGGTTCCTCCTGTATCTCTCATTCTCCTTTTTTCTCCTCGAAAGAAAAATGTCGAATATTTTCCAAGTCATCATTATCTATATCTCGGTCTATCTTTTTGCATGTTACTGCTTCCTGATAGTTAGATTTGGCCTTCTGATCTGACATAAGTGTCTCTTCAGTTTCCTCAAGCTCTGAGAAAAACAACGTTCTTTTGATTGCTTGTAGGGTCTCTGTAAGCTGCTCTGTACCTTTCTTCCACTGTCTCCCAAATATTTGTTTGTATCTTCTTTTCTTCTGTCAAGTACCAAGCTTGCGGGATGGTGCCTAATGAATGTATGAAGTTATGTATCCACAAGGATTTCAATTAATTTTCCGTTTTCCACTTACATTCACATGCATTTATGTGTACTTGGGGATCTAAATATCCTTTGTAATTTTTATCCAGTTGCGGTCCTAAAGATGCCTGAAATCTTGCTTTTAATGCTTTAGTTATGTCTTCCCATCTACTGAGAGAGTTGCAATGGTTTTCCCACCATCTTGGTGAATTGGATTGTAACGCCACATCCATGAGAGGAATTCTATGCTCTTTTGGTACCTTATCTTCAATTTTGTTAATGAATGTGTTCATAGTTTGCATATTTGTAAGAGTGGGGTAACCCCTTACCTCTGTGTCGATCTAGTTAACTCTGTGAATAGTGGCGCATCTTCTGGTGTTGATCTTGTATCCTCCTTGTTTCTAGCTGTCCCATGCAACTTTTGATCCAACATTGGAACTCTGAACACTTCTCCAACTCATTGTTCCTCATGTTGTAGGATTAATGTAATCTTCCCTTTTTCCTGTCATCATTTGGTAAAGTTGATTGAGAAGTTCTTCATATTCCCTATTTTCGACAGTTTCTATGTACTAGGGTCCCTGATATGGATCTAGTGGTTGGACCACTCTGACTTCCCCATATTCAAATATCATAAGCTCCTTCTTCAAATCAATAACGACATAATTTTCAAAATCCCAATCTATCCCCAACAGGGCTGGGTAGGGATCATTGTCCCCCATAATATATATCACTTCAAAATATGTATAAGTTTTTACTCCTGCAACATCTACTTCAACTTATTCCAACCTCCCTACTAGTACAATGCGGTATTGGTTCGCCATTCTTAGTTGTATAGGAGAGTATGGCAACTTTGGCTTTCCCAATGTTTCCCATGTCTTTCTAGGAAAAATATTGACATCGGATCCTAGATCCAACATTGTGTCCCTTATCTAGAATCCTACAACTTTATCGTTTATGCAAAATTATTTCCCTGTTCTCCTTTTTTTTTTGTTTACTCTTATTATATATTTTTCAAGCAAGTTAGTGTTACTTGAGTCCTCATGCTCTGTTCCTCCTTGTACTACTCTATTTAGATTTTGCTTCAACTGCTCCAGCATCTGTCCATCATTTACAATCTTCAAGAACAATCAGAACCATTCCTCTATAATTTTTCCTGTGGTAGTTATCTTTTCTCCTTCATTGGTTGGTTGCATCAACTCCATACCCTTGTGACCCTCCAACTTTGAGAATGTTTCCAGTGCTTCTTTAAAGTATTGTCTTTGTCGCTCCAGATTAAAAATATTCTTTAGGGATGCAGGTTTGACTAACTTTACCGGGTCCATTTCTCGTGCATCCTCCCCTGTTTTCTTCCCTCCTCGAGTTAATATAGCTACACTTGGCAGAGGTTGTGTCTCGATTACCCTTGGATCTGTGTTAACCAGATTGGTTCCTCGTTGTCGGTTCTTTCTTCCCATCTTTAGATCAACTCTGCACAGTCCTTAATAGCCTGTGCATTCACTCTGCATTGGGAACACCATGGTCGTCTTGGTAGTGGACACTCCCTTGCTACATGGCCTTCCTGATCACAATTATAACATCTCACAGGTCCTATTCCTCTAGTTCTGCTGCCTCGCATTCCTGCTCCCCCTCATCCTTTTGGAGTCTCATTTACTCTGTAGGATGATCTATCTAGTCGGTCTGCTAATGCATCTAGGGCTCTAAATTGTTCTGTATGATGATTTTTTGAAGCGCAAAATTCATAATAGACGTTGTTTGGAACATTTGAATACTTTTGCAGGATTGGGCACAAACGTGGAGAATGACCAATACCTTTGCATATTTCACAACATTCTGTTGTTGTCTGATTTTGCTGATTAGGAAATCCTAGGAAAGGGGGATGTGTTTGGTATAGCCCTTGAGTATTTACTTGCGCAACTCCTCCTACTAGTGGGGCCCCTTGCACTCCAACCGCCGAAGTTCCAACATTGGCTTCTTGAAACCTTGGGAACTCCATAACTACATGTCCTTCCAACAGATAATGTGTACACCACACATTGGGTCATGTTGGTCGCACTGGTTGAATATCTTTGAGATTATTTGTCAAACTAGATATTTGATGTTGCAGTCCCAATATGGATGGATCTTGCATGGCTACTCTCCACCTAAACTCTTGCAGGTAGTGAACCATTGCTTCTATTTTCATTTATTTCTCTAGTGCATCTTGAAGGGTATCAATCTTTTGTTGGGCCAGAGGGGTTCTTGTCAAGGGTAAAAGTGCTTTAATGAACCAATCCTGTTGGTGATTTGGATCAATTAGGTAAGTTAGTTTCCCAATTGCATCTTTAAACCTTCTCATCAAATCCAAGGTTGTTTCTCCTTCCCTCTGTTTAAGTTCCCATAGTTCAGACAATCCTTGTTGATTAGTCTAGGGTAGCGTGAATTCTTGTACAAACTCTCTTTTAACATCATCTATTGCTCGGTTTTGGTGCACCTCTGACCATTTGATAAACCAGCATAAATCTCTTTCCCTTAGGGTAGTTTGAAATTTGATTAATTTAACTGCATCAAGTGTCTGTCGAGCTCTCCAAATTGCTTCACACAAATACAATGCTTCTCCACATCATCATTAAATTTTCTAGAAAATTCTGGGTATCGGGTATATGATCCTGCCATATTTACTTGTGTCGGTGGGACTAATATGAAGCCTCTATTTCCAGGCTGAGAGATCGTGCTTCTAGTACTACTGCTAGCTGTTATCTTTATTGTAGACTGAATACTACACAACTTGCTAGACTTTTGCAACTTTATCAAGAACTTGCCAGGTGAATGGTAAAGTACCAGGGGAAGGTTAGGATTAGTGCTACTTGAAACTTGGGGAATATTATTACCTTACATTATGGTCGTCGGTCTCTCTTGGAATAATTTCTCCCTTGCAGTATGCAGCTCCACATCGGACTCCACTTCGAGGCGCGCATCCTCCTCTTCAATGGACTTTTTTCCCTTCTCTCTTTGGGATGGGCTCCTATGAACTTGCCTAACTTCTTTAATGGACCCATCCATTCCTTTGGGTTCCACTTCACCTTCTCTCCCTTATGTCATATATTATGCTTATTCCTTTCTCTGCCTATTCCTTTATTGCTTCTCAAACTCTCGTATCACCCTTTATGTCATATATTATGCTTATTCCTTTCTCTGCCCGTTCCTTTCTCTGCCTATTCCTTTCTCTGCCACTTCTCATCGATTTGCGTCCTCTGATGTGCTCTCAACTCTCTCAACCTACTGGAGGTTCCAGCGTCCATATCCCTATTCCCCTTTTTCCCTTGTTTGCAACATATTTCCTTCAGATCCTTCCCATAGTACTGGAAGTTTAAGCTTCCATCGCGGGACTTTGGATCAGCATTAGCCTCTCGTCCACCATTAAATATTTAATCCACAACCGGATTTTTTTCAACGACTTCCCCGCAACCCAAATTTAAATATATATTCTAATTTCATAAAATATTAATAACACTCAGCCACAAACTCTACAATTTAACCCTCCAAAGTAGTCTACACCAAAAATTCTACTGCTCGAGTTAAGTCTGTATCTAACTGGTGTAATGTTGTCAGGTCTGTATGCGTCCAACTGTGACAGGATTGACGCAATCCTCCAGGAACTGACTTGATCTGGAGTCTTCGAAACCAATTATGGAGATATTTAGGAAATTTCCCCCATAAAATTTTGTACAAGTCACTTGTTGAATCAAAAAATAGAACTTGATCCTTGACAGTCTTTTCCTTCTACTATCGGAGCTCCGCCTGTTGCGATATGAACTGATCTACATGATTATCACACCAGTTACGCAATTCTCTTTCATAGATCCTCGATACCATGATCTAGCTTTCAGTTAAGTTTTCAGGTCCCGGTAACAAAACCGTTTGTTGGAAAAAAATGAGGTCTCTGGGCAAGACCCAAGTTCAGGCTCAGAGCCAAGAAGATTCTGTTGTAGTCTAGGACAACGTCGGCATTTTCAAATTTCCCGAGAGAGCAAGGAGTCTCACTCGAGGTGTGTAGTGACCTTACTGGGATTGAAATCTAGACCATCAATATCGAAGAGGGATCTCTAACAGCTATTCAGAAATTGTATTACATTGAGCATATTCATCACATGTGATTCAAGAGACAAGTTATCATTTAGCAATAAACAATACGAGCATCAAAAATTTTAAAATATCAGAACATACATCTACAAACTATTGTCATACATCTCATATCCCACAACTCAGCATTACTCTATTTCTATTAATTGAGCAACACATTACATATTATACTCTGCATAGTTAAATCATAATGTAATACAGTACATAAAGGCTCCACGGGGCTCCCTAAACACCCAGAAGTCTCCCTTGGACTCTCTCTTTTCTTTCTTATCTACTCCTGCTGACTAACACTGTCAGTATTTTCCCCTTCTTCTCTTAGTTGTTCCCTTGCGCTCCACTGCTTCCCGTCTCTTTTCCGTAATGGACTCTACTTCTGGGAGTCCTTCTGTTTGTTCATATTCCCCTGTTTCTACCATCTATGATGTTGCATGCATGTGTTTCGCCATCTGTCTACAGATTCTCCACAACTGCAACGGCTCCTTGCCTTTCTTAATGGTGCTCTGCCACCTGTTATTTCTACTCCTAGCCTTCCACAACTCAAAATTGTGTTGTTTAAAACAAAGGCCCCAACATCAATTATTTGTTTTCAAAAAGAAAAATTGTTGTTTCAGTCTTCATTTCCTAAGTGAAAATTGTTGTTTCAATCCTCATTTCTCAAAATAAAACATTTGATTGATTATTTGTGCATTTAGTTTCTTTTTACTCATTCACACTAAGGGAAATTGAAAATAAAAACATGCATGTGCATTTGGAGATTGTGAGTGTTGCATAGGAATAGATTATGGAAATCTGCATTTAGTTTGTGCTCGTTGATCTATGCTCAAAAACCTGATTGCTCTATCCCTTTAGTAGCTAAGGTTTTTATTGAAAAACTAAATTTAAAAGATTTCTTCTCATTTAGTTTTCATTTTAGGAATTTCCCATTACATCTCACGATGATCCTGAAAGATAAATTGTTAAGCAAGATCAACATAAAATTCACCTCAATCAACCTAAGAAATAATTGTCACATTAATGATAACACTTAGAAGGTCTAGGCTAGAGACGTATTCCGGCGTCATTAAGCATAGCAGTTGTCACTAACTTGTCTTCGATACATTCCGAGTGTGAAATCCCACTCCACGTACGTAATTATATTGGAGCTCATCCATGTACCTTCGGGTATATAGGACAGTGTTCTAGTACGAAAAGTATAAGGGGGTGCTATTACGGACTATTAGACGGCGTTATTACGGACTTGGTCCTCCACGTACCTTCGGGTATATTTGGGAGGAAAACATTAGGTTGCTTACCATCCATAATTAATTGATTCAGCCTTCTTGTAACTTGTGATACACCGAACATAACATTCGGGGAGATTTCCTGTCCGTACTTATTGGTTCGCCAGGAGGTATTCTGCAGTTCACAATTACTTGGTAAACCTTTTTCCTAGTATCACCCTTTTATTTATTTATTTATTTTTGTAATAAAATCAATCATTCATCATCGAAGAAGAACAACCCTTTCCCCATCGTTCGCGTAGAATAGCACTTAAACCACCTTTACCACCGGAAGCCATTTTTGGTCGGTGAAGGTGACCTCATTCTACTGAATCCATTACCATCAGTACCTCGGGTGCATCATCTTCATCACATCTACGAGAGTCATCTCGAGTCTTTTCTACACATCCTGGTTTATCTATTGTCATTGAAACATATTCCTCATTGCTACCTGTGAACACTGAAATTACCATCAGTACGACTATACATCTAGAACCCGACGTTGTTCAATTGGAAGTTGATCCAGATCCCATCATTCTTTTACTAGAACATCTAGATCCTTAAGTCGAACGACAAGCAGTTGTTCCTGTATTGATCTCTCCTCAGTAATCCATAGCCATTAAGTCTTCCCTTTTATCGCACAGTCAAACACCTGAAATATATCTCGGGCCTGATGGCGAAATTCTCCCACCTGGTTTGATTTCGATTAAGGAAGAAAATTAAGAAGAAACACCCTTAACTCCAACTCATTTTGGGTCGGGGCTTTATCTTTACAAGTCTTTTCCTCGATTAATTTACCCTGATTCTATTGGTCCTGCTCACTCTCAAGTTCCCGTAGATCCTATGGGGTATTCATTGGGTCGTTTGACCAAGCTGAGTCAACATCTCTAGCTATACCATCTATTACAGTTGTGAAAACATTGTCGCTACTCTGTAGATGTTTACCACGTCACTTGAGTCACATATTTATGGTGGTACGTTCGTCCCCCCAGGTTGCCAATCATTATCTGGAACCTACTTTGGTGCCTCCTAAAATCCACGGAATTCACCCATGTCATATTCTGGTATCTTATCTGGTACATATATAATGAGTACTAAATGGCTTGATCCTTTATACACATCTTTAGTTCAGCATCAAGTTGGTACATCTGGGTACCCTCCATCCTATTCAATCTCAATTAGACTCCCACCATTTGGTGATCAGTATATTGCATCATATTATACTCCTCATGCTAGGGGGGAACCTGTGGTCACCCATTTCAAGAGTACTCTGGCATTTTATGGTCACCCAATGTTGGAATGATTGTTTGTCAGTGGAAATCTATCATTCCCGTTCAACCACAAACAGTTGTGCATTCATACCAATCGGTTCAACCTGTTGTGCCTACATCTACTCCACCTATTAATATTTCATTACCCCATTTACAAGCTCAGTTGGTTTTACCTCAATCGTCTCAGGAAGGTCCTTCAACCATTACCCTCAAGTCTTGGGCCTCCAGACTCCACCTCCTTCGGCTAGTTTACAACAACCACCTGTATCTAAAATCTTACAACCACAGGTTGTATTACCATTTTACGGGATGTCACAGGCTCCTACCAGTCTTACCTATTCACAACTAGGTTCAATCTATTCTAGTTTGGGCTATAATATTGGCGGTAAATCACCTTGGCATCCACAGCCTCAAATTCCACAACAGAAATTCCAGCAACAACCAGCTTATCCAGGACTTGGTCAATAGATCCCTCAAGCATTTTGTCAACAAAATAACCCCTATCTAGGTTACCAACAGCAAATTCCTTATGGTGGTGCACAAAGGCCTATTTCCCAAGCAATTCCATCCTATCCTAGTTATGCTCAACCTAACTTGAATCAACAGTTTCCCTTTGTCTCAAAATTAGAATTATCTGATTTAAATTGGCTTACCAGTGATTCCATAAGCTATTCTCCTTGGTGGCTGGTGATTCCACACAAATTACCCTCCGACATTCCTAAATTCAATGGAAACCCTGGAGAATACCCGTCAACGAATGTTATGACTTATCATTTGTGGTTCTCATCAAAATCCTTAAATTATGACTCGATTAGACTACGTCTTTTCCAGCGTATGCTTACTGGTCTGGTTGCGAAGTGGTATATTGAATTACCACGAGCTTCATTTGATAACTCCACTGCCTTAGTTACTACCTTTTTAACCCACTTCTAGTTACCCATACGATATGAAACTAGAACAAAAATATTGACTGACTTTAAACAGACAACTATTACTCACGTTTCTGATCATATTCATGAGTGGCGTCATCATCTTTGAATGGTCAAAACATTTGTTCTTGATAAGCTTTTGGATGAGTGGTTTATTGAGTCCTTTATACCATCTATCACTATGGATGTATCCAAAGGTGGAGTCGTCACTGAAGAGCAAGTCATTTCTCATGCCCAGTACTTAGATTTGATTTATACTCAGTCTGGCACGCTCTATGAGAAAATTAAAAATGTGTCGTGATCAAATTTTACTGTTCCTCCTCCATCTTGTATGGACTCTCATGTCGGAGATGGTATGATTGGTTCTACCAACACTTACACCTCTACTGCATCTGATCCTGCACCTTCTTCCAAAATACATGTCGTGTCATCTGACAAAGGAAAGAGTGACAATCAACCCGGAAGAAAGAAAAAGGGGAAAGCAAAGAAAAAGAAAAATTCACCCCAGCAGGAAAGATCATCTAATCAACAATCTGGAAATTCTCAGAAACCTCGTTACCCTTGTTTGATTTGTACTAAGGAGCACTTTACGTGAGGTTTTCCTCACCACTTAGAAGTCTCAAAACTTATTAATACTTCACCTGCATTTATTGTGTTGACAGATCCTTTTCCGAATCCAGATATAAACATGGTTGCTACAAATCTTGCTTCCAGTTCCCAATTGCTTATTCTATTTGTCACAAAGCCCAAAACCGATGTTTTGGTGTCTACACGAAATAAATATTACGATAGTCAGGCTATAGATTAACCTACTACCTCGACTACGAATCTTTCAACTAAATCAATTCCACCACCTGTTATTCCAAAGTTAACAATAAAGCCACTAAAGGGAGTCATCCATAAATCGACGTTCAATCCTCAAGCTCGCGTGGCTCAAAATTATAAAATTGTTGAAGATTTGGCATAATCACCTTCAGTTATGTCAATGCTTGAGGTACTCCAAAATTTTCCCTCCCAAAAGCAAGATTTATTGTCAACAATTGGTGGAATCTACCCGACAGATTATAATCATGTATCCTTTAATCATACGGGCTATGTGCCAAAATTACCAGCCGAATTAGCATTTTTTATCCAAGTAAATGTTCTAAATAACCTCATTCATCGGACTATCATTGATGAGGGAGCATCTACTTGTATCATGTCTATAAATTGCTGGAAGTCACTTGGCTCGCCTCGCTTATCTTAATCACCAACGACGTTGAAAGCTTTTGACGGTTGTACATATAAGCCTTGTGGAATCATCAATAACCTGCATGTCGAACTAGGGGGAAAAATTGTAACTGTTGAAGTTGAGGTCGTTGATGGACCCCTTGACTACAAAATTTTACTTGGAAGGCCATGGGTTTATGCTATGTCTGCGATCGTCTCTACTTACTTTCGGATGATCGTTTTCCCTCATAAAGGTGCCATCACAGTCATCAATCAACTCTCCTTCTTTGCCTCTATATCCCAGGTAAATGTAAGCGTTCTGTTAGTTCACGCACCCCAGCTAGCACTTCAAAACATTGGTGTAGGGCTCTTTAAGTATTCTTCCCTAATGGGCACCTTTTCATTACGCCGCCTGCAAGGTCGGCGGAAATTGAAAAAATAGAGACCTGCCACATGATATCTTCCACTTCATCTAACTTAAGGAAGATTTCCAATGATTTTGAAGCTGATACGCCGAGTGAATTTTTGTCACCAAGCCCAATTGAGCTTGCATAGCAATCAATATTATTGGCTTGGGCAGCGCATCCTGATCCATCGTCGTCGATGTTTGGGTCGATCGTTCATTAGATTTTAGTACTCCTTCTGATCCTTTTTCATCCACATTATTGACTGATGAGATCATTGTGGAAGCCATGCTGCCAAAAGGAGAACCATGGGATGATTATCATCATCATTTCGGTCTTCCATATTACAACGAAGATAATCTTATTGAACTATATCTCCCTACGATTTCTGATTTATCTTCGAATTCTATTCCAATTAATTCCATCCAATCCGAGCGAAACCTGTCAAATATTGAAGAAACAATTTCTATCGATATTTCGACCAAACCTGGCATTGTAGAAAACATTCATGTCAGCGTGTCCTGTTCTACATCCGAACTCGACACTTATCGCTCTCTTTTTCATGAATTCCAAGATGTATTTTCTTGGTCTTATGAGGAAATTCTAGGCATAGATTCTAAAATCATTGAACATACAATTAAAATGCACCCTAATGTCAAACCGGTACGTCAATGCCTTCATCCTATTCATCTGAAGAAGGCTGTTGCCATTAAAGCAGAAGTTGAAAAACCTTTGCATGTTGGGTTCATTTACAATGTTCTACTTACTGATTGGGTTTCCAACATTGTTCCTATCATGAAGAAACAAGGGAAAATCAGAGTGTGCATTGATTATCAGGATGTCAATCTTGCTTATCCAAAAGACAACTATCCTACTCCCTTTATCAACCAAATTATTGACGAATGTTCTGGCTGTGAAATATTTCCGTTCATGGATGGATTCTCCAGTTACAATCAAATCAATATTTTCCCAAAGGACCAGTATAAGACAAAATTTATCTGACCCTGGGGCACATTCACTTATCGTAAACTCTCAGTTGGTTTAAATAACTTCAGGGAAACATTTCATAGAGAAATGGATTATGCTTTCCATTACATTAAGCACATTGTTCAACCTTATCTAGCCAATTTACCCACGCATTCATGAAAACAGACTGATCACCCGACACATCTTAGAGCTATATTTTTATGCTATTGACACTACAATATATGCCTCAATCCACACAAATGTGTTTTTTGTGTTGGTTCTGGTCATTTTCTTGGATTCATTGTCTCAAAATATGGAATTAGAATTGACCCACTGAAGGTCCGGGCCATTATTGATTTGCCTGCGCCATCAAACTTACTTCAGCTACAAAGACTTCAAGGAAGGATAACTTTCTAAGGAGGTTCATACCCAACTATGCTGAAATGGATAAAGGATTTACTCGTCTCTTGAAAAAGGGGATTCCCTTCAATTGGTATAACTTTTCACAAGATTATTTTGATGCTTTTATAGATACCATGATCTGAGCGTCATTAATGTATCCCCCTAATTATCAGAGTGATTTTTCATGTATCTCACCGTTGCAGATACAACCATTGCTATGGTTTTAGTCCAAGAAGAATGTGGGATAGAAGATCCGATATATTATTTTTGTCGTAATCTCAATGATACGGAAGTTAAGTACCCATACGTTGAAAAGCTCGCCTTGGCGGCCGCTCAAGCTGTCCAAAGATTTCACCATTATATCCTGCTTCGGAAGACCATTTTCATTTTGAATTGAAACCCTATGACATAAATTCTATCACGTTAATTATTGGGGGGGTAAATATTCAAAATGGATCATCATTTTGCAGGAATTTAATTTGGAATTAATCAAATCCAAGTCAAACAAGTCTTTGGTTTTTGCTGAGCTTCTCTCCGACCTTCCCTCTAATAGTACTGATTCTACATTAGAACCATCAATTCTAGATGAGTCTCTATTTCTAATTGGGTCATCTGACCCTTGTTATGGGGATTTTATCATTTATCGCCAAACCCAAAATTTCTGGCCCAACACCTCTCGCTCGCAACAATGATGTATTCGATACCAAGCCAAATATTATTTGATCGTCATCGATACACTATCGTCGTGGTGTTGATACGATTTTAATGAGGTACCTCACTCATGAGGAGGCCGAGAAAGTTCTGAATGATTTTCATGCTAGTGCTTGTGGTGGACATTTGTCTGGTTATGCTATCGCACAAAATATTCTCTGCGTCGGTTACTTCTGGCCAACCATAATCCGCAACTGCATTCTCGTGGTCATAATTTTTCATGTGTGCTAGATATTTGATCATAAAATCTACATGCCACTAGCACCAATGCATCCTTTCATTGTTGTGGGAAAATTTTCAAAATGGGGCATTGACTTCATGACCTGAAACCCTCGTTCGGTCGGGGGGCATGGTTATATTATTGTCGCAGTCGACTACTTTACCAAGTGGGCCGAAGCGATGCCTACATTTAATAACATAGTCCAAACAACTACATTTTTATTTTTAAATCATGTCATTTCTCAGTTTGGTGTACCACAATTTATAGTTACAAATCATGGTAAGTATTTTCGCAATAACATGATGAATGAGTTGACTGCCAAACTAGGACTGTCACATGATAGTTCTACCACTTACTATCCATAATCTAATGGACAAGTTAAAGCCATTAACAATATCCTTAATTCAATGCTTCAACGAATGATAGGGGTTCATAAATGAAATTGGCATTTAATACTGTACTCGGCTTTATGGGCATATCGAACCTCCGTGAGAAATGCAACCAGATTTACTCCCTTTTAGTTGGTGTATGGTCTGGAAGCTATCTTACCAATCCAATGTGAAATTTCATCATTGCAAATCGCTATTGACCTACTACCTAACACCTATAATGAAGAAGCACGTATTTCTAACCTCATCCATCTAGATGAAACTCTTCATGAAGCCGCATTGGCCAACGAAGCACATAAGAGACTAATCAAGGCACAATATGACCATAATGTCAAGCCTCACATCTTCTCACAGGGAGACCTAGTCTTACTTTATGATCAGGAAGCTGATTTGATAGGAACAAGAAAATTTGGGCCACTATGGCATCGCCCCTACATTATCAAAAGATTTATGGCTAAGGGTGCCTATGAGTTAGTTGATTATGATGGAATTTCATTGGCGCAACCTCGAAATGGGTTGTATCTTAAACGTTACTATGCTTAATTAATCGTAGTAAACTTTTGTATCATGTTTTATATATGATTTGATTGCATGTATGTCTTAGTTTGTTTTTTAGAGTTTTCTTGAAGTTAGTAATCCACTTTTCATTTTATCACAGATGTCTGAATCTTCATAACCATATTTTGGGTATGCTGATGGTGCTAGTCGTAGTACGCAAAACCTATCATCTACTGCATAGGCCATTTTCGCCCCAGGCGGCGAGTTAGTGAGTTTTCAAGGAATTTGAATCATTCAATCCTAAAACAATATCGTTGAGTATAGCATGTTGATCGAACTCCTTTCTGATGCCATTTCACTTGGAATTAACCACATCATCATTAGGTTAGACTCACAGCTTGTCATACTGCAACTTACTAGAGTCTATATTGTCTGAAATCCAACAATTCATCGTATGTTCCTTAGAGTTCTACTTTTGGAAAGACATTTTGATTAAATTCAGTATCAACACATTTCTAGAAACTTGAACACATTAACTAATTCTCTAGAAAATTATGTTTTAAACAGACATTTGCAACACATGTAAAGATAAATTTTCAATTCACATTACACAATTGAATAGGATTGCGCATTAAACATAGGAAAATACTAAAATAAAATAGATAGATATTTAGGTTTTTACAAAATTTGTTCCCAAGACACATTGGTCATCTAACCTCAAAATGTATACAGAAATTTCAAAACTAAAACTAGCGATGCTCATGATAACAAGAAACTACTTGAGCTATCTTGCACAATATCCTCATTCAACGGCTAGGAACACCAATAGTATGGCGTTGCAGCCTCATAGATAACACCTCGATCCAAACATCCAATATCCCAAGAGTCAATCCCTCAACATGTTGCTGCAACTTAGCAAGAGTTTTGGTCAAATCCAAATCCCGAAGGACTTCTCTCCCGATATTCCTCTATGCTGGTTCATTTGCTGCTTGCTCTGGTTCACCCACTTGTCAAACACGACCGACATTTGTGTACATAAAAAACTTTAGTTTAGTCTTGGAAACATCAAAAATAAAAAAACATGTAGAAACCTTAAAATTAAAAAAATGGTCAAAACATTTTTACCCATTTCACCCCATTGAGGGCCATCTGGTAAAATCAAATCTGGATCTCCACGAAAATCTACACATGCGTACGAATACTCCTCTATGGTGATATTCTGTCGTCGGATCCAAGAAAAGAATTCAGTATAGAATATGATAGTCGATTGACCAATAAGCCTAGCCATCAACTTGATCCATCGCTGCATCCGAGTATATTTAGGACCAGATATGCTCAGTGTCACATGTTGTGGTTGCATCAATGGAACTCACTCTGAAATAAAGAAAAACATGTTCAGATCTCCTAAATTTAAAATGGTAACTATGGAATGGTAAAATTAAATGGTAAAAAAATCTTTTTAATAGTCATTTTGATTATTTTATTCATATTTAATGATGTGACTATGGTTTTTATTCATTTTTACTATGAAACGGGTATTTTTAATCCGTTTGATGGTTCTCTAAACAGGTTTTATAGTTGATACTTTGAGTTTGAAGTGCACAATTATTCAAAAATGATTTGACCACAGAGCATATTTTTATCTCTTTTTCGAGCCCTGTTAAACACGAAAAAGGAACCCCCCTGGAGTCTTCTTTTATCTGTTTTTAGACTCCGTTAATGTGAAAATATTGTCGAGCACTTGTATTTTCTAGCTTGTAAAAGGAAATGAAATGACATCTACTCAGTATAAGTTTAACCCTTTTCCGGACTGAGATAGATTATTTACGAAAAAGGAACACCTTAGTCAAACATGGCTAAGAGGTTTTCTTAGGTATCATTTTACACTTTTTCAGACCTGAGCGACAAATTTACGAAAAAGAGCTTATGGAGTTTTATTTTCATCCCTTTTTCAAACTCTCCAAACATGAAAAAACACCAAGTTTTCACTGTCGTTGGACTCATTAAAACATCAAATAGCGACGAACTTGTCCGATCATGACAAGATCAAGTTTCACTATCGCTAGACTCATTAAATCATCAAATAGTGATGGATTCACCCAAAGGATTGAATTATAGATCAACCATATGTTACCCTCCTTAAGCTTGTTAAAAAATAAAGTGGTACTGGTCAACAATGACTGGGGAAAGTTTGGGAAAAAGAACAAAACACTTTATGGTAGCAGGTGGCTCTTGAACATGACACTTTCACTTCATCTCTGTGGCTTTGGGTTGGGTAATCTTCTTGACGGTTTATCATACCTATGGTATATCATACCATCCACCACTTTGGTTTTTGTTCAATGCTACCAATCCATTCAGTGTCGTCGATATGTTCAAGAGAAGTCATCCAGTAATTCATCATCTTCTGTAATACCCATAAATCAAGTCATCCATACCTGAACACTACTTCATCAAGTCACATTTTGTCTCCAAAATCATTACTCTTGTTTCATGTCATATATGCGACAAGTTGCTTCCTGTTGACATAAGCTCATAATCCAAGAAGTTGACTTAGAAACATTTTTCCAATACCTTGGAGCTTGCTTACATCAACGATAGGTTTCACACTTCTGACGACAAGTTGACATCACAGGCCTTTGACTAAGATATTTTTTTTGTCATTTGACATCAAATCATCTATTCACACCTTGAAAATTGTACTGCGGTACCTTGAGAACCATTAACATCAATGGTGGTTTCTCTCGCATCTGTTAATGGCTTACATCATTGGCTGGTAATCAGATGATGTCTTCCCATGTTCGACTTCATATCACATATTCGCATGATTAGACTTGCACTTGAACGATCAAGTAAATGAGATAGAAGACCCTAGATCTAGTTTAATCCATCCATGCTGCGATTTCAAGAATTGCACCACATCATCCGTACGATGGCTTTATGGTCATCCTATCACGGGACTATATCTGTTGGCATGTCTATATCTGTAGACGACTTTTTGATTTATGTATGTGTTATGATAGTTTATGTGTGGAGAATGGGTATGCCTCCTTTAGAAATTCATGTCCAAGATGTAAAATGTATCATGATGTAATGTATTGCAAATTGATACATATCATCGTCTGCTTCAGATCCTACTCATCACACCGTAAATCATCTCATCCAAATATTATCATTATTTAGATTTCATGATTTAGGGGGTAGTTGTTATAGGTTAATTCGGGCATCATCCCTAAGACGAGTATGAATAGGGTCTATCATCCCCTAATTCAATACAAACAAGGTCTATCATCCCCTAATTTAGTTTCTACATGCCCTAGAGAAGTCATTCCATTGATGGCTTTAATTCATGAGAATTCCAATATTTGAAGTATAGTTAAAATGACCCATTGACTCATCAAATCTCCTCTGAATGGGCCTAAGTGTGTTGCAAATCACTTACCCCCATGCAAGGGTGCTCTTAAAAGCACTTCGTGACACTTAAGGGTGTGTTGGTCTCTTGGGAGCGAAATCATCATTGTTTCGGGAATATCCACATGTCTAGTGCCTTCTAGAAGAGCTCATAGGTGTCATACTTCGAATACATGTGTTCATCCATCACCATTGAACCTGGAAACATGTCTCATCTATTATTAGAAATCCATTCAATATCATTTATTGAGAAAATACCTACAATTTCCCTATAAATTGAGCACTCATCTAAGTGCAAGGGATGAAGAAATTTGTTTAGTGTTATGTTATTGGATTCTCAATTCTTGGAGATATGAAGTACTGTGATGCTGTTGGATTGATGCTTAGTGTGAAGAGGACGAGATGAAGTTGGAGCAGGTTGACAACTAATTGATCGACTAGTTGTAATCTATCCCTCCTAATACTGCAATAAAGGTATTTGTTCTTTCTCTCATATATGTGATTATATTTTGTGAATGTAGTCTCGATATGTGCATGTATTCTCAGATTTAGTCAGTTCAATCTGGTTATGATAGATATATATTGTATGTTTGTATGGTCGTTTGTTGTCTTCTGGTTTTGATCGTAGGTATTGATCTGGCGAGTTCTATTGGATCGAGAGCGACAAAAGCGACGAAAGAAGAAGAATGAGAGTGAAGGATCACAAGTCTCTTCATCTTCTGTTTAGTTTTTTATCTTAGAGAGAAAAGCTTTTACCTTTCCTCTGTTGTTCTGAGTGAAGAAACACCACACTCAAGGAAGACTAGTTTATCGTAGATTAGAATTCCTCATAATAGGGTGCATATGGTCAAGTTTTCATTGGTTTAATTGAGTTTTTTGTGCATTAGGTCATTGTGTGAAATTAGGTCATCGTGATTATATTAGTATGTTACGATGCTAATGTGTTGGTTGAGATAGAGCAGGAGATGCAGGCCATCAAAGTGAAGTTGCAGCATTGGACCTCGAGGCAAGAGCATGTCGTCATACAGGTTTGGATGTTGGGCATGTAGGTTAAGGATTGTTATATGAATTATGGTTATGAGTATTCCTTTCATTCTATTGAGGTTATGGTTACATAAATTATAGATGCTACTTGATTAGTGTGGTTATATGTACACATGTCGAATAGTCATGAATGATAGCAACCTGTGGTGGTATGCAATTCTATAATTGTTTTATGTTAGTTCTATTATATTTTGTTGATGAGAATGATATAGGTTAATTTTTTTCTTTTTTATGATAGTTAGCTTGATGATTAGGTTACATGTTGTTGATGAGCATGATATATAGCTTGTTGTTGTTATATGCTAGTAGCTTAATGATTAGGGTTATTTCGTTAAGATATTGGTGTTATATTTATTGTATCGCTTTGGATTGGCTTATGCAGATGGTTAGGGTTATTATATTCATGTATGATTCAATATATTTTTTATATTATATTGTACTAATCTAGACTGACTATGCATATGTGATTGTTATGCATGAATGAAAATTGTTTATGACTTTATGAGGTGAACATGTTAGTTAGTTACTGTCATGAATATAATGACCTTATTTATGTTTGGTTTAATGTGTTATGAAGTTATATCGTGCTAATCTATATTGATTGTGCACATAAGATAGCCACCCCCCCTGCAAGAAACATAGAGGTATGAGTTTGCTTATTTTGTATACTTGGTGCTTGATCATTTTACTTGTTTTAGTATGTCATCTAGTTGATCAATTTAGCATGGAATGTTCGCAAGCTGTTTGAATGTTTGACTAATTTCATGATATGAGTTTGTATCTATAAGATTGCATGAAGAATTGTTATTTTTCAAGATGGTTGTGCTAACACATATGTGTTGAGGTTTGCTTAGAAAACATCAATTAAAAACTATCTCTGGTAGGGCAACAGTAGGAGCACAGAGGAGATCAGATCTGGAGGCTTCAAGAGCCCGAGGGGCTGTGCTGTTCAGTTGAGGGCAGAATCTGGTGTGAAATATGAGGCGAGGTGGGGGCCTGGAGGCAACATCCTACCGCAGCATGGTCATGGAGAGAGGGATGGGCCTCAATAATGGAGTCCTCATTATGGGGTCAGATACTATAGGCCAGAAACGAGAGGACAAATTTGTCTAGTCTGAAAAGGGACAGGAGGAGCCCAGCACTGTTGGTCTGTCAAAAGAAGATGTGACCCAGGGCAGAAAATTCACGGAAGGGGATCAGTAGATGGAAGGAAATGGGTGTACCCAAGGGAAGGAAAACCCTGACCAACCCTCACCACAAATAGAGGAATTGAACACCAAAACAACAACCAAGGAGAATGGACTGTGTAAACCTAAGGCAACAAAAAATCCTAGGGTTATTTTCGATGACCCTGAAATGCAGTTATACAAGGATGAAATGTCGACACACGCACTAATATGTAAATTCATGGAGCTTTTGGCCGATAGAGAAAGCCTTGGTAATGTGGTTGAAGAAACAATGGAAACCTAAAGGGGATATCCAACTGCATCTCAGAGCAAAAGGCTTCTTCACAGTGGTGTTTAAGAATCTGGAAGATAGAGATCGCATGTTTGATGGTGGTCCATAATTCTGTGCTTCAGTAGGACTATACATGCAGCCATGGATTTCCAACTTCTCCCCGGAAAAGGAGGCATTTACTCATGTCCCCATTTGGATCTGTCTCTTCTCTTTGCCCTTGGATTATTGGAGAACTCAAGCCCTGGAGAAGATCGAAAATGCGTTGGGAAAATTTATGAAGATCTAGGATACAACACTGGTATTCCTTGTATGAAAATATCTGCGTAGAAATGGACGTTTCAGGAGCCCTACCTGAAGGAGGGTGGTTGGCGTATCGAGACCAGAAAATTATGCAACCTATAGATTATGAGAAAATCTCGTTCAGGCGTCGAAAATTCCATGTTCATGGACATCTTGTTAGAGAATTCCCTCTGAATAAGGTGGAAGAACTGGTTAAGGATGGTAATGGGAAGGATAAGGAAGGTTTTTTGTGCCCTAACCCTAGAAGTAGGGCCAGCCACCTAAACCAACAACAAACGCCTAAGGAGACAATTGACACTCACAATGATTTCAACACGCTAATGGATAGCCATCACCAAGAGAAAAATAAGGAGACTCAACAAACACATCTAAGTGAACAAGAGAAATCTCAGCCAGAGGACAAAACTGAAGCAAAGGAAGACTAGGTAATGAAACCTTTGGGGACTGGTGGGGAGAAAGAACGAGACAGAGAGGTAACGATGAGTGAGGCAAGTACAAAAGATCTGGAACTACGAGAGATCCTGGAAAAAGAAGGGATGGATCTTCTGAGCATGGTTGAGCAGTGGAAGGAAGTATGCCTGGAAAAAGTTCCTGAAGAACGAATTGATCAGATCAAATTCTTGTATCTGGCCCAAGTGGAAGATCGAAACAAAGGAGTTAAAAGGTCCCATGGAAAATTTAAGGAATTGGGGATAAAATTTATGGGTTCACAATCCGCCAAGAAAACAAAAAAGTCGATGAATAAGAGGGGACAAAAGACAAATAACAAAGCTCTCCATGAGTTGGGCCAAATATTACTTAACTCAGGTAAGATGAAGACCCTTGATGCTTATCCCCATCTCTTTAAACTATTTTTTTAATGAATATTATATCTTGGAATGCTCGAGGTCTTAATAGCCTCAACAAGCAAAGGATCCTTAAGAAGAAGATCAGAATGGAACGCCCAGACATTATCTTCATCCAGGAAACGAAATGCAGTCAGGAAAATTACAAGAAGTTAAAAGGAAAATAGGAAGGAAATGGGAGACTATAGATGTCTCGATTGATAATAAATCAATATGATCACCTCGTTGGATGAGAAAAAAGGAGGTCTGAGAAGACTCAATAGGGATGTAGAAGCCTTAAGAATATTTATTGAGGAAGCTCAACTTATTGATTTGGAAACGGGAAATGGGGTTCATACGTGGAATAATAAGAGGGGGAGAGAAAGTAAAATTGTTGTACATTGGACAGATTCCTTATATCGAAGAGGCTCGTGATGGAAGGTCTAGACGTTGTAGCTAATATCATGCCTAGTAATGGGTCAGATCATTGGCCTATTGTCCTAGAGGCTAGCCTCCTTGGCACTCCGAAAAATACACCCTTCAGGTTCGAGAAATTATGGATGGAACACCCTGATTTCATAGGAAACATCAAGCAGTGGTGGAATGAGGCCCTCCCTAGATGGGGATCAAAGATATTCCGCCCCCAAAATTGTTTAAGACACATCAAATCTAGGATTAAAATATGGAACAAGGAAATATTTGGATACATTATAAAAAAGAATAAATCTCTAGAGGACTAAATGGTAGAGATTCAGAGTAATTTTCTTGCGGAAGGGCTCATTGAGGAGCAGAAAAATGGAGGAATATTTACACAAGTAATGGACGCAAAGATGTAAGCAAGAGGAAACTCTATGGCATGAGAAGTCCATGATTCAGTGGCTCAAGGATGGAGAAAATAATACAAAAAAAATTCACATATCTGTTGTTGACACTGGAAAATCGTATAGCAAAATTCGACATTAATTAATGTTAGGCAAAAGGATTTACGGAGCTGGAAGACATTACAAGATCTGGAAATTATTTAAAAATATCTAAGGTCTGAGGAAAATCAAATTTGAACTAGTCCTAAAACCTATTTGCGCGCATAATTCTTCGTGAAGAGCGCCTTCCGCACGCCTTTTTTCCCGATATACGTGCAATCTTGGGAGTGGCGAAATGTCACTATCCGAGACCACACAAAGCAAAGGACAAGTGATGCCTTACTTGTAGCCGCCTAAGGACAGCCACCAATGCCTCCTTAGATACTATGCGAGCACACAATGGAATATTTGGAGCACACAAAGGAATCATACCCCTCTCTTAAGTCACCATCCTCCATGTACCAAGAGAGGGAAGGGAGGATTTGAAATCTCCTATATAAGACCACCATGAGATGAAGAATTTGTGAACACCATGTTATGTTGGCCGGAATTGCCCAAGCAATACTAGCAATGTGTGAGTCAGACCTGAAGATAGAGGGGACTCAATTGTTGGCCACCCAACAAGTTTATTCCAACACAGTAGAGAGAGAGGGAGACTACACCGAGACAAGCTTGGGATAAAAACATCCTTGCATCGGGACCTAGAACCATTGTCTAGGGGCCCTTTGGCAAGAGGGTAAAGTTTCACTCTTATTACTACCAGCGCTCAATAGAAAGGGGCCTAGGACCACCTGTTATAGGTCAATTTGGGCACCATTCCCAATGACCTGGTTAACTAGGAATCATCTCCAGGACCATTGATCAAAGGGTCTATCATTCCCTATCATCTTAGTTGCTATATGCATTAAGACAGGAAACAACATGACTCAAAAAGTGACTTTCATCAAAGCAAGACTTTTCCATGGTTTGAAGCTTATTATTATACATATGAGAGCTCACCAATGCAGGCTCTAAGGGGCCTAAGTGTGTTGCATATGCAAGTAGCCCCATTCAAGGCTGCTATGCAGAGCACTTCCTGACATTCAAAGGTGTGTTGGTCACATTGGGAGCGAAATTCTCATTGTTCCGGAATCTCCACTTGGCCAGTGTCTTCTAGAAGGGATCACATGTGTCATGCTTCAGATTCAAGTGTCCATTTGACATCTACATGAATGGAAACATGTCTTGCCTATTTTTGGAATGCAATTTATTGCAAAACAACCTACAGTTCATCTATAAATTGAACACAGATCTAAGTGTTTGAAGAGGAAGAATTTGAGTAGGGAAATGTTGGATAATTTTCAATAGAGAGTTTGATTTGTGGAGCTGCTGCTGGAGAGACTTATGTTGTGATGAGACTTGGGAACATTGCTGGAAGGTCACTTCAAATCAATCACTAGGTTGTAACCTCTCCTTCTATCATCAATAAATAGTACTTCTTATTTTTCCTTACATGCATCTATGTTAACTTTGATTTTCCATGTTGTAAGATCTTGGTTGATGAATGTAGTTTATGCTTAAATGATTTAGCTAACTAGCTTGAATAGATATCTATATTATTGCATCTTTTGTTGTTTCAATGTTCTTTCTTGCAGGAAGCATTCAGTTATTTGAAACCGCTTGAATTTGAAGCTGTATTGGAAGCAACAGAAAGGAGCCATTTGGAAGCGACTGAAACAAGTAAGCATCAACATAAAATAAATCTCAATTTACTTAAAAACTCTTTGGAACATTAACGATAACATTCAAAAGGTCTAGGCTAGAGAAGTGTTCCAGCATCGTAAAACATAGCAGCTGTCGTTAACTTTTTTGTGATACATTCTGAGTGTGATACCTCACTCCATGTACGTAAGTATATCGTAGCTCGTCCACGTACTCTCGGGTATATCGGTTGGTGTTATAGTACGATAAGTATAATGGGGGTGCTCTCACTGTGCGGTTTCGCATCAAACAGCGCTAATACGAACTTGGGCCTCCACGTACCTTCAAGTATATTTGGGAGGACAACTTTTAGGTGCTATCCATCCATAGTGAACTGAGTCGGCCGCCTTGGAATTGTGATACACCGAACACAGCATTCGGGGAGATTACCTGCCCGTACTTATTGGTTCGCCAAGAGGTATTTTGCAATTCACAGTTTCCTGGTAAACCCTTTTGCCTAGAATTACCCTCTTTTTCTTTCTTTTTTTTTTGGATAAAATAAATCAGTAATCATGGAAGAACACGATCCTATCCCCCGTCATTCATGTAGATTAGCTTTAAAACCACCTTTACCACTGAAAGTTATTTCTGGTAGGTGAAGGTGATCACGATCTGCCGAATCAAGTACAATTCGTACCTCTGGCGAAGAATCATCTTCCCATATACCAGAGTTGGCACAAGTTATTTCTACAAATCCCAGTTTGTCTACTATTGTCGAAACAGAGTCTTCATAGCTACCTGTGGTCACAATCCATCCAATCTGTGAGACCATGCCTCCTGAACCCAACGTTGTTCAACTGGAAGTTGATTCGGATCCCATTGTGCTCTAGGGGGGAACTGTTATTGGTCAAACTGGACATCATCCCCAGGACCAATGAAAAAGGTTCTATCATCCCCTTATATTATGTTGCTATATTCCTTAAGTGGAGAAAATATTGATCCCAAAGTTGAGCAACCGGAAGTTTTTCCTACCTTGGTCATCCCACAAAGTTCTGTAGCTATTGAAACTCCCATATCACACAGACAACCGTTTGAAATCAATTTTGGGCCTGGCGGTGAAGTTCTTCCTCCTGTTTTAATTGTGATTGAAGAAATATCATAAGACGAGACACCTTTAACACCAATTCATTTTCAGTAGGAGCTTTACCTGTATAAGTCTTTTCCTCAATCACCTTCCTTTTCTTTTGTTGATCTTGTTTCACTTTGAGTTCCCATAGATTCTATAGGGTATACATTGGGTCATTTGACCGTGGCTGAGATAACATCCCAGACTGAACCATATATTTCAACTGTGACAACATCAATTGTTGCTTCATCTTGGATGTTTTGTCCATTGACTTCACCCATGTCATCATCTGGAATCTTATCTGATTCCTCTCCTTGGTGGCTAGTGATACCACATTTGTTACCCTCGGACATTCCTAAATTCAATGAAAACCTTGGAGAAGACACGTCAACGCATGTTATAACTTATCATTTATGGTGCTCATCAAACTCCTTAAATGATGACTCTGTTGAACTACGTCTTTTCCAGAGCACACTCACTACTCCAAGTACCTATGAGGATGGTTCTTTTTTCTTGTGTCAACCTCGTTAAAAAATGAAACAGGTGTTGAGGATAGTTCTTTTCCTGTGTCAACCTCGACAAATGAAACAGGTTCCCATGAGGATAGTTCTTTTCTATGTCAACCTCGTTGAAAAATGAAACAAAGTTATGAGGATAGTTCTTTTTTCTTGTGTCAACCTTGTTAAAAAATGAAACAAGTGCCCATGAGGATAGTTATTTTTTCTTGTATCAACCTCGTTAAAAAATGAAACAAGTGCCTTTGAGGAAAGTTCTTTTACTGTGTCAAGCTCGTTAAAAAATGAAACAGGTCATGAGCATAGTTCTTTTCTTGTGTCAATCTCGTTAAAAAATGAAACAAATCCTCTCCTAATTACGATGAGTCTTCCATCTGATCTCGTAAATGAACCTTCATTCCATCCAGCTATTAGTAACCAGTAATATACTTACATGAATGAAATGAAGCTTGGGGGGCATCTTCTCTTGCATGGGGCATTCGACATGTGCTCTTGCAGGGGGAATTCAAAACATTCTTACCAATTGTATGCAATCGACCGCTGGAGTTTAGGGGAAAAATCAGGTTCAGAGCACCAAAATGAAAATGGTAACTATGGAATGGTAAAAATGAATAGTGAAACTACTTTTTATAGTCATTTAATTGTTTGCAAGTTAAATTTATTGCTATGACTATGGTTTTATTGTGTTTTTATCATAAAACAGGTATTTTTAATCCATTTGATGTTGCTTTGAAACAGGTTTTACAACTGATGAACAGATTAGTCTTGCAGATTTATTTTAAGAATGATTTGACCACAAGCATACTTTTTCTCCTTATTTTTCGAGCTTTGATAAAAATGAAAAAGGATTTGAAGTGCACATTTATCTCTTTTTCGAGCTTCGATAACAGCGAAAAAGGAACCCCTGGAGTCTTCTTTCAGCTCTTTTCAGACTCTGATAATGTGAAAATATTGTCGAGCACTTGTCATTTCGAGCTCGTTAAAGTAAATGAATTGATATCTACTCAGTATAAGTTTAACCCTTTTCCGGACTGAGATGGATTATTTACGAAAAAAGAATACCTTTGTTAAACATGAACAAAGAGCTTCTTTCAGATATTATTTTACACTTTTTCGAATCTGAGAGACAAATTTACGAAAAAAGTACTTTTGGAGTCCTCTTTCGTCCTCTTTTT
This sequence comes from Pinus albicaulis, assembly GCA_034641835.2. Lineage (NCBI taxonomy): Eukaryota > Viridiplantae > Streptophyta > Pinopsida > Pinales > Pinaceae > Pinus > Pinus albicaulis. Next base: position 1,285,772,172 of record CM076575.1, on the reverse strand, counting down.
CAGAATCTGTAAACATGAAAAAGGACCGGGCTTTCACTGTCGTTAAGCTCGTTAAAACATAAAATAGCAACGGGCTTGTCAATCATGGCAAGAATCGAGTTTCATTCATCGCTAGACTCGTTAAATTATTAAATAGCGATACTTTATTATTTATTCGCCTAAAGGGTTAAATTATAGATCAAGCAAATGTTATCCTCCTCAAGCTTGTTAAAAAATAAAGAGGTACTGGTCGACAAATGACCGGGGAAAATTTGGGAAAAGTAGGCAAAGTTTCTTTTTGGTAGTAAGTCACTCTTGAACATGACACTTCTTTCACTCCATGTCCATGATTGTTTGGGTTGGGTAATCATCTTGACGGTTCATTCACACCTATGGTTGATCATACCTTCACTTCGGTTTTGGGTCAATGCTGCCAACTCATCACAGTGTCGCCGATATGTTCAAGAGAAGTCATCCAGTGATTAAGAACTCATCCATCTGCAATACTCATAAACCTTCATTTTCATGACCGTCATCCCTGAAAATTTCTATATCAAGTCATACCCTTGTCTCTGAAATCAGTAACTCCAATTTTGCAATAAGGTGACTTCCTGTCGACGACAAATAAAAATCTAGGAAGTTCACTTAGAAACATCAGATTCCAGTACCATGAGGCTTGTTACAGCATCGACAAGATCCTCGCTTCCATACTTTTGACCGAAAGATTTTGTTTGGCGTTCGACATCAAATCATCTATTCACGCCTTACAAAATGTACTGCAGTACCTTGAGGTCCATTTTCATTAATGGTGGTTCTCTCGCGTTTTTTAACAACTGACATTATTGGCTGGTAATCAAACGATGTCTTTCCATGTTCGACGACAAATCATATATTCGCATGGCTAGACTTGTACCTAAATCATTCGAGTGAATGAGATAAGAAGACCCCAGATCTAGTTTCAGCCATCCGGCTGCGATTTCAGGATTGTTGTACACATCATCTGTATGGTGACCTTAAATACAGATTGTCATCCAAACATGGGCCTATATCTGTAGGCGATGTCTACATCTGGGCAACATTCCAATGTAGACGACTTTCTGAATTATGTACATGTTATTAGATTGTTTTATGTGTTGACTATGGGAATGCCTGCCCTCAGCAATTTATGATCAATAGAGGATTTATCATGATGTAATTTATTGTAAGATTGATGCAGGTAACCATTCTACTTTGTTTCTAGGCTCATCACAGTGTAAAGCATCTCAATCAAATGTTCTTATTATTTGGATCTCATGCTTTAGGGGGAAATTGTTATAGGTCAAATTAGGCACCATTCCCAATGACCTAGTTAACTGGGCATCGTCTCTAGGACTGATGAATCAAAGGGTCTATCATTCCCTATCATCTTAGTTGCTATATGCCCTAAGACAAGAAACAACATGAATCAAACAGTGACTTTCATCAAAGCAAGACTTTTCCATGGTTTGAAGCTTATTATTATACATATGAGAGCTCACCAACACAGGCTCTAAGGGGCCTAAGTGTGTCGCATATGCAGGTAGCCCCATTCAAGGCTGCTTTGCAGAGCACTTCCTAACATTCAAAGGTGCATTGGTCACATTGGGAGCGAAATTATCATTGTTCCGGAATCTCCACTTGCCCAGTGTCTTCTAGAAGAGTTCACATGTGTCATGCCTCGGATCCAAGTGTCCATTTGACATCTACATGAATGGAAACATGTCTTGCATATTTTTGGAATGCAATTTATTGCAAAACAACCTACAGTTCATCTATAAATTGAACACGGATCTTAGTGTTTGAAGAGGAAGAATTTGAGTAGAGAAATGCTGGAGAATTTTCACTAGAGAGTTTGATTTGTGGAGCTGCTGCTGGAGAGACTTATGTTGTGATGAGACTTGGGAACATTGATGGAAGGTCACTTCAAATCGGTCACTAGGTTGTAACCTCTCCTTCTATCATGAATAAAGAGTACTTCTTATTTTTCCCTACATGCATCTATGTTAACTTTGATTTTCAATGTTGTAAGATCTTGGTTGATGAATGTAGTTTATGCTTAACTAATTTAGCTAACTAGCTTGAATAGATATCTATATTATTGCATATTTTTTTGTTTCAGTGTTCTTTCTTGCAGGAAGCATTCATCTATTTGAAACTGCTTGACTTTGAAGCTGTAGTGGAAGCGACAGAAAGGAGCCATTTGGAAGTGATTGAAACAAGTAAGCATCCAATCTTCTCTATGTATCTGTTCTGAGTTAGGAAAAGGGGTAGTATAGTCTTTCACCTGTTGTTTTAGACTAGACACCGGTCTAGGGAAGCGTATTTTATCCGTAGATTACAATTCTTGCCCAACATCACCATTCATATTATTGTTGTTGTTTGACTCTTTTTAGAGCTCGTGTTTATTTTTTTAGTTTTAGTTTACATATGAATGCTATTTGTCTATCTAGTATGCTTATTGATTCTAGCTTGTTCCACTAACTTGCTTGACTCCACTTCTTTTTTTGTCTGTTGCCAATAACTTAAGTGGGTAGACCACACCCCTTAAGTTGGTCTGATTTCGTACATACATGCACCAAACACACTACAACAGGATTGGAGACTCCACTGACAGTTTATTACCAAGTTTATGTGGTTGTGCTTTTTTTTGCAGAGACCTATGTCTGTGTTTTGGAGTGGAGCTGAATTTCCCCTTATTTCTCTTGCAGTCCCTAGTTCATCCCAAGTGACAGACTGAAGCAGAACAGCTCCAAAAAAAAAAAATCGCAAGAATTTGTGCGCATTTTCTTCTCATAGAAGCGCAGGGTGTGTGTTGAGAGCTGACCCGCGCGCAGACAACGTGCCTATTTCAACCTTTTGCGCGCAAAATACAGAATGAGAAATTTCTCCCAATTTTATGTCTTTTCCTGCTTGTAAAGTGCTTGGCAGTCCCTAATACACCTGCCAGCATTGGTTGTGGTACCCCGTAGCTTGTTAAAACTCACTTTTAGCTGATTTTTGTAGGCTTAGTGTTAGTTTTACTTCAAGTTTATTTTTGCAAAGTTCACACATAGTTTAAGTAGGGGGGGGAAATCACTTGCATTCCAAAAATATTTTATGTTTTGAAAATTTTGTTACACCTAGATAACTAGCCCAAGTAAGTGGCCCGAGACCATACATGCATTGCTAGTTTTCTTTTTTCTAGTGTAAAAGTTTTAGTTTACTTCAATTTTTGCACTAGGAATTTCGGGACTAGGATTGAATTGTTTATAGAAGAGCAAGTAATCTCTGTTACCTTTGCACCCTCCATTGATCCTAGGTAAGCATATGAACGCTCCCTATTCACAATTCGCCATCTCCCTATAGTCAGTCACATAGATTAAGTAGGAAAAATAGAAAGCGTCCCATTATCTGCATATGTTTTTCATTTGAGCCAGGAACAATACAACATAGTTTAAATAGGGGATTTTGTAAAGGATCATCGATATCCACACGTTCAAACTATGTTCTTGTCCACTTTGTGCTCACACACACTCACTCACTAAGCGAAGCAAAGACACCTAAACTAACTTAACCAAACTCGCTAAATTCTCCCCACAGGGGCCACAAAAGAATTTATAGCTTAAGTTAGGATCAAGGGGGTAGGCAATAAGCCATGTTGATCATACTTCATATTGAAACATAGAATTTGTGTATTTAGGGAGCTTGAAATCCACCTATCATCCCACGGCAAAGAAAACCCGAGTGCAACAGAGACCCGTTTTGGAGGTGGTTAGGCTTAGGCGCAGTGCATGCAGTATCAGTTGGGGCTACCTGACCCGGCTGATACTTGGTACTATTAGCTGACTAACAAGAAGCCCAAGACTCGAACGCTCACGTGGGATGGTGGTTCTTAGCAGCCAAAAACTAAGGCAACCTTTTCCCTATAGGTGACGGTGCAGGCAAGCGCCAGACCCTCTACCCTTACCTTGGTGGATTCTCTTCGGCTAACTGGGGGTGTCACCAGCACTTACGGGACATTGTACCAACACTCGCAAGAAATATTCTCAAGGCCCAGTTACTTTTGAGTGTGTGAGGATGCATAGGTATTCTAAGATTTTGAGTATCATACGCAAAGAAAAAAAAACCACTATTTTGATTCCTTGATCACATAGATTAATTTAAAGGGAAATTTATTTTATTTTTTGCTTCGTTTTATGTATATGACAAGAATTTTTCTTTCATCATAGACTCTATCCTCTCAAATTTTTCCAAAACCAAACCTGGTCGACACCTAAATGGTCCCAATGGAACCTCGTCGATCCAGGTGTCTTTTGGACCTCCCCCCATTACCGGGAGGGGTTCCAGGACTTTCTCCATTCAAGCGTCAAAGACGGAACGCTGCCACCATAATTGGTTCATCCTTTATTGGGGCAGTCGTAGTTGGGAACCCTAGTCGATCTCCCAACACCACACCACACACCACTCCTCCCACGACCCCTAGGGGGCAGAGGAGTGCGTCTCATTTGGGAAGCCAGCCGAATACACAACAGGGTACGTCGTAGACTAACCCTCGTTCTAACCAGAACTTTGTGTCTTCACATATTGCAATGGCATTTACCTCTCAGTCACCTTTCTTAGCTTCGTTGAATCTGCTCGATTTAACCAAGCTGACGAATGAACCCATCACACACAATCCTACATGGCCTCTCATGTCCACGAAGCTCCCTTTGGATATACCAAAATTCGAAGGCAAGCAAGCGGAAGAACCAGGTAATCATGTTATGACCTCTCACCTATGGTGCTCATCGAATAGTATCATTGATGAAACTATTCAATTGAGATTATTTCAATGCACTCTTACGGGAGTAGTCATGAAGTGGTATGTGGAGCAACCCTCAGCTTCACATGGAACCTTTAGTGCCCTCACTACCGCGTTCCTAACATATTTTCAGTTACGCATTCACCATGATTCTGGAATGGAATTACTGACTCATTTTAGACAAACCCCTGTCATCCATATCTCGGACCATCTCCATGAATGGAGGCGGCATCACAGTTTATGTAAATCTAAACTCGACGATCGAGTTATCTTAGATTTATTCTTTAAAACTCTTACGTCAGAGATTTCAAAGGATGTGGCGCAGCAGAATCCCACATCCGAAGAGAACGCAATCAGCAAAGCCTAGAATCTTGAGCTGATTTATATTTAGTCAGGATACATTTATAACATCCAACCTAATGCCCTGCGCCTGCAAACTTATCAAGAATTTACAGGCACGTAGAACTTTGCAGAAGGACTAATTAGGTCATCAAAACCCCAGTTACACATACAGTTCTACCCAGAACATGCCTCAACCTGGTTTTCAAAGTCATCATATGCCTCAACAAAATTTGACCAACAGGGCACTAGCGTATCACCAGGGAGAACCTTATCCTCCGGCTCAGGGGAATCAGTACGCAGAAAGAAACACTGATGGAAGAACTCCCCTCCAACAGTTAGGTGCAAACCAAGGACCGTGTTATGTCAGTCCCCAGCACATGACCCACCTATGCAAAACAATGCATAGGTGAACTTTGTGCAGCCGTCCTAGAACCAACCACACCAATATAACCAGGAGAACTACCCTCCTAACGTGGTAAATAAAAAATCTGATAACAAGCCAAAAGGGAACCCTAGACCAGGGACCAGCAACCAACAGTGCCCACCGCGATCCCAGGCTGGAGGCAACTCCAACTGGAATCAGAACCAGGAGCTGAGAAATGCCCAAAGGCATAGAAAAAGGCCACCTCTTTGAAAAAACCATTCTTGTTCAATATGTGGTGAGTATGGAAACTATAATCACCATTGTCTCGATCTCCCTGAGTTGAAGAAGCTACAGAGTAATCGAGGAGAAGGAGGATCTTCCCAGCAACCAGCTGTGATGCAAGAACCTTTCCCCAATCAAGGGACGATAAGCACTCAACAGCAAAACACAGACGATTCCAAGAAAAGCAACCATGAAATCTACATGACTGGCGAAGAGATGTTTTTCCAAACACGAAATCACAATTACGACACCCCACTAGACACCAATACATCAAGGACAGGTACCAGTGCACCAACTGCACCTTTGACCATTTCAAAGATGTTTATAGAACCATTTCCGAAAATGGCAAAGGGACCTAATAGGAAAGCAGGAAACTACTCCAAAATGGCCCATAATTACAACATCATGGACGATTTAGCTCAATATCTAGTTGCTATGTCATCTTTGGAAGTATTTCAGTCATGCCCAAAACAACATAAATCCCTCCTTTCTGCGTTTGCGTTAGGCGCTATCAACCCTGCTAATACGCGCCTAATGGCTTTTGACTTAAACAAAGCCACCCCTCGACTTCCTTCCATGGTCGCCTTCCAAATACCAGTGTCGGTGCAGAATATCACTATCCACCAATGCGTCATAGACGAGGGTGCATCCACATGCATCATGTCCAAAAAAATTTGGCATAAGTTAGGTTATCCTGAACTAAAACCCTCAGTCATCACACTTCAAGCATACGACAGTTGTCCTTCGACCCTCGTCGGCCTCTACTAAAACGTCCCAGTCTACTTAGCCAGAAATACGGTCCACATAGACATTGAAGTCGTGGATGCTCACTTGGACTACAATATACTCCTTGGGCGGAATTATATGTATGCCATGTCTACCATAGCCTCCTCCATCTTCCGCATCATGATGTTCCCCCACGAGGACCAGATCATTACTGTAGACCAACTGACGCACGGCGAGAAGCGACCCCTAACAAACACTGATGTAATTCTACCCTATGTTGATACAGTCTCGGATGCTCTCTCACGGTACCAAGAATATGGCCCCAGCCAATTCAAAGCGTCATTCGTTCTAAGGTCATTCCTAGGAGATCCTCCCATAATCCCTGAGTCATCGCCCGATGTCACAGGGGCTCCGGTGTACACGATGTCCACATCAAGCGCCGAAGCTAGTCAAGACACGGACACAATCAGTAATGGCACCAAGTCATTAGCCACGGTAGCCTCTCTAGCCTACTCCACCTCTCAAACCCCTTTCCTATACCCCCCAGCTGGTTTCGTCTCCCAGCAGGTTTTGGAAACACTGGTATTACCCAACATATCGTTGGAAATTCCAATTTGGTGCCTCGTCCCCCCTGCAGGAATAGGATCCACCCATGTTACTATCACTGGATTGAATCCCCTAAATCCTAAGGAGGCCCCACTCATCTAAGAAATAGTCGAAACCACCCCTGCAAAGGAAATTCCCATTGCAAAACCAATAGTTACGGCTAGGAAAACTGAGAGGAGAGGAAAGAATATGGTGACCCTCACCATTCAACGGGAATCACCAATCTGCGCCAGATGCGACGTAATCAGTCACCCTACCCATATATGTCCAGAGCTGGATGAATTAAAACCACTCCTTGGATCTAAGGCAGACATTGCGACGTCGCGTTCCCGTAAAAAGGAACCAACCACAAAAGGTAAAGGCAACGCGCTGCGTACCAATCACGCATGCGCTCTCTGCAGTAACTACGAGCACGATACCCATCATTGCCTAGAGATCCCACGATATAGGGACGCCTTACACACCATCGATCAATCCTATCAAGAGGATCCCTCCATCCAGTCTGTCGAAGATGAACCTCGTATCATCTTGTACCTACAGGAATAGCGACAATCACCTGAAATGATCCCCACCAGACCCTCTCCCCCAATCCAAAGGTGTGTAATTTGCAGTGAACTCAAACATTTCATCATTGACTGCCCAGATTTTGAGATGTTCCAACAATGGTACCCAGTCCATATAGTATATTGCACCGACATGGATGTCCCATATTCGTGTCATATATGCAGTGACAACCCCCCGGTATGTCGTTGTCACTACATACCGAGATTCTGCACAACTCTAGCCTATATGTGATCAACCATATTCTGCCTCTCCTGAGAAGATGGCACAGACTCGGAATCCATGAATAGTTCGACAACTTAAGAGGATGTGACAGACAGATCTGTCGCGTTCTTGCCAACTGAAAGATGACCAATCAGGGAGATTCATCCCCCACCAAATGCTGACGACAGGACACATCATATATGATTCATATCATCATGTATCAGAACTATGACTCGAGTTGTCTGCTCATATACCATAGGTGTCGAATCAGCTGCAAGTACGAGAGTAGTTGTTCCTATGACAGTTTAGACCCAATCTATCTGTACTCTGTCGATCGCGTCTAGTTCCCCCACATCCACGATGGAATCCTTCTCGTGTCTCTCAACTATCTTCGTACGAATTAACCCCATTCAGCATAACCCTACATAGGAACAATCCCCCTTCGATTCCTTGTTTCATTTGGATGAGGATATTCTTGAGGCTATGACGGAGCCAGATTACCCATGGGATGCAATGCATCACTGTTCACTTTTTCTTCCCAAGAAAACGTTCAGTCCTAACAAGACAAATGAACATGATATCTACACGATCGAATCAAAATATTTCCTGCCATCAGGGAAGGTCGATTGGTTCAAAAACCCCATCCCAGCGCCCGATGCATTTGAGGAAGGAAATATGTTGAATATTTAACCTAACATCAAGGTGAAAATATCACAAAATCTGGCAAAGGTCGAAGAAATATCTGTAGAAATTTGAATAATAGCTTAATTATTCACCGAGATTATCCTGATTACACACTATTTAAGCTTCATGCATAATACATAACCTCTTCTACAATTGATCATCAATTTGCGGAAATAGAAGCAGTCGCATGCGCACATTAAAACAATAATAAAGCACACATATAACACAGTATGTAATGGGGAAATAATACAGCTGAAAACCCCCAACTATCTATATATTATAATGATAGAGAACATGTAACAATACATAGCACAAATCTCCTCACAACTCTCAGCACTATCTCACATGCTACACACAAACTAGCACGGAAGATGAACAAGTCACGGGTTCAAATCTCCTCCACAAGTCTGCCTGCCTCTACTGCGCAATCCAAGATGAATAAATAATGAGATCCAAGTTTGAATCCCACTGGCTTGTACTGCACAATCCTCATTGGCAATCTCAATCAATGTGTGTGCAAATCTCATGCACAAGTATAGTCACAACTGATAGCCACACTCACCCTTTCACCCACCTCTAACACTGGTCTCCACTGAACTGTCCATGCACTGCAGTTAACTGATGTATTCTTTATTTGATTTATGAGTTAATAATTAGTGAATTAATTAATAATTAATTCACACCACTCATCACTAGTGTATTTATCAGTTAGACTAAGTACAACTAGTTCAACTAAGTTAAACCGAACACAACTCCACCAACTCTCTCATCAACTCCACCAAACTCTGCCACATGAGTTCTAACTCAAGTCAACCATGCAATAGCTCAACTAACCCTTAGGAAAAGCGTATTTCCTTCTGTTAGCTGCATGTGCCATATCCAAGCATCAAACTGAAGTGCTACAAGAGGATAAGATAATTTTTATAGTCTAAATATTATTAAGGGTTAATAATATTTGACTGTTCTATTTTTAGCTCGGCAGTCTAAAAATAGAAACCGCCCAATGTCTAAAAATAGAGGTCCATCTATTTTTACCAACTCGACCAATCATCCATAAATAGCATCCTGCAACTCATAGACCATGATCCATATGTCTAAAAATAGACATAGTCTAAAAATAGACTTTGCGCTAAAAATAGCCTGCGGGCCCACTTAGTGAAGGCGACTTCATTTCACTAAGCTCCATCATCTTGTTGCATTTTCAACACTCCCTCTCAACAAGATATGGATTATCTGCAACCCCTATCCTGCCTCTATGGTATTCAAATTTTCTCCTGGTGAGCGCCTTCGTCAAGATATCAGCATCCCGATCCTCCGTGGGAATATATGAAAGTAACATGATTCTTAGCTGCACACAATCTCTGATATGATGGTACCTGATGTCGATGTGTTTGGATCTATCATGAAATACTGGATTAGCCGAGAGTTTAATGCAACTCTGGTTATCACAATAAATCACAGTAGGCTCCAAGTGCGAACCGAACAACCCGACCAGGATCTTCCTCATCCATATGGCCTCACATGCAGCCAAGCTTGCTGCCATATACTCAGCCTCTGCTGAAATGAGTGCCACGGATCTCTGCTTCCTGCTGTACCAAGAAACTGCTGTCGACCCGATACTGAAGATCCCTCCAGATGTGCTCTTTCTGTCCGTTGGGCTCCCTGCCCAATCTGCATCCATGAAGCCACACAGCTTCACCTCATCCTCCTGTCTGTACCACAAACCATATCCCGATGTGCCTCTAAGATAACACAATACATGCTTGCCTACCTTCCAGAAGAGCTTGGTTGGCTTAACCATAGCTTGTGAAAGCTGGTTAACAACATAGCATATATCGGGTCATGTATTGACCAGATACATAAGCGACCCCACCAACTGTCGATAAACAGTGGCATCCACTACCTCCGCTAAAGTAGCATCCTCCTTCCTCCAACCTCCAGGAAGAGGAGTATCAACAGGCTTGCAGCCATGCATGTTGAACTTCTCCAGTATCTCCCAGGCATACTTACCCTGAGAAACAAACAGTCCATCACTGCGCTGCCAAATTTCCAATCCCAGGAAATAATGAAGGAGGCCCAAGTCCTTCATCTCAAACTCTCTAGCAAGATCCTCCTTGCATGAAAGTATCAACAGCTCATCACCCGTCAAAATCAGATCATCTACATATAGTACAATGATCAACAACTTCCCCTCCACCACAATCTGGTACAGGTTAGGATCCGCCTCACTCTTGGAGAATCCAAGTCCGGTGAAATAACTGTCTATCCGTGTGTACCAAGCACGAGGTGCTTGTTTCAACCCATACAACGCTCTCTTGAGCCTGCACACATGCGACTCACTGCTGAAGATCTCGAAACCTTTGGGATGCTCTATGTACACCTCCTCCTCAATCACCCCGTTGAGGAACGCAGTCTTCACATCCATCTGATGAATGTGCCACCCCATCTGCACTGAGAGAGCAAGAATCGTCCGTATGGAAGAATACCTTGCGACAGGTGCAAAGGTCTCCTCATAATCGATCCCCTCTATTTGTGAGAAGCCTCAGGCAACAAATCTTGCCTTGTACTTCTCCACACTCCCGTCAGCTGCCTGCTTCACTTTGTAGATCCATCTCGAACCCACCACTGATTTCCCCTCCGGCCTCGGGACAATCTCCCATGCACTGTTTCTGACAATCGAATCATACTCTTCCACCATGGCATCTACCCATGTGGGGTCCTCCACAGCTTCCTCGAAAGAGGATGGCTCTATCACGACACATTTTCTCACAAGAGCCATGTATCCAGTGTACCGGTCCGGTGACTGTCTCTGTCTGCGCTGTGCTGTAGGTGCTCCTACAACCTTCTCTGCATCTTGAGCCAATCACTCAGCTTCTGTAGTGCGCTTGCGCCCTCTAACGGTTGGCGCTGCATGAGTGGTTTCTTCCACTCCATGAACTTCCTCTTGTGGCTGATCCACATCCGGAAGCTCATCCTTAGGAACTAATAGCTCCTCATCTGCATGCAAGTGTGGCTCCCTCTCAAGCGAACATTGCATGGCTTTCTCCTCCTGAAATTTGATATCCCGTCGCACAACAGTCTTGCGACTGTCTGGCAAATACACACGATAGTTGTGGGGGCACGCGCACCCCACAAATATCCTGACCTCTCGTTGCCGCTCCAGCCTTTCTTCTCGGCATCCTTCATCACATGCATGTACACACCAAAATCCTCGACGGGGGAAATATCGGCTTCTACCAAAACGCCTCTCAGTGTACCATGCCAAGTATCTTGGTGAGGACAACGGTTCGCACATATACCGCAAGAGCTGCATGCCTCCGCCCACAAGTGAAGGGGCAGGGCCCCGATCATGCAACATCGCCCATGCAACACCCACGATCGTTCTGTTCTTTCCCTCCGCGACCCGATTCTGCTGTGGGTTATGAGGCGCTATGAGTTCTCTTCGAATTGTTTCTTTGCTACAGAAGTCTTTGAATTCGCCAAAGATGTATTCACCACCATTATCGCTCCTTAGAGCTTTCACTTGCTTCCCCGAATTTTTCTCAACTAGCGCCTTGAACTCACAGAACTTTGAGTATGTCTTGCTCTTCTTCTGCATGAAGAAGATCCAGCACTTACGAGAAAATTAATCAACAAATATCACATAATACCTATGCTTTGTTGTTGAAGCAATTGAGAAAGTTCCACACACGTCTGTGTGAATTCTCTCAAGGATCGTTGTGGCGCGACTATCCTTCTCGTGAAAGGTGGCTTTCACAAATTTTCCTAAGGTACATCCCTTGCACTGATTTGACTACGCAAGAGTACCCTTAGGAATCCCAGTAGAAATCTATTGCAGTATCTTCAAAGCTCCATGTTGAAGGTGGCCCAATCTCCGGTGCCACAGCTCGCCATCATCCCGGCTCACCACTCCTTCTGCCTTGCATGCCATTGTTGCATAGCCATCTACTTGCAATTGATAAAGGTTCTTGATTCGAACCCCTATCTTCCGGGTTTCTCCAGTTGTCTTACTGTGCAAGAAAACCTTTCCCTCGCTGAAGACAACATCATACCCCTTGTCTTCTAACATCGCCACAGAGATCAGATTCTTCTTCAATCCTGGAACATGCATCACTTCCTTCAATACGAAGGGTTTACCAGACTCCCTCTCAAAGGAAATGGTAACGCCCATACCGCCGCACCGTATCTACCATCATCGCCCATCTCGATGTGCACTCCAAGATCTTTCTCATCCGTATCCGAAACAGATCCCGATCTCCTGTCATGTAAAATGACACACCACTGTCCAAGAACCATACTGATCCCATCACACTTGAGACCAAGCATGTGATCAGTGAAAAATACAGCTCAAACTGTGAGGCTAAGGCCTCTCCCGCTGCAGATCCAGCAGCATGCTTATTTTTCTTCTTCTGCGGACAATTTGTGGCATAATGTCCGTGCTGGTGACAGTGAAAGCACTTCACCTTGGACATGTCCTGCTTCTCGCCTTTTTCACCGAAATGAGAAGCTTTCTTGCTCTTCCCCTTCTTTTCTTTAGCATCCAAAGCGCAATTTTCTTCATCAGATGCCTTTGATGAAGGTTCGTCCCTGGTATTCCGCCGTATCTCCTCTTGCATGAGATCCGACCAAAGTCGCTCCCATCCTGGAAATTTCTCCTGACCATTGATAGAGCCCTGATAGGAATGCCAACTCTTCGGAAGACCAAGGAGAGCCAGGTCCACCAAGTCCTCTTCATCTACAGTCACCCCCACACTTCCCAACTCATCCCTACATCGGGTGAACTTCGTAAGGTACTTCGGTATGTTGTCGCCTTTCTCCATCTTAATGTTTCTGAGTTTATCCTTGAGCGCCAACTTCCTCTGGTCGCTCTTGCTTTGGAATAAATCTGTCAACGATCTCCACATCAAGTATGGAGAGGTTTTTCCATGCAGGCTGGATACAATGTGATCCTTCACGCCCTCCAACAGAATCCTTCGACATTTCACCATCTTATTTTGCCAAGCCTCAACTTGAGCAGCATCAGTAGGATTTGGGACCTCAGTATCTATGAAATCCTTCAGCCCATTATCATCTAATACTGCCTCCATTCTGTCCTTCCATGCAACATAATTTGAACTGCCCTCAAGGGCATATTCCAGTCGCAATCCGTTGAAAGACATTTCAACTCCGGCACCAAGAAAACAAACTGCTACAAAATTTGAATTCCACCAGCTCAACTCAACCGCTTCTGGATCTGTGAGAACAACGTATTTCTAGCACAGAGATCGACTGTAGGGGTGTTTACTAGATATATCACCTTTCAAAGAAAGGATGGATCCAGAGGCTACCTGGCCCGCTTACAGACTCTCTCTACCAAAATAAATTGTAATCACTGTAATATATCCGATGATCAATTTTCGCTGTGATACCATGTAGAAATTTGAATAATAGCTGAATTATTCACCGAGATTATCCTGATTACACACTATTTAAGCTTCATGCATAATACATAACCTCCTCTACAATTGATCATCAATTTGCAGAAATAGAAGCAGTCGCATGCGCACATTAAAACAATAATCAAGCACACATATAACACAGTATGTAATGGGGAAAGCATACAGTTGAAAACCCCCAACTATATGTATATTATAATGATAGAGAACATGTAACAATACATAGCAAAAAGCTCCTCACAGCTCTCAACACTATCTCACATGCTACACACAAACTAGCACGGAAGATGAACAAGTCACGGGTTCAAATCTCCTCCACAAGTCTGCCTGCCTCTACTACGCAATCTAAGATGAATAAATGATGAGATCCAAGTTCGAATCCCACTGGCTTGTATTGCGCAATCCTCATTGGCAATCTCAATCAATGTGTGTGCAAATCTCATGAACAAGTATAGTCACAACTGATAGCCACACTCACCCTTTCACCCACCTCTAACACTAGTCTCCACTGAATTGTCCATGCACTGCAGTTAACTGATGTATTCTTTAGTTGATTTATGAGTTAATAATTAGTGAATTAATTAATAATTAGTGAATTAATTAATAATTAATTCACACCACTCATCACTAGTTTATTTATCAGTTAGACTAAATACAACTAGTTCAACTAAGTTAAACCGAACACAACTCCACCAACTGTCTCATCAACTCCACCAAACTCTGCCACATGAGTTCTAACTGAAGTCAACAATGCAATAGCTCAACTAACCCCTAGGAATAGCGTAATTCCTTCTGTCAGTTGCATGTGCCACATCCAAGCATCAAACTAAAGTGCTCCAAGAGGATAAGATAATGTTTATAGTCTAAATATTATTAAGGGTTAATAATATTTGACTGTTCTATTTTTAGCCCGGCAGTCTAAAAATAGAAACCGCCTAATGTCTAAAAATAGAGGTCCATCTATTTTTACCAACTCGACCAATCATCCATAAATAGCATCCTGCAACTCATAGACCATGATCCATATGTCTAAAAATAGACTTTGCGCCAAAAATAGCCTGTGGGCCCACTTAGTGAAGGCGACTTCTTTTCACTAGGCTCCATCATCTTGTTGCATTTTCAACAATCTCACTAGGGGTAGCATGATCTCCAAAAGAAATAACCTCTTATACCAAATTTCTACAAGAGTATAGAGATATATTTGCGTGGGACTACTCAGAAATATCTGGGCTTAGTCCTATTATCGTAGAGCACCATATTGACACTTGGCCTGACGTACCTCCAGTGCACCATAAACAACGTCAACTGCACCCATCTAAGGTAGAAGAAATAAAGCGAGAAATCAACAAGCTTCACAAAGTCGGGTTTATCTACCCCATTGCCTATACATCTTGGGTTTCCAACCCTGTTCCCGTCATGAAAAAACAGGTCGTTATACACGTTTGCACCAATTTTCGAGATTTGAACAAAGCTTTTCCTAAAGACAATTATCCCACTCCATTCATCGACCAAGTCATCGATGCTTGTGCAGGACATGAGGCTCTATCCTTTATGGATGGGTTCTCCAGATATAATCAAATCTAAATATGCCATATAGATCGATACAAAACTGCGTTCACCACCCCGTGGGGCACATTTGCATACAAGGTAATGCCTTTTGGCCTAAAAAACGTTGGAGCCACATTTCAATGGGCCATGAATTATATATTTCATGACTTGGCACACCTTATCCTCGCCTACTTAGACGACTTGACCGTACGCTCCAATAAGCACTCAGACCACCTCCAAGATCTATGATTGGTATTCCAACGATGTCGTCAATCAAACCTACACTTGAACCCCCTCAAGTGTGTCTTTTGCGTCAACGCAGGAAGACTCTTAGGTTTTATCATGTCCCAGCAAGGCATTTGTGTGGACCCCCTCAAGGTCCAAGCCATCAAAGAGGTACCTCCACCTCGAACCCTTAGGCAACTTCAAAGCTTGGAGGGGAAGGCCAATTTTCTGAAACGCTTTGTCCCCAATTATGCCACCTGTACTCAAGGGTTCCTGTGCCTCCTCCACCATGAAATCCCATTTGAATGGGATGATTTAACCGAGAAAGCATTCGATGCACTGAAAGAAACATTATCTTCAGTGCTCCTCATCAGTCCCCCAGACTATGACAAAGATTATATCCTGTATTTATCAGCTTCCGAGTCCACGTTAGCCAGAGTGTTGGTCCAGGATGGCCCAGATGGGAAGGAGCACGTAATCTACTACATCAGCAAAACCTTATCGGGTCCAGCAGTAAGATATGAGCCTAAAGAAAAGACTGCACTAGAATTGATTTATGCAGTCCAAAAACTTCGCCACTACATCATATTAAGAACCACTATGTTTATCGCAGATATTAACCCCATTAAATACTTGCTCACACACCACCTAATGAACCATAAGTACGTCCACTGGATAGTCATTATATAAGAAAATGACTTATATTTTTGCTCCCCCAAAATCAAAAAGGCACTTTCCCTAGCAGAGTTCATTATGGATATCCCGGGAGATACTAAGGGATCACCAGTGAACGATTCGCTACCCGATGAACACCTCTTCTTCGTAGCAATCGACGACCCTTGGTACGGTGATATTAGCCTGCCCTTACAAACCCAAAAGTTTAGACCTCATCTCACTCAAGATGACTGTCGGCGCATATGCCAAAAAGCCCCTCGATATCTCCTCATGGGAGATGTTTTATATCGACAAGGCATCGACACCATTTTGCGGTGGTGCCTCACCCACGATCAAGCAGAACAAGCCCTTAATGACTGCCATGGAGGCACTTGCGGTGGCCATCTATCTGGTATGGTCACTGCCCAAAAAGTCCTACGAGCAGGATATTTTTGGCCCTCCTTGTTCCGCGACTACATTACAGTAGTCAAAATATGCGAGCGATGCCAACGCTTCGCACACAAAGCAAGAGCACCTCCCACTCCTCTACATCCTATCATCATCACCAGTCCCTTTTGTAAATGAGGGATTGACTTCATGACTTGCAACCCCACCTCATCGGACAACCATAAATACATCATCATGGTTGTCGACTATTTCACCAAGTGGGTTGAAGCCATGCATACATTCGACAACACGACAAAAACCGCTGCTTGATTTCTGTTCAACCACGTGATCGCCCGATTCAGCGTCCCCAAAGAGTTAGTCTCTGACCATGGGAAACACTTAGAGAACGAATTTTTTGAGGAACTATCTCACCACCTCGGATTCACCCACGAATTTGCTTCACCATACTACCCCCAATCCAACGGACAGGTAGAATCTATTAACAAAGTACTCAAAACTATGTTACAACGAATGGTGAATAACCATAAAACAATCTGGCACCATATGCTCTTTTCCGCCCTATGGGCATACCACACGACGGTAAAGACATCCACTGGTTTCACTCCCTTCCACTTAGTATATGAGGTCGAGGCTGTGATCCCCATCGAACGCGAGATCCCAAATTTACATGCAGCCATCGAACTCCTTAATAATACCCAGCCTCTAGAACAGCGTCTAGTACAATTAGAGCTTGTCAAGGAAAATTGACGATAGTCACTGCAACACAACAAGGCCCACAAGAAAAGGGTAAAAGCATCATTTGACCGCCACATCACCCCTCGCTCATTCACCGAGGGAGAATTAGTCCTCCGCTATGATGTCGCAAAAGAAGCCCTAGGGCCAGGAAAGTTCAAAACCTTGTGGAAAGGACCCTACATCATTAAACACTGCCTCCGATAAGGGGCATACATCTTGACGGAACCGAACGGGACTTGCCTCAATAACCCCGTCAACAGCCTTTACCTCAATAAATTCTACCCATAAGGGACAAGATGGCCCTTCCCTATAGTGTTCCTACACAAAACCCCACCACTCAAAATTTTTGACCAAAAGACTTGTTTAAAAGTGCTCAAAGTATCACCATGGATCACCAACCTCAACCCTATTTCAGATTTGTTTATGGAGCATCAAGATGATCTCAAAATTTAGCCGCAGCTGCCTGGGTCATTTACCACCCTGACCGATCGCCACTCTGCTCAAACGGTGTGTGCATCGATTCAGCAACCAACAATTAGGTAGAATATGACGCCGTCATTGGACTTATGTGCGACGCCCTCCATCAGGGCATACGCCATATACATATCTACCACAATTCCCAGTTAGTAGTGTCGCAGTTAAACCAAACATTTGAGACAAGAGATACACATCTGTTTAGAAAATATTTGTGTGCCAAAATATTAAGCAGACAATTTGACTATATCACACTTACACATGTACCAAGGAGTCAAAACCAAACAATTGATCGCATAGCTAACAATATCCTAGACTGGAATGCATCTCGAATAAACCATCATACATGAAAAACCAAAATAATAGATATCCATCAGCATAACTTGATACATAAACCAAAACAGGTGACACATCATGTAGAGCCGCAAACAATATCTCTCATATATATATATCACAATGTGTATGTCTGAGTACAAAAATAGTGTCACTGGCCCAACTGCCAGCCCAAAAATACAAAAGTAGTCAAAAATAAGGGAAGCATCCTCATAATGGGTGTTTTCCCTATGTACAAAAATACTCTAGGGTGGTGCCCCCTAAGGAGGGGCACCTGGGCCTACCACCACCCCCGATGCTACCACTGGAGTTTTCGTTGCAACCACGATCGCCACCCGACAAAGAACGGGCCAATAGTCCCTCTCGCGGGCCATCACAGCCTCCAACCAAACCTCCTCGAAGTCATCCATGAAACCTCGAGTAGGCATCCCCTGGGTCAAGCAGTCCACTTGACCCCGGAAATCCTCAAGAACTAACACCTGAGCTATCAGTTCCGTAATACGAGCATCTGTCGTATCTGCGCGAGCCACTGCCGTGTCGGCACAAGCTCACTTGGCTGCAATCTCTCAGCCATCCAAGCTATTACCCTCCCTTGAAGGGTCAGCACCACCACCAGGTCCCCCAGCAACATCTCTTCCCAGATCACCCCTAGGTCATCGAGGAGGATCGTGGCTGACCAACCGAGCCACGGGGCGACCAACCTCACCATCATTTGCAAGAGTAACCAAAATGATGTCAGTGTCACTAGAAAAACACATAAGTACATGTATACTCAAATAAATGCAGAAAACATACACGACATACCTGTAGGCCCCCAAGCATAACCAAAAGGGAGACCCATGTCTGGATCCCCCTGAAAGTCCATCCCTGCATATGGGTATGATAGAAACATCTATGGGTTGGCCTCGAACCAGGCCTCTGTCGTAGCGTTCCAGTAACGCCCCACCATGCCACCACCGCCTCGCGGCATCACTGGAGCCCATCTCCTCATACGAGGCTCCCGCGGCCGCCCAGGAGGCACTGCCACTACCGGCCTCAGCATCACCACCCTCGTACATAATTCTGCACAAGATACTGGCATACGCAAATGACTTAGATCCACGTTGGACCTTGTTGAGCTGCAACACATTCCTGTCAAAGAAAAAACAGGCAAAGTCAAAAAAATGTCTGGACCTCAACCAGCACATCACTCCAACCTGCAGGCTCGATGCCCGATGCAGAGAAACCGACCCTGCCAGTCGCACAATCACTGTCAGAGCACATCCCTCTACCAGATCTGTAACTGATGCAATGTTGATGCATCCCTCTGTAAGAGGCGCCCCACCATAGTGGCGTATCCTAAATCTCTCCAAGTCCACTCTCCCGGCAGGGAGTGGATACCTCAGCGCCTCACCCTGAGGCAGCAACTCGGTCACAAAGTAAAAATTCATCTTAGGACGGATAACCAAATGTGTCCCACGCAATACGAACATGTTGCGCCTCCTGCACCAATGACAGATCACATAACGTAGCAGTTGGTCCTACAACCAAAGAAGCTCGTTTTCAACGAACTTTAGGAGTCCCCATAGCACCAGCTGACGGCGCACCCCAGCATCAGTAGCCAGCTCAGTACGGAGCTCGAGCCAATCCCGCTCCCTCCATAATAACCTTTCATCAAAACAGGTACCCATCAGTACAAAAAAAAAAACCCAAAATAGGCAAAAAATCAAAAAAAAAATTATTCCTCAGCTTTGCATGCGTGTCCCTCAGACAAGTGCGCTTAGCGCACGCCTGTATTTTGCACAGGTACACTTAAGATGCGCTAAAAAGGGGGAAATTAGTGCATTAGCGCGCTTAACCCCCAAAAAATGCACAGGAGGTGCGCCTTTGCCCCAATCGCTCGCGCAATCTAGGGCAAAAAACACTTATCCATACAAACCTAGTCTGTATGGACCCTGACACCATCAAACTGAAAAAAAATCAAGTACATGACGTCATGAAGGTTACCTAGGCATGATCTCGCAAATCCCTGGTGCTCAGGCTGACCGCAACGGCAAGAAATTCTACGGAGAGTCCTCTGACCTCTCAAAAACTCAGTAAGAACAAATGAACTGAATTAGGGCCATATCCACCTATATATCGCCCTTTTCAAAAAAAAAGGAGGACCATAACGAGAGATCAGAAGGTTCATTCTCCGAACCATAAGCTGCGCCACAATCAGCACTCCATGATGAACAAAGGCGATGCCACATATTCACACTCCCGAAAAAATAAATTTTTAGCGCTCGCAGGTATGCCCTCTCTCATCTTCTTTTTTTAAAAATCTCATGACTTTCAATAATATTTGATAAAGAAGATGCTTTCACTTGAGGTATTTTTTTTTGTAGGAAAATCTCACAAAACATCCATAACGTTATCTCCTGAAATTTCCAGAGTAGGTATCATTCTACCCCCAGCATGATAGAGTCCCAGAAAACTCTACATATCCTAACATCATTTCTCCATTAGAAATAAACCATAGGGTCTTCATATCCGACTGTGTTTATCATCACCTCACCCTGTACATGATAAACATCTGTGTTGATCGGTAGAGCATCCCCTCCATGGCGCCCGTCACCCACATTAGACCATATATCACAACATCAGTGATGCCATGGCCATACCACTTCAATCTGAGAAGCACCTCATGCCCATTGATTCACCATGCATAAGGTCAAGTTTACCATACAAGCTGAACCCCCTTACCGGACGACCAGGTTGTACAAGCAGATCAAGAGTGCACCATTGTGCCTCGCATTTGGCCCACCATACCTCCACCAGCATAATCCCATCTGCGATACTTTCTCATCCGCTTCATCAAACCTGCACATGAGACCAACCAATGGGACCCCCACCCCTAGCAAAACACCTTCCTCACACCATCAGTGAGCAAACACTTTCATGTTTTGGGATACCTGTCTCTCTGTTTTATACAAACCAAACCCCATTATTTTATTCTTTTGGTAAGTTTACAAAGCCCCCAAACGGTGCACTACGTCCTTCACCTTCTCATTTCATCTTTTCTCCCACGGCAGCAGTCCCTGAACACCCTTGGTTGGAGTATTATACCCCCCACGCACACGCCATCATGACATTCATAACTGGTTTACACCCGCCCTGGAAGTCCTATCGACTCTAGGGATTTCCCCATCAAAAATAACTATGACTGCCACTAAGCTACTTAAGTATACTCCGACCTTGTGCCAATGAATCCCCATCATTAGTTTTCAGTCACCCCTCACCAACATGCCTATGTTAAACCCATCACATCCAGGTCCCTGATCCCTCATATTGGTGACCCCTCATTCAGTTGAGGCTTCCTTTTTGTCGACTTCGACACCTATATTCCAAAAAGGAAGCGGTACCTTGGATCACCCCTCCCCATACAAGGGGCATCCTCGGGTGGCACTGTGGGAGACATCATTGTCCACAGATGTCATCAATCCTCTTGACATTCAACTTCAAAAAAAGCTTTCATGTCAATATGGTATCGTGCCTTACAACCATTTCACTTTCATCAAATTTGTCGAAGACCCGTGCCTCCATAAGTATCTCTTTCAACAATGCTTACACGGGAAGGTCCTAGCCAGCGCCTATGCGTACAATGCGCAGCTATATGCCATACCAATTTTACACATATGCATACCATATTCCACCTATTTTCAAATAAAAAATGCCCCTGAGGGCATCATCAGTAGTCGTCAGCAACCGCCAACATCACTACCATATCAGTGATACAAACAGAACACATATCTGTCAACTAGATTTGTCTAACTAGCCACAGCATCACGAGCACAGGACATGCCCGTCTCGTTGAAAATTTGTATATGTATTGTAAATTTTATTTGCTTATAGGGATGCCTTAGGCCATGTTCATTCTTGCAAATGGTGCAGGGTGTTTTCAATTCCAAGCTTCACACAGGACTCTCTCTCTCTCTCTACGCACGATACAGAAAAGAAATTGTAATGTATTTCAGTTATACAGTTCTTCCTAGACCTCACACATTAGGGGGGAACTTTTAACACTGGAAAATTGTACAACAGAAGATGACATTAATTAATGTGAGGCAAAAGGATTTACAGGGCTGTAAGACATTACATGATCTGGAAAGTATTTAAAAACCTTTAAATTTTGAGGAAAATCAAATTTGAACTAGTCCTAAATGCTATTTGTGTGCATAATCCTTCGTGAAGAGCGCCTTCTGCGCGCCTTTTTTCCTAATATGTGTGCAATCCTAGGATTGGTGAAATTTCACTATCAAGGACCACACAAAGCAAAGTACAAGTGAGTACAGCCACCAACACCTCCTTAGACACTATGTGAGCACACAATGGAATATTTGGAGCACACAAAGGAATCATACCCCTCTCTTGGGTCACCATCTTCCATGTACCAAGAGAGGGAAGGGAGGATTTGAAATCTCCTATATAAGACCACCATGAGATGAATAATTTGTGAACACATTGTTATGCTGGCCAGAATTTCCCAAGCAATACCAGCAGTGTGTGAGCTGGAGCTAAAGATAGAGGGGACTCAATTGTTGGCCACCCAAAAATTTTAGTCCAACATAGTAGAGAGAGAGGGAGACTTCACCGAGGCAAGCTTGGGATAAAAACATCCTTGCATCGAGACCTAGAACCATTGTCTAGCGGCCCTTTGGCAAGAGGGTAAATTTTCACTCTTATTACTACTAGCGCTCAATAGAAAGGGGCCTAGGGCCACCATTCATATTATTGTTGTCATTTGACTCTTTTCAGAGATCATGTTTATTTTTTTAGTTTTTAGTTTAGTTTTATTATACATATGCATGTTATGTCTCTATCTAGTATGCTTATTGATTCTAGCTTGTTCCATTAACTTGCTTGACTCCACTTCTTTTTCTGCCTGTTACCAATAACTTAAGTGGGTAGACCACACCCCTTAAGTTGGTGTGATTTCGTACATACCTGCACGAAGCACACTAAAACATATGCTATTGATCATAGGCGCATTAACAGGATAATACAGTTGAAAGACACAAATGGTATTGTTAAAGATTCCCATGAAGATATTGAGGACCTCCTGGTTAATAATTTTGCCTCTATCACAACAGAGCCGGCAGGGAACAGAAAAAATTAGATTAGAGAATTTTTATCCCATGTTCCTAAGTTGATTACTGAGGATCATAAAAAAATTCTAGATAGACCAGTATCGCTTGAAGACGTGGAAGAAACAGTCAAGGAAATTCCTAATGATAAGGTAAGGCCCCGGGTCCGGACGGATTTACAACTGACTTCTTCAAGGTCCGTTGGGACATAGTGAAGACAAATGTATGTGAATTGGTCAAGGACTCGCAACAGGCATCTGCTATTTTTAAATCTTTAAACTCTACCCTTATAACCCTTATTCCAAAGGAAGCTGAAGCCAATATGCCGGATAAGTTTTTCCCTATTGCTTTGTGCAATTTTCTGTGCAAAATAATTGCCGAAGTAATGGCTAATAGACTCAAGACCATGCTTCCCTTAATTATTTCGGAAGAACAAGCAGGGTTTGTAGAGGGGAAAAAATTCTTGACAATATAATTATGGCTCACGAAATGGTTCACTCCCTCGAAATCCAGAGGAAAGTTGGTATGATCATCCAGCTGGACCTGTCCAAGGCGTATGATAAGGTAAATTGTGAATACATGGTGGCGGTGATGGAAGCCTTTGGTTTTGGTGCTCGTTGGATTGAATGGATTACAGAAATGCTCAAATCCCCAAGCTTCTCTCTACTGATCAATGGAACCCCAGTGAAACCCTTTTTTCCTTCCCAGGGTATTCGACAAGGCGATCCAATCTCCCCCTTTTTGTTTGTGATTTTGATGGAAGGTCTAAGTCGAATCTTAAAGGCATCCCAAGCCCAGGGAATCATCTGTGGATTGTAGCCGCATGATAATGGCCCTGCTACTACTCATCAATAGTTTGTTGACGACACAACGCTTCATGGAAACCCAACAGTCAAGGAGGCTAGAACCATTGCAACCATATTGGACAATTTCGGGGCAGCTTCAGGGATGGATATTAATCATTTTAATTCTATGATATTTTTCTTCAATACCCACATCTCTTTCCAATGGAACTTAGCCAACATTTTTGGGTTTCAAAGAAAACTTCTCCCATCAAGGTATCTTGGGATCCCCTTTACATATAAACCTTGGCAGAGGAAGCATTGGGAAAAAATGCTTTTAGTCATGGCTAACCGAGGGAAGTACTGGATGCATAGAGCTTTGAACTTGGCAGGTCATATTGTCCTAACTAAGGTAGTCCTTCAGGCCATCCCCACCTATATGCTCTCGGTTCTGCTGCCCCCCAAAGGGATCCTCAAGAAGATAAGGGAAATCCAGCACAATTTTCTCTGGAGGGGTGCAAAGGAGAAGCATAAGTGGGCTCTTGTGGCTTTGGATAATGTTTGCAGGGCCAAGGTGTGGGGGGGGTGGTCCTCCAATATCTATAAATTTTGAATAGAGCATGTGGGTCAAAGCTTTGGTGGAGATGTCTCAAGGATAAAAATTCCCCATCGACAACTTTCTGGAGGGCGAAGTATGCCAGCAATTGGTAGAGATAGGATATGGTTAGAATGATAGGGGAGATATGAAGGTCATCGATCTAGAATTTAGCTTGGGCCAACAGGGAAATTGTTCAAAAGAATTATTTCTGGGAGATTAGGAATGGGGAAACTACCCTCTTCTGGTAGGACGCATGGCGACAACAGCCTTATTTGAGGAAGCCTCAGTTTTCGGAGTTGTGACAACATTGTCAAGCCAATGGGCAGGTTACTGTGAAACACTATTGGAAGGAAAACCAGCAAGACTTGAATTGGAGACACTGGAAATTTGAGACCCAAGCTGAAGGATGGGGAGAGCAGGAAATTGTTTCTACCCTTCATTTGGAGACAGATAAGAGAAATATTTAGATATCATAGGATCAAGACCAATTATGGTGAGGTCAGTGGAAGGGAGGAGCTTTTAGTCGGAAGGAAGCTCGAGCCTTATTGGAGTGTCGGGAGGAATAGGAGAAGATGCCATGGGAGAAAAAGGTCTAAGAAGCTAACCTATGGCCAAAAATCAAAACCTTCCTCTGTCTGGTCATGCAAGGGAGGATTTTGACCTGGGATAATCTCATTAAAAGAGGTTTCACAGGGCCTTCCAGGTGTACTCTGTGTTGTCAAATGGGGGAATCAACTAACCATTTTTTAAACACATTTATTTATGCAGCTGAGATTTGGGATTAGGGTGCTACCATATTTCGTCAAAATGATAGAAACAGAACCTCCATCCAAAGGAGGATTAAGAGTTGGAGGGACAAGTTCACCAACAACGAGATGGTTAATTTACTGTGGAACTTTCTCCTAGGCAGTATTGTCTGTAATGTTTGAAAGGAACGAAATGGTCAGACATTCCAAAACAGAAAAAGACCCACTCAAGCTATTAAGGATCAAATTATACATCAGATGAGGGAAATTGTCCTTATCTGTGTGTCCTCAGTGCAAGCTGAGAGACCATCAGACCACGAGCTTACCATTCTGGCGGTCTTCGGCCCGAGTCTGCCGATTCTGAGCAGCAGGGGACTAAAACCTAGAATTTCGTAGATAGATCAGCTTCTGTGGGCTCCGCCGTGTAGGGGATTCGTGAAGCTAAACTTTGATGGGGCAGCATGTGGAAACCCTGGTAAGGCAGGGTTTGGTGGCATCATCCGATATCACCATGGGCAGATTGTTCATGGGTACTATGATTCGATGGGTTAAACCACCAACAACAAGGCTGAATTTGCAGCAATGGAAAGGGGCAGTGATATTCTAGTGCGAAAAATATGTCGAACGTCATCATAGAATGGGATTTGATGCTGGCCATCAACGCTGCAAAACGTCTTCACAATGGATCTTTGGTAGCTAAGGTAACCATCCACTTGAGGCTAGCATATGTCACTTCGTTGGTCGCCAGACACCTTAGCATGTTGAGAGGGGTGGAATTCAGAGTTGTTCGAAGCAAATAGAATTTGGTGACAGACAAAATGGTGAATGAAGCAGTTGATCACCCACGATAGTCTCTTAATACGAGTTTGCACCTTTGGACTTATGGGGAGCTCAAAAATGAATGTAGCCAGATAGTGAAGAAGGAGAGTGATAGTGAAAATGATGGGCAGCAACCCAGAAATCCTGAACGTGAAGGTACTGTTGAACCGACGTCGAATGTCCAAGCTGAAGAGGGTGACTCTGCGGCCAGAGATGGAACCAAGATGGTTTTTTTGTTCTGAGGCTGATGGCTTTTTTTTGTGGTTAATTATTGCAAACTAGCATAGCTGGCCTTCGGGTAATCTGCTCAGAAAGGTAGATGGTTTTACTAGAAATGGTAGGAATCCAGGTAGGATAAGTGAAGACAACTATGATAGCTCCTCTTATCAGGAAAGAAAAAATACTTTCAGCTCCATTGATGGGTCAACCTGTTGAAGATGCAGATGTGTAACATTATGTAACCTCATTATAATGATATAATATACATTTCTGATTTACAAAAAAAAAAACACATATGTGCTGAGATATCAAGTATATACTTTACTTTAAGTAAGTGATAGTTGTAGCATTATGTATTATGACCGATGAATGTGAGTTGATTTTTTATTATGACATGGTTGTTAGTCTTGGTAAAAGTTTATTTCGAATTGATAGATATGTTGTATTGATGTTTGGTACATATGGATGACATGTGTTTTCAGTTACAGGTCAACGTGCTTGGCACAACAGGGTAAGATAACTAGGATATTGTTATATTTATTATGTGTTGACAGTTGTGTAGTTATGGAAGTATGCTGCAAGGATTGCATGGAAAAATATATTGCCAAGAAACCTTGGAGAAGGATCAGGTTGAGATTTCCTTGGGAACCATGGGGATTGATCCATGGTGCTTGTTGCTAGTCTTGCACTTTTGGTCTCTTTTGATTTGTTTCACTTGATTTTCATCCTTGATTGCATCTAGTGCATGGATATGCCACTTTGTTGCGGTGTCTTATTACTTTTGGTTTTTCATGGTTTTCTTGTTGTTGTTTCTTGTTCTTGCATTTTGTTTGAGATTTTTAGAATTGGTTGGGAAAGAGAAAAAGTAATGGAGCTCGGGAAGAGCTTTGTGGTACCCAACAGGTAATGTAAGACCCAAATGAAGCTCAATGCATGAGTAAGCACAACTAAAGTTAAGAATATGACAGTCGGTTGGATTGGTTGATTGCATTGGTTAAATGGATAGTGGCATAATAGGTAAAGTAAATGGATTTGAGGCATCATATGCCTTGGCTATTTTGGGAACTATTTTTCTCAATGTTGTGCATGACATTCACAGATAAAAAAAGTTCTCTTAACCTAGACCTTATGACATCTAGAAATTGTGTTGTGATCATGATTATGTTGTTGTTTATATATATATATATATATATATATATATATATATATATATATATATATATATATATATATATATATATATATATATATATATATATATATATATATATATATATATGTCGTTTCTTGACAGGGTCGTCATGGATCATGATTGTTAATGCTAATGTTTATATGTCGCTACATTTCTGTTAATAGGCACTACGCCTCTGCATTGGATTCCCTCAGGACACTTGTTAAGCTGGAAAAAGTCAGAATTTCTAGGTTTAGCTGTCCTTTGAGCTGTCATTGGAGTGATTGAGTTTTTTTTTGCTACTTATCATGAGGATACATGTAATTTAATGTGGGATACACACACTCCTAGTCTTTAGCCGAATTTGAGGGAATGGTTTCTAATTTCCCTAGATTATAGGAAGGGACTCATCTCATGTAATTATGATGCATTTTGGATGGGATTTAGATCCTATAAGGCGTCATTGTTCATATTTTATATAAGTAGATCCACTTTAGTCTTTTTTTGGGTTGGATAGTTGTTTTTTGTAGTGGATATATTGTACAAGATTATGGAATGAAATCAAAGACAATGTTGCAGAATTTTTTTTGAGACTCCTGTGGTCTGCCTTGGAGAATTTGTTCTTTCTTTGTATGCTTATATTATCAAGTTGAATGATATAATACCCTATTTCACATATATGCTTCTATGTGCTTATCTTGTTGGTTTATAAGCAGAAATCATGTCTTTTCATGCTCTATTTTAATAAGGTTTACATTATATGTCTGTATTCTTCTAAATGAATGAATTAACCGAAATGCTCATTTAGATTCTCCTTCATTTCATCCTATACACAATGAAAAACTAAGCATGCTTTCAAGCTACCTACATGGCCTCATCCATATCTCTGTAACTTGACCTTGAAATTTGACCTAAACCCTAGGCCTAGTCTCCTAACTATTATTTCCTATACAACATAAGAAACATCAAACAAAAACCCTATTTACTGAGCTTATATACCTAGCCTAAAATCATTAGATATTCAGTCATTTCATTGACTGAAAAGTGACTTTTAAAGAGCCCTCTCTAGTCCTAGTAGGGCTAGTTTCCTGACCTAAAGCCTGTTCTTTCGTTACCTTCCTTCAATTCCATTCTTAGCCTTGGAAAGTTGGGGGGAAGTGATAACGGGTGGTACATGGAAGTCCCTGGCTTGGTTGAATTTTGCATATGTTAATAAGGGAATTTTTCCACTTGTGTATTATGTGTAAATGTGCTTGTAATTATGTGATTATAGTGGATATTCTATCATTGTCGATCTGTTGGTTTTATGCTAGTTATAAGCATAGTTTATGACAGATTTGTGTTATGGATCTCATCATGATTTGATTAGTAAATGAATTAATAATCAATGTATGACCTAATATATGATATTGCAACTATTATGAGAGCTCATCAAACCTTCTTGACGATTCTTAGACAAGTATGAAGTCCCTGTGCTCAGACATGTCGTAATGACTATAGATTACATGTTTATTATGTGTTTGACAGAATGTTTGTCATGGCTAGGCATTGACAGGTCAGGTCCTTGTTCAAGTTTTTCATTAAAGACCTTGTCATCATGTTATTTATAATTTCTGGAAGTTTCATGAAGTTATAAGCAAAGACCTGATTCCTGGCCCTGAAAAAGTGGCTCAGAATATCGGGTCGCTGGCACATAACTACCTACGAAATTTTGTAGTCGCATGGATGCCTTGTTGTGCATGCGATTGGAGGGTTTCAATCACATGGAGGGATTTTCATGGTTGCGACTGGGGGTCCTGTAGCTTCTGAGGAAGGTTAGTTTGGTTTTGTTTTGTTGATTCCACTTCCTTAACTGTACTTTGGGAGTTGAATCATATCATAGTAACTCTTCATCACTTGTTTACCCTACTGGACCAGTTAGCTTCGGTAAAAGTGGGAGGAGGGTGTTACAACCTATTGCTATTTTGTGTATAAAACACGCTACAAATATAAAGCCACCATCCATTTTTTTTATCGTCCCGATGTTTGTCCTCTTATTAATAGAAAACAAAGCTGTAGGTAAATACAAGTCATCTCAACATTCAATTCACTGACTACACACCTGCTCACGCATTCAAAAAACCACATTAGCACTAAAACATCAAATCTAGAAACATGATTTTTGTATGCTTTCAACATAACACAAATGCATATATGTGGAACTGCAGAGCAAATCCATTTATGCGCAAAAAATCTCTATATTTCATCGTACGAACTTCTGCACTTCACACTATCTATTGCAAACTTGATTTTCAAAGCATTAAAACATACTCTAAATCTAAATAAACAATTAAAAGCCACTATTTTGCATTGGAAACACTCTACAAAGATAAAGCTGCCATCTAGATTTTTTATTGTCCCAATGTTTGACCTCTGATTAATAGAGAATAGAGTTGCATGTAAATACAAGTCATCTCATCATTCAATTCACCAACTACACACCTACTCACACATTTAAAAAACCACATAATCACTAAAACATCAAATCTAGAAATATGATTTTCATATACTTTCAACAAAACACAAATGCATATGTACAAAACTGTAGAGAAAATCCATTTGTACGCTAAAATATCTCAAGCTTTCAATGTACGAACCTCCACACTTCACACAATCTATTACAAACATGATTTTCAAAGAATTAAAATTCACTCTAAAGCTAAATAAGCAATTAAAAAATCCCCCAGCACTTTCCTCATTCCGCTCAAATTCCACACATATCTCATTCCGCATATGCATTTGTTCTCCACATTACCACCACACACATCAACCACCTCCAAACAACTTCGTCTGCACAAATACTTCCAGACTCAACAACACCCTTTCATCAGTCATTGACATTTGAAGCTCATATTAATACACATGGGTCCCAGACATCGTTGAGAGGAAGCATTCGTTGTGAAATACGTTCCTAAATATGAACCAAAGAAGAGATTTGTATATTTATTACTTTAATAAAAATTGGACAAGCATTTTTTCTTCGCACATGCTACTTCTGAACAACACAACCCATTCTATGCAAAAATATCTCAAGCTTTCATTGTATGCACTTCCGCTCTCCGCAAAATCTATTAATATTAAAATATCCCTCCGCACTTCCCTCATCCCACACATGCATTTGTTCTTTGCTTAACCCTCGCACATGCACAAACAGCTACGCACAACTTCGTTCGCACAACTAATATTAATTAAAGATCATAAGCTGTGAAATACATCCCTAAATAAGAATTAAAAAAGAGATTTGCATATTTATTATTTTAACAAACCTTTCACAAAATTTCAAATAACATCCGCACATGCACAACAACCTCCACACGACTAATTCCGCACGAACACTACAAATAAAAGACCCTCTAGAGGATGTTTTTGAGGAACCCCTTATAAAAATATGTTGGACATCCATTTCTAGCAGAGGTTACTAGAGAAGGTTGGCAGGCGGAGGTTTTTACGGATGTTTTTCATCCAGTGCGCTTATCATCATAAACCGCACTGGTGCGTTCAACAAGAGAAAGCACTGGTGGGTTCAACAAGAGAAAGCACCAGTGCGCGTAAAACATTGGCACACCGGACACTGTGCGCTCCGTACAAACTGACATGGTGCGTCTTATTATTGTAGCGCACCGGTGCTTTACAACTCTTCTGCACCGGTGCATCATAAAACACCGCACCAAAACAGAAACCGCCCAGTGCGCCTATAAAACCTTGTGCACCGAAACAGGGTAAAAAAAAAAGGCATTTTTCACTTTTCTTAGTGCTCCATATCTCTCAAGCACCAATGAAATTTATCCTTGTTTGAGCCACCCTGACATCAGTGCTCCCATTGCACCCATTGCACGCGTTGTTGTTGTGCATTGCCCACCAATATCCAGCTTGAATTTTGCAAAACTGTGGGAAAATTTTCTTTTGCAAATTATACAGCTAATATGCCTCCTCGACGACCAGATGTATAGGTATTTTTCTTGTTTTTCCATAATTAAGCCTTTTAGCGGATTAGAGTTTCAAATAACCTTAAAATTAACCATTTAAAAGAAAATAAATAAATTTGCCGTGCGGTGCGCTCGAGCTGTTCGGCTTGCACCGGTTCACGGTGCTGCCTATAAATTTACAGGCCGCACTGCAACCAGTGCTAGCTAGCGGTATCTGCACTGGTTTCGGGGCGGTACTGAAAGGTGCACCGTGTTATTTTAATTTTTTTTTTTAAAGTGTGATGTGGTCGTTTACCCAACCGCACTGTTGACAATGTGGAATAGCGGCAATTCGGTGCGTTGACATAAATATCCGCCCCCGAGAGGGAAATTTTGTCAGCGCGCCTCATTTTGCATTTCGACAATGTCAACGGTGCGACCTGGTAAAAGACCACATTGTTGACTATGTAATGATGTCAGGAAGTCGATGCACTGACCGAACTATATGCCCCAGGGCGTATATTTTAGTCAGTGCACCGCACTCCTAACACCGTACATAGTCAATGGTGCGCTGAAAATTTTCAGGTGCACCACTACCAATGCATTGAATATAATCTGGTGCACCACCGCCAGTGCGCGACAAAAAAAAGATGCACCGGAAATGGTGCATGCCTGTTTTTTATGGCGCACCGACTGTATTGTTTTTGCTTTTTCCAAAAAATATATATATATATGTATATTCCTAAATACATGTCTCATTTAATATAAAAAAATGTATTTAATATGTCAATCATTTAGAGACGTGAAAGGAGAGAAGAGGGGGAACAAAAACAACAACAAGCGGACCAGTATAACATGGTTCGCCTGTGGGAGGCACGAGAGAGGGAGAGAGATGCATACCCTTGCCCTATTACAGCAGCTATCCAAGGGCTCCTAAGGCAGGTAGGCCTCCTCAAGTTCTATGAGGAAGCTACTTACCTAAAGGTCCATGGTCTGTTTTTTAGACATCTTATCTGAAGGTGGAATGCCCACCTACAGGCTTTTCGGGTTGGTCCTAACCACTAGTACACGCCCACTGAAGAGGAGATATATTTCATTATAGGGTTATCGAGGAGAGGGGTGGATTTTCCCTCATTCCCAGAGGTTCTTGTTGGCTATGCAACAGGGAGTCAGTTGGTGTACTCCTAGAGATACATTAGCACATATATACTGTCTCCTTCAGATTTTCAGGTCTCCGGAGGTCAGTTACGTATTGGTGCATTTGATAGTTAGGAGGTGAGGTGCCTCTCACTTATGATTTCGACCATTTCACACAACACCAGTGACGGGCAACACATTAATTTCTCTCTTCTATATTATGTTGATTCTTTAGTACAATAGCCACGACTTGTCAGGTGGTCTGCCATTTTTTTGCGACAGTTTTGTATAGCCTTAGATAGATGTCCTGCTCATGCACAAGGGAAGGTCAAATTCCCTTTTTCTTTAGATATTTTTTGTTTATTTTTTTAGAGGTTTCTAGAAACGAGGCCTACTTTCGTTCGGCAGCCTCGTAGGCCAATTTTCAAGGCACAGATGCACATGTGGGGGAAGATGAATCCCAAGAGGGGCGAGACTACGTTTTCAGTAAGGATATCGCATGATGCACTGGAGTTGCTAGCAAGTGTTTATGAGCATCCCTTCATTATGGTCCCCTGTCCTTATGTTGGTTTGGATTGGCGAGGGTGTGCCAACATCCTCTTCACAAATGATGAGTCGCCGGATGATAGAGGTAATATTACTGTTTTATTTAAATTTATTCTAACATGTTCTTTAACTTGTTGTTATTAAATTGTGTAATGAAATTCTCTAATTATTTTTGTGTACTTGTATATATTTTGCAGACATTGGGTCTTTTGATGGAGAGGAAAAGCTAGCACCACCACATGATCCAAGTGTGGATCCTAATGAAAATCAGGGTATGCTAGATTTCGGGGATCATCAGGAGGCCGGTGCAGAGAGACCTGCTCCTGCTGGTGTGCCGATACCACCTTTTTCTAAGTGCGGTCGGCTTGATAGCAGATACAGGATGGAGTTGGGCGACCAACTCACTGCATTGATTGTTGAGGCAGGCATCAGGCCTGCTAATATGAGAAACATAAAGGCCAATGGTAGGTTGTTACATATGTGGAGAGGCATGAGGTGTGACATGTACAGCTTGATGCGGCATGTCATAGGAGCTACGACCTTAGTTATGCGGCTGAGGAGGACCATTGCACGTTATAGGCATGGTCAAGACGCAGCATGTGATCGACAGTCTGCAAGCAGCGACTCACCATCTCATTATTGTTCACCTCGCGCCACACCAGATGAGAAGCCTCCACTAGCATCTAGCAGCAGTCATCATGGAGAATAGGCTGGACCATCGGCCACGTCCAGTCAGCAGCCTGCAACATCCAGCAGTACTCATGATCATGAGCAGGTTGGACCATCGAGCGTTGAGGCTACACCATTGATTGAGCAGACCTCGACTAGTACTGCTATTGATGTTGTACCACCAACACCTGATCCATGACATTTATATTACAATTGTATATTTTTGACATTATATATAGATATATATATGTATATATGGTCCATGTATTTTATGTTCATGTTGTAGTTGTATTTAATTTACATGTTGGTGATCATCATGATGTGTATATTGTTAGCTCATGTTAGAAATGTTCATTTAATGTGCAACTTGTAGACAAATGTGTATGTGATAGTAGTTATTTTACATGCAGGGATGTATATTTGATGTTTGTGTTGTGATGATGTTATATAATGTTAATTTTGTTTTGTTAGATGATCATGATCACGATGATGTCACTCAATTTGAATGTGTGTTTTAGTTAAATATGATGTTTGTACGGTTTATCATGAACGTGATGTTTATTAATTAATTTAATATTAAATGATCATGATATTGTAAAATTGTAATATTTGTAATTCTAATTGTATTTAAAATTCTAAAATTGTAATTGTAATTGTATGTAAAATATTTGTAAAATTTTAATTGTAATTGTAATATTTAATTTATTGTGAAATGATTATAATTGTAATTGTATATATGTAAAATTGTAAAATTTTAATTGTAATTTTAATTGTAATTGTATGTAAAATATTTGTAAAATTTTAAATGTATGAATGTGAAAATTTGAATTGTATTAATGTGAAATGATTTCATTAAAATTTGTAAAATTTTAAATAATTGTAAAATAATAAATCTAGAATTATATGAATTATTGTAACATAATAAAGTTTAGAAAATAATGCAAATAAATTCATGTCCTTTAGAATTATCATTATTTTATTATGATCTTACATACAAAAAAAAAGAACTTTATACAGTACCTCATTGTTTTTTAGATCAACATAATTTCAAATTATGAAGTGAAATATTGATTTTAACATTAACACAATGCAAATTACCAGTTAATTCAAAATACATATTATAATGTTTCGAAAAAACCATCTTAAAAAGTATAAATATTGTTGAAATAACACATGTACCATATCACTCTCGGTTCTCATGATCACCCTCATTATATTCCAGCTCGCATGGCATGATAACACTATTGTTCTCAAAAATATGTTTTGATCTAGGGTCATGTCTCAATATGAACCACCAGTCCCTATCCAACACATTTGGGTAAAAAAACACTTGGTTGCAGTGTTTGGGGAAAACATAGG
This sequence comes from Pinus albicaulis, assembly GCA_034641835.2. NCBI lineage: Eukaryota > Viridiplantae > Streptophyta > Pinopsida > Pinales > Pinaceae > Pinus > Pinus albicaulis. Next base: position 1,285,736,719 of record CM076575.1, on the reverse strand, counting down.
GCTCCTTAGCTTTATCCCACATCTTTCTAGATTTGATACATATCAGCCTACTATCGCGATCTTCCTTTACATTATTCTGATCAAAGGTGTCCCACCACTTGCACCTAAAAATAACACATTGAAAGAAGAGAAATCCACTTTAATGATCTCTTGTATCTTTCTGACGTAATCTAGGTTTTTATCACGGTGGCTAGATCGAGTAGATTGATCGAACTCGACTTCCACTCCACAGTCTTGTGTGATGTTTCCAGCATCGGCATTTTCTGTGTGAAAATGGTGTTCATATTCTCACATAGATGGGAACAAATGCACCTATTATAAAAAAAGTTAAAAAAATCATAGTGTCATGTGTCTTATAATAACCCAACAGTTAAAATATGAAATATAGATGTCTTATAAGTTTCAAATTTACATATAAATTAAATAGACTATTGTCAGTTTACTGCACCCAATCCCTACGTTTAGCGCATCCTCTTCAGCACGCGTGTAACAATCGGTTGCACCATATTTCTCTCTGACTTGGTCAGCAACCCAACTGTTGGGGCATATTTTTGGCATATTTTCTTTTAAATGAAGGGGATAATGCATACTTCTACCATTCAGTCATTTGAATTCTTTCTCGTCACTATCCCATTTCATCCTCTTTTGTTCATGCAATGTGACCCACAGTTGTGTCGCTTCATAATTGTAAAGAACAAATTTATTGATTGCTTCAATTTTTGCATCCACTGATGAAATAAAATTGACATTATATAGTACTTAGAGATCAAAATATACATTAATTATATCCAAGTTCAACATGAATATTTATTTTGTGTAAATTTGAAAAATTATAAGTCGTTTACTCTTTATCAAGCGCATTTTTCCACTCGTTTGGAGCAACTCCCCTTCTATTTTGTCTTCATCCCTTTCATCGTCCCAAATCACCGCACCTAGTGTGTTGTCGATCTACTTGATGTACTCACTGGCATAATAGAAAGACTCATACGATATGTACCCCTCTGCCATAGACCCCTCGGGTTTTGCCCTTTGTCGAACAAAACCTTTCAATTTATTCATGTACCTCTCTAAGAAGAACATCCAACAACAAGAAACCACCCCAGTTAATTCAACCTCATCTACTAGGTGGATTAGAAGATGATCCCGTAAGTCCATTAAACTCATTGGTAGTTCCTTCTCAAACATACAAACAATCTCAAATATCTCTTGACGCCACCATGGAATGTTAGCCACATGAATCTCCTTTGACGTGATCCAACGTACAAATGTAGATAATTTAGATATGGCACATCCTAGGTCTTGAGGGAATTCATGTTTCACACACCCACGCACGAACAAAGGATAATGACATTGCAAAGTTATAAACACGTGCAATAATATACAAAATTAGTTATGTTTTATGATCCCTGCATGGGATAAAATTTATTAATATAAAGAAAAATAAAATCATGCTTTTGACATTATACGTACTCTTAGAAGATTCAAATGGTCATGTGATTTCAACCTTAACAATGGTCATCCACGGTGAAGCAGCGTCGTAGTAAAAAATCGTATGAAGTTGGCACCCTCACACCCATTATAACTTCCTTTGCCAAAGAAATATCATCTTTTTTTAAAATCCATGGGACATCACCTTCTTTGAAAAACCATGAATTAGAGGGACTAGCGCCTACCTCTGATCCTGTACTTTATAATCGTCTTGGCCAATGTTTCTTTTTAGTTTTTGAAGTAATAATATCTTTCCTAACAACCAATGTGTCACTTTGTTTCGATGATATGTGCCTTCATAAAGAAGATGAAACATTTTTAAATATATGCATGAGATCTAATAAGTGGGTAATCTTAAGATGCTCCCAATATGGGAGGTTATAAAATATAGATTTCATTTTCATCCCAATGGAAATTTCTCATCATAGGTGTCAAATAATTTTAGATCATCGAATGTAGGCTCCCCATTTGAATTGAACATTTCTATGAACTCCTTCTCCTTCTCTCTCTCATATGCTCTAAGCCATTCAGCTGGTGTCATTATTGGAGGCCTTTGGGTTCTCTCTCATTTACCATTGAAAGCGGATGTTGCTCTTCTGTAAGGGTGTTCTTCTAGGAGGAATACCCTAGAGAAATCATACACTGGCTTTCGTAGGTCCTTGGTCCATCTAGCTTTCAGAGAAGGTCCACAACATTTACATCCAAAATACCCATTTGTTACAAGACCTGCGCGATTATTGTATGCAATTAATATGCATGGCACGTTAAAGAATATCGTGAAGATCAAAACAATTGCAACGAATTAAATAATTAATTTGTGAAAGAATATTGTTACGTGTATAAACAAATCAATAAATTAAACATGTAAATTACTAGAGAAAACTCCTAAGCCTGGATAATCATGTGTCGTGTAAGCACATTTTCCATACAATGTAAAACACCTATCTACTACGATGGGTCTTGATACATCGTATACATTTATCCCATCCCATAATTCCTTCAATTCATCTACCAGTGGTTGTAAGCATACATCCATATTCTTCACTTGTCTTCTACCAGGGACTATGACAGCCAACATAAGATGTTCATTCTTCATGGAAAACCATGGGGGGATATTGTTATTGATCACTACTACAGGCCAAACAGAATAGTTGGTGTTCTGGAGGGAACATGGGTTGACGCCATCCATGGCTATGTTGAGTCCTAGACTTCGTACTTCATCCTTGAATTTTTCGGGCCATGTATCCTCTATATGCTTCATGGCTATTGAATCAGTTTGGATTCACATAACTCCCAACTCACTTTTGTGTGAGGCATGTCATCCCTGCAACATAGCTAATTCTTTGCAATGAAAGAGCCTTTGAATCCTTGGGATTATAGGCATGTGCCTCAATATCTTAAAAGGACCAGTACGTGATTTACCCTTCTTTTTTTATTTATCATACTTGTCATGCCCACATTTCGGACATTTCTCTTTGCCTGCATATTCTCCTCTATATAAAATACAATCATTTGGACATGCATGATATGATATGTACTCAACACCCAACATTTTCAACAATTCCTTTGCCTCTTTGCAGCTACTAGACAAGACATTATCACTCGGAAGAACCTTATCTTTGAATAACCTGTATTTGGTGATCATGGAAAAATATATTAGTAAATGTACATTAATGCCGATATAATTATTAACGTTCATAAAATTTACCATTTGTAATGTTCATTGTATTGTACTGATTATATTTCTCAAAATTATATAAGGGAGGACTTTATGGTAACTTACCTCAAAATTTCCTAGAAACATGCATTTGACAAGCCAAACTTTACTTTCAAGTTGCACAGTAACATCGTTGTCCCCAACTGGGTAGACTTTGACTAACTGCCAGGTCCAAAGAGAGGGGTGGTGGAAGCAAATTTAAGGCTTTCGAAAAAGGTGTCAGCAATATGAGCATCATCCCCCAGTTGATCATCGTTTTGGAATGCATCTAACAACATTGTCTCCATGGCATTCATATCCCTTAAGTAATCATCCATACCAACCTCTATTTGGTTGCCTCCATTTCCAGCTTGTGAAGAACTACTATTGTTGTAGTCATTCCTAATTGGTGAATCTAGACGTAGAGGGAATTGAATCGGTGGTTGATTCAACCATTCTTGGTATCGTTCCTCTTAGATTGTTTCTCTTAATTCAGTCTTCTCTCGATTTGACATTGTCATGGGGTGCAACAAAAGATGGAAGGTAGATCGTTCATCATCACTAGAATCCTAATAATTTAAAAAATATATATATTTGAACATGATTACTACAAAATATATGATATCAATTAGTAACCACATTGAAAATTTTGCATGATTAATTGGTTTTACGTTGAAATAATTACATTAATCAATATACCAAACAATTATAATTATTACCATCATTAATGTCCCAGGATTGTGGCTAGAATATGCAATATTGTTACAATTGGCAGGGTGAAGCGGCTGTCCATTTTCATCTACCAAATGCGCCTTGCGGTCTGCTGCTCCTGATAAGAGCTTCTAACGTTTTGGAGCTGACGTTTGAATATTTTGTGCATCTGAACTCGATTCTGAATCTGCGTGAACCTGCAAATTTGTATACATTATAAATTTAATAAATTTGTGCATGATTGACATGGATAAAAAACATAAATTCAGTTAGATAATGAAAATATAAATAAAATCTGAAGTAAATATTACGTCTTGAGATGGATAGGGAGAACTCTGTGATAGGCTTTGAGAAATATTATGGAACAAGTTGGATTTTGAAGAATTGTCCATTCGATATAATTATGATATTTTCTCCCTGCATTTGAGCAAAATCAACAATAAATTTTGGTGCACACACCTAAAAGTAATTTCGGTGAATTGAAAATGGATTTCTTGTTATCGGTGCTAATATATAGATCACCACACTGGCGCGTTTTCGTTAATGCGCACCGGTATCGTGATATAAATGGACGCACCGATGCGATGATATTAAGTGACGCACCGACGACGAATAACCACAAATTAATATGACTATTTTATTTAAGTGAGAAAAAATAAATAAATTAAAAAATTAAATAATAATTAAAAAATAATTAAATAATAATAATAATAAATAATAAAAAAATAAAAAAACGGTAAATTGAAAAATGAGCAGAAAAAATGTTTTCGAAAATCTAATTTCATAAAACAATTCTTTAGATACTAAACACTTTTCATTATTTCACTATTTTTGCAAAAAAATTCAGCCAGAGATTTGCAAGAGACATATCTGGAGCAACAGAGCACGAGAGCACTTTGGAGCAGCGAGATGCGTTTGAACAGAGGTATTCAGACAATTATAATTCCAAACCTTTGGTGATTCAAACCCTGTAACATAGAATTTCAAACGATCTCGTGATTAAAGTTTATTGTTTTTTTTACTTTTTCTGCAGTTTTTTTTACGCAGTAAGAAAAAAATTTCAATTTCTTTTTCACTTTCAGAAGAAAAAAATAAAAAATAAAAATAAAAATAAAAAAATAAAAAAATCCATTTTTACCCTAAACGCTACATTCTTTTTGTTTATGCCCTTTCTTCTCCCTGTTTCTGTGATTTCAGAATTAAGGCTTTTCATTTTATATTTTATAGGGTTTTTGTATTGCTATATATAGGCCTAAGACATCCAACCCACGGGACAACTTGCATAGTCGAATCCCAATCCATGTCAGCCCTTGCGTGAATTTTTCAAAAAATGATTTTTTATTTATTTTTTATTTATTTTTTTTTATTTTTTTTAATCGATGCACCCTACGTAACCTAGTGCACCGGTGCGCTTTATTATCCAAGCGCACCATGAAAGTACAGTGATAAAAAATTTAAAAACATTTTTTTTAATCAGTGCGCCATATGTAAAACAGGGCATCAGTGCACTATTTCATTATGGCACACTGCAAACGTTCTGTTTCACAAAAAAATGTTTTATTGTGTTAATCAATGCACCATGTAACATATAACGCACCGTACCAGGTCTCCTAGTTGACAGAGAGCACTGTATGGTGGTCCCTTGTTTGTGCAAGGCGTTTATGCTACAAAAACTAACAATGGACGATTTTTATTATTTTCTCTATGTTAATCAGTGCAGTGGTGAACATGTAACGCACCGGTGCTTCTTGTTGACTTAGAGCAACATACGGTCTATTATACTATTTGTGCGGTGCGTTTACAAGACACCAACGCACCGACGTCGGTGCGTACACCATGAATGGCTCACCGGTTTCTTGAGATTTTTTTTTTTACTTGAAAAGTTGAAAATTTATTTATAAAATATATTAATGAATGATATGGTACAGGTTTCATATTGATAAAGAAATGGCTGACAAGAGATCAAGTAACAAAAATACTGATAACACATCAAGAAAAGAAAAAAGGCAAGTTCTTTGTAAATTCTTTACAAAAAAATTTATTTTTGAACTATATGTAAGTTTAACTAATATATATTGTTTACTGTGTATCATGTAGAGCCACAAAATGATAAAGCTCGATAAGATTATTTCTAATCTAGGACCAGAAGAGTGTAAAAGCTTGATGGAAAAATTGCAAAAGGATGAATCAGGTGAATCAAAATATACTATCGATCCAATATGAGTTTCTTTTTTTAATTTTCATTAATAATATACTTAAAATTACTAGATAACATGTGTCAAAAAATATATTAATTCACATTTGTTTAATGTTCTATCGGGACCAACAACTCAAAAAACGAATGTTGTTCTAAGAAAAGAAAAAAAAATAGAACATGAAAATGAAAATGAATTGCTCCTTAGCTCATCTAGAGTGATGTTGGAGGTTAACGAAAGGGGAAAAAACATTTACAAAAGTTTGAGGGATCTAGTGGAATGAATGTATAGATGTTCTTTCCACTTACAATACAAAAATCAATCCAATGATTCCAAGAACCAAATTTTATCTAAACTACAGGAAGATTTTCCAGAGAATTGGTCAATGAGACATGTCAGACTTTTAATAGGAGTAGTTTACCCAACCAACATTTTAACTCGGAAATGCTGCCCATCGGAAAACATTTCTTGCCCATCCGCCGAGACCCAACATCCTTTTCACGTAGCCAATTGCGCTTGGGGATCACCCCGTCACCGTGTCAGAGTTGAAAACATAATCACGTTTTCAGACCGACTGTCGCCACTCCTTAACCCTCGCTCCATGATACATCGCGCGCCCAGCTGAAATTCAAATTTTTATGTGAAACTCAAATTTTTATACTGCCTGGCCTGGTAGAATACTCCGTTCAAAGAGACTACAAGCCACCGATTGATGGAAGAGGCCCGCAATATTACAAACCACCCATGGATGGAAGAGGCCCTCAAGACTACAGGCCACCCATGGATGCGAGAGGCACGCAAGACTATAGACCTGTTGTGGATGCAAGAGGCCCCCAAGACTACAGGCCACCAATGGATGCAAGAGGCTCGCAAAACTACAGACCTACTGTGGATGCCAGAGGCCCCCAATACTACAAGCCACCTATATTTCTATAAATATAATAATAATAAAAATCTGCCAAGTAACCAGGTTTTCTTCTTGGAGAATTTCAATATTTACTCAAAATCATTAAAGAGAAGTAGCCATCAGAGATCTGTAATTCAGAGGCGCCCAAACATGTGATAAAAAAATACCACATTGGCCAACAACAGATCTGAGATGCTTTTGAAGAAATCAAACAGAAACTGCCCATATGGGGGAGATTGATAGCAGAAGAAAACGATCAGAAAGGACAAACTCCTCTTCCTCCTAATTGTTATCATTGCACAATCATCCTCTTCAACTGTCCTTCTCAAAATTTCTTTTTTCTGCAAATAAAATAGATCTGGTAAAAAGAGATTAGCCATAGAAACAATGGATTCCATTGCCCGCATCCGATCCCACATTCAATAGTAATCAATTTTGGTTCAGAGAATATTGGTTGGGATATACATAATTTTATAACATTATGAACAAAAAACACTAAAGATGTCCATTAAGAGTATTTGACTATGGAATGCAATCTAGCCTGAACAATGGCATGATTTTCAACAGGTTTCGAGAGATATGCAGGACGGGAGACCAGAATATTATATCCATTGGTTAAAAGTCAGGTCCTTGATATGCCCGATATGCTATGGGAAGTTTTTTTATTGTTCTTCATGGGAAGCTAGGTTGTCAGGGTTTCTGTTTTCTATGTCATTTGAATTGTTTGAGAGTTAAGGGCCAACTTTAGCCCTAGCTGTTTTCTATAGTTCTGAAAAAGAGCTTAAATGTATGTGAAATTTAGGGTTAAGTTTAATGCTTACAGTTCGAGATTAAAATAGTTCTGTAAATTGTCAATGTTATGGCCATAGGCGTACTCCTACGAAAATATTTGCTTGTTTAGTGGTGTATTTTTCTGGCAATGTTTTGGGAGTTTAGATTTAGGAGTGCAGGATTTTGGTCAGTTTCTTAGCTGAATTTTCTTAGTTGATATCAATTTTACCTGGATCGTGCAGAAGCTTTGTCAAAAGCAGTTTTGAGGAATCGTTTCCTACCATCCATGATAATTCTATGCCCTTCTACTCTTCACTGTGCCTTCTACTTTTCATTATGCCCTTCTAATATTCACTGCGTGCGTACCTTTTTATTTTTTGAAAGTGATGCTTTTTAACTCTAGAAGCAATACAATTGTTTTGAACAAGTCAAGTGGCTTGGGTGAGACCACTGATATCAAGCACTTTCCTTGGGGTAAAGTGATAGGTGGTACTCTTTCCAACGAAATCATCCAGGATTTCCACCTGGCCCGAACTAGTTACAGATGAACCACTATCTCACCCGTCATCGTTCAATAATTTTATTATTTTCTACAGCTGGTTTAAAGAGTAGTTTAGTGGGTCTAGGAAGTATAATCAGTGATAATAAACTATTGTACTAGTTGAAGAGGCTACTGTGGAAATCTTAAGTCTGAAATATGCAAGTGAGGAAGTAATAACATTATGAAGAGATGGAGAAATAGAGAGTGGGGAAGAAGTGTCCCCACAATAAATAGCTTGGGGATGTTTTCAGGGGTGTCCATGGAAATATATAATGTAATATGAAACCTTAAATCCTTGTTTCTCTTTTAGGAGGTGACTTTGTTGTTTTTATTCAATTTGTGTTTGTGATTGTCTTTGTTTCTTCATTAAAAGGTGAGTTTTTTGTTTTCATTCAATTTGTAAGTGAAATTTGGAGCTAGAAATCTTACCTGTTAGTGCTGAAAAAGTAACTTTTCTATGTTTTTTGGTTTTCCTTTTTGTGTGATCCCAAGTTTCTTTTTTTACCTATCTTTGGCAGGGTTACTTAAACATGTATTTCATTTTATTTAGAGGAAAATAAATCAAAAGGAAAGAGTTGCCATTGTGCTTAACCTTTAATAATACCAGCTCGTTTTGCTTTTTATGTTTCCTTCCTAGTCCACCATTAGTTTATAAGTTCTTTTATTCTGGTGGTTTATGAACAGATGTCACATAGTTCAAATTTGTGTTTGAATTTAGTGAGAATGAAATTTTGTCTGCCATTGAGTTCATCCACATATAATTTTCAAAATGTATACTAAAAAAATCAACTTTTAGGTAAAACACAATGCCTCAATTAAAAATATCATATATGATAAAATCCCACAACCTATTAAATATTATAAACTAGCATATCATAAGTATGGATGGTTGCATTGCATGAATTTCTTATTCATTCATATGCACATTGTAGTCATGCATATTGTGAAAATTAGAATTAGTGTCATAAGTGTGCTTTCACACCTCATAATTGTTACAACTGATTGTTTTGTTATCATCGTCCATGGCACCATAGGGATAAATGATTGCTCAATTATCTAAGGTTACACCCCCTTCTTCTTCATACTAAAATTAATGTTCCATGTTGATGTTTTTTCTTTGGACTAAGGGTTCTACAACTTATTCATACTATATATTGCATTTCTAATCAAATGATCCACATTTGTTCACGGGAATTTGGAGAGGTACTTCCCTACTTCTCCCCAAAAGTCTTGCGATGGATTCCTTGCTACCCATCTCATTCATTGTATTTTTAGCCTTTTCTGAGAAGTGTCAAATGATCCATTATATCTGTTACCAGATAAACAGTAAGTTATTCACAAAGTTTTGATATTGTTACGATGAAAAAAAAAACCCCAAATGTTCAGTTAACTTTAGTTTAGCCGTAAATGGGTATGATATTTCCTCAATTGGCCAAGTAAAAAGGTTTGCTTCATGGTGAATTTCAATATTTACTCAAAATACATATATTTCTATAGATTCTAGTTAGAATATGCCAAAATAGTCCCCTACATTTTGATCGGTGTAACCACAAACACATTCAGTGTTAAATTGATCTAACAGAAAACACACTCAAAATTATTAGAGAACACACTCAAAATATAAAAAACCTTTACTACAATCTCCAGTTTAAGCAAATCTTGTCATCAAAATGACTATGTTATCCACCACATCCTGTTGTCAAGATGAATATGTTATCCACCACATATCTCAATGGAAAACGTTCCCTAGAATGATGTGGCTGATATAAACTATGACATTTTACAATTTGTGCTATCTTTATATCAATTGTAGATTTATTTTACAAAGATTTCTTAAAATATTCCCTAAAATGATGGCTATATAAACTATAATTCTTTCAATATTTGTGTTATATTTATATAAATTGCAGATTCTATAAATATATAGAAATCTAAGTGACAAGAACAAGGTCAATTATTTGAAATAATTACTGAATATCCCAAAATATGCAATTCAAATAAATTATTCTACATATTTACAACACTCTCAAATAGGCAGAGAACTACATATTTACAATGCACTCAAAGACCTGGAGTTGATCACCATATATATCACCATTCATTTCCCAAGAATAAGGGCCAATCCTGATTATTGATAAACTGTACCTCTTCAGAATGTGGGGCTACTTTAGTTATTGTCAAGAAACTCCAAAGAATTTAATTTGGAATTTGAAAGAACTATCTCTATTATTGAGGGAGTAAATTATTCGTGTTTGTTCTAGAAACATAGTGAAGTTCATGCTTGTCTTTCCGGTTTATGATTCAGTGCACTACTTTGGAATCGGTTGATGGGAAAAGGTGTGCTTTCTGTCAATATTATAGGGCCACCCTATGTGTGAACATATGCTCATTATGCAAAGAATGATGTAAGTATCATATTCATTTCATTTCTTTTTAGGACAAATTAATGTGTAGACATATAACATATTTTTGTTGTTTGTTCTGGGACTTTTGAAAGTTGAACGAGACTCAAAATTTTTAATGAAATAGGATTTAAAAATGTATTGAGAACAATGGGTAGTTGTTAAAATGTATTTCCCCTTTGAGTTTGGAGAGGAAGAAATACAACACTAAGAACAACAACATTCTTTACATCTGCGTTTATTACATCCCTCAAATTTCAAATTTCTGCATTCCTGATTGTATTTTTAGAACTGATGTGTGATCTTTAGATTGACTGTTTGTGTGGATCAGTATCTCACTCTTTTTTATTTATTTCTGAATACTAGAATAACTTTACTTGCGATCAACCTAAGCAATGACACAAATGTTGATATTCTTGTTTCTTCTTATCCAAATTCTACCATGCACAAAAGAAGCCTGAATGAAAAAGATTCTTTAATACATAAGATTAAGAAATTCTTAGCTTGGGCTGGGAGAAAAACATCAGAGGTGACAGATTATAGAATGGAATACCACTTAGCACCAAAATATTGAGACCTCCATAGTGAAAAAATGCTTTTAAATGGCACAGTTTTGGAGTTAAATAAAGATGGAGATATTCCTTCATTATATCCTTTCATGGTTGATGTTGGACTGTTTGAGGGCATTTTCAGAGATTTTTAAATTTATCATATAGCTCTAAATAAATTTGAAAGAATATAATTGAAAATATTAAAATCTCAATTTACATCTAAATTTTCTATCAATATAAATAATCAAATCTTCTTTATATATATACATCTTGCTTTAAAACATACCAAAACTATTTCACTTTATATAAAAAAAAAATTACATCAGTATCTGTCTTTCAGGAAACCAAGTCCTCCACCAAGTGGATACCAAATTGTTTGTCCAAGGAGTCTAGACAAACTATCCTATTTTCTGATATACATAAAAAAATAGCATTCTAAAAGACCATCCCATATCTATGCATGGAAACTACTAGAAAAAGAAGATAAACCAGGCTTCAAATTGTGGGTGACACGTCATTGGGATCATTAGGCTGCTCCATTGGCTCCTTTTGCTCCCACTGTTCACCTTATTTATAAATGGGAGGTGTCAAGTTCTCCTCAAGGAAAATGGGATTTTCTTGTGTTCCCTCTCAGCCCTAGAAGTTCGTTGTTTGGTATTTAATCTTATCTTCGTTAGTGACCTGAGAGATCTTTATACCTATTCTGAAAATTTTTGCAGACTGCTTCAAAATTTCTTCAAAGATCCTAATTGTATGGAGAAAACCTATCATGTATAGACAATAAGATAGAGATTAGAACAAAATATATGACTACCATATTATGAAACTACTCTTTTCTGATATCAAATTATCTCTCAGAAAAAAAATTCATTCATAATAAGAATGAATTCAAGACATTGATCCCTATACATAATGGTTAAAAATTAAAGCCCAATGCCCATGGATAGATATACAATCCTCCAATCTACTAGCAATAGAACCATCACTAATGAATAGACAGTAAACATTAAAATCCCTATGAAAGATTGAATGTACAATTATTCATCCTTCACAAAGGCAAATTATATTTGACCCCATCATAGGATATTTTCTCATAGGGAAAATTATATACAATTTGTGTTGTTTTTGGCCCTTATATTGTAATTGAGGTCCCTCTTTCAAGACACCTGTAAAATAAACAAGGGAATTGTATTCACATTGGACATGTACAATGGACACTAGACATTATTAGCACAAAAATATCTCATTTCTTAGCATGTTCAAATTCACCAAGTGAATCGTGTAAAACTCAATTTCAAACATGATTCCAACCTCATTCATTTTCATGGATACAATCTGATTCAATGACCCCAAAACATGACAATCATTCTTGAGTGAAAGGAAACTATCAAGTTATCAACTATAGTAAGCAAGCTTCCTCCATGATTATAAGTAAAACAACCTACTAACCTATAATTTCCAATTTATATAGTTAGCTTTTTATAAATTCCATGTTTGCATTGCAATTAATATTTTTTTGCATGCAAAGACTCCATTGGATTGAAATAATGATAATACTGAAACAACTTTAGATTTAGGTTGCTACAGATTAGTAGCATTAAGGATCTATTTTGAGTGTGCATGCAACGACTAAAAAAGACATGAATTATTAATATGATTTGTCTCTAGATGTTTATCAGGTGAGGCTGCAATTGGTAGACTTGTTTTCATGGAAAATTATGTAAAAAATTTTACACTTTGAAGGCACCAAGGAAATCCTAGTTCGTTTAGTCTGCTACAAATTCCAACACTACTGCTTACAAGTAGCTCCACCAAAAGCCCAAGGGGTTAGCTCAACCAGTTGTCACTTGTTGGGAATTTGGATGGTGCGAGCAACTAACTAGTTTAATCCCCTAGATTAGACTTATTGGTCTACATCAATGGGTTTACAAGAGATGTCATGCACAAATTCTAGGAATCATCCCTTGGTTCTCCCAACAGGATTTTCAAAGAGAACCTCAAAATCTGATGAAGCTTCCTTGTCTGTTTTTCCACCTCTAGGTATCCCTTTAGTATTCTTCTGGATGAAACCCATCTTCATTCTTGTTGTAATTTTTTTCAGGAGTTATGTGAAACTCACTCAAAGAGTTTCTAAGCACAAATCTATAAGTCCATTTGTTTCATGGAATCATAAAACAATTTATACTAAAGTTTATCACCACACCACTGGAGTTTTAACAATATAAACACCAAAACTAGATTCTAATGGTTATCATGAAGCAGTATTCTTCTCGCTTGACCAGATTCAAGACTTTCTGAATAATCAAAGAAAATTTTAAGTTCGAACCCCAAGATTAATGCACATGATTAACCAAATATTAAAGGCCTTGTAAATTCCCACATCCATATTTGAGCATTGCCAATAGTTGTATTCCACATTCAACACAAATTGAAGGCCTTTTAAGGTACCAGAAATGATGTTTGAGGGGAAATCACAATTACAGTCAAAATTATTAACAAATTCATGGATCTTTATAGTACAAAAATCAGACCCTAAGGGCTCTGGAAATGTGATGACACACAAATGAATCCAGTATATACAGAGAGAATCTACCTAATCCATTAAGAAAAATTGCTACAACAGAAAATTTTCTTATACCATTCATGCACAACACAACACATTATAACCCATATGGATATAGAGAAGCACAAAAAAAAGTCAAGATATGTTAAAAAAATTCATTTTTTGGAACAAGAATGGTGTAGAGTCGAGAATATCAATTACTCAAGTTAGTTTCTTACTGGAAGATGAAATGCAAAAAAGATCCCATCCATTGGCCAAAATAAAAAACCTGCAAAATTGTTGTAGGAATTACACGAAGTATACAATTTAAAACACAAAACAAAAGATAAAATAGAGATGCTAAAAATACCATGAACTTTGATAATTAGTCAAACTACACCAAACATGTGACCATATTAAGACTATTTTACCTCTCAAACTAAATAAATGAAAGAACCATATGCAAGTTACCTATGCATTTAATTGGGTCATCACTTAAGAAAGTACATCCATACACTCTTTGGAAAGTACATACCTATTGTTTGTGCCTAGCTCATTGATTCCCACTAGAGTTGAAGTCCTTCCATGGATGTTCAACCATTGTAGAAGATGATGCTTCTCCACTCGTTCCATAGTTACCTAACAAAGTGTCATTTGTTAGCACAATGAAATTTGTTAAAGCATCAAGGTATATGTGCAGACATAACTATATTAAGTGGATGGGAGGGGAAAACTACAGGAAATGCCTAAATGTTGAGTAGATGGTCTTTCTGTATTAGATTTATTATTTTTGTCATTTACATTACCAAATATCACTTTTTTTTTCTTTATTTAGGATTTATTTAGATGCACATTCATTCAAATGTACCTGGCATGGCAGGAAATGTTGGATGGTCTTACATCTTCCTTTGGTCTTGGTTTATCGCCATAGTTATGGATTGTTGCATCACTGTAAAAATAAACATATCACATGTTAAAGAATGGTGATGACTAAATACACAAATATAAAATAATCACTATATTCAATACATGAAACAAACCTGGAACCACAAACAATGCATTATTTGATTGAGGACGTCCTCACCTATTCCATGGATGTTCAACCATTGTAGAAGATGATGCTTCTCCACCCATTCCATAGTTACCTAACAAAGTGTCATTTGTTAGCACAATGAAATTTGTTAAAGCACCAAGGTATATGTGCAAACATAACTATATTGAGTGGATGGGAGGGGAAAACTACATGAAATGCCTAAATGTTGAGTAGATGGTTTTTTTGTATTAGATTTATCATTTTTGTCATTTGCATTAGCACATATCACTTTTTTATCCTTTATTTAGGATTTAGTTAGATGCACATTCATTCAAACGTACCTAGCATGGCAAGAAATGTTGGATGGTCTTGCATCTTCCTTTGGTCTTGGTTTATCGCCATAGTTATGGATTTTTGCATCGCTGTAAAAATAAACATATCACATGTTAAATAATGGTGATGAATAAATACACAAATATAAAAGAATCACTATATTCAATATATGAAACAAACCTAGGACCACAGACAATGCATTATTTGATTGAGGACACCCTAGCCTATTCCATGGATGTTCAACCATTGTAGAAGATGATGCTTCTCCACCCGTTCCATAGTTACCTAACAAAGTGTCATTTGTTAGCACAAAGAAATTTGTTAAAGCATTAAGGTATATGTACAAACATAACTATATTGAGTGGATGGAAGAGGAAAACTACAGGAAATGCCTAAATGTTGAATAGATGGTCTTTCTGTATTAGATTTATCATTTTTATCATTTGCATTACCACATATCACTTTTTTATCCTTTATTTAGGATTTAGTTAGATGCACATTCATTCAAATTTCCCTGGCATGGCAGGAAATGTTGGATGGTCTTGCATCTTCCTTTGGTCTTGGTTTATCGCCATAACTATGGATCGTTGCATCGTTGTAAAAATAAACATATCACATGTTAAAGAATGATGATGACTAAATACACAAACCTAAAACCATCACTATATTCAATACATGAAACAAACCTGGAACCACAGACAATTCATTATTTGATCGAGGACGACCTCGCCTATTGAGGTATTGAAACTCAAATGGTTCATATTCTGATGGATGGACATTTAAATCAATTACCAAACCATTGTTTTTTTTGCTTCTTTGTTTCTTTGTAGGGCTAAGGAAATTCTTCTTCCTCTTCAAAGATGAATCAAGAGAGCCCAACCCAGGTGTGAAGTCAAAATCCATAATGTGCAGTTTGTTGGCTTCATCCATCATTTTTTTAACTAGACTAAGCAATTGGTTTGCCTTTGTCAAAGTAGTAGGAGGGTTATCTAGAATGAAATGCATGTGTCTAAACAAATCCTCTTTTACCAAATGAAGTGCTCCAACATCTGCATCAACAATATATGTGGCCATAGGAGTGGCATCAACATCTACATCATGGCTTTGGGTCTCTATATTTATTTCAGAAGAGTCATTGAATATGTTATCCACTGCATATTGATGAAGTAATGGATATGGATTATCTGAGTGGAAATACAACCAATTAACCTTTATGGCATGCTTGAAAATGTTGCCATGAGTAGACCATGGGAATTCACACATTATAAAATCCATGCGATACCATTTGACAAGGTACTTCTTATCTCGATCTGTTTGACTTCTCACCCAGTAAGCATTGGTTATGCTCTCATGAGGAGAACAATCACTATTCATAATTTTTCTTGCTCTTTCCACTGATGATTCAAGTTGTTTCTCTTTCTTGTAGTTGTTTAGAAATCCTTATTCTTTCAATATTTCCTTGTACCGATAACAAGGTTCAATGGTTGTTAGCAGCATATACAGCAACCAATCCATCCGACGAGCACATTTTTTCTTCTATCAGATAAAAAATTTGTTTTCAAATAGCAATGATATGACTCAACAGCATTGTTGGTCTCCTGATTTGCATGAGGAAACTCCCGACAACCTTTCACCCACATCCCTAAGTGCAAAGAGAATTAATTTAGTCTAAATATATCACTTTTATGGAAGACAAACATGGATACAATACAAAGATTTTTTTTACTTATGAATCTTATCGCCAACAACCCTATTCTTGTGGAAATAGTCTAAGAACTTCTCTTCATCTGCAAATTTGATAAAAAATTGATTGATTGCATCATCCACTTCAGTATTGAGAGTGTGTTTCATGATAGAACCTAACTCACTGAATATCTCATTGGATTTTATGGAATTAGTGGCCAACCAATTCATGTTTTTTCACCAAGCTCTCCATACATGCCAAACACATAAGATAACATCACAACCTATGATCCTCCTACCATATTCAATGAATTTTAGTGCAAAAATTTTAGAATAATGAAATTTTTATTATATGATGACATTATTAAAGTTACCTCAAGGCAGTGATTTCAGCCAATGCATCATCGACCATGAATGCATTGACTTTCCAATCATGATGGATTTGGAAACACCTGTGCATGAGCTTCTCTAACCATAGTGCAATATCATCTTATGTGTTTCGTGATGCCACAACCCATGCAACTGGTACCTCGCTTTGTTGTTCATCAAATGCCACAAGTGTATACAACTAATACTGTCATATTCAACGTTACATAAAGTCAAATACATGTTATTAATCATATTTAATGTCTACAACTTAAATACGTATATTCAATTAATCATTGTTATCCAACTTACCCCATATTTATTTGTATTAAATGTTGAATCCATGGCTATTAAGCTATTGTGTGATATCTTGACCATTGTCTCCAACATCCAGTTTGTTTGAATCCCTATTATAAAAGGGACCTCCACGCCATTGGGTTTTTGTAAAAGAAAAAATCTTCCTGGTGCTTTTGATACCAAAGGTTTACACTCATTTCATCCTTTTTGCGGATTTGATAATTTCTCTTTGCCAACCTGTTATATATGTTTACAATATCTTTCCTGCATAAGAAGAAGTCTCTATCCCGAGTTGTCGCATCCATGTCAACATGTCTCTTAATGTGGGTTCTATACACCATATCAATAGGCACTCCCAAAAAGAAACAACTCTCAACATAAGCAATGATGTCCCTTGAAAGCCTTGGCCTATGCAAGGCCCTAGCCTCACTTGAATTGTCATGTTGTCCATGACAAGGCCAACCTTCTCCATCTTCATGTTCATACATATTGAAAGTCAATATTTCTATATGAGGACTTTCATTCATAACTTTCACAATAAAGTGGCATTGACAACCCCTCTTCTGCACAAATGAGGTTCTTTGTTTAGTTGAAGGCTCTCTTCTTTTATCCTCTGGTCCAAATGAGCAATAATGTCTACACGAAAATTCTTGAAATGTCAACACATACAAAGAATGATAAATGTTGTTTTAAAGGACCTAAAAAATGAATTTTGAAATACTTACACTTCATATTGTGATGCAGCAGTAGTATTTTTCTTGGTTCTATTTTACACTTCCGTATGAAATTACATGGAGCAATATGATTTTCTTCCTCCCCTTTGATAAATTCACAAACTCTTTCTGAAGGGATTAAAGCAACCCGAACAATGATGTTGTTATTTCATTTTATTTCATTCCAAACTAAGTCTTTACTAGAAAATGTTGTCTTGTCTTTGAGGTCTTGCACCTGAAGATCCATGATATGCTCCCATTTTGCTCGCTTACCCATTTTGAACTGTTCTTGTTAGAAAACATGGAAACACATCAAAGAAATATCCCATACAAAAACATGTTAGCAACAAATATATTCATTCTAAAGCATAACAACAAAATAAAATTGATGATCCAAAGTTGACCATTCTTCATTGTTAACTATAAGTTATAGTTTCGTGTCTATATACACTTGCCACATGACTGAGTTAAATTTAGTGAACAGTTCTCTCTCACGTGTATGTTAGTGAACACATGTATGTTATGTTCACTAAATGTAACTCAGTCATTGAGGTCCAAAAGGTTGTTGGTTAAGGGGAATGTATAGGCATTGAAAACCTAATATAATTATTGAAGTAGAAGTGCTTAGAAACATTGCACTTGATCATTGAAAACCTCACACGTTTGTCTTCCCTTCTAATTTTTTTATGGTTCACAATAATAAACACAAATATATATCGAGAGGGTTATGGTGGAATTTTGTTTTAGCTTCACCTCCTACAGTGATTCATGTTGTCTTCCCTTCATGTTTTAACGTGCGTGTTGGGTTTGGGCATTAAGTAGAGAGCATAATATGCATAATTAGTGACCTTCCATTCCC
Organism: Pinus albicaulis; assembly: GCA_034641835.2. NCBI lineage: Eukaryota > Viridiplantae > Streptophyta > Pinopsida > Pinales > Pinaceae > Pinus > Pinus albicaulis. The sequence goes on along the minus strand of CM076575.1, from coordinate 1,285,717,631 downwards.
ATCTTCTATAGTACTTGCACTGGGTTGTATCTTCCTTAGGAGTTCGCAAGACATTAATAAAGGGTTTCATTTTTATTGGGACCATGCATATGAAAACACATACTTACATTATGTGACACAACCAGGATAAAAGACAGTTACTCTTTTTAAGGCTTCTCATTTTTATATGTATTATATTCATTATTCATAATTTTTTCCAGATATAAATAGTTCATATTTATATAAAATATTGAAGGGATAGGTTCATTTCTAAATTGTTACATTTGTCCTAGTTTTTGGGTAGTTATGTTGTCACTTGAATATTATATGTAGCATTTCACAAGGATGCATAAGGCTTGTTTCAAGATAGTGTTGTTGGACATTAATCTCAAATTAAAGTAAGAGAAAAACATAATAAAGGTGAAGGAAGAAATAAAATCTCTCTTTTATTGCATTCTTTTATAATATTACTCTATTGATGGGTTGATTGAATTGATTCCTAGGAGGACACTCATAGCCAAGGGAATATTGCAGCTTCAGTGCTTTGGCATGGGTAGCGAGGGAGGGCTGAGATGGTACCATAAGCCACAAGTCCCAAGACTTAAGTGGCATTGGGATCCATGAGAATACATTGGGGCTAGGATTGGCCAAAGGATTGTTTGGGATCCAGATGAATCTATCGAGGGAAGGATTGGTCGGAGGATCGTTTGGGATCCAGGTATCGAAGGACCCATTCAAGATCATGTAGCATGGAGGTATGGAATAGCACACGTGGTTGTATGGGATCCTGGTATAAATGCTTATGTTGTGGACAATACCAAATTTCTTGAGGGCAAGCAATTTTTGGGCAGGAGGACTTGTAATATTCCCCTTCTTAATCTGGTCAAAATGGATGGAATCTGTCCATGGAATTTACCGTGGTATTTTCCCATGGTATCCGCCCATGGTATTTTCCTTCAGCTTTCGAGGGTCAAAAATAAAATAAGGTCTCTAAGAGACCATCAAGCCTATAAAAGGGGATAGAAGCTAGGCATTTGGGTTCATTTGGGTTTATGTATATTATTGTGTTTTCCTTGAGAACTTGGTGTGGTCAGTTTCAGTTTGATCCCTGGGATGAAAACCCCGTGGGTGTTATTTTTCCTGGTGGATCCATCTAGGGTCCATGATTATCCTTTAGTATTTTGTTTTCTATTTTAATGAGCAGTTGGGCATGCCACTGCAGGGGCTCAAATATTTTTGTATGGGAATGTAATCATTTCTTTAGTTAATAATATAAATAAAGGCTACATTTCCAGATCTCGTTGTGTTCATTATTTGATTGCAAGTATTTTTTTAACTATAACACTAAAGTGTGCTAGATCTATCAAAACTTTTGAGCTTTGGTCCATATTACATATTCTCATCAAATATAGGAGAGAAGAGGAGAATAATACAAAACAAATGAAGCAAGGAAGAGATGGAGGGGAAGATAACTCCAAGAGACAAAGGGAAAGTGGATTTGGATGGAAAAAATGATATGCAAGAATTGTAGAAAGAAAACAACCTTAAGAGTTGAAAAAACTGTTGTTTTTCTATAAAAACATAAAGGGAAGAAGTTGAAAAGTAGATTTAAGAGAAAATGAATTAGAATGAATAGAAACAAAAGTAGCAATGGGAAGAGTTATATAGCTTGCACCAAAATGTAGAAAACCCATGTCATGTTGCATCCATTAATAAGTAATCAATAATTCCATAACTTAGGGAGAAATTTGGATTGGGTTTTGTATAACAAATGTAACCCAATCTAGATTGGGTTTTGTATAATAGATATAACCCAATCTAGAATGACCATGTAAGAATCCAAGTAGAAGTGACTTTAATACCATTATGTAATATTTTAATTCTTCCACCATCCAAGGTCCTTGAGGTTGGATGCTTATGTAATTATGATGCCAATTATTAAGAATAAAATTAATGTTTTTATTTTTTTAATGCATGTGTGATTGCATACATATGTTTCAATGGGTTTTTTATATTATGTTTAATTAGCTTCTATGGTTTAATTAGCATTCCAAACTACCTTGAAGACATAGGTTCCTAGTAAGCATGAAATTGCATGAACTGATGCCTAAATAAGCATGGAACTACATGAGCCAGTAACTTTATCAATACAAAATCTATAACTTAAAGGAAAAGAATATGAACATATGTGAAAAATAAAGTTTCTTTGTTTAGCTCTTTACATACTTGATTTGACCCCTCAAAAATATCTTTGCCAGCACAAAATCAATAAAATAAAGGCCCAAAAAATAAACAGATGTGAACGATAATGTTTCATTATTAAGTTTTTCATGAACTAAAATGTTTCATTGTTAAATTTTTCATGGCCTACCATTAGCACTCAAGATTGGCTGCCTCTTTGAAAAGCCTCATGTTCCATGTGTTTTCTAAAATAATCCTCCATTCAAAAAACTTATGAAAGGTAAAGTAAAAAGGCTTCCAGTTCTCAATGGTGAATAATTTTCATGTCCCTACAGATGCCTTGGTTGTCATCGAATAACTAACTTTCGATTCAACGATTTAATAAGGGATTCACCTGTACTTTACAAAAAAAAGAGTTGAGAACCTTTTTGTAAGTTGAATAAACCCAACAATTTAAGAGATTCACCTATATTATGCATCAAAAGAGGGTAGAGAAACTTGTTGCAGGCCAGAAGGGCCCAACAATATAATAAGGGATTCACCTATATTTTGCAACAAAAGAGCATGAAGAATCCTGTTCTAGGTCGGAAATACCCAACTAAGTGTAAACCCTCACTGACACAAACCCAACTAAGAGAAGCGCCAATGATATCCTTCAATATCAACTGAACTAAACTGTCTATTTTATGGGAAGCAAGTCCAGAATATTTGAAGAATAAATGTGATTTTATTCTATGAAACCAATCCTATGCTATAAAACATAGCTAAATTATTATGCTATGAAAGCAATAAACTTCCTATGATAACTTCTTATGCTATGAAGTTCTTATTCTAAACCTATGTTATGAAAGATTCTTAAAATAATTTCATAAGTCTATTATATTCTAATGAAAATGAATATATATCTTTCGTATGAAAGGCATAAAATATATTTTATGAAAACTTCAATTGGAAAGAATCTTGTTTTTGTCCATTCCAAGAGTTCAGGTAAGCCCTTTTATGCTATACTCCATAGAATTAATGTGGCGTTGGTGATAGATTTTGAGCCTATTGGGACTTCGGATGTTTCCACCTCTTCAATGGGAGCATTACAAACCTATAAGCTTGCTGCAAAGGCAATATCACGGTTGCAATCGATCCCTAGCGGAAATATTGAGCTATTGTGTGACATGATTGTACAAGAGGTGCGTGACCTTATGGGCTATGATCGTGTTATGGCTTATAAATTTCATGATGATGATCATGGTGAGGTTATATCTAAGATTAGAAGATATGATTTAGAACCTTATTTGGGTCTTCACTACCCTGCAACTGATATCCCTCAAGCTTCAAGATTTTTATTTATGAGGAATAGAGTAAGAATGATTTGTGATTGCTATGCACAGCCTATAATAGTGATTCGGGACAAGAGATTGCCTAGAGACCTAAGTTTCTGTGGATCTACATTGAGAGCACCTCACGGTTGCCATGCTCAATACATGGCCAACATGGGTTCTATAGCATCTCTAGTAATTGTTGTAGTGATCAATGAGAAGGAATTGGACAGAGATGGTGAGGGGCATATGCAGAATAAAGGAAGAAGGCTTTGGGGACTGGTGGTTTGTCATCACACTAATCCATGCCATGTTCAATTTCCTTTGAGGTATGCCTGTGAGTGCTTAATGCAATTTTTTGGAATTCAACTAAACAAGGAAGTTGAATTGGCTACTCAGATGAGAGAAAAGCGAATTTTGCACACTCAAACATTTCTCTGCGACATGCTGCTTCACGACACACCCTTGGGAATTGTCACTCAGAAGCCCAACATCATGGATATTGTCAAATGCAATGGTGTTGCCCTTTACTATGAAGAAAACTTTTGGCCTCGGGGGGAAACTCATACTGAGGCTCAGATCCAAGATATTGTTGCATGGTTGTCTAAGTACCACATGGATTCCACATGTTTGAGCACAGATAGTCTTGTTTATGCAGGCTATCCTGGAGTTGGATAATTAGGTACTACAGTTTGTGGAATTTCTGCGATGAGAATTAATTCAAAAGAATTATTGTTTTGGTTCAAATCCCATATTGCAAAATAAATCAAATGGGGAGGTGCCAATCATGACCTGCAGGACAGAGATGACGGTAATAAAATGCATCCATGATCTTCGTTTAATGCATTTCTTGAAGTGGTAAAAATGAGGAGTTTGCCTTGGGAGGATTTTGAGATGGATGCCATCCATTCCTTGCAATTAATACTGCGAGGTTCCTACAAAGAAACTCATGGCAATGGCAGAAATATCTTGATAAATAGGCAACTCACTGATTTGAAAATTTAGGAAATGGATGAATTAAATGCAACGAAAAATGAGATGGTGAGACTGATTGAAACAGCAACGGCTCCAATATTGGCAGTTGATGCTTATGGAGTAGTGAATGGATGGAATAGAAAAGTTGTCGAACTAACAGGGTTGTCAGGAGCTGAAAACCACGGTTACAGATACAAGCAAATTCAAAATTTTAAGAGTGGATAGGATTGAAAAGGAAAAAGAAGGCAACTTACTCGTTGGGCGCAAAAGGAGTGTCTGAAAACCTCAGTTTCTTCTGCATAGCTACTGCGCTCTGTTCCACGCTCTACTCCGTTGTGCAATGTCTCTTGAAACTATGCTCTGTTTCCATTTTGGAAGATAAGATGAAAAGCCCGCGACTTAAAGTCACTCACCTACCTGCCACCCTAACAATTAACTGCGGAGAAGACACCTACGTGCCATCCTAACAATTAACGGGTGCTCACCGAAGAATTAACTCTGGCAACTCTGACAGAGTAGTGATGTGGTGATCCCCAAACGGAATCGGCGACGGGCAGGAAATGTTTTCTGATGGGCAGCATTTCCGGGTTAAAACTTTGGATGGGTAGACTACTCCCTTTTAATAGAAAAAATGTACAACAACAAAAAAGAATGAGTGAAAAAGTGATAGTCCTTTAAATGTTTGTCTAGAATTATTTATAAATATCACTTTTGTTATATTTACTTTTCATATATCAATATAAAAAATAAATAGTTTATTGTCATCTTACATTTTCAGGAAGATTATGAAAATTTCAAAAGATGAACAAGTTGATATCAGAAATATGCCAGTAGGAATGTCCAAAAAGGTGTACAAGGAGAAGGTCAAAGAAATGGACAAAATTGCAACACAGGAGGAGCCATCTCAACAACGACGTGCTTCAAATGTATTATGTAATCATTGAATTTTTTGATCATTAGGTACAATAAATAAACAATTTAGCATTAAATATTAATTTTCAAGTATTTTCTTGCAGAAAAGAAAAGAAAATGGAACCCATTCAGTGCATAAAACAAGACGACAAGGAAAAAAAGGGTTGATATCTAAGTTTGTGAGTAATTGTTACCTCCTTATAACAACTTAACTAGATTTCATTTTTGTATTTTTAAGTTGTTTTATAAAAATAATCATTGAATGTCTTCAAAGAGGTGCTAACATACAAAGAAGAACAATCAGAAAAATTGATTGACATTGGGTTAAATATTGGTTGTGAGTATATGTTGGCATATCATAAATTAATTGTGGAATTTGTAAGCATCTAGCAATCTTGTTTTACTTAGCTCCACCTATAATTAATAGAACAAAAAAATCTTTTATATTAAATATATGATTTGTTATGGGGTATAAAACTTGCAGGAAACAAAGTATGGAACCGTGCCAATAGATGAAATCTTGAAAGATGGCATACTACATGGTTTTGAAAGAATGTGTATAGTTCATGAGTCAATTGTTGCTATGGTACGTCATTTATTTTCGATTTACATTGATGTATATTATTTAATATTGCAATTTTCATTATTCTCACTAATGTATATACACTCATTATAGTTTATTTTTATGTTTGTAGATGGAAGGTGAAGATGATCAAGAAAGCAATCAACACCATGAACAAAACATTCCTGAAAATAACCCAAGTCATGGAAGTAGCTCTAGCAGTGACATCAATTCAAGCGAAGAATGATGATCACTATGTTTGGATATCAAAGCAAGGCATTGTATTTTATGAAATATTTTTCTATGAAATCAAGAATTTTGTTTGATGTAATGGACATAGTGTCCCAATTGAAAGACAAAGGGATACCAACAACTATCCCATTTTGTATGAAAAATATTGTCTTATTCATATATATATATATATAATAAAATATCTTATAATTTATTCTATTGTGTTCTCCATTATCGCTGTGAAATGTAACACCACAGATTAAATTTATGGATGATTAAATATTATAATGAAGAGATGTCAAATTTGATGACATGATATAACAAATTAATCCAAACATCACATTCAAATGCACTAATAAAAATTTAATTCATATGAATATTGTTATAAGATATGTGTCATCTTTTGATGAATAATGAATTTAAAACAATCACAATAATTATGATATGATAAAACAAATTAATCCAAACATCACATTCAAATGAATTAATAAAAATTTAATTAATATGAATATTGTTATAAGATGTGTCGACTTTTAATGAATAATGAATTTTTAAAAATCACAATAATTACACTGTCACAGGTCGATGTTTCTAAAAAATACAAAATGAACACAGGTGTGTGTCAGTTACAGTACACCGGTGCTTTTGTATGATACAGTGCACCGGTGTGTTTCTACGACCTATATGCACTGCACAAATACCCATACCATTTTTTAATATCAGTACGTTTGTGAGATACTGCGCACCGGTGCGTTTATGTGAGTCTATGTACCAGGGCATTTGTATGACCTTTGGGCACCGCACAAATACCAATACGAATTACAACAAATGGTGCATTTGTCGGATACTGTGCACTGATGTGTTTCTATAACTCGACGTACCAGTGCATTTAGATGACCTATGGGCACCACACAAATCCCAAGACCAATTAGAACGACCCTGTGCGTTGTATCACCAACACTGCGCCCCGGTGCGGTTTTATACCTTGACGGCCTGGTGCATGCACCTTCGACCGCCCCGGGCCACCTTCTAGATGACACGCACCGATGTGTTGACACCTTCATAGCGCACTAATGAAAAAAAACATCCGTAATAACCTTCGGCCTCCCAATTTTTTTAGTTGTGTTGAAATTTCGTTAAAAGCTCCGCCAAAACCTTCGTAACCATAAACGGATGTTGTAGCAAATGTTTTTTTGACAATTTTGGCCAATTTTATAACACTAAAAACCTCCTTTATAACCTCCGCTAGAGGTTATTTTCCTTGTAGTGTCAATAACGCCCTTTGATCAGTCATTGACATTTGAAACTTCGCACATGCTACCTCTGAATAGTCAACTCCACATAACTACATTCAGAAACACAGTTTATTTAACACCCCCATCTATGAAAAAGATTCACAGTTCTCCCACACATACTCCTTAATAATATCAATTAGAGCTATGTCAACTCCTCCAAGACCTATGCAAAAAACTTGCAACCACAGCAATTCTCACAACATTAACCAAAGCACTAACATAACAATGCCCCGCAACTGCATGTCACACAGATTGAAAACACAATTTATTTAATATTGCATAATAAGAGTAGATTTTATACTCCAAGACTATGATAATTTTTAAAAAAATGATACTCGCACCCTTTGCACCCCCGTCAGTGTCAGAGCACCCCCGTTTATTCAAAGGACCCCAGTTTTCCCGCACATACTCCGTCCTCCGCATAGTAAAAGTTCTACACAAATAAAATGTACCAATTACTACGCCGTTCATTAGTGTCACAACACTCACTATGCAAAGGACCCCAGTTATCTTTCACATGCTCTTTCCTTTGCACAATAAAATTTCCACACAACATGTACCAATTACTGCATTGTTCATCAGTGTCACAACTCTCACTATGCAAAGGACCCCAGTTCTCCTGCACATACTTCATCCTCTGCACAAGGAAACACAATAATATTGATTAGGCATTTGTTTAATCCACCCTAGGCCTATGTAAACAACTTACAACCACATCAATTCTCGCATCATTGAACATAGCACTAACATAACAATGTCTCGCAACCGCATCAATTCTCATATCATGTTAGGTCCCTATAAGACTAGTGTAACCCCTTATTGTTATTGTTAGTGTCTCCCCCTTATTATTATTGTTGTACCTGCATAGTCCCCATAGTGTTATTATTGTTCCCCATAGAAGCCCACTATTGCTATTGTTATGCCCTTACATTATTATTGTTATGTCGACTCTGATTATATTGTGACCCTTTTGACTCCTACATATAGAAATGAGGTTTTGTCATTTCTATCATCCAAGAATTGTTCATTTATGTAATGTAAAGGAGGTTTCCCCCTCGAAGTGGATAATTTTTAAGTTGTTGATATATTTTTTCTTCTATTTTGTGAGTTGCTTGCATAACATTTGGTATTAGAACTTTGGATTCTAGGGTTTCACTTTTCAAAAAAGGTCATCTTAGAATTTTTGTTATAATTTTTTTTTACGAAGCTTCAAAAGTTGAAATTGAAACCACATGGATTCTAAATCACGGTGAACTTCATGCCAAAATTTCAAATCTCAGTTCACTATATTTTCATATATATGATTCGGGGAAGTTAGGGTTTTTGCAGGCTCCAAAATTCAGTCTCAAACAGCTGACCTAGGGAAAATCGTCATAACTTTTGTTTCATGCATCATATTTGAATTTTATTAAAAATGGTAGAAAGTTCACAAACTGTAGTTATCATGTAGCAATTTCAGGGCCAAATGTCGAAACAATGGCACGTGGAAATTCGTACAAGTTCACTCTACTAAACTGGTCTATAATTAGGTCATCGTGGGAGATCGGGCATAACTTTAACTTGAAGAATCCAAATTAGGTCTGACCTGTGGCATTGGAAAGAACACTCAAAGGTACTATAGGACCAAATTAAAAGCTTGGGGATCTGAAATCACAATTATATATCAAGTTTAATACCGAGCTCCTCAAAAGCAAGAAAAATGTGTGTGTGTGTGTTTTTAAATTGCATAACTTTTGTTTGAAAAAATAGTTGGAAGTGATTCTAAGGGCATATTGAAGCATAGATATCAGTATTGGGTTCTAAAATTACTCCAAAAAATAATTCCACGCCCATTAAGCCCTCAGAAAACTCTACTATGACACATGAAGAGGAATAATTGCAACATGATATATCAAAATTACGAGACCAAGTGCAACAAATTTCACTCTCTCAAAGAGTAACAAAAAATGAAATAAAAGCAAAAATGGAAGATTTTAAGGATAGATTAAAAGCGTACATGGATGGTTTAAAATCAAACATGGAAGTTAAGATGGATGACATGGAATTGAAGATGGATGGTTTGAAAGCAGATATGGAAGGTTTGAAGGAAGGTCTAACAAAGTTGTTGCAAGAAAGTCTTCCCGGTGGTGACAAGGTAATCCATGAAAATCTTGATTAGGAGAAAATGAATATGAATTGTGATTTTAGAAACTCCACTATTGGGTTTAAGAACCACCACATTCCAAATATAGATATGAGGAAGTTTGATGGCAAGGATCCGATAACATGGATATTGTTTGAGAGATGGCTTATGTGATCCATAAATTGTGAAAAAATCTTTCAGTAAAAATCACATATAAAAAATATCGTCAACGTGTTTCGAACCAAATATTTTGGTTCATCATCAGGACCGAATGAGAGCACAGATAAAGGCTTACGATTTAAATATATGTTGAAAAGATCAAACCAGCCATTATAGTATAACGGCTAGTATAACTAAATTAATTAAGAACCTTAACGAGAAACTTAAATTTTATATATATATATATATATATATATTTTACATAATCGGATGTTGTTTGTATTCAAAAAATATTGGGGAGACTGAGCTCCATTGTTACATGGCAGTATACATGAGAAGCAAGACAGGGGGAACATCAGCAGGACCAAAATCCCTTATGCTCCGACTGTACTTAACTATTGAGAAAACTAATCTAGTATAAATTCGGAAAAACTGAGATAGTAAAAGACTACATTTACAAAGCATGCTTAAACAATGTTTTTATGACTGATTAGGCGGGCAGTGGATTGCCTTCAAAACCTGCAATTATTACATTTGTTGTGCTGGTGTTGGGTGCATTATTTCCCAAAATATATTTCAGGATATCGTCGGACTCTTGGGCATGATTGCATCTGTTTGTGAGGTCGATGATCTACTCTTGAAGAGAAAGAACACTGTAAAGGAAGAGATTGAGGTCAGCCTCATGTTTCTCCTTGATGATATGGGCGAGAGCATCGATTTTGGCATCCACTATCCTCTGAGGAGCACGGATTTTCTCCATTTCTGCCTAGGGGCCAGCATCAGGCAAACAGTTTTCGTTTCTTTCCATTGGACAGATTCGGATTGAGAGACAAGGCAGGGACAGGAAGGAAGGGATAAGGGAGAATGCGCAGCGTAGCGAGGGGAATGGGTGAGTAAGGCTGCGCAGGGACAGGTGATGGTAGGGGAGAAGATGGAGGTTGAGATATGTCACGGGAAAACAATGAGGGAGTCTAAGGCGCCTTCAGACAGCAGAGATATTTCCCTGTTGGAGTCAGAGATTTTATGGCAGTTTTATCATCATCAAATGATATTAAGGAGATTTGAAAAGACTCAAGTGCTAAATTTGGCCCAGAGATGATGCAAATGACAGTTAAAAGGTATCCGTTTGAGATAGATACCTATGCAGGCAATCTAATGAGTGGATTTCTTCTATTCATGGTAGGAAGTAGAGGGATTCGAGGGCGTTACATCTGAGACTGCCTATAGATTTGGAGCAGGCTCTTCTTGCGCGTGTATCGGCCTCCTTATTGAGGGAGCGAAGGACATGAATGAAGCGGATTTCTTGCATTTGTTGGGTGAGCGCTTGACACCGACTTATTGTTTGTTGTAGTGTCAAATTGGATGTTGTCCAGTTGTGGACCATTAAGATGATGATGATGGTCGAGTCTCCAATGACTGTTGCTGTGTGAATGCCGAGAGTTTGGAGCTGAATGAGTCCTTGGTAGAGAGCGAGGGCTTCAGCCCTATTATTGGAGAGGGGGCCTAATCCCCATTCATAAGCAGAGATGATGCCTCTGTTGGCGTTGCAGATAATTCTGCCAACCCCAGCCATACCAGGATTAGACTTGGAGGCTCCATCAAAGAAGAGATAATGTGTGTTATATTTTCTTAGCCAGAGTGCAAATTCCTTATCCTTCATTCTGATTTTCCAACTATAACTAGAGTTGTTGTGACTGCTATTGTCACTTCTGTTTTGGCCACTGTTGCTTTGATCTAACAGACACCGTATATAATTATGTTCTTATACATAGAGACCAGCAGTGTCAATGTTCCTTTGACATTTGACAGCTATTGTTTCTAGAGTAAGGCCTCTTTCCTTGCTGTATAACTTCCTGATGTCGATTTTTTTATCTTTGAAGATTGCATGATTTCGTGCTAGCCATATGCTCCACAGCAGAGAGTAAGGAAGAGAATTCCAAACTCTTCTAGCAACATTGTTCTTCTTGCATTGCGAAGGATAATTCCTCTTCCATAATTGCAAGACTTCGGCAATGGAGCTGCGGGAACCCCAGGGGAGTTGGTCATTCAGAAAAGCTTCTTTCCAACAGTGGCAAAGGGGAAATTTATGAATAGATGTTGGATGGTTTCCTCAGCTGCTTGACAGTTTGGGCAGCATGATGGACCAAGAATACCACGTTTTTTAAGATTATCAGAAGTGAGGACTTTTCCTTTTAGAAGAACCCATATGAAGAATTTGATTTTTGGAAGAGTCTCTGATTTCCAAGCAATTTTCCATTGAGTCCATATGGGCATGGGGCGATCACTGTTACAGATATGATGGTAGGCAGCTTTGACTGTATAGTTGGAGCCTAAGGGGTCCCAACGAAAACTATCATCATTGTTTTGTTTGGTAGGGGTGATGCCATGGAGATGAGTTTGTAGATTATCCAGGCTTGCTTGTAGCTCAGCAGGTATTTTTGGGAAATGCCATCCTGTCCAAAGTTGTGAGTGAATGTCCCATTTGGAAATCTAGCCCAGATTATGGATCCCCATGTTGTCAAGGAAAGATAGAATTTGTTGGGTTCCAAGCCTACTGTTAATAGGTTGCTGGCCCATTATTTTATCAGCCCCCTATTCTAATGTTGTTGCCACCTTTGGGCACCTTAGAAATGTTTGGGGCAAGGATGGGAATTGCTTTTCTACATAGCCCCCAGATTTCGGTGCAGGCTCTGAAAGGTATATCATGATCTAAGAGAATTTTCCTTGGAGAATTCAGATATTTGGCCTCCAACACATTTTTCCACCAAGTAGATTCTCCGTTGGTGAGTCTCCAAACTATCTTGCCACCAAAAGCTAGGTTTAAGAGCTTTAGTGATCTGATCCCCAGCCCTCCATGTTCCTGAGGTTGAATAACATGTTTCCAACTTATGAGGTTGTATTTATTTCTTTCAGTTTTCCCCCCTTGCAAGAGAAAGTGACGGAGGATGGCTTCCACTTTGTGATGAAAAATTGTTGGTGCTTGCAGAAGCGTGAATTGATACAAGGGCAATGAGGAAAGACCTGATTTCAGAAGGATTAGGCGCCCTGCTGGATTAAGCCAAAAGGAGCCCCATTGCTGCACTTTCCTTTTCATTTTGTCAATGATGGTGTCCCAAACTTCAACTTTCAAAGGTCCAACACTCACTGGCATGCCCAGATAAGAGAAATTCCCCCAGTCTAACTTGCAAGAGACCCCAAATATGCTGGCAATGTTTTGAAGAGTTTGAGCAGTTGCGTTCCAACCATAAATGCAGCTCTTAAGATAGTTAATAATGCCTCCGAAGTAACTCATGTATTTGTCTAAGAGGGTTTTGAAACGGTGAGCTATAATGTTGGAGGCACCTCCCATTAACAATGTGTCATCAGCAAATTGAGAATGGTTTATGTTTTTGACTCCATTCCCAAATTTAATATTGGTGATAAGACTGGTGCGACATTTGTAGTCTAAGGCCTTACTGAAGGATTCATCCATTAAGATGAAAAGGTAGGGAGAAAGGGGACAACCTTGTCTTAATCCTTGAGAATATTGGAAGGAGGGCCCTGGTCTGCCATTGATGAGAGGGGAGATCCAAGGGCCAGAGATGCATGCTTGGACAAGTTCAATAAAAGGCGAGGCAAATCCCATTTTCTTCAGAACAGCAAAGAGGAAAGAGTGTCTAACTCGGTCGAAGGCGTTGGCTAAATCCAGTTTTAAAATGAAACCTTTTTCTTTTCTAGTTTGGCTGGAGTGAATAGCCTCTTGCACAAGTAGAATGGAATCAGAAATTTGTCAATTGGCCAAGAAGCCTCCTTGATTCTTAGAGATGAGTGAGGGGAGGATAGGTTTGAGGCAAGTGGCTATGATTTTGGTCAAGATTTTGTATGAGGATTTGCAGAGTGAAATGCGCCGAAAGCGGGAGAATTATGAAGGTCAGTTCTCTTTAGCGATAAGGGCAAGGTGGGTGGCGTTGGTGAAGCCTCCGATTTTGCTCTTGCATTGGGCCCATTTTATCATTTTGATAAAGGTTTTTTTTATAGTCCCCCAATAAGACCTATAGAAGCATATGGGGAAGCCATCTGGGCCAGGGGCCTTGTCTGGCTGGAGCGCCCAAATTGCTATTTGTATTTCTTCTTCTTCAATTTCCTTGGTGAGATTTGCATTAATTTCCTCACTGATTTTCGTGGGAAGATATTGAAGAAGATTTGAGTAATCTTCAGCTTCTTTTGTCTTAGTTAAGAGAGCGTTGTAATGTTTTGAGGCAGCATTTTTAATAGCATCTTGGGAAGTTTGAAGATCGCCTTCGGCATCAGTGATGGAGGTGACATTGTTCCTGATTTTCCTGACTGTGGTCTGCTTATGGAAGAAAGCGAAGTTTTTGTCTCCTCCTTGCAGCCAAAATTGGCATGATTTTATTCTCCATTTCTGCTTCTCCACTCTATTGGCACGATATCGCTGGAAGTAAAGGTCGCATTCTTGAGCTTTGGATTCTTGGGAGAGCCCTTGTTCCTCTATCATGTTGTGGATATTCTCTAGTTTGATTTTAATTTCTGCTTTAACTTTCTCCGGTTCCTTATAGTGATTTTTTGCCCAATCTTTCAAGGCGCTTTTGGTCCTTTTCAGTTTGTTTTCCCATATGAAACCCGGTGATCCTTCAATGTGCTGGCGCCATATGGATTTAACAGTCTGATCAACAATGGGAATGTTGCTCCATAGCGGGCTATACTTGAACGGAATGGGGCCTAGAGAGCAGTGAGCTTCGAGAACAAGCAAATTATTTATATTTATTGATAGAGTAAACACAGTGGTTATTATTAAATTTAAGTTGATCTTTTTATTTTATTATTATTATTATTAGTTTTAATAAAAATAAAAATAAAAATAAATAAATAGATAGGTAAATAAATAAATAACTAAATTCTTTAATTCTTTAATTTTAAAAATAAGTAAATAAATAATATAAATAAATAAATAATAAATAAAAATTATTTATTTATTTATTTGATTAATTAACTAAATTATATATATATATATATAACAAAGCCCTAGAAAAAAAAAACAACTAAGAAGAAAAGGTAGGGATCCAACACCCGCTAATGCTCTAACCATCGTCTCTGTTCAGATTCACCAGCTTTTTTTCAATTTCTAAGGCCTCCCTTAATTTACGATGATGAAAATGATCAATCCTAGCAATGACTTTAGCTTCTTCAATGCATATGTGATGGTTAGTCTTCTCAGCATGTTCTGCCGATGTAGAGGAGCGAGATTTACCATGTTTAAGGTGAGCTGCATGTTCGCAAATTCTTTGATTAATGGATCGACAAGTTTCACCAATGTAAGGGGTTCCACAAGAACAAGGAATGATGTAAACACCTTTACCATCTTTAGGGTTTACTGGGTCCTTCACAGATCTTAAAGAGCTTCAAATAGTGCTAAGGGGCTTGAAAGTAGAGGAAAAATTATACTTCTTAAGGACCCTGGCAATCTTATCCGTGGTTCCTTGAATGAACAGGAGATGCACTGTAGAAACCCAATCTTTAGAATCTTTTTTGATTCTGGGACCTTTTTTCTAGAATAAAAAAAGATTCTAAAGATTGGGTTTCTAGAGTGCATCTCCCATTTATTTAAGGAACAACGAATAAGATTTCTAGGGTCCTTAAGAAACATAATGTTTCCTCTACTTTCGAGCCCCTTAGCACTATTATAAGCTTTTTAAGATATGTGAAGGACCCATTAAACCCTAATTTGGGTAAAGGTGTTTACATCATTCCTTGCCTTTGTGGAACCTCTTTTATTGGTGAAACTAGTTGATCCATTAATCAAAGAATTTGCGAACATGCAAATGACCTTAAACATGGTAGATCTCGCTCCTCTGCATTGGCAGAACATGCTGAGAAGACTAACCATCACATTTGCACTGAAGAAGCTAAATTCATTGCTAACATTGATCATTTTCATCATCGTAAATTAAGGGAGGCCTTAGAAATTGTAAAAAGAATACGAAGAGAGACGATGGTTGGAGCATTAGCAGGTGTTGGATCCCTACCCTTTCCTCTTAGTTTTTTTTTTTTTTGGCTGTGTTGTATATATATATATATATATATATATATATATATATATATATATAATTTCCACTGAGACAAAACTTTGGTCTATCGGACCTAAAGAAACAAATTATTTAGTTTGTTTTAAAATTGTACTCCTATGCTCAAAGAGCTTGGAGAGAAGCGTCCCAAGCTCACTATAATTTTGACATGTTAAAAGGCTAGGAAGGTCGATATTGCAACAAAGATTATAAAACTGAGAGCTAATGTGGGTGTACGTAGGGCACTCTAAGAGGAAGTGAATTTCATCCTCGATGTTCATATTCTCACAGAGATGACAGATCCTTTCCACCCATGGTTTTTTAGAAACTGACCAACGACCTGTTTCACTATGGAGCCCATGAGAGTTCGTTCTTATCTTGGCTATATTAATTTTTTTCTTTGAGCTAGTTAAAATAGAGAGATACTTTTGATCTTCTAGAGTAGGGTTGATGACCTCCTTATAATATCTTAATTTTCTTTTAGCCTCTAAATCTTTCTCACACCACATTTTCTCATTAAACTTAGAAGTAACAATATTTTTAATGTTATTAATATTTTGCAATGCAACATTTTCGTCGATCTCCCAATGGTTTAACTAGGCCCTGGTATCTTTATACTGACCTCATTTGAGCCTTCGGTGATTTTTGCTGGAATTAATTTATTTATTTATTTATTTATTTTTATTTATTTTATTTATTTTTATTTTTATTTATTTATTTTTAATTCCTCTCGGGCTTTGTTATATATATATATATATATATATATATATATATATATATATATATATAATTTATTATTATTATTATTATTTATTTACTTATTTTTTAAATTAAAGAATTAATTAATTTAGTTATTTATTTTTATTTTATTAAATAATAATAATAAAACAATCAACCTAAATTTAATAATAACCATTATTTTTACTCTATTAATAAATAGAAATAATTTAAAAAAATTCGTTAAGGTTCTTAATTAATTTAGTCATACTAGTCGTTATACTATAACGGCTAGTTTGATCCTCTCTACATCTATTTAAATCGCAAGCCTTTACCTGTGCTCTCATCCGGTCCTGGTGATGAACCACAAAAGTTGGTTCGAAACGCGTCGACGATATTTTTCATATGTGATTTTCACCGAAATATTTTTTTACAAAACATGGATAATACGAATGGAGCAATATTTTGATCTCCATGATGTGCAACACTAACAAAAGGTACGCATTGAAACTTTATATTTAGAACTCAATCAGTTTGTATGATATCGATGGATTTGTTCTTGTAAACCACTTGTCACTTGGTCAATTTTGCGGAGGAAATGATAGCATATTATGAGCATACAAAGAGCAACACCTTCTTTAGCCAATTGCTAAATATCAAACAAAAGGGTTCAATGTCAAAGCACATTGAGGACTTCCAAAAATTGAATATTAGGGTAGAAAATATTCCAAAGGAGCATAGGATTGATGTCTTCATAGGGACTTTAAAGGATAACATCCAACATGAGGTTCGCCTTTTGGAACTTGATTCATTAGAGAAGGCATTCAGGGTGGCAAGAAAAGTTGAAAGCAAAATTATGTCAACAAGGAAGTCTACCAATCACAACTATAAATATGGAAATATTTTTGCTTCTAACCTTCCAAAACCTACAAGGTTGACACCACAACAATTGGAGGAAAAAAGAGAAAAAGGGCTTTGATATAGTTGTGATAGCAAATACACTAAAGGTCACAAGTGCATTCAGAAGAAATTATTTTACATAGATTGTGAAGAGGAGGAAGAAAAGGAACAAGAAACATCAAAAGAAGAGGATATACACCATGAACCAACCCTAAATAAGGAAGAAATGAATCCAACCATATATTGTAACGCATTGATAGGAATTACCACTCCTCAACCTCTCAAGATAGAAGGATATATCAAGAAAAAAAAGGTAATAGTGTTGATTGATTCAGGTAGTACCCATAATTTTATTCAATGTTAGAAAGCCAAGGAATTGAATTTCTTCCTATATCCAGCACCAAAATGTCAAGTGATGGTTGTAAATGGAGCAACCGTTAATTTCTCGGGAAAGTGCCATAATATCAAGCTAACCATGGGAGAATATGTATTGAATAGTCCAATGCTTTCTTTTCAATGGGTGGTGGTGATGTTGTACTATGAGTCCAATGGTTACAGTCTTTGGGGACTATAACTTTTAACTTTCAAGAAATTTTCTTGAAAATCTTTTGGGAAGGAAAGGAAGTTTAATTACGGGGTATTGCAGGGAAACCAGTAAAGATAATAAACTCTAATTTCATGACAAAGCTTCTGAAGAAAGAACAACGAGCCGTAATTGCACAATTATGCTCACTACAGGTTCAAACATTGAAATCATCTATTTATCCATATCTCCAAAAAGTCTTAGACAATCATTCCAAGGTGTTTGAGACTCCCAAAGGCCTCCCACCTATTTGTGATAATGATCATGTTATTCATTTGATTCTAGGAAGTGTTCCTCCAAACATTAGGCCTTACAAATATCCTTATTCCCAAAAGAGTGAGATTGAATGTATGGTTGCAGAAATGCTAGAGGCCAGTATCATTCAACCTAGTCAAAGTTATTTCTCTGCTCTAGTATTATTGGTCAATAAGAAGGATGGATCATGGTGCATGTGTCCGGATTATCGGTAGCTCAACAAGCTCACTATTAAAGATAAATTTCCCATTCCTGTCATTGATGAAGTATTGGATGAATTACATGGAGCAATTTACTTCACCAAGTCGGATCTTCATTTAGGATATCATCAAATAAGAATGAAGACTAAATACATTCTGAAAACAACATTTAGAACTCATGAGGGTTATTATGAATGTTTGTTCATGCCTTTGGGCTTATCAATGCACCTTCTACATTTCAAGGCTTGATGAATTCCATTTTCAAACCCTTCCTTATAAAATTTGTGTTAGTATGTTTTGATGATATACTAATCTACAAAAAGTCTGGGAAGGATCATGTTCAACATGTTGACAGGGTGCTCAAACTATTGGATGAGAAAAAATTATATGCAAAAACCTCCAAATGTTTCTTTGGAGTACAAGAGGTGGAATATTTGGGTCATATTGTATCTCATGAGGGTGTTAAGGTAGATCCTAACAAAATTAAAACCATTAAGGAATGGAAAATCCCCACACCATAAAACATCTGCAAGGATTTCTCGGGTTGACAGGGTATTATTGCAAGTTTGTTAAGAATTATGGGGGAATAACAGCACCTCTAACAACATTATCGAAGAAAGATGCATTTTCTTGGACTCCAGAAGCAACTAAGGCCTTTGAACATATTAAAGAGGCAATGTGCCAAGCATCGGTCTTAGCTATGCTATAATTCACAAAAACCTTTATTGTGGAATGTGATGCCTCGGGAAATGGAATTGGTGTTGTTTTAATGCAAGAAGGAAGACCCATTGCTTTAGAAATTCGTTCAATCAAAGGAAAGTATTTGCAAAAACCTATTTATTAGAAGAAAATGTTGGCAATACTACATGCACTTAAGAAATGGAGACCTTACCTCATGGGAAGACACTTCAAGGTAAAAACGGATCATGATAGTCTTAAATACTTTTTAGAACAAAGATTATCTTCAGAGGAGAAACAAAATTGGGTCAAAAAGATGTTGGGTTATGACTTTGAAATCATCTACAAAAAAGGGAAGCAAAATGTCGTTGCAGATGCACTCTCAAGAAAGGATGAGGATGTGGAAGCATTACTTTGTGTCATTTCTATTATCCAACCAGATTGGATAACCAAAGCAAGGGATGAATGGAGGAATGATGAATAAGTGTGGGCACTCATTCAAAATTTGCAACAAGATACCAATACATTTGATACATTTAGCTGGATAAATGATTCATTATGGTAAAAATATCGCTTATATCTTTGTAAGAATTCCCAACTTAAACAAAATATTCCTTTGGAATTTCACCCATTTCCCTTAGGAGGGCACTCAGGATTTTTAAGAAGGATTTTTTTTGGGGTGGCCTTAAATATGATATTCAAAAGTTTGTGGCAAAATGTTTGGTTTTCCAACAAAATAAAGTGGAGACAATTAAGACCCAGGGTCTATTACAACTTTATACATTCCAAGTCAACGTTGGGAGGAGGTTTCAATGGAAGCTTACGTTTGTAAACTCTTGCAATTTTTTATGTAATTTCTTTTCCATTATCAATAAAATTACGTGTCTGAGGAAACTTCTGTATTAATGTGGTATCAAAGCAATTCATACTGTTGTCTACTTAAGAAAAAGATCTCCCACTGCTTCTTTAGACATAATCACACCTTATGAAGCATGGTTTGGCTTCAAACCTCAAGTTAAACATCTCAGATTTTTTGGATCAGTATGTTATGCCGTAATTCCGAAGGAAAAACGAACTAAGCTTGACTCACGAAGCTTGAACTACACAATGATTGGGTATTCTGATGAGAAGAAAGGGTACTGAATTTTGTCGATGAAAAATTTATTGTAAGTAGAGATGTGATTTTTAATGAAAATGAGAGTAAGAGTGCTGAAGAAGTTAAAAGTCTTCTTCAAAAGTTAGAAACAAAAAGTGATAAAAGAAATGGAAATCTACAAAGTCAACCAAATTCACAAAATTGGTATGAACTAGAGTTTCCTTCATCTGAAAATGATTCATCCAGTCCGTCTTCTTCACCAGCGTCGTCTGGGTCTTCTAGTAGTTCATCCAACTCTCCTAACAGCAGCAGTTCTTTTGACAATGACTCTCCACCCTAGAACCTGCAGTTGATCAACAAACATCAATTTACATCAACCCTCTTTTCAATGATGGTGATTATTCACAATCTCAAACTAGTGAACATCAATTTCCAAAATGGGCAATTCAACTTTTGAAAGATGTAAGGCCTAATGAACAAAATAAAACAGGAACAAGGCGATCACAAAGAAACGAAGGAAATTTTTCCTTGATAGCAAATGATTTTACTAAACCTTCAACTTATCAAGAGGCAGTAAAACATAAAAAATGGCAACATGCTATGGTTGATGAATATCAGGCAATTCAAGACAATAACACTTGGAAACTTGTTGATTGTCCTCAGAATTTTAAACCCATCGGATGCAAATGGGTTTACCGAATTAAGTACAAGAAAAATGGCGATATCAACAAGTATAAAGCAAGACTTGTTGCTAAGGTTTTTGCACAGCAGGAAGGGATAAATTATGAGGAAACGTTTTCTCCTACAGCTAAATGGAACATCATCCGACTCACACTTTCCTCAACAGCTCAACAAGGATGGAAATTTCATCACATGGATGTAAAAAGTTCTTTCCTCAACGGTGATTTACATGAAGAAGTGTACATGACACAACCCCTAGGTTTTGAAATTGAAGGACATGAACATAAAGTCTGCAAACTGTTAAAGGCTTTATATGGGTTAAAACAAACTCCCCGAGCTTGGTATGCCAAAATGAATGAATACCTTCAGAAAGTTGGTTTTCAACGAAGTGAATCTGATGATACCTTGTATGTATGCCAACAAGGTAAAAATCTGGTGATTCTGGTTATGTATGTAGATGATTTCATTATCACTAGAAATAATGATGATCACATTGCACAGGTGAATAAGGAGTTACATGCAGGTTTTAAGATGACAGATTTGGGACTACTTCACTATTATCTTGGAGTTGAATTATTCCAATGTCCACATCATATCTTCATTTCTCAGAGTAAGTATGCTGCAGAAATTCTTCAGCGATTTGGAATGCAGGATTGCAAGCCTGTTCTTACCCCTATGGAACAAAACTTGAAACTTTCAAAATTTGAAGGGGGGAAATGGTGGATAGCACTACTTATCGACAGTTGATTGGTAGCTTGATTTATCTGACAACTACTCTACCAGATCTTTCTTATGTCGTCATTATTATTTCTCGCTTTATGCAGGAACCACGAGATAGCCACTGGAATGTAGGTAAAAGAGTTCTTCGTTATATCCAAGGAACAAAAGATTTTGGTCTTCTTTACAAAAAGACTAAAATTTTTGTACTTGGTGGATTTTCAGATGCCGACTTTGCTGGCAATATTGATGATAGGGCATCAACCTTAGTTTATTTAATGAACATGGGGTCAGCTGCAGTTTCCTGGAGTTGCAAGAAGTAAGCTACAGTGGCCACTTCTTCAGTAGAAGCAGAGTACATTTCAGCATGGGAAGCAACATGTGATATTGTTTGGTTGCGTAGAGTTTTCATTAGGGGAATTTTGAGGTCTAAAATGGGCCTCCTAAGAAAAATGTACAACAAAATTAAACTTTATAACAACCAATAGGATTCAAGATGATGATGTCAACCATGGGGGATGATTTACCATTTTTTAAATAAAAGGGTAAAAATATTAAAAAATAATAAAATAATAAAACTACTTTTTCAACTCGTATTTTCAACTTATCTTCCAAAATTTTTACTCAAATTTCGAGTGGGAGTACTTGTTGGATGCAAAATTTAATTCCTCATCCAACGAGTACCCATGTTGCATACTTTCGATGAACTCTACTACACGAAAAATGAGAAATACATAAAAACCGTGATTGTAATCACATTTTTTTATGTATTTCTCATTTTTCA
Source organism: Pinus albicaulis (assembly GCA_034641835.2). NCBI lineage: Eukaryota > Viridiplantae > Streptophyta > Pinopsida > Pinales > Pinaceae > Pinus > Pinus albicaulis. The sequence continues at coordinate 1,285,695,229 of CM076575.1, read as the reverse complement.
TGTAGTAGGACCCATCGAAAGTATGCAACATGGGTACTCCTTGGATGAGGAATTAAATTTCGCATCCAATGAGTACTCCCGCTTGAAATTTGAGTAAAAACTTTGGGAGATAAGTTGAAAATATGAGTTGAAAAAAGTAGTTTTTTCATTTTTCCCTCTAAAATTTGATGATGTCATCAAATCTTATTTGATTTTTTCCACTATTATTTTATAATTTCCTTAGGAGGCCCATTTTAGACCTCAAAATTCCCCTAATGACGGGACTTGGGAATTCCTCCAACAGAAGCTACTTTGTTATTCATGACAATCAGTCAGCAATAAAGCTTGCCAAGAATCCAGTTTTTTATTCAAAGACAAAGCATGTAGACACCAAGTATCATCATATCATATCACTCATTGCAAATGATGTCATCAAGCCAATTTATTGTCCTTCAGAAGATCAGACCTCCGATATCTTCACCAAACCACTTGGCAGAATAAAATTTACTAAGTTCATAGATGAACTTGGTATATGTTGTAATGTATCTTTGGATCATAGGGGGGGATGTTAGATGATCCAAATATAATAATGTAAAGTTAGGATAAAAATATTTATTAAATTATAATATTTAATAAATATTAGAGACACTTAGAAATAGAATATTGTAAGAAAAGATAGGATTCTAGAATAGAGTCGTATCTTAGGCTCTAAAATAGGAATAAAGTTAGTAGATTGGATAGAAGATCATTTATTGTAAATAGACACTTATTGTTTTTTCAAGTGGTCCATAACTAAATTAAGTTAGGACATATAACTTATAAATAGGTTAGTTTCCTAATTGCAAATTAGTGGAAGTTTATGTTTCTAAACTCTTGCAAATTTTTATGTAATTTCTTTTCCATTATCAATAAAATTACGTGTCTGAGGACACTTCTGTATTAATTTTATCACAGGTTTACCCAAGTCTGAAGGAAAGAGTGTCATCATTGTGGTAGTTGATGCACACTTTTGTGCATTATCGCATCCATTTAAATCCAATACAATTGCTACTACATTTATGGAAACAATTCAAAAGCTACATGGAAACCCAAATATTATTGTAAGCGACAAAGATCCCATTTTCACTGGAAATTTTTGGACATAATTGTTTTATTGTCTAGGTACTCTATTAGCTCATATCTCATCTTATCATCCTCAATCTGATGGACAAACTGAGATAGTGAACAAATGTTTGGAAGGATATCTTCATTGCTTTGTATCTGATAAACAGACACAATGGGTCAAGTGGTTAACTCCGACTAAATGGTGGTATAACACTTCCTTCCATATTGCAGCAAAAATGACCCCATTTATGGAACTTTATGGATATCATCCACCGTCCATCACATCATCCTTAGAGAAAATTATAAGGTTAAAGCAGTGGAAGATAACATCGAGCATCAACAACAAGTTCTCCAACTCTTAAAGGATAACCTCACTTTAGCGCAGAATCAAACAAAACAACAAGCATATCAACATCGCAATGAAAGAAGTTTTGATGTAGGTGACTGGGTATTTTTATGGCTACAACCATACAAACAAATGTCCCTCAAGCAAGAGAAGGATAATAAATTATCACCAAATTATTATGGTCCTTACAAGGTGTTACAAAAGATTGGTACTATGGCATACAAATTGGAGCCTTTGACATCTTCCCAAGTGCACCCAGTTTTCCATGTTTCATGCTTAAAGAAGGTTATAGACGACAAGCTCCCAGTTCAAACAAAATTTCCAGAACTCAACAAGGAAGGAAAAATCATATTGTAACCTGAAGCAGTCAAGGAAACAAGAACTTGACAACTATGAAATCGATCAATTTCAGAGTATCTCATCAAGTGGAATAACTTACCCACTAAATATTCCCCATGGGAGGATGAAAATTTTATACAGAAGCATCCATAACAACTCAAGCATTGAGGAAAACACTTTTTTTAAGGAGAGGGGCATACTAGGTCCCTATAAGACTAGTGTATCCCCTTATTGTTATTGTTAGTGTATCCCCCTTATTGTTATTGTTGTATCCATGTAGTCCCCATAGTGTTATTATCGTGCCCCTGTTGCTGAGGTAAATCCCCTCTGCGGACAGAGGTGATCCCACTAGCCCTAGAGTGGGTCTAGCAACAAATGAGACAAGCTATAACATTGATTCCTAGTTAACGAATGGACGGAGATTCGATAGATGACTTACCGAAGGTCCTGCGCTGATGTTGTCGTCGAAATGAGTGGCTGCCTCTCGTTCCTGGTTTGAAAGATCATGGTCTGCTCGCTTTCACGCTCAGACTCCTACACACACAAGAAACAACGACGATATACAACATACGGATTCACATTCGTAACTATCAGTCAGTCGAAGAAGACTAAATCAATTGCATCAGATAATCAACATAACACAATGATGGAACCAACACCATAGTCGAGTATATTAATAAATGGAAGGAAGAGTACAACCAAGCTTCGACGTTGCGGTCTCCTCCAACAGGGTTCCAGCGGAGCACGTCTCACAAAGGCTCGTCAGGAAATCGGACGGGGCTCTCTCTACGGAATTCTCCTTGGTTCTACCTTCTCAATAGCAATTACTCAGCTATAGTATCTCTTCTCCAAGTTTAGCTCCTTGGCTATATGTTCATCTGGATTTCATAAAGGGAGAAGGCCTATTTATATAGAGGGAGAGGGAGAGGTTAGGATCCCTATAATTATGGAAGGGAGACCTATCTTTAAGGAGTGTTCCATGGGCAGAGGAAACCACTACCTAAAGAGGGAGATCCGTGGCTCATCAACTTAACCGCTTCCTGTGACTCATCCCTTAGGTGGTTAGAAGGAAACTTCTGCCTATATTTGTTAAAAAACATTCCCAAAACAGCTGGCGCAGGCAATACACAGAGATAGAGCACCAGGTGGCACAGGCTCTAGTGTAAATCTACCACATTGGCGCGAGGCATGAACAGGCTACCCGCGCCAAGGCCAAAACATAGGTTTTTGTGTGCTTTTTGAGGAAATGTCCAACAGGAGAAATGATGTCTTTATGCAGAAGGATGCAAAGAAGGTGTTTGCAGAGTATGACACTGCTCACAGGTCACGGGAAACACCCTCCAATATGCGGGGCGAGGGATTACAGGGATGGTGACAAAATGTTGTGTAACAGATGCCCCCTAAAGCATGAGGTTCGAGAGAGAGGGAGAGGTGAAATGCTTTAGGAGAATGTGTTCGACCCAAACACTGTTGTCAGAAAACCTGCAAGTACAAATACAATTGATATTTCTGATACATGACATGTGGCATGGGCGCAGCCATCCATAATAAAGTAAATAAACAGTGAGATCCGAGGGATGGACACATCCATCCAGCAGTAGGGATCAACAAATAGACTTAGGTATGGTCGCAGCCATCCAATCAGAAAAGTCATGTAATAAGTCATAGTAATCCACAAAGAACCTGCAGCTTGGATTTCATTAGACAAAACCCAGGGTCTTGTGCTCCATCTCGACCCGAACAAAGTAAAAATTCGAGCATGTGAATATGTGAGCTGAAGTCAAACATGCAAGAAAATCGTCTGATTACCAGCCAATGATGAAAGTCGTTAACAGATGCGAGAGAAACCACCAATAATGACAATGGTTCTCAAGGTACGAAAGGTAAAATCTACAGAATGTGAATAGTGATTTGACGTCGAACACCCGCAGAGTCAGTCGATCGAAGGCGAATGATGTGGACCTTGTGTCGAATGCGAAGAAACTATCATTGAGGCATGCAGGCTCCAAGGTACCTGAATGGAGTCTCTAGATAGTGACCTGATCGAAGGTGGGCCATAATGTTTCCCACATCATCGACATGAGACAAAGGAGTATGATGTTTGTGAATCAAGACCAATAGAGAATCAGAGAGAGGTTGAAAACTTCAGAGGCAAACTTCTCTTGAACATATCGACGGCACGACACTGGATTTGGCAGCATTTGACATCAAGGGATCTGAGGTCATGGTGATGTGGCAAAGAGCAGATGAGCGGTCAAAAGAGATTACCCAAACCCATGGAGGCAAACAAATGACGAAGTGAGATGTCCCCAACCCGACACGAATGCAAACAAGTGCCATGTTCAAGAGCGACATACTGCCAACACGACTACAATCTGGTTCCATGCTCCCCCACCATTTCTGGAAAGTACCCCAATTATTTTTGAAAACAAGCTTGAAGGGGATAGCATATGCTTGCAATGTAAGTTCTTCCTTCGGACATATCCAACCTAGTACATTTTATGAGCCCTAGGAAGGAGGAAATCGAGTGACGTCATAACGACGAAGTCCGATGTCATCAGTTTTTAACGAGTTTGACAAAGGAAGAACTCGATTTCTTTTCATGTTTAGAGAGTTTGAAAAGAACGCAGAAAATAAAACTCCAACAGTCCCTTTTGGTAGATAGTCTCACAGATCTGAAAAGGTAGAAAACTGTGTCTGAGAGAACCTCTTAGTCGCGATAGGCTAAGGTATTCCTTTTTCGTAAATAATCTATCGCAGCCCGAAAAAGGGGTAAACGTATACTGGGTAGATATTGTTTCATAGCCAATTTAACGAGTTCAAAACGACAAGCGACTTGGCAATCTTTTCAGTTTTAGAGAGTCAGAAAAGAGCTGAAAGATGACTCCAGTAGTGACTTTTTCGTGTTTTTATCGAGTCCGAAAAGGTATAAAATACAACTCATTTCTTCGTCATAACCATTTGAAAACCTGTCGCTGCACAAAAAGACGTGTGTAAAACGTATTCCTCGAAAATAATATGATAAAATAATCGACAAATATGTTTTAAAACCTAATTTAAGATTTTGAAAAGTTATAAAATGCCATAAGTGGTAAAAATTATTTACTTTTCACTTTTACCTCTTTGTAGAGCAACAGTGACCCATTTTCCTTGCGATCTTGTGGCAACGAATGTGAGCGATCCAGTGAACCAATCTTGATTCCGTCAGTCTCAGGTAAGAGCCGACATCATTTGAAATCTTTTAAGCTAGATTTCATTACCTTTATTTGTCATTTTGAATCCTTTAGGGAAAGATTTGTCAAAACTAGGGCATCACGGTTGGCACGAGTTTCAGGCACGGACCCGCGCCAATCGCTCACTTTTTACAAAGGGGTCGCGCCAACCGTGCAACCCAAAAATCTGCCTAAATTAAAAGAAATGCAACCATTTTCCTGCAAATTTCGATGCCTAAGAAGACTAACAATGCTCATATTAACAAAGTGGGCAGGTACCAAGCAAAAAAAATGGTGATTGAGTGGAAAGAGAGAGAACACAGTGAGGAGGATGAACTTGCCATGGAGAATGAACGATGCATGAACGCCCTCAGAGACTGTGGGCTAAAGAAATTCTTCCTAACACCGTGCCTCCGGGCTCAGTCGGAATTGTTTCAATTTTTTATAAGCATTTGGGACGAGGATCAAGAAAAGTTTGTGCTTCGAGATCAGGAACTTGAACTCGAAGTCTCTGATGTGTATTTTATCACAGGTGTTAGTATGAATCTTAATTCCAAGCGTACGAAAAAATACCACTTTAGTTGTGCATAACAAACAACCCTAACAGCAAAGATGGTTGCCAATATCCTCAGATCTGCAGTTAGGTGATCAGGATAAATGCTGCAAAAATCTAGATCTATGCATTAGAAGACATTAAGTAGTAGAAAAATTAAGATTTACTCCATGCATCCAATAGAAAAGACAAGAATATGTTGAATGAATTTTGTATTAATGGCACCTGGGAGGAAAACACATAAGGGTGTTACCAGTTCTCCACAATGGGATGGGTTCTTATAAGTCCTCAGCACTTCAGATCTAAAATTCCTCTCTCTTGATGGTGTAGAAAATCCAGAAAAAATGGTAGCAAAATATGACTATGATGGTGGATCAAAGTCAGACCAAAAGTGTTGAGATTGCAACAAGATGATGAGCTTAGTGAAAAGAGTCGCCTTCACTAAGTGGGCCCGCAGGCTATTTTTGGCGCAAGTCTATTTTTAGACTATGTCTATTTTTAGATATGTCGATCATATTCTATGAGTTGCAGGATGCTATTTGTGGATGGTTGTTCAAGTTGGAAAAACAGATGGACTTCTATTGTTAGACATATTGGGCGGAATCAATTTTTAGATTTCCAGTCTAAAAATAGATATGTCGAATATTATTAGCTCTTAATAATATTTGGACTATAAACATTATCTTATTCTCTTGGAGCTCTTCAGTTAAGTGCACAGATGTGGCACAGGAGCTGACAGAAGGAATTACGCTATTCCTAAGGGTTAAGTGGAGCCATTGCATGGAGACTTCAGTTAGAACTCATGTGATAGAGTTTGGTGGAGTTATTGAGGTAGTTGGTGGAGTTATGTTCAGTTTAACTCAGTTAAACACAGGTGAGCTAGTTGTATCTAGTCTAATTGATTGATACACTAGTGAGAGTGGTGTTAATTAATTATTAATTAATTCGCTAATTATTAACTCATTGATCAACTGAAGAATACATCAGTTAACTACAGTGCATGGACAGTTTCAGTGGAGACCAGTGGAGAGGTAGGTGAAAGAGCAAGTTGACTATCAGTTGTGACTATAATGTTGCGTGATTTGCAACACCCAGTGATTAGAGATTCCAATGAGGATTGCATGAGCAAGGCTGGATCAATTCGAGTTCATTCAGAGCCAATATTCAGCAGGGATTGCGCAGTAGAGGAAGGCTAGCAGGTGGCGAAGATCGGTGCATGGATTTCCCAGATCGGGCCTGATTAGTGTGTAGCGATTGTATTGTACTGAGAGCTTGACATGATCAGATTTGTATGAGGATTCTTACATGATATCTATGACATATATTATATACAGATAGTCAGGGTTTTTAGCTTCAGGCTTTCCCATTAAAACACTGTGTTCATATGTGTGAATTTTTATGATTTCAATGTGTGCATGCAATTGATTTAATTTCTGCAAGTAATGATCAATAGTAGAAGAGATTATGTATTATGCATGAAGTCAAATAGCGTGTGATCAGGAGAATCTTGGATGTATAACGCATTATTTATATAATTTCTACATGGTATCATAGGAATATTGATCATTGGAGCAATTGCAAATCATTGAAACGGTTGAGTTTTGTGCTGGTGGAATTCGAATTTGCAGTAGTGTTTTCTTGGTATCGAAGTTGAGATGTCTTTCAACGGATTGTGACTGGAGTATGCCCTTGAGGGAAGTTCGAATTATATTGCATGGAAGGACAGGATGGAGGCAATGCTGGAGGATAATGGGTTGAAGGAGTTCATAGATGCAGAAATTCCAAAACCTGCTTCTAGCGATGCTGCCGCACTTGATGCATGGCAAAAGAAGACAACAAAATGTCGAAGGATTTTGTTGGAAGGTGTGAAGGATCACATAGTGTCCAGCCTTCATGGTAAAGCTTCTCCATTCTTGATGTGGAAATATTTGACAGACTTGTTCCAAAGCAAGAGCGACCAGAGGAAGTTGGTGCTCAAGGATAAACTTAGGAAGATAAAAATGGAGAAAGGCGACAGTATACCCAAGTACCTCACAGAGTTTGTCTAGTGCAGGGATGGGCTGGGAAGTGTGGGGGTTACTGTAGATGAAGAGGACTTGGTGAGCTTGGCTCTCCTTGGGCTTCCGAAGAGTTGGCATTCCTATGAGGACTCTATCAATGGTCGGGAGAAACTGCCAAGATGGGAGCGACTTTAGTCAGATCTTGTGCAGGAGGAGATAAGGCAGAGTACCAGGGATGGATCTTCATCAAAGAATGAAGATGAAGAAAATTGCGCTTTGGCTGCCAAAGCAAGGAAGGGGAAGAGCAAGAAAAATACTTCTCTATCCGTTGCGAAAGGCAAGAAGCAGGACATGTCCAATCCGTTGCGAAAGGAAAGAAGGTGAAGTGCTTTCACTGTCACCAACACGGACATTACGAGACTAATTGTCCAAAGAAGAAGAAAAATAAGCAGGCTGTTGGATCTGCAGCTGGAGAGGCCTTAGCCTTGTAGTTTGAGCTAGATTTTTCGCTGATCGCATGCTTGGTCTCAAGTATGATGGGTTCAGTGTGGCTTCTTGACAATGGTGCGTCTTTCCATATGACCGGAGACAAATATTTGTTTATTGATCTGGATGAGAAGGATATTGGAGTGCACATCGATATGGGCGATGATGGTAGATACAGTGCAACTGGTATCGGGACCATTTCCTTTGAGAGGGATTCTGGCAAACCTTTCATCTTGAAGGATGTCATGCATGTCCCAGGATTGAAGAAGAATCTGATCTCTGTGGCGATGTTGGAAGACAAGGGATATGATGTTGTCTTTAGCGAAGGAAAGGCTTTCCTGCGCAGTAAGGCAACTGGTGAAACCCGGAGGATAGGGGTTTGAGTTAAGAACCTTTATCAGTTGCAGGTAGATGGCTGCACAGCAATGGAAGGTAAGGCAGAAGGAGTGGTGAGCTGGGATGAGGGCGAGCTATGGCACAAGAGATTGGGCCATCTTCACCATGGTGCTTTGAAAATTTTGCAGCAGATTTCTATCGGGCTTCCCAAAGGTACACTTGCGCAGTCAGACTAGTGCAAGGGATGTACTTTGGGAAAATTTGTGAAAGCCACCTTTCATGAGAAGGATAGTCGCACCATGACGATCCTTGAGAGAATTCACACAGACGTGTGTGGACCTTTCTCAGTAGCTTCGATAGCAAAGCACAGGTATTATGTGATATTTTTTGATGATTTTTCTCGTAAGTGTTGGATCTTCCTCATGCAGAAGAAGAGCGATACATACTCAAAGTTCTGTGAGTTCAAGGCACTGGTTGAGAAAGAATCGGGGAATCAGGTCAAGGCTCTTAGGAGCAATAATGGTGGTGAATTCATCTCTGGCGAATTCAAAGACTTTTGCAGCGCAGAAGGAATTCGAAGAGAGCTCATAGCGCCTCATAACCCACATTAGAATGGGGTCGCTGAGCGAAAGAATAGAACAATCGTGGGTGTTGCAGGGGCGATGTTGCATGATCAGGGCCTTCCCATACACTTGTGGGCTGAGGCATGCAATACTACGATTTATGTGCAAAACCGTTGCCCTCACAGAGTACTTGGCATGAGTACACCCGAGGAGGTGTTTTCTGGTAAGAAGCCTGATATTTCTCATTTGAATAATTTTGGCTCACCTGTTTACATTCATGTGACGAAATATGCCAGGAAGAAGTTGGAGCCGACCGCAGAGGTTGGTATATTTGTGGGGTACATTGATACACCCCACAAATATCGTGTGTATTTTCCAGATAGTCGAAAGACTGTTGTGCGACGAGATATCAAATTTCATGAGGAGAAAGCCATGAAGTGTTCGCTTGAGAGGGAGCCACACTTGCATGCATATGAGAAGCTATTAGTTCCTAAGGATGAGCCTCAGGATGTGGATCAGCCATAAGAGGAGGTTCATGGAGTGGAAGAAACCACTCATGCAACGCCAACCATCAGAGGGCGGAAGCGCACTTCAGAATTTGAGTGACTGAATCTTGATGCAGAGAATATTGTAGGAGTACCTACATCACAGCACAGACAGAGACAGTCACCTAACCGATATACTGGATACATGGCTCTGATGAGCAAGTGTATCGTGACAGAACCATCCTCTTTCAAGGAAGCTGTGGAGGACCCTGCATGGGTAGATGCCATGGTGGAAGAGTATGATTCGATTGTCAGAAACAATGCATGGGAGATTGTCCCAAGGCCGGAAGGGAAATCAGTGGTAGGCTCGAGATGGATCTACAAAGTGAAGCAAGCAGCTGACGAGAGCGTCGAGAAGTACAAGGCAAGATTTGTTGCCCGGGGCTTCTCACAGATTAAGGGGATCGACTATGAGGGAACCTTTGCACCTATCGCAAGGTATTCTTCCATACGGAGCATCCTAGCGCTCTCGGCGCAGATGGGATGGCACAGTCATCAGATGGATGTGAAGATTGCGTTCCTCAACAGAGTCATTAAGGAGGAGGTGTACATAGAGCAGCCCGAAGGTTTCGAGATCTTCAGCAGCGATTCGCATGTGTGCAGGCTCAAAAGAGCGTTGTATGGGTTGAAACAAGCACCTCGTGCTTGGTACACATGGATAGACAGTTATTTCACCGGTCTTGGATTCACCAAGAGTGAGGCGGATCTGAACCTATACCAGATTATGGTGGAGGGTAAGTTGTTGATCATTGTACTTTATGTAGATGATTTGATTTTGACGGGTGATGAATAGTTGATACTCTCATGCAAGGTTGATCTTGCAAAAGAGTTTGAGATGAAGGACTTGGGCCTCCTTCATTATTTCTTGGGATTGGAAATTTGGCAGCGCAGTGATGGATTGTTTATGTCTCAAGGCAAGTATGCCCGAGAGATACTGGAGAAGTTCAACATGCATGGATGCAAGCCTATCGACACTCCTCTTCCTGGTGGTTGGAGGAAAGAGGATGCTACATCTGCAGAGGTAGTGGATGCCACTGTTTACCGATAGTTGGTGGGGTTGCTTATGTATCCAGTCAATACACGACCTGACATATGCTACGCTGTTAACCAGCTTTCACAAGTTATGGTTAAGCCTACCAAGCTCTTTTGGAAGGTGGGGAAGCATGTATTAAGATATCTCAGAGGCACATCGGGATATGGATTATGGTACAGATAGTCAGATGAGGTGAAGTTGCATGGCTTCACGGATGCAGATTGGGCAGGGAGCCCAACGGACAGAAAGAGCACATCAGGAGGGATTTTCAGTATTGGGTCGATAACAGTTTCTTGGTATAGCAAGAAGCGGAGATCCGTGGCACTCAGTTCAGCAGAGGTCGAGTACATGGCAGCAAGTTTGGCTGCATGTGAGGCTATATGGATGAGGAAGATCCTGGTCGGGTTGTTCGGTTCACACTTAAATCCTACTGTGATATACTGTGATAATCAGAGTTGCATCAAACTCTCGGTTAATCCAGTATTTCATGATAGATCTAAACACATTGACATCCAGTATCATCATATCAGAGATTGTGTGCAGTGGAAGATCATGTTACTTTCTTACATTACTACGGAGGATCAGGATGCTGATATCTTGACGAAGGCGCTCACCAGGAGCAAATTCGAATACCACAGGGGCAGGATCGGGATGGCAGATAATCCCTATCTTGTTGAGAGGGAGCATTGAGATTGCAACAAGATGATGAGCTTAGTGAAAATATTCGCCTTCACTAAGTGGGCCCGCTGGCTATTTTTGGCACACGTCTATTTTTAGACAGTCTATTTTTAGACATGTCGATCATATTCTATGAGTTGCAGGATTCTATTTGTGGATGGTTGGTCAAGTTGGAAAAATAGATGGACTTCTATTTTTAGACATATTGGGCGGAATCTATTTTTAGATTGCCAGTCTAAAAATAGACATGTCGAATATTATTAGCTCTTAAGAATATTTGGACTATAAACATTATCTTATTCTCTTGGAGCACTTCACTTAAGTGCACAGATGTGGCACAGGAGCTGACAGAAGGAATTACGATATTCCTGAGGGTTAAGTGGAGCTATTGCATGGAGACTTTAGTTAGAACTCATGTGACAAAGTTTGGTGGAGTTATTGAGGTAGTTGGTGGAGTTGTGTTCAGTTTAACTCAGTTAGACACAGTTGAGCTAGTTGTATCTAGTTTAACTGATTGATAAACCAGTGAGAGTGGTGTGAATTAATTATTAATTAATTCACTAATTATTAACTCATTAATCAACTGAAGAATACAACAGTTAACTACAGTGCATGGACAGTTTCAGTGGAGACCAGTGGAGAGGTAGGTGAAAGAGCAGGTTGACTATCAGTTGTGACTATAGTGTTGCATGGTTTGCAACACCCAGTGATTGGAGATGCCAATGAGGATTGCGTGAGAAAGGCTGGACCAATTCGAGTTCATTTAGAGCCAATATTCAGCAGGTATTGCGTAGTAGAGGCAGGCTAGCAGGTGGCGAAGATCGGTGCATGGATTTGCTAGATTGAGCTTGATTAGTGTGTAGCGATTGTATTGTACTAAGAGCTTGACATGATCAACTTTGTATGAGGATTGTTACATGATCTCTATGACATATATTATATATAGATAGTTTGGGTTTTTAGCTTCAGGCTTTCCCGTTAAAACACTGTGTTCATATGTGTGAATTTTTATGGTTTCAATGTGTGCATGCGATTGATTTAATTTTCGCAAGTAATGATCAATAGTAGAAGAGATTCTGTATTGTGCATGAAGTCAAATATTGTGTGATCGAGAGAATCTTGGATGTATAACGCATTATTTATATAATTTCTACAAAAAGTATAGATCCAGAGTGATCTTTAGGCAAGAAAAGGTGGTAAATGAATGGGAAAACCCTTCTATTTATAACAAAATACTGAGTTAGTCTAGATATTGGTGCATAATTAAAATATTATTAACCAAATCAAGATCCAACTTTTATGGAATATTTTATTATATTTGTTGGAGGGAAAAGGAATTTGACTTGGGTCAAATCCCTCTATTTGTAAATAATAATTAAATAAATGATTTATTTATCATTTTAATGATGTGGTTGAGTAATAATCAAATAAATAATGATTTATTTAATTATTTAAGGGTGATTTAGTCATATCCAACAAAGAATATTATTTAAATAAGGTTTAAGTAATTATTATCTAGTTAATTTCCCCGTTTTGGGTTAAATATAACCAGGAATATTAATTAAACTATTGTTTAACTAATTATTCCTTGAGGAAAATCAAACAAATGTAGATTTATTTAATATTTCCTCATGGGGTTTCCTTTTTAGACCATAAACAACTTAATAAAGGTGGTTTACTAAGTTATTTTTCATAGTGAATGTAATTTTACTTAGGGTAAAATTGGTCTTACATGGTGTACCTGGGTCCATCTAATAACAATAGGTTAGATGACCAAAAAATGGCGTAACAGATTGCCCCCCAGCGTGCGAGCGTTAGGAGCTAATCGTATGAACGAAGTACGTTGTAAGAACTCAGTCACTAGACACCGAAGGGGAAGTCAAAGAGAGAGAAGTATAAGGTAGACCAAAGTGCTGAAAGGAATAAACCCTGAGGAGGCGAGACTTACAGGTGTGACAAGTCTCTTTTATGAGTGAGTACCTGTGCTATAGGCGGCGGGGGAGGCATACCTATGCCCGTCGAGACAAAGTACAAAGAATAAGGCATCCATTAAACAAAGGGACTGAACAATATAGTCATGCTGGCAGAAACATGAGCTAGATAAACAACATGATAATGGATCCCACATACATATTATGCCTGGGATAACAGCTAGGACTTGTACAATGATATCTGAGTATATGAGATATAAATACAACCTAGATGCCCTTGTAAACAAGAAAGGGCTCTGAAAATCTGACTAATACATGCAATCATAAAGGCGTTGCAAGCGGCTGAGGCCGACATCATCAAATCTATGGAGTTGCATCAAAGGATGAAATGAAGAGGTCATCCGAGCATGTGGGGGGGCTACCTGTAGGGCCACCCCCTCATGAGGGCTAAGAAATCTCACACACACCCGGGAATCACCGGTCCAGTCTACTGCATCATTGAACCATCGAGTATACAGATCTTGATCATGCTGAAAGGAGTTGGAGCTGAGAAACAATCAAGTCAAATAGTTGTAAGAAGTCCCTTTGCCTAATCCGAGGCACCAAACAAAAGTGGAAGCTGGAACCAAGGTGCACCGCCCTCTAGACCTGGATTCTGGAATAAATGATCTCTTGTCGACAGAAGGAGGTCCGCCATAGGTGAGGCAATAAGGGATCCTCAAATACGGCACGAGAGAAAATAGTAGAGTGACTGACAGATGGACGCCAGGGGTGATGATGAAATGTGGGGGGACTGAGTAGCGTATAGACGACTTCCCTTGTTAGAGAATAAAGGGCATGGATGACCTGGCAGTGACAGACATGATATCATGAGGGATAGGGGACAGTGGGATTGGAGGCCATAATGTGTGACACGAGAGAGGGACCAAGTAATGAAGGATGGAGGACTATAGCGGGATATAAAGGGACTCGGGATAGATTCCATGAATGCGATGATGACTCAACTCGGATGCTCTAAACAAGGGCGACTCGATGGTGCTGCCACATAGTAAAGGTCCAATGGGGAACCATAAAAACATGAGTAAAAGATGGTAACTCATGATGAAAAAAAACACGAGCATGGACAAGTATGGAGGCAAAGTGGTGCCCCCAGTACGAGTGTTGCAAGTGAAGAAATTCGATTTTGAGGAGGGGTGAAGTGACGCTTCCTGGATAAAATGTGTCCTGGTGAAGTATCAAGTCACTGAAAAATAACAGATACCCATTTGAGGGCTCGGTGAGAGCTTTGCAATGGTACAGACAGTTCATCAAACTGAGCTATGGTTTGGCCACAACAGGTGAAAGAAAAATCAGGGGTTTTCTTTTAATAAGGCATTTTCCCTCCAAATTCACTCATTTGCAGGTGGAGCTGTGGTGAATGTAGTGAGGAGAGAAGGCCCTAAATCTTGCGGCGATCGTAGCAGACAAACCGACCATTGGAATTGAGATCCGTTAGTTGCAGGTAAGAGGCCTAATCATACTCTTTCATTTCAGTGGATTGAAAGTTCAATTTAGGTGCCCAGAGCTCATGAATAGGCCAGGTCGCACTTTTTGGGGTCTGTTCTGTGACCTGGGTAGCAGGTACTGGGCAGAAAATTGCGACCTGTCCCAGGAAATGACCTGAAAAGTGTGACCTGTCAGAGAAAGGGTGTTTCAGTGTTGTTTTTGGCTAAGATCTGGGATTTTTATGGTTGAGGGGCATAGGTGCCCCCAAGCATGTTGTGGTCATGCCAAAATGTATTTAGAAAGGGGAATCTAAACACATTTTAATGATGTGGTGCGCCATTTGTTTTCGTTATGGTTATGCAGTTTGATAAAGGGAATGGAGGATTACCAATCTCTTTTGGTACTGCATATATGAATCAAATGGACTTTAAGTTTCCAGGTTGGCATACATGGTGTCACTATCCCAAAGAGAGGATTTGGAGATAATGAACTGGTGCTTTCCCAGAAAACTCATAGGTTGGTCAACAACAATGTCGAAGGGACTAGGTTGTTTATGTAAGATGAAGGAATGATGAGGGGTATCATCCCTAGAGTGATCTGAAGTGATATGGGACTCTAGAGGTTCTTCTAAATGTGGAAGAATAATAGTACTAGAGTCGACACGACCAGATACACTAGAAGAGTTGTGGAGAATTGCTTCTCCTGTTCTCTCAAATATGGGTGCCCCCTTACCCAAACATTGGGTGTCAATGTAACGGCCACAAGGTGTATGTGGTTCGAATGCATGGGTTCGATGTAAGGGGGGATAGATAAAGTCAAGGGTGGTGACTACTTCCCTAATTTCGTCATCGTAATAGAAGATGGGGTGACTGGTGGAAGAAAGACCACCCAACGCGGCGAAGCTACCTGACTCATCATCATGTGATCCAGGTGGATTAATCAGGTACAGGTACAAATGGCTTGAGTAAAAGGCTCCAAAATCAAAGTGTTCAAAAGATTCTCGAACTAGTTTCATGTTGTAGATCTCGTCTTTCTGATTCCATCGGCGCAGACGACACTCAATTCTGAGTCCGTATGAAGAAGTTATAAGCGGTCAAAGTTCCAGGTTGACTTGGTGATGTGGCAGGCTAAGGAGGCAACAATTTTGCTGAAACCCGGTCACCGGATTCTGACCAACCTGGCCAGATTCCGGGCGAATTTGTGGGACCGTTAAATGCACTCCTTCGATCAAAAATTGGAAGGTTCGAAAAACAACATTTTGTTTTAAATAACAATAAAACAAAAAAAATATATTAAAAAATGGGTCGACGGGCCATGATCCCCGTCGGACCCCATGCACCCCGGCAACCATATTACTATATGTTATATATATATCGGAGCCGGTGGGATTCGAACCCACCACCGGCGGGTCCGCCAGTCCGCCCACGCGGCGGCTCCATATCCCACAAACACCATGAGACCGGACACCACGACATTCCCTAAATCAACACACATATATATATATAAAAAGAGTTTGGTCAAAGCATATGGTAAAAAAAAAAAAAAAAACGTTTGAAACACATTCCACGTCAAACGTATGTATGGGCATTGGTAACGGTTCACCATATATGCATTTTAATACAACTCAGGTACCATAAATATGTCGTGGGTTGTTGGGCGGGCCGCCCAATGTGGGCCCGACCCCCATACTTGGTATTTAAAACAAATGCCGGTTAAAATAAAACAGCACGGAATTTGGGGAGGCGGGATTTGATCACCCGAACTCCTTTCAACCATTTTCCCCTTTTTACCGTTGTGCCAAACAGATACATTGTTAATTCCGCCCACGAGTTGTTATTTAAACTCAGACTTTTACAGTGCGCCCAGGCCATGGAGGAGGGGAGCACGCACGTGGTTCGAGTTTAATATTTTTTTAATTGCAGATCAGTGCGTCCAGGGAATGGAGCAGCGCACACGGATTTCCAGATTTATTATTTTTTAATTGCAGGTGCAGTGGAACCATGAGCTAGAAAAGAGGCAGGCGGAACCTCGATTGAGGCAAATTTTCAAGAGGGCGAAATTTTGAATTTGTCCAAATGGGACAAATTTTATGTCGTTTCAGCACTACTCAGCGCCACGAGTCTGATGGTGTGCTCAGTTTCTGCATCTGAGTTTTTGATTTTCCAGCCACTTTTGGAAGTGGACTATGCCGGTGTCATATTTTTGCATGTGAGCAGTCGTTTTCCACTTTCTCGACGCCACAAGATTGATGGTGTTTTCAGATTCTGCCGCATAGCTGCTCAACCTTCAGCAAATGGAAGCATGAGGTATATGATGTGTATTCCATGTACTTCTTCATTTATTTCTCATTGAGATGCATTATGTCTTGCAGATCCCGGTTGATACATGAGTTGTGGGATCTTGCTTTGTGTTATTTTTTATGTACTTTCAGCTATGGATTTGTGTCATGTATGAGTCCCTTTTATGCCATATTGGCGGGACGCTCCCTTTCATATGTGTATTGTTGAGATCCCTTGTTTGCCAGGATTGGCGGGATACTCTCATTTGCTACATGTCAGCTATGGTCATACTGATAGGATTCTTTCTTTATGTATGAGAGTTCTGCAGTAGAACATCTCTTAAAGAAGTCAAGCCACTCCTGCGTGAGGGCAATTTTTCCTTGTATTTCATAGGGAAACACATCCATGTACATCTCTTCTTACAACACATAATGCAGCGGCCTACACCATCTTGACACCGAGGCCCGGAGATGTAGTCCCTCCTGGACGAACTCCGTCATCAAACAACGTGTTCTTATGATTGCTGATTTATGTTCCTCTTATTTACAGCTACAATTGTTCATTTCAGTTCTTTAACGTCTTTAATTAAATGCAATTATATTTATCAGCCGAATTAAAAGGTCTTGGTTAAGGGGTATCAAGATTTAACCCCGGATCATCATGCGAAGAGAGGTTCACATGCGCATCATCACAAGGGGTGACAGAAGAGTAAGCAGATAAAGGATCTACCGATGTTGAGCCCAGAGTGATCGTTGAAGGGAGGTCAGACGAAACATCAGGGGAAGTCTCCAAGGGGACTTCCACCGAGGGTCTCATGGACGATGATAGGTAGAAAATGGTGGATGAATGCTCTGTCATCTCGGCATCAAGAGGGGGAATTTCAATGGGAGCATTCGTGTCCTCTGATTTTTCCAAAGCAAAACACGTAAATAAGGGAGTGGTGGACTCGTTGCGCTTGGCGTCGAATTGGCGAACTGCCAATAGAGAGGTGTGGAAGTCCTCGAGGCAAGGACAAAGGTGGGTATAATGGCCATGGAGATCACACAAAGCACAGGGGTGGTTGGTGTGAATAGTCTTGGGGTTCCTGGCTGCAGTCGAGGAAGGAACAGAGGTTTCTGGGACTGTAGACTCAGGGGATGCGACATTAACCATGGGCTTGAGATGAGGAAACTCCGGACAAGTATGGGTGGCATGACCAACAACATCACACAAAGCACACTGGATGGTATGCTTTGGAGGCCGAGGAGGGGCAGGGTTTATCGGGGCAGCCTTGTCTTTTGATGCCTTCTTGCGAGCTTTGCCCTTCTTACTCGAAGTGGTCGCAACAGGAGGTGGTTCCTGTTGAGGTGGTTGAGGCACAGGTGCAGCAGGAGAAGTCGTGGGGACCGATTAAACTGGGGTCAAAGCAAGATAAGGTTTGGTTTGACCAAGCGGGGTAGCGGCTGGAGGATCAAGGTATCGGAAGGGAATCCCAAGGGTCAAGTTAGGAAGAGAGAGGGTGGCCATGACAAGTACCGTGTACACTCCTGGGGGGGAGCTAGAAATGGTAGCTGACCAGAGGAGTAATGGCCAGGCGGGACGGCTCCTAAATGGTTAAGGCTTGGGGGAACCGTTCCAGAAGGGTAAAGAGGCTCATGGATACCAGCTGAAGGGCCAAGAGGAGGAGGTCTAGAAGGTTGAATCGAAGGGCTAAGAGTAGGTTGTGGAGGGCGAGGAGGCTGATGACTAGCCGAGGCAGGCCGCTTGAGGGCAGCTTGAGACGATTGCATCATGCAAACATTCGATGAGCTGGGATCAGAGACAGGAGGAGGAAGACCAGGGAATGTACCAAGTAATGAGGAATCTTTTTAGACTCCCGGTGAGACACTGGTCAAAGGATCAACGGTTTTCTTATTGGCCACCGAATATATAGTGGACTCAAGGGAGGTCTGAGACTTCGGTTCATAATATGTCAACTAGTCAATGGTGACTATCTTTCCGTTATGAGGGAAGGACATCTCGCGGTGGACCGCGGATGGGAAAGCAAAAATCGCATAAGTGTAGCTACGACCCAATAGAATGTTGTAATCTAAGTGGGCATCTATGACTTCTACGTCAATGCAAATGGTCTTGCCCGCAAGAGTAATAAGACAATTGTGGAAAAGGCCAATGGGCTGGGAGGCGTGACCATCCCACACTTGGAGAGTGATCGTGGAAGGAGCCAACTCAGGTGATCCGAGTTGCTTCCAAACTGAAGCGGACATCACACAGGTCGATGCCCCCTCGTCAATAATGCACCGGGAAACGTTGGCGTTCCTGATCTTGACTGGGATTTGGAAGGCGACGAAAGAAGGGAGAGGAGGATGTTCTGACCAGTCAACATCAAAGATAATCAATCAATCGTCAAAAGGATCTACAATGCCCATGGCAGACAGTAGAGATTTTCGTTGTGAAGGGCACGACTGGAGGAGTTCCAGCGTTGAAATGGCAGCAGGAGATTGCGCCAAATCATCTACTATGCTATACGAATGGGCAGCTTTGCCAGAAGCAGCATTTCAGTGTAGTGGTCCTTTAGGGATCTTGGTATGAACCTCCGCCTTAGGCTGAGGGATCTGCAAGGGACCATTAGGTGTCGAAAGAGGCTCTGTAGAGACCGAAGGAGGCGGCTCGGGGACAGACGTAGCGGGAGGCTTGTTGTACTGACGAGACCAAGTCTAAAGACTGATGTCTACGGTTAGAGGTTGAGCAGAGTTAATCATGAGAATCTGGTAATCGGAGGTACTAGATGGAAGAGGTTGAGTGGCCACCTGTCCTTCAGGTGGTTGGGTAGCCACAAATCCTTGTTGAGGGAAACGATTAGTAAGCACAGCCGGCTGACTAGGCGCAACATTGGGAGGGATGGAAGGGGAGGCTTGTTGTCCTTGCAATGTTGCTTGAGACTCCCACATCTTCTTAATCTATTGTAAAAAAGGACAATCGTGCGTGTAATTACCATAAACAACACAACAAGAACAAGGTTGGTTCGTGGGAACATGGCTGTCTTGCTTGGGCTGAGTGCCCTGTTGCTGGTTAGCGGTGTTAGGTGCATTATTTTGAGGATTAGGTCCAGGATTACCGGGAGTAGATTGATTTTGAGTGCCTTTCCTCGTCTCTTTGGAGGGAGGAGGATTAGTCGCACCATGTTGTGCATACACCTGCCCCTAAGGAGGCGGCTGCTGCTATTGCGGGGGTTGAGAAGGCAAGGGAGGCGGAGGTGCTAATGTTGGAGGAGCTAGAGCACTAGGCTACAGATACGGATAATAAGGAGGTTGGGTAACAGTGTGGTAGACAAGAGGTTGGGAAAAAAGAGGAGGCATGTCATATCCTAGATACGTGCTACTGGGAGGGGGAAAAGTGCGGAAGTCTGCCCCCCCCCCCCCCCCAAGGAAAACCATAGCCCATGGGAGGTTGAGAATACGGATTAGAGAGAGCTCCAACGATACCATCGGCGGCATGAGGTGCCCCTGGTGCATTGGCAACACCGGGTCTGGGAAGATCAGGTAGAACGGTATAAACATAACCCAACTGAGCGTAGATAAGGTTATATTTTAACGCCATTTGGAGAGCGGCTTCTTCAGTTTGAGGAAAATGTGATGTGACATCTTTCCTGATAGGAAGCAAGAGAGATCTAAGGAACCAATCCATGTAGACATGGTCTTCGAAGGTAGGGGATTGACATAGGCTCTCTCTTCTCCGCCATTCCTAGACATGATCAGATAGGCAGGTCGCAGATGATTGACGGAAAGAATTCAAAAGTTCGATACCAGTGTCATAACGAAGGGAACGCTGGAAGTAAGACAGAAAAGCCCGGGAAAGAGTCACAAAGGTGGTATGAGAGGAAGGGGCCTGATCAACATACCACTTAGAAGCTTCACCTGTAAGCGTACGTTGGAACAACCGAAGATGGATAGAGTCATCGGTAATAGAGTTAGACGAACACCACATGTGGAAAGATCGAACATGATTTGTAGGATCTTCTCCAGCAAGGCCTTAAAACTTGGGGATGTCAGAAGGGAGCTTAGTCGGCATAGCAGGCCAACTAGCGTCATGGTGTATAGGGTCATTTATCAACTGGTAAAAATCGGGGAGGCTGAGGCCTGCCATGAAGGGGAGCAAGGGCGTAGTTGGGGTAGTGTCTATTGCGGTCTCACTAGTGATATTCTGAGCATGAGGGTTGGGGTTACCACCAGCATTAGGTCCTGCACCAGACATGGTGAAGGTGTCAGCGGGAGAATCGAAGGCAGAACAAGGAGGAGAACCCAAAGGACCAAAAGAAGAATCAATGTGCGGACTCGGTGGAGGACTAACTCGAATCCTGCGCAAAGGAGTAAGTCTTCCTACCAGAAACTGAGGATGAAGGCCAAGAAGTCTCCGGGATAAACACCTTGGTGGCGCAATGATGACGACACAAACATGGCACAAAGGAAAAAGAGACCGACAAGGGCAGGGAGGTGTAGGATCAACTGATTATAATGTCGAAACAAGGGCAGAGAGGTGTAGGATCAATTGATTTCAATGTCTTAGAGTCTTTTCTCGGTGGTGTTAACCAAGCCCTTTTTCACTTAGGGTGTGTGTGTGAAGTGTGTAAATTTTAATTTTTAAACCCAGACGTTTGTAGAAAAAGAAAAAGAAAAAGTGTGCTGCATAGCTGTAAATAAACCTGCAAATGACAGTATATAAGCCTACAAAAACAGAAAATAAATAGTTAATAATGCAATAATCTAAACCCAAGGAGGCGGGTCTCTCAACAACTAGTTTATAGGTGCGTACAAAACTAATCAAAACACACTAAAAAATGCCAATAGATCTAAGGTCAAGAGGGATAGGGATCTAAAGGACAAAATATGCTGGAAAGTGGTGCAGAAAAAACAACAAATCAGAGGAAAAATTGTTGTAAAACAAGGTGGCGAAAGGCTATCTCCTGGAGGGAAATGGAGTGAACCCTAGAGGAAAACCAAAACAAAGCTAAATGAGGTGATTTGGATGGATAACAAGCCAATCTAAAGCGGATCTGAAGGTGAGGTATCAGATCTGAAAAAAGGCTGAAGACTCTGAAATTTCAGACAACCTGCAACAACAAAAACTCTTCCACAAAAAGTGGAGGGTACTGAAGCCTTAAGGGGCCAGGTTCCCACTTAGTTGAGCAGAAAAGAACAAGTACAAGTCCAAAATGGGCGGAGACGGAGGTCAGACAACCCTAAACAGAGGCTCAGACAAACCCATAAAACTTTCATAAAAATCCTTGCAAAAAATCCAGGTCGCAGTTTCAGACCTGTTTTCAGCAGAGGTCGCAGTTTTTGGGCTGATTCTTGCTTCCTGAAGCTCTAGGTCGCATTTTTTGGGCCAAAAAGTGCGACCTACACTTCCGGCACTCTTGGTGGCAGATTTTAGAAAAAATTATCGTCTTAGCTGCGGCTAATGTCTGTCACCTGCACAATAGGTTCGAAAACACATGGAAGTTATAATTTTTATCGTTTTAGGGTTTTATAGGTTAAAAACAACATCAAGAAAAGAAAAAAAAAAGGGTTGAAGAGAAATCATAGGGTTTGAAGCAACTGGATATGCAAGGACCAGAAAAACGACAGCAGTCGTAATCCTAAACCCGTGTGGAGTCACCAATTGTTAGTATGAATCTTAATTCCAAGCGTACGAAAACAGACCACTTTAGCTGTGCATAACAAACAACCCTAACAACAAATATGGCAGCCAATATCCTCGGATCTACAATTAGGTGATCAAGATAAATGCTGCAAAAATCTAGATCTATGCATTAGAAGACATCAAGCAGTAGAAAAAACAAGATTTACTCCATGCATCCAACAGACAAGACAAGAATATGTTGAATGAATTTTGTATTAATGGAACCTCGGAGGAAAAAGAAGGGTGTTATCAGTTCTCCTCAATCGGATGGGTTCTTGTAAGTCCTTAGTATTTCAGATCTAAAATTCCTCTCTCTTGATGGTGTACAAAACCCAGACAAAAATGGTAGCAAAATATGACTATGATGATGAATCAAAGTCAGACCAAAAGTATAGATCCAGAGTGATCTTTAGGTAACAAAAGGTGGTAAATGAATGGGAAAACCCTTCTATTTATATCAAAATATTGAGTTAGTCTAGATATTGGTGCATAATTAAAATATTATTAACCAAATTAAGATCCAACTTTTATGGAATATTTTATTATATTTGTTGGAGGGAAAAGGAATTTGACTTGGGTCAAATCCCTTTATTTGTAAATAATAAATAAATAAATGATTTATTTATCATTTTAAGGATGTAGTTGAGTAATAATCAAATAAATAATGATTTATTTAATTATTTATGGGTGATTTAGTCATATTTAACAAAGAATATTATTTAAATAAGGTTTAAATAATTATTCTTAGAAAATAATAAGATAAATAATTATTTATCTAATTAATTTCCTTGTTTTGGGTTAAATAGAACCAGGAATATTAATTAAACTATTGTTTAACTAATTATTCCTTAAGGAAAATCAAACAAATGTAGATTTATTTAATATTTCCTCATGGGGTTTCCTGTTTAGACCATAAACAACTTAATAAAGGTGGTTTACTAAGTTATTTTTCATAGTGAATGCAATTTTACTTAGGGTAAAATTGGTCTTACATGGTGTACCTGGGTCCATCTAATAACAATAGTTTAGATTACCAAAAAATGGTGTAACAACATGATTGTCGCATATGGGTGCAGTCCCTATCTTGACCGGTACCCATCCTTCCGAGGAAAGCATGGGAATGGTGATTGACAGGGTGTGCCGAGGGGCACAAAAGGGACATGGAGTGGAAATTTTAACATCCAAATCATCTGTGATCTGGCACTAAAAGTAGTGCTGCACACTATCATGCGGGCTGCAGGATCGCAAGCACCGCATGAGGCCACAAAGACACAACTGCTTCTTGCCTCAGAGTGCATGAACCCGACTCTCTTCAACTGGGCAGAGGCTGTGACTATTAACATTAAGCGGCAACTTACCAAGTGCAAGAAGACCAAACTAAAGCAATTTGGGTATGGATCAATTCTGGTATTGTTCTTTTTGGAACGACTACCCATATTCCAGCATCAGGAGGTCATTGTCCCGATGCCACCACCCAGAGAACCACGGATGGCCCGATGGGTTGCGCTAATGCCTAAAGTAGGGGGTGGCCAACAGATGTCCTGGAGGCCAGAGTTTTTTGATTGGCTCCGTCGACAACTGATTGTCGTGGAGGACTAGCCTTACTCTAGCACAAACTTCACCGATGATCCAGATCTCCTGTTCCCGGAGGGAGAGGATTGGGACGAAGAGCTAGGTGAGACTCATTTTTATTTTCATTAGTTTATGATTTTTTGGTATATATGCATGTTCTGACAGTTAATATTATATGTATGCAGATGTTGGCCTAGAGAGGCCTGCAGGTATGTCGCCGATAGCGAGGTGAACTCCTCGCGATTTCGATCCTCATGGCGAGGGTGGTGAGGAGGAGATAGTACAAAATTTGGAGGGGATCGCCCGTGGGATCCTGGACTATGCTTGCCTGGATGATGTTCCTCGGGCCTACCAAAGGCATACTGTAGGGGTGTCGAGCCGTACCCACCGCTTGCTGAGGCGGTTGGTACGGGTGGTGACGTGCTATCATGAGCACCACGCTGATTAGGCACCTAGGCTTTTATTTCCGCATATTTTGAGAGACATGTTGTCTTGCGATGTAGCTGAAACATACATATATATTTTTGGGTTTTTATGATGCACACGTTGCAAACAATCGATATATATACATCTATTTTCTACATGGATCTATTTACATATGATGATGTTTTATAAATTGCACAAATGTCTATCTAGCACAATGTTAGCTATTGTATCAGTTAATGTATTCATTCGTCTTGGTATATGTTGATATGTGATGAAATCAAAATGTCTTTCAAGTAAACGAATACACAAATACAATCTCAAAATGCATGGATTTCGAACCGAATAATGACCGTTAAGTTGAAGAACAACAAGCTCCAAATCCAGATTCACAAGCAATGCGCATATGCCGAGGTTAACTGCCTCGGTTAATAATTCCAAAACAACACTATATTCAACGACATTGTTTGTAGTTGGTCCTAGGAAAATACCTTGTAGGTTAATCAACTCACCAAGAGGATCATAAATTACCCAGGCTGCCGAAGACAAGTTCTTGGTACTGCGGGAAGCACCATCCGCGAAACCGACATAAGGGGAAATAGACATCTACATAACAAACAAGACCCAATAAGCAGAAACAGCTTATAAATCACATCAAACCAAAGCATGCACAAAAATGAAAAAAAATCACCTATGTACACATATCATGCATGAATGACTCAAGCATAATACTTTTTCAGGTACAACCCATTTCTGGGTTGTGCTAAGGGATAACCTTCATAATTAATCAGCTCATAAGCCCTATTTTTAAACACACATATGACGATGTAGGGCCCATGCCACATGGGTTGGAATTTACCTGCCCCCAACTTTTCATGAGCTTGATCGTATAGGAGAACGAGATCTCCTTCGATAAAATAACGAGGGGGAACTGTTTGGTCAAAATGAGCTTTGGCTCGCTTCTTCTGTGCTTCGATGACCAAGGCAACTAAGCGACGAGTTTCATCCAATCTCTCTAAGTAGAGGAGACACTCTTCCTCAGGCGAAGTATTAGGCAACAATTCCACAGCTAGTTTGAGTGAAGGGATTTCACATTCAATCAGAAGAGTAGCTTCCAGACCGTATACCAACTGAAATGGGGTGAATCTGGTTGCACTCTTAATCGATGTTCGGTAAGCCCATAGAGCTGAAAATAACATGAGATGCCAATTTTATTTATGGATCCCAATTATTCGTTGAAGCATTGTAACAAGAACTTTGTTTATGACTTCAACTTGGCCATTAGCTTGAGGGTAATAAAGCGTTGACTTGTCGTGACACAAATCCAACTTAGACGTCAGATCCGCCATCATATAGTCTCGAAAATGAGAACCATGATCGGTAACGATGGCTTGATGGACACCAAACCGAGTAATAACATGATTGAATATGAATTGCGCTGTTGTATTACCGTCCGCAACCAGTGTAGGCATTGCTTAGGCCCATTTTGTAAAATAATCAACGACAATGATAATATAGGCATGCCCTCGGCCGAACGAGGGTTACACGTCATAAAATCGATGCCCCATTTGGTAAAAGGACCAACGGTAATGACAGGGTGTAAAGGAACAAGTGGCACACACATTTTGCATTGGTATATCTGGCATGCATGACATTTGCGTACTACAACAATGCAATTTTTAAAAATGGACGGCCAGAAATAGCCAGCAAGAAGGATCTTTTGTGCGGTGGCATAACCAGACATGTGACCACCACAAGCACCATTGTGGCAGTCATTTAAAACTTTATCAGCTTCCTCGAGGGTCAGACATCGGCGGAGTACTAAATCGACTCCAACATGATAGAGGGTATCTCCAATAATACGATAAGCTTGCGACTGATGCCGAATGCGGCCTCGGGCATCTTTCGTTAACTCAGACCTAAAAGTAGAAGTTTGGAGATACACGATGATATCACCGTACCACGGATCGAGGGAGCTAATCAAGAAAATAGTTTCGTCCAGAATATGATCCTCAAAATAAGAAGGAGCAGAGTCGTTGGGGAGAGAACAAATCAAATCAGCGAAAATGAGTGATTTCTTTGATTTGGCAGTAGTAAACACCAAATCAAACTCTTGGAGGATAACGATCCACTTTGAGTATTTTCCCCCCAACAACTGTCAAGACAGAATATAGGTCATGGGGTTATAATTAGAAATCACGGTCACCATGCGTAAAAGGATATAATGACGAAAATGTTGGACAGCTTGGACCGCAGCCAGCGCTAACTTCTCAACATGTGTGTAACGTGTTTTAGGGTCGAGAAGGTTCCAAGACAAATAGTAAACGACATGCTCATTACCGTCATCATCATCTTGAACCAAAATCATGGCGATTGTACTGAAGGCGGCAGCTAGATAGAGGGTGAAATCACGATGATAATTCGGAGGACGTAATAGAGGAGCGTTGACAAGCAACGTCTTAAGCGTATCAAAAGATTGCTGAGCAATCTCATCCCAACAGAAAGGGACATCCTGTTTTAAAATTCGTGTGAACCCTTTGGATACTTCAGCGTAGTTTGAGATAAAACGACGTAAGAAATTTTCTTTCCCTTGGAGACTCTGGAGCTGGTGTAATGAGGATGGAGAGGGGAGATTAACAATAGCCTCAACCTTAAGCAGGTCAAGGTGAATTCCGTCTTTAGATATGATAAACCCTAAAAGTCTACTGGAATCGATGCAAAAGACACATTTATGCGGATTGAGCCGAATGTTATAGTGTCTACAACGAAGAAAGATCTGGCGGAGATGGTCTGGGTGGTCTTTTCGCGCAGCTGAATGAGCCGGAAGGTCATCTAGGTATGGTTGAACAATATGATGAATATCGTGAAAGGCATAAGACATCATGCGCGGGAACGTATCCCCAGCATTCTTCAAGCCAAAAGGGAATTTCTTATACGTGAACATTCCCCAAGGACAGATAAAAGCGGTCTTGTGTTGATCAGACGGGAGAATGTTGATCTGATTATAGCCAGAAAAACCGTCCATAAGGGAAAAAATCTCACTCCCCGCACAATCATCAATGATCTGATCGATGAAAGGGGTGGGATAGTTATCTTTAGGACAAGCCTGATTAATATCGCGATAGTCAACACAGACGCGAATTGCTCCCTGCTTCTTATCCACAGGAACAATTTTAGAAACCCACTCTGTCAGAGGAATCAGATAAATGAAACCCAATTTAAGAAGTTTTTCAACTTCAGCTTTTGTGGCGACGGCTTTCCGAGGATGCACTGGACGAAGGCGCTGGCGAACAGGCTTCGCACCTGGGTAGGTGGGAATCTCGTGCACCATAATACTGGGATCAATTCCAGGAATTTCTTCGTAAGACCAGGCGAAAACATCACAGAATTCACGAAAGAGGCTAGTATACACTTGGACTTCATCGGAAGAGCAAGTGACTCCCACATGGATGTTCTCGACAATTCCCGGTTTCACGGAAATTTCGATAGGCATCGTTTGAGTAACGTTACCCAAGTTACCTCCAGCGAATACTTTGTGAGTCAATATAGGCGTTTGAAGTGGCAGAGAAGGAACTTGAGATGCAAAAGGCTCAAGACAGTTAGACATTGCCCCGAGGCCAGGCATAAACGAGGAACGATGATGCCCATCGCTCCATGATAGATCTTCGAGAGACATGGTTTCCATTATGGCCTCATCAGATGGAAACACTTCTTTCAAAGGATCAGGCGAATCCGCATCGTCGAGCCAAGGGGATTGAGAATAAACGTTGAGAGACATGCTCAAAGGAGCACCTTCAGAAGGGGGAGAATCAGATGCAGCTGCAAGCTCGCAATAATTGATTTCAATTGGACTAAGCGGCATCGAATCCCCAAATGAATCGACCTGTTCAGGTAAAGGGATGATCCAAGGGTCATTTGATCGAGAGATCATATTAACTTGAACAGTATTTGGTGGCGAAAGGGGAAAGATACCCATGAGGGCGGGATATTTGAAAAGACCCAGCCCTACATTGTCAGGGGGAGAAGGAATCTGATCCACGTATGGAACGTTGTTCTTAGAAGAAGAGGTAATGAACGACAACTGGTCAACAGTAATTATTTTTCCCTCGTGTGGAAACTTTAGAAGACGTAAGAGGGTGGAGGGAACACATAGCATAGCGTGAGTCCAACTGCGACCGAGTAGAAGATTGTAATTGAGTTTAACGTTAATGAATTCTACTTCAACATTGACCGTCTTTCCTTGCAACGTGATTTGCAAGCTAGCGAGAACACCCAAGGGTTTCAATTCCCTTCCATCAAATGCATCAAGGGCATTGGGTGACGAAGTCAAGGCTGGAAAGCCAAAAGCCTTCCAACAAGCAGAGGACATGACATAGGTAGACTCACCTTCGTCCACAATGGCTCTATGGATGCTGAGACCGTTAATGTCGACTTTTATGACAAGCACAATCTGGTGCGGAAGTCGGGGGACAAAATTCTCTAAGTCGAAAGTAAGAAGGCTAGAATTAACAGGATCAATCCCGCTAATCGCAGATAATAACGCTTTCTATTGAGACAGACAACTCTAAAGTACTTCTAACGTGGACATCGCGGATGGCTCCTGTGCTAAATCCTCAACAATACTGTAATGTTGAGCAGCACGGGTGCTAGGATTATAAGAATATTTCCGGAAAACACCTTTAGAAGGTAGTCGTACAATGGTTTCAACACTGTGCCTTTCAATCTCAAGAGGGCCAGAGGCAGGTGGGGGAGGAGGACCATCAACGATCTCTTTCCCGGCTACCTGGCGTGATCCAATATAATCTTTCGACCGAGTAGTGATGGACACAAGTGTAGAACCGTTCATCATGAATACTTGAGAGCCAAACGATGCAGATGGTGCAGGTTGCTCAACCATCTGTGTTTGCTAGGATGGAAAAGGTTCTTTGAGGACAGCCAGAGTTCCCTTAACGCCTTTGAGCAATTGACTAACCTCGGCTCGTCTAGGACAATCCTTAGTGTAGTGTTCCTCATCACAAATCAGACAGGGATACTTCGGCTTGCGCTATGAACCATCATCATCACAAGGTTTAGACTATTCTGGTTTTGGGGTATCGACTTTGGCCTTGTCTTTGCCCTTCTTTCTCCCCTTGGGAGTCTTGTCTGCAGGATTAGCCTGAACGACGTTGACCTCTGAGGTTTTACCATAATTCGGGGTAGGTTGAGGAGCAAAACCATTGGAAGAATTTGATTTTTGATTCCCAATGTTGGAAGAGTTACGTGAAGTCTGAGACACAGAACCAATAAAGCCGTCGACGGATGGGGTAGCCGGCACTTTAGAGGTCCCAGGTCATGGAGCATCAGTCAAGATGTCATACAATATGCCCGATTGAGAGTAGACTAAATCAAGGTACTGGGCATGAGCAATGACTTGTTCCTCGGTTACACATGCCCCCATGGTGATGTCTTTCGCAATCTGATTGACAAAAGAGGTAGTGAACCAATGAGTAAGAAGCTGGTCAGGAATTTCGAACTTGATCAGGCGACGATGCCATCTCCATTCATGAATGTGATCCGAGATATGGGTAGCCCGATCATGTTTCAAGGATGTTAGGAGATGCGTCCCGGCTTCATAACGAACCGGCAACTGGAAATGAGTAAGGAATGACATAGCGAGAGTGTTGAAATCTTAAAAGATGCCATGAGGCAGTTCGATATACCACTTAGCAGCAACCCCGATGAGAGTCTACTGGAAAAGACGAAGTTGAACAGAGTCATCCACCCAAGAATTGGAAGAAAACCATAAATGGTATGTCATGAAATGTGCTTGGGGGTCTTCTCCAGATTTGCCCTCAAACTTGTGACAATCACCGTGAACTTTCGTTGGAACCGGAGGCCAATATGGATTATGAAGAATTGGATCATTTGTCAATTTGGACACATCCGTAATTCCAACGTGGCGAGAAAGGGTAATTGAGGGTTGAAAGGCATAGCAGGTCCTCGATAAGGACCCGTACCCATATTCCATCCTGGTTGAGTGTAACTCTGCCCCCATTGGTTCTGTCCCGAAGGATTCAGACCATAAGGGGTATAAGCCGGATAATTTGGCTGATATTGCGGCTGAGGACCAGGAGGTTGAAAACCGGGATACTGATTCTGAGTATACGAGGGTCCCAATTGAGCAACATACAGATTCTGCTGCGGAATATAGGTATGGCCTGGTGGTTGAGGGTAATAAGCAGGACCTTGAGGCACGTTGTATACCAGTCGATATTGACCTTGCGGGTAATAACCGCCTTGGGGTCGAACAGACTGCTGATAAGTAGGGCCCTACTGAGTTGGATAAGTCGGGCACAAAGGTTGACCTGACTGCAGTGTAGAGTAGAGCGGTGTCTGAGCAGGGTGAACTGTTTGTGCAGGTTATCCCAGCTGAGCAGGTTGACCTGACTGATGAGGGTCACCAGGTTGCCCCTGTGGAGCAGGTTGTCCTGATGGTTGCGGTGGGCCAGGTTGTGCCTGATAACCAGGTTGACCTGGAGCAGGACCATAAGATGGCCCTGGCCGTGCAACATTTGGACCAATTGGAAGATATGGCTGTTGTGGTTGCACCAAAGGTTGATATGGATGGATCTGCCCCCCAGGACCATATGAAGGTCTAGGTTGATATACCGGTTTCCCAGTAGGTCCTTGAGGTTGCCCTGGTTGGATCACAGGCTGAGCTTGTTAAGGTTGACCTTGAGGATTGTAAGGCTACCCTTGCGGGTCGTAAAATAATCCTTGCTGGACCGAAGTTTGTCCCTGAGAGGGTTGCCCTTGTGGGTCGTACGCATACCCTTGTTGCACCGAAGCTTGTCCCTGAAAGGGTTGTCCTTGTGGGTCATAAGCATACCCTTGATGAACCGAAGCTTGTCCCTAAAGGGGTTGTCCTTGTTGGTTAGAAGGTTGCACAGGCAAGGTAGGTCTAAAACCGGAAAGGAACTGATAAGCCTCAGGAGCAGGAAAATAGATAGGGTTGCTGTGCTCATCATATTGAAACGGAAGTGAATAAATCGAGGTACCAACTGCGTCATAATGAGAAAAATAAGGATGATTAGGATCCTGAGGGGATTGATAAGTCTAGGAGTTCTGCTGCTGAACAGCCATCCTATACTCCTCAAAAGAAAGGGCGTCAGGGATTGCCATGGCAATCGAAGTCTCTACCGAAGCTGAAACTCTCGACGACTGAGCAGTGACAACCGGTGCCGATGTAGCCACGCAGACAGTAGGCCTAGTTGGGACAGATGTAACAAAAGGTGTCGACAAGACAGGTGTCGTTGGCGACATCCCTAATGATGGAAGGACTAGCCCCCTTGACGGGGTTGATGCTGCCATGAAGGCAATACCGACGATAATCTGACCCAAAGATCTATATCTGGCTGGAAGTGACACCGATGGTGAAGATTGAACAAGCTCTTCATGGATGTCTTCTAGGAAAAATTGCTATTCTTCATCAGAAACAAGAATACCTTCCCTGCCAATAGGATCAAACGATTCCATGTCTGAATCCACCGTGAGATCTTGTAAAATACTACGGGGGGCTAGGAGGTATGATAGCAGCCAAAAATGACGATCCCGATGTAAGAGGGGGAAAATGCTCCCCGACCCCAAACCCAAACCAAGCGTTTGAAAGAGGCCAATTGAATTCAACTGGTTCTCCAAAGGGGTACTCTGACGGGATAACGGGCTACTGAAGCTCGGTAGACCTAGAGGTTTGAGAAGTTTCAGATGAATCGTCCGAGAATGGACTACCAGTAAACGAAACAGATGGTTTCGCCACTGTGACTGTAGCACACCAAAAAAAGGGAAAAAGACAAAAAATGAAGACTCTTGGATCAAAACCAAGGCAAACAAAGACAAGCCAAGAAATCAAACTTTAAAGGGCGTGTAATCGTAGGTAGTTTATTTTACCACATTGAAACCAAAAATTTGTTGTTTCATGTTTTAAGAGTCAAGAAACAGTCAGAGATGACTCTAGTCTCTTTCAGTTTTAAGCGAGCGTGAAAGGACAAGTGCTCAATGATCTTTTCAAATTTATGGAGTTAGTAAAGATCAAAAATCACTGCTAAGGTAGTCTAGGTAAAAGGGTGTACCAGGTTTCCGTGAACTGACATATACACCTTGGTGATCAAATGAAAGAGGAATTGACCAAGGACTTGACGTACGATAGTCTCCCCTAATGCTGTGTTCGGAGTATCACAGCTACGAGGCGGCAGACTCAGCTTCCTATGGATAAAAGGATTGCAACCTAGAGGAGTCTCCCTTTATATACTCGATGGTACGGGGAGCGCAAGCCCATACTAGCGCTGTTTGTAGCCAAATGGCGAGCGACAACTGCTAGGTTTAAAGACGTCGGAACACATCTCTAACTTAGAACACTAAATGTTTCGTTAGGTTTCAAAGTTGCCTTAGATTAATTGAGTAAATTTTAAGTTGATCTTGTATTTACGTTTCAATTCCAAGGTCCTACTGAATGTTGGATCTCAAAAATCCCTAAATGCAAGCTACATGTCACAAAATACCATTTCATTCGATGAAAAGCTATCTACGAGAAAGTTAGGAGTTTTCAAGCGATAACAAACAATAAGAACATGCAAAAACATCCACTATAGTATCTGATGCAAGCTAATGAAAATGAGAAATATTTCCTAGAATTGTCCAATGCTAGATATGAGAAAGACTTTCAATTCAATAATGCAAACAAGAATGCAAGCATAAATTTTTTTGATCTTTCAATGTAATAGAGCAAACAGTGCACTAAATGACATGAAAAGAAAACCAACACACTAGTTCGAGGAAGTTAATGCGAGAGTCGAAGCGAAACAATTTCAATCAACCCAACAACAAACAAGACAAAAACTCAAACTAATTTTGTAATCTCTCAAATTGAAGAAAGATGTCAAAATATACCCATACAAGCAATGTGAGCTATGCTTGGAGTGACAAGAAGCACAACTGAATGAAAAAGACAAGAATCCTTCAACTAATGCAATCACTCAAACAGATCAAGGGAGCTGAATGCAAAGAAAGAGGGAATGAAGGTGACTGCGACACAAAAGACCCAAACTCCTATAGGAGGCTCAACATACCAAAGCACTAAAAGAAAACCCTAAGGCTATGATGCTGACAGGAAACAGACAAAAAATTGAAGGAATGAGGCTGTTCACAATCATAAACAATCCCAAGGCACTCAAAACATGACAAGAAATAACCCAGAAGCAGAAGCACTGACCAAAATCTTGAAAAAAGAGCAAACCCTAAAACCAACAGGGGTTGGCGCGCCTGTTTGGCTGTAATCAGCGCCAAACAGGGGATGGCGCAGGTGCTGAACTAGCAACAAGTGCTAGTGGGCGCGACTGTTAGACCAGAAAATGCGCCAATCCAGTTAACCCTGGTAAAAGGAAAATTTGGAAAGACAAAGGTCAGATATGATCCTCTGGGGCTGAACAGGGGTTTTAGAATTAGCAAAAACAATCGGAAAAGGTAAGATAAGCAAGGCAAGACCAAGGATAAAACCTATGGATGAAAGACAAACTCGCACTGTCTCCCCAGTATGGCCGCCAATTTTTTGGTGAGGTAAATCCCCTCTGTGGACAGAGGTGATCCCACTAGCCCTAGAGTGGGTCTAGCCACAAACGAGACAAGTTATAACATTGATACCTAGTTAATGAATGGACGAAGATTCGATAGATGACTTACCAGAGGTCCTACGCTGTTGTCATCGTCGGAATGAGTGGCTGCCTCTCGTTCCTGGTTTGACAGATCACAGTTAGCTCGCTTTCACGCTCGGACACCTGAACACACACAAGAAACAACGACGATATACAACATACTGATTCACATTCGTAACTATCAGTCAGTCGAAGAAGACTAAATCAATTGCATCAGATAATCAACATAACACAATGATGGACACCATAGTCGAGTATATTAATAAATGGAAGGAAGAGTACAACGAAGCTTTGACGTTGCGGTCTCCTCCAAGAGGATTCCAGCGGAGTGTGTCTCACAAAGGCTCGTCGGGAATTTGGACGGGGCTCTCTCTACGGAATTCTCCTTGGTTCTACCTTCTTAATAGCAATTACTTAGCTATAGTATCTCTTCTCCAAGTTCAACTCCTTGGCTATATGTTCAGCTGGCTTTCATAAAGGGAGAAGGCCTGTTTATATAGAGGGAAAGGGAGAGGTTAGGATCCCTATAATTATGGAAGGGAGACCTATTTTCAAGGAGTGTTCCATGGGAGGAGGAAACCACTACCTAAAGA
This sequence comes from Pinus albicaulis, assembly GCA_034641835.2. Taxonomy (NCBI): domain Eukaryota; kingdom Viridiplantae; phylum Streptophyta; class Pinopsida; order Pinales; family Pinaceae; genus Pinus; species Pinus albicaulis. The sequence goes on along the minus strand of CM076575.1, from coordinate 1,285,660,428 downwards.
GGGAGATTCGTGGCTCATTAACTTAACCACTTCCTGTGACTCATCTCTGAGGTGGTTAGAAGGAAAATTCCACTTCTATTTGTTAAAAAAAATTCCCAAAACAGCTGGCGCGGGCAATACAAGGAGATAGAGCGCCAGATGGCGCGGGCTCTAGTGTAAATCTACCACATTGGCGCGAGGGATGAATTGGCTACCCGCGGCAAGGCCAAAACATAGGTTTCTGTGTGTTTTTTGAGGAAATGTCCAACAGGAGAAATGATGTCCTTATGTAGAAGGATGGAAAGAAGGTGTTTGCAGAGTATGACACTGCTCACAGGTCACAGGAAAGACCCTCCAATATGCGGGGCGAGGGATTACAGGGACGGTGACAAAATGCTGTGTAACAGCCCCATAGAAGCCCATAATCGTTATTATTGTGTCCTTACATTATTATTGTTATGTCGACTCTAATTATATTGTAGCCCCTTTGACTCCTATATATAGAAAGGAGGTTTTGTCATTTGTATCTTCCAAGAATTGTTCATTTATGTAATGTAAAAGAGGTTTCCCTCTCGAAATGGATAATTTTAAAGTCGTTGATCTATTTTTTCTTCTATTTTGTGAGCTGGTTGCATAACACATCATTGAGAAAAGTACCAACACAACAGTGATAGTGTAAGAACACTCACCAACACAACGATCACTCACAAAATTACTTTATTTTAATTTTAAACTGAACTGTCAAGCATTGGAAAAATAACGAAAATAAAACGCACTCCACTAGGAGAATATTGTCCCATCAGAGCTTCCTTAGCCAATCGGAAATTAAAAATAACATTTACTGAAAATTAAAAAAATTCAAATTTATGCAAAAATAGGAATACTAAGCATTTTTCTCGAAACTTTGGTTAAAATTGCAAAAATACAGTCAAATAATGCACAATCAGCACACCTTGACCATGAGGCGAATGCTATAATCCCCGTCACATCATTGAACATAGCACTAACATAACAATGTCCTACAACCGCATCAATTCTTGTATCATTGAGCAGAGTGCTAACATAACAGTGACAATATGAGAATGCTCACCAACACAATGACCACTCACAAAATTAATTTTAGTTTAATTTTGAAATGAATTGATAGGCATTAAAAAAAATGAAAATAAAACACCTTCCACCAAGAGAATTATGTCCCATAAGAATTTCCTCAACTAATCAGAAATTAGAAATAACATTTATTAAAAATTCGAAAAATATTTTTGAATTCATTTAAAAATAAAAATATTAAATATTTTTCCGAAACTTTGATTAAAATTACAAAAACAAAACCAAATAATGTAGACTCAATACAACTTAAATACAACACTATAATCCCTACAAAATATAGACAAATTACAAGAAATCACAATCTATCTAACAACTATATTACCAAATTATGAGAATACACCCTATTTCTTATGTTATGTGAGTTAGAATGTTGTTCTAAAAGATATTTGTTTGGTGGGATGTATCATGTACCATGAGGGCGTTTGTTCCTCCTATTATGAGCCTCGAAATCAAATTTTACTTGACTCGAGGCCTATATGTTATGACACACCATAAATATGGTTGAACCAACTTGCGCGAAAGGATATTTTCATTGAACAATTCTCAAGTATACAGTCGAAGAGCAAAGGTCATTTGTCATTTACCCTTTGCTCTATTAAGATAATACGAAGGGGCGACCGTCAAAATAGTGCTACGCGCCATTTGTCCTCCCTGTTATCTTCGTGTCATCGAGCTGAATTTGCTGTTCGACGATATTTATCGGCGTCCAATATCATTTATATATGGGGCAGGGTTGAAAATGCAGCGGTCAATATATTATATCTAGGGCAGGGTTGGACACGAAGCGGGTTTCATCGCTCCTCGGCGGAGGCGCAGGGTTTGAAGAGCCCGAGATTTGTTGGGAATTAACCAGAGTCAGGCTCGAAGATCTGAGGTTGGCTGGGAATTAACCAGAGTCAGGGTCGAAGGAAGGAAGTAGGCGTGTAAAGAGCACGTAGGAGATGGCTCGCCCCTCGCTTCTTCCCTTCTAGCTTCATTTTTGAAGCAGAAAACTCTCGGGATTCCGATCTGAAATACTCCAAGGCAATGGTTCGGCATTGGCATTGATAAAATCTACCGACATTCGTTTATTGCGGCGATTCTTGACAAAAATGGCGGACGCGGGTGAAGACCTGAACTTGAATCTGCCTCCTTCCCCTCCGCACAGTTTTCCCCTCAGCCTCTCTTTGCAGCTAAACCCTTCTACTTCGGAGGACATCACGATCGAGGGTCCACATCAAAATGAAGCGGACCTCAGGCGTCGCAGAAGGTACGGAAGGCGGGCGACTCCGAATCGAATCGGAAACGAAGATATTCGTTTTGTTATTCTGAGAAGCATCGACAGGCAGCTGGAGCAGGCGTCGGTAAGTCCCGAAAAAGCCTCCGATGAAGTGAGTTCTCCTCTTTCTAGTGCTAAAGATTTTGAGTGTAATATCTGCTTAGACATGGCCAGCGATCCTGTCGTTACGGCCTGCGGGCACTTGTTCTGCTGGCCGTGTCTTTATCAATGGATCTATCTCCATTCCGATGTTAGAGAATGCCCCGTCTGCAAAGGAGAGGTCAGGGATATGGACATTATTCCCATTTATGGCAGAGGCAATGTCGACACCGAAGTTGAAGCGGTAGCTGAAGCCGAGGGAAAATGTTCTTCGGATCACGGTAACCTGAAAATACCCAAAAGACCCCATGCCCATAGGGTTGAAAGCTCCAGAATTGAGGGTTTTAGAAGGTCTCGGCGAAGATCGATTCCCGCTTGGTTGGATGCAGATGACATGGTCGAATATGGCGGTGAACATGGGAATGCGAGTCTAGGCCGGGGAGATGATGGGTACTTTCGCTTCGGGCGAGGTACGATGGAAGTAAGGAATCGTCTGAGAGCCCTACGCGATGTACTAGAAAATAATCGCCGCAGTACTGAGGATTCTGCACGGCAAGCGCCTACTGAGGATGATCGCCGTGTTCGGCAGCGAATTATGGGGGGAAGAAGACGGTTGTTTGAATCGCAATCGAGAGCCAACAGAGCTCCACATATAGGGGAGGGTGAGGAAGATGCCAATGGAAGAATGTCCCTGGGTTTTGAGAGTACAATGGCCAGGGAACGAGAAGAAATGTCGAGACATTTGGCTTTTCTTCGTCGGCATGTCAGAGCTGAGAGATCCCCATCACGGGACACGAGAAGCAGAACAACGCCTCGACATTTAGTAGTTGACGAGGATGAAAGGATTCCTCTTGGAATGCGAGCTTCTCTCTCCAGGGATCAAGAGGAAATGTCAAGACATTTGGCTCTTCTTCGCAGACATGTTAGATCTGAATGGTCATCGCAATTAGAACCGAGGAGGAGGACAACTTCACCATTAATGCTTGATGCTGAAGGATTGGAATCTTCTGCCGCTACAGCCAGGGAACACAATGAAATGTCAGAACATCCTACTTCCCTTCATCAAAATATTGAAACTGAAAGAGTCCCATTTTTGGGATCAATATCTGCAACATCTCCACAATCAGTGGTTCACGAAGTTGAAGAAATAGTGCCACCCAGATTGGTTAGTTCTCTAATAAGTGAACACGACGATTTTTCAAGATCTTTGCCATCGGCTGTCAATATCAGAGCTGCCAGGTCTCTGCCACTAGCACCAAGAACTAGTAGAACATCTTCACATATGATGGTCGACGGAGTTGAAGAAAGAACACCGTCGGGATTGGAGACTTCTCTGGCCAGAGAACATGAAGCGATGGCAAGGCATTTGACATTTCTTCGGCATATTAGAGCGGACAGGTTCCCATCACTGGAATCAAGGGCTGTAACAGGTCCTCATCTAGATGCTAATGAGGTTGAAGAGAGAACGCCTCTCGGATTGGAAACCTCAGTAACTAGGGTACAAGAAGAATTGTCAAGACGTTTGGCCTTTCTTCAACGAATTAGGACAGATAGAGCCCCGTTGCTGGAATCAAGAACTAGCACCTCACCTATAGTGGTTGACGAAGTTGAGGAAAGAATGGCAAGTAGATTGGAGACATCTTTAGCTAGAGAACAAGAAGAAATTTTGAGAAATTTGGCACTAATTAGACACATCAGAGCTGATAGATTGGCTGCTATTCGAGCAAGATTGGCTAGTATGGAAGGAATGCTTGAAACATTAGTGAGTGCTGATCATCAGTCTGAGCATGCTGGAAGTTCTGGTCCAGTACAATTGCCTACAAATATACATCAAGATTTTCTGCCTGATGTTCAGGAGGAGGAATCTGGAGAAGTAAGCGTTTAACAATGAACCGCTCCTTTCGAAGTAAAAGTGATATCCCTTGGGTCGAAACTCTACAAGAATATTGTGCATGATAAAGCAAAGAAATGATATGCAGCCACCGGTGCCTTTGGTTCTTTTGAGACAGACTTGGAGGACGCATAATTTAAGAAAAAAGAGATTGTTCATTTAAAGGAACTTCCCTGGCCCACGATGCGAACAATTTGAGCTTTGGTTTGCTAGAAGGAAAATTTCTTTAAAAGCCATTTCTACTCTTCAGACATAATAGCGTGTTTGTTTTCTGAATTTTCATGTTTGGTAAATGGTTGACTGCATGAGATGCCGTCAATTAAAGGATTCATTTAAAGCCTTTGGATTATTTTTGACCACTGTATTTTATAACCTCCAGTTCTGTTGTTCTATGTAAATGCTGCTGCCTTCATTTACCGTCACATTCCCGTAGTCTATGTATTCAAGAATAAATGTACCTTTGACATTGCTGCCAACTCAATAATATATCTCAACAAACGTTAATTCATTTATTTCAACTACAACTTGCAGGCTCCTTGAAATAGAAATTTGGAATTTACATTATATCAGTCTAATAGAACAGCTAATAGATGCGTTTGGTATACTTAATAATTCATGAAAGGAGCAATTGCTTGCAACTTTTCATTCACAACGCACAATTGTCCTTGAGAAGGGACCTTGACAATTGGTTTCTTTTGGATCTGCATTCTCTCTACAAGTGCCCATCTGAAAACCGGAATCATGTTCGTAAAACATGTCTCAGAACACATTGGTTCTTATCAGATTAGGAGATAATTCTTAAGTAGTTTTTGGCTCTGTTTTAAAAAACGGCCGGCTCAACTCCGACCAGGCAGAAAACCAGCTAGGTTGGCCGGCTTGTTACCGAGCTGGCCGGTTTTTGTAATGACTCGGCCGGCTCGGTAACAAGCCGGTCAACCAGGGCGAGCCCGAGTCAACCAGGCCGAGCCAAAACAGCCGGCCGGTGGGCCCAAAAAAAGCAGTTTTGTGGACTTCAAACCAGATTTTAATCCACTGTTAGCTTTGTTTTAGGTTTTCTGAAGAGTTGTGGAGTTGGTTTTTGGAGCAGCGTCATGGTAATGTTAAATTCTTAAAGTAAAAGGATGAAAATGATTCTCCTTAATCTTCATTTTCATCCTTTTACTTAAATTTTTAACATTACCATGAAATGACTTAGGATGTTTGAGAGTGGTTCCAACCTCATTGGATTTTATATGGAGAAAGTAGAATTTTAGATCTCATTCAAAATCTAGTAGAAATCAGTTTTTCAGGATTTCAGGATTGGGTTATTGCAATGTTTCCATCGAATTTTGTCATGTATTAGGGTATGGAACTCGTATTTAATCAAGAGCACCAATCCCTCTATGTACCTTGATGACATGATGTTAGTGACAATGACCAAGAACAATATGTGATCATAAAAGCATGAGATACAATATAGGGTTTTAAATTTTAATACACTAATGGAGGATGGCATTCAAAACATCATCCTCATCTAAATACCCTAGAATCCACAAACCCTAATAATTAGGGTTTCATATGTGAGCTAGGGTTTTCCATGAGCCATCTAGGGTTCTTATTCAAATTAAACCCTCCATCAAAAGAGCCTTAAAACAAATAAAAATAAATAAATGCATTACACATACTATGAGAGAGACCATACCTCTGATTTTACGTTCATACAAGTTGCTACAGGGATTTGCTTCAAAGTGCCTTGCACTTCTTCTATTTGTTAGACTTTCAAGGGCACTATCATCTTTATCCAAAGGTGCCAACATAGAGGAGCTACATACTTTTCTTAGATGAACTTCCTTTGCTTCAAATGCTAGACAAAAATAGAATCACATGAAGGGTTGCCACTAAACCTTCTTAAAATCACATCAGCTGCTAGATAATGAGCAGCTTAGTCAGCGATATGACATCATGGAGGGCTTTTACTATTCTGCAAAAATCATTTTCAAATTGATGTCTAAAGAGACCATCCCTTCTCATGAGTCATAACTGCATTTTGTATTTTCATTGACTTCAAGGCACCTTTTATGAATGCTTCAAAGACATGAATATATATTAATTATTGATTTACAAGTCGGCTTCGATGGAACTAGCTTATAATACTTGTGTGTGTGTGTGTGTGTGTGTGAGAGATTGTAACAGTGATAAGGACTCAGCCTCTTCTTCTATACACAAAATAGGGTTCCTTGATTTTACTGATATAGATGACAAAGGATGCCCGCTAATTGTCTTTTTAAGGCTACAATTCATACCTTGCAAACGTATGTATACAAGATCTCGGCTTCCTTAAACTATGGAGGGCCTTAGAACTGTCCTTTATAATGATGTGCCTCTAATTCTAGGACAAGTCCTCCTCACGATCATTGATAGGATACCACCCTTCTAGTTGTAAATGAAGTCACCTTTTAAGTCCTCATAGTCGAGTGACCACAATGTCAAATGCTGAATTTTTCTTTAGATTAGGGGATTTAACTTTCTTCGGAACAATGAGAATAACAAATTCATAACAAGGATGCACTGTCAAGAGAAACAGAAGAAAAATACCCTTCAATTCTACTTGAGCAAAGAAGTCCTCCATAATTGCTTCAAACGAGGGGCAGAAATACCTTGTTTATAGTATTATACTCAGAATCAAGCCTTCAAAGTAATGTACAAAGATGTCGTGAGTTGATCCACGTTAACTTCTCAACGTAGATAGGGAACTTAATAACTCGGTCTGAAGGCTATTGTGGCTCAATTGCAAATGCTTTCTTATTTGAAGAAAAACACAATGAAACCCTCTTCAATCAGGTCACAAAACTTAACACTGTAGGTTTAATCCACGGTTCTTTATATGCTTTGAATTACCACAGGCCTTCTAGAGGGTTGATGTCTTGTCGAAAGGAGTCACCTGTGACATTGGTTATGTTTTTTGTTTTGATCTCTATATCATCATCCTGTATTGGACAGTGCACTACGTGCAATTTTGATATAATGGATATATTCATGAGACTACTTTGATCATATGTTGTCTTTTGTGACTTATCTATATTGTAATGCTTTGTGTTTGGAAACATGAATAAAAAGCTTTAAATTTATGTTTTTGTACAAAAAAATTAATATTTAATGTATTTTTTACAAAAACCGAGTTATTGAAACCGAGTCGACCGAGTCATTACCTCGGCCTGGTAGCTGACCGATTCCGTTTTTTAAAACATTGGTTTTTGGTTCTCATCTATAGCTGCTGCCTCTGTTGTCCATGCAATGGCTACTCAATTCTTGCTTCCTGCTTCATGAATTACCCTATTTTTCCAACAGTTGACTCGAATTTGATCAAGCTTTTGTAGTTTTTTGACTCCACTTGTCTGTTTCTTTCGATATCAACTAACCCTTTGCTGCGTGAATCATCTTGACTGAAGTTAGATCTGGCTGTGTTACTGTTAGTGGATTCTATTTCCGTTCACCAGTGTGCTGGCTAACTTGCTGTCACTTAATGGACATCTTTGCTACACTGGTACCAGTCTTTCCGTCAAAACATCCAACATTGTACGCCATCCGGCACCCTCTACCCTTTCCAGTTTCTTCCCTTGCCCATTCCTCAATTCCTATTAGTCTTTTCATTTCTTTCTTGGCGTCCTTTTTCACTTGCCCTCCGTACTAGTGCGACAGTTTGTGCAAGTAAAGCCATGGTCATATAGAAACTAACTGTGTTTCCACATCCACAGAGGTGTTGCTTTCACCATCAAATCTTCTTCATAGTATTTTTGATAATTGAAGTAGGTCTTCTAAGTTCTCCCATTTTCTTAGGTGGCAATAATGATCAACAACTGCATTCTTTTCAGATTAAATCTTAAAACTATTTCTCTTAGATTCTATTAGACTCCCAAATTTCTTCTTTTCCTTCTCATCTGTGAGAGTGCTTTTCCAGTAATATCTCAGAGATTTAATAGTATTTTGCGATCCTCTTTGGTTCATGTCCCATATTCTATCAACTTTTCAAACATCTTTTGTTGAGACTTAATAATCTAGAAATCCAATCTGTGTAGGAAATCCGTTTTGCATAGGTCCACAGAGCCGGCCTTCTTATGGCATGCTCATTATCCGTTCATTGCGTTACCTTTGCTTAGTTTGGATTGTCCTAATATCTTCTTTACTCGGTAAATAAATTGTTGCTCAGAATTTTGCGTGTTTTTGAGAAGAAGCCTTAACATATTGTTTCCTTTGGATCTGCGTGCTCTTTACAAGTGCTGAAAGCCAGAATCACGTTTGTGAAACATGTCTCAGAACACATAGGTTCTCATCAGATTAGGAGATAACAATCAAATCATCTTTGTTTCTTATCTATCTGCTGCTTGCGTTGTCTACGCAGTTAGCACTCAATGCTTACATCCCACTTCATCATTTTATACTTAATTTTCCTGCCAGTTGGCTCCAATTTGATCAGGCTTTTTTAGTTTTGGGATTCTACTTGTTTGTTTCTTTCGATGTGAGCTGACCTTTGCCATCATGTGTGATTTTAACTAAAGTTAGATTAGGCTCTGTTACTGTTAGGGATGCTATTCTTGTTCACCACTGGGTTGGCTACCTTGTCACTTAATGGACATCTTTGATACACTGCAACTACTCTTCTCGTCTTTGTACACCAAGAATTATATATGACATGCAACATTGTACACCATCTGCCAACCCCTAACCTTCCCTGTGTCTCTCCTTGCCCATTCGTCACTTATCAGTCTTTTCATTTTTTTTCGTCATCCTTCTTCACTTGCCCTACCTTCTAGTGCCTACAGTTTTTGCAAGTAAGGCCATGCTCAGATGGAAACTTATTATCATTGTCAGAAACTTGTTCATGGCAGTTTTTGATAATTCAACGAAACCTTCTGAGTTCTATTTTCTTAGGTGGCAATAATGATCCATATCGGATTTCTTTTCAGAATAAATCTTAAAACTTTTCTTACATTCTGATCAACCTGATTCCATAAAAAGGAAATGCTGATCTCATCATAGAGTTGGCCTGATCTCATCATAGAGTTCCTTAGTTTGATGATCCTTTTTAGTTTCTGTTTTCCAATAAGGCTATTCCTAACCTTTCCAGGCTATTCCTAATCTTTCCAAATAGGTCCAGAAGAATCTAAATTCCTTTTAAACAAACAACTGTTTGGAATCATTTGACATAGTGTTTGTAAAAATAGGATGATGAATAGTAGGAAGTTTTTGATGGTGATTAAGATCTTACCAAGATAACTATATACTTGCACCTTTGTTCCACAGACCATCTCACGAATGAAAACCTTTCTAAGCCAGCAGTTTTTTTGCAAAGACGTGAAGTAACCTGAATTGTGCTCTATGCATCGGAAAAGTCCAGATTGAACGAGCAACCAAATTCCAGCACTGGCAATAGTCAAAGAAATCGTAATGCAACTCTTTGGAGGCAAATTCCATGCTTGTCATATCCTCTTAAAAACACAAGAAGAAATCTTAAAAGCATTAACAGCATCAACAATATTACAGAGACTAAAAGGGCCAGGAGTACAAATTACGTGTATATCATGCTTGATTCTTTGCTGCACAGGAGTTTGCCAAGGTACTTTATACCTCATTGCCCCAACAACCCATTTGGCAGTTTGCACAGCCCCCTGAGCATGAATGCCTGTCACTCCACGTTCTCCATCCTTGCTTGGGGAAGTGCATAGATCATAGGAAATCAATGGTAGGCCCTTGTTCCCTCTTTGCTTTTGAGCATTTGTAGCTGCTGGTACCTGAGAATATAATAAAAGAGAAGAAGATTTTGAGCATTTGTAGCTGCTGGTACCTGAGAATATAATAAAAGAGATAAGAAGAGTAGAAAACATGGCTTGCAGCTAGGATTTGACCTTCAGGCTGCAAGAGGAAGATCTTGAGTGTTCTAGTGCTGAAGGTTGCTTTCAATCTTTCCATAAAATCTTACCCCAAAGGGTTTTGGGAGGCACATCAGCGCCAAAATTGATAACTTAATAATGCACGATATCTATTGGATAAATGAAATTTCATTTCTTATCGAGTCAAATAGGAATCTCCGCTTTCCGGGGATGACCAACTCAGCGTTCTCTTTAGTCACAACAAGTTCTACAACTTTATAAAATGTAGACTAATGCACTTTTAATGCACTCAAGAGATAACGATGACTCTGTAGTTAAGAGTAGAGTCATCATTGCATATTTAGTGACTACTCTCCATTAGGAAGGGAGATCCCTTGAGTTTGACCTTCGATGTGAGTAGTGTCAATAAGGTAACGTGCGATGTACTTTTAATGGAAAAAAGAGATAACTTTGGAGTTAAGAGTAGAGTCATCAACAAATTGCATATTTACTATTTATTGACTACTCTCCATTAGGAAGGGAGATCCCTTGAGTTTGACCTTGAATGTGAGCAGTGTCAAGAAGGTAACGTAAAACATAAGCCGCAGTAACATATAATAAGGAGCCAATGTGCATCCTTTGTGGATGTATCGATGAAGGAAAGTCTGTACGGATAGCTGTCCATTCTCACAGACTTTAGGGGACGCATTGGAGTACAGAGTTTTGAGTGGATTGGTGAAGAATTGTTGACAATCCAACCCTGGAGGCATATTTAGGATGAATTCCTATTTAGTATTTAATTATATCATACTGCTTCATCGAAATCAACCTTTGGAATAATTTAGGCAACAATATTTTTAATATGAGTAGCTAGAGTTTTATTTAGCACCTTAAAAGATACATTCAACAATGTGATAGAGCGCCAACCACTATCATTGAGAGATCACTTATCTAGATGTCCTTCCAGGGCCGTCTCAAAAATGATCTTATTATTGTTAAATTCTGGGGCATGATTTTTCGATTCATTTTGGGGTTTTTTTAATGCATTTGTTGATGTAGTCACACACAGTGATTGGGGACCCAACTTAATGGGCCAATGTTCTTTCCAATAAGATAAAGAAAACTTGAAACAAACCATTAAGAGAACATAACAACTTGAAACAAACCATTAAGAGAAAAGTTATGTTCTTGGAAGGCTCCTCTTATTTCAAATAATTTGGATTCGTTCACCTCAAAGTTCTTACTTAGCTCTAATCATACGGCGGTTAGGGTTCTTGCTTCAGCTAAGTGAGAACTTATTTTTGGCATCATTATATAATGTAGTTTCAACCTCTTGTTTTGTTTGCAAATGAGCATAGCCATCTCTCCCTTATGAGAGATGAGCCATTTTGTATTGATGTTTGACGTAGATGAAATGCCTTTATATAAAGCTCAACGCTGACTTGTTTTTTGTTTTGTTTTTTGATATTATGGAAACATTGCATGGCCCTTTATCTCAAACAGCCTGTCAAGGCCTTGAGTTCTTTTATGATGTTAGCTGCCCACCTTCATTAAATGTTAGAGTCAATCCATTCCAATACACTTCACAGATTTTGGGAATATTTTTTAACTCTTCTTTCAATTCAGTTCTATTCATTCCGAGGTTCCAGATTGAGAGCCACTTCTTGAAGGTCTTTTCGCCAAATGAGCAGAATCATTGAGCTGACCCACTTCTCTTCAAAGCTTTAAATTCGTTTAAATCAATAGGTAGAGACTTTTGTCTTTCATTTTCTGTTCTTTTTTCACCATAGCTTTCTGCTGTTTAATATTTTATACTTTTGACCTATCTCTTCTAAGGAGATGGAATTGTTCCTTTTTCCAGTAATGCTTTATCTGAATATTCATTTTCTACTATTAAAGCAAGCGTCCAGGTCCTGGGATAGCATAACAACATGTGATTTACAGTCCCATATTCCATTTGTCAGCCAGTAGAAAGTTAAATCCATTTCTGCACAATGCATATCAAGCTTGGGGTTCAATTTATATGATTCCATCAATGTTATCGTCGCAGTACACAGCAATGGAGTTGTCTTTAATGTGACTTTTAGGAGTTTCCATTGGATTTTTTAACTGGAATCCGATGGAAAAATTTGAGGTGAAATCTTGGTTTGTGTTATTTCACTTGGTTTTTTGACTGTATATATTGATGCAGCACCCTCATAAACCCTTTTGGCACTTCGATTGTGCAGAGTTTACCTATCAAACTTGTGATTTCAATGAATTCTTGCCAGATTTTAGACAAATTAGATCTGAAAAATAAATCAGAAAACTTTTCAAAAAGTCTGCGTTAAAGACAACTCGCACAGCAATTGTCAAATTATTGGTTGTTCTTTTTGAACTTCTCTTCATTCTCTAGCATGAATGGAAAAGTTCAATAAGCTGGACACCTTGCCTTGTATGGGGTGACAATGTTCCTTGGAGACCAAATTAAACATTCAGAATTGTCCAGCCCCCAGCTGGCAGTTCGATTGGTGATTACAGTGATATAAAGTCCTTGTGAAGTTTGAGGTTCAAGGTTCAAATCCCTGCTGATTAATGTGTGGCCATGCATGGGGCATGTATGGGTAGTGGTAGTGGTCGAAATTGACCCCATGTCATGTGAGTGTGAGCCCGACCCAGCTAACAGTTTCTCCCCATGTTATGTGAGTGTGAGCCCGGCCTAGTTACTTTAAAAAAAACACATCCAGAATTGTCCAAGAGAAATTTAAATTGTACGGTATTAACGTCAATAAGATATAATTATTCTAGTTAAGCTATGGCATAACTATTCGGAGGCTAACTCTCTGCTTTGTACTAAGCTGTGTCACCAATTTGGGACTCCTTTTCCGGGTCTTTAAAATTGCATTTGATTACTTCAGCTATTGCACCCAGACGAACTGTGTTTTCACTTTTCCTGTGACTGATTTTAAGATTTGCTTAAGCCTCGATTTTTTACTTACCTTTTCGCATCCTGGGTCATGTAGGATGCTTCTATATTATAGACTACTCAATGATGTTTATTTATGCTTCCAGCTATAAGAACGTGACATCTCTCCACGGCTAATGTTCTTATAAAAGTGATTAGATTTCTACCTCATGTCTTGTAGAGCTCGCTCTTAGTTGTTATCTTAAGTTCAACGAGCTGAGCCTTTGCTTTTCTATGAATCTTGCCCCAAGAAGGAAACACAATCAAAAGCTGAAATCAAGGTCTTTGATTCTCTATTAAAATAATCAAAATAATCTCATGCAGTGATGAAGTGATGAAATTGGGTATTTTTGAGTTCTCTGCCAGCACAGTACTTTAGTAAAACGCCTCATTGTCTCTCGAGATACAGATTTGGAATCTCTAAAAAAATGTATATTGCAAACTTTAATAATATTTTCAGTTTATAAGATCGATGTGTACATCACTACATTCTTTCCTTTGATGTTCATTTTGCTCAAAGTAAAGGTGGTCCTCATGTCTGGTTATTCTCAAGGGTATTAGATGTTTGGCATAAAGACGGGTTGGTAGTTAGAAAATCTAAGTTTCTGTGACCTTTGGGCAGTTTGATGCATGAGAATGATGTTTCCAGGGTTAGAATTTACAGCGAGATCTGTTTTAACAGTGAAATAGAGTAACTCTGAAATATGCATGCAAATAGAGAAATATCTGAGCAGTGATATACTTTTATAAATAAGCTCAGGAGATGATCAGGTGCGGGAGAACTAAAAAATCATATTGACTGAAGAGGTAAGAATCAGGAATCACCATAGACTATAGAGCTTTAGAGCCCTTTTAATTGCGCTGGGGCTAATTTTTAGACACTCGACTCTTTGGCGATACTATTTGAACCTCTTTTGGCTTGATATTTCTCTCCTGCCATGTGAAACTGATTCCTACATTTGAACGTTAACATTCACCAATGCAGCAAACATTGCTTGCGATTGCAAACAAAACGACTCCATAAACAATTCTCATACCAACATGCTTTTACATATCACTCTGGAAGGCCCTTGTGATATCGGTTTGCACCTCAGGTGTAATTGCAAATCAAGGGTTTATTGGCTTCTTTAATTTTAGGTGTTGTAAAATAGTGATATTGATTGTATGAGAGAAGTAGTTTTCATTGGTTTCAAAACGCGTTGCTTCAAAGGCCTACTGTCGGGGCTTGCAATAAATTGCAGCATAATGATAAGAATTCATTAAATATTTCGTGTGGGCAATGTCTATGACTAACGTATTTATATTGAACATGGGGGATACAGTACGTTCCACGCTTAGCGTTGGATCTAAAAGAGGCATTTCTCTTCATCCCTTATTTTTAAGAGTTTATTTTACATTTGTTGCTTTCACTTCAATTTCATTGGAATAATCTTTAATTTTTAACAGTTTATTTTACATTTGTTGCTTTCACTTCAATTTCATTGGAATAATCTTTAATTTATATCGTAACATCAAGACAATTTTGACAAGTTTCCATTTAAAAAATAATTCATCTTGAAGCCGTATGAAGAAGTTCGTATTTTTTCACATTATTTCATTACAAGGTCTTTCTGGAGGCTGGTGTTTGCTTCAATTGGAATAATTTTTAATTGATGTCGTAACATCAAGACAATTTTGACAAGTTTCCATTAAAAAAATAATTCCATCTTGAAGCCGTATGAAGAACGTTTATTTTCACATTATTTCATGACAAGGTCTTTCTTGAGGCTGATGTTTGCTTCAGTGTCTTTTTAGCAAATGGTGAGACTACTTTTTTTTCAGAAAGAAAAAAACGCTGTACTAAAACAGTTCATAAATCAAACATTACATTGTCATCTATAGATAGCTGAGAAAATTGTAATCCAAATCGTCAAAGAGATTCAAGGGCATCTTCTAAGAAAGAAAGAGGCCCAAAAAATATCCAGACGGGATCACAAATTACGGAGGGCATAAGAACCACTCCATTCAAGATTTCCAGATACATATAAACAGACCTATCTTCATTGAACAGCATATAGAATGAGCCAGATTCCCATATTAGTTGGGTCAGAAAAGGAAAAACTGCCTATATCAATACAATCAAAATAGTTGACCATGTAATTCATGCAAAGTAGCAGAAAGAGAGAAATGAACAGAATGTAATGAGGAAAATAGGCAGTCTCACTTGTGAGGTAAGTGCTGAACCAGGCTCGCTTGATATATCTAATACAAAGCTGTAAGAAGAAAGGATGTCGCATATGTGATCATAAAGTCGGTGATCAAAATCAAAACTGGCAGGCTCGCTTGAATAGGAAAGTTCCAAAAAAGATAATCGGCTCGCTTGATAGTCCATACCACAGGCACGCTTGATGGTGCCACATACTGGCTCGCTTGTAATGATTGTTCTGGTTGCTTGTAAATTCATCCTATAGGCTCGCTTGTTAAGAAGTATATTGGCCCACATGTATGGATATCATTCCATATCCTGCACGGTTATGATCCAAAACAGGTACGCTTGATATATACAATTGCATATGATAGTTGCACTGTGATTATTTGTATGCATGAGAAAATCTGGAGCAACCGAACTGATAAACTAAAAGACCTGTGAAATAAGAAAAGAGAAGGATCATAGTATGACAAAAAGATATATATTACGCTTCATATGGATTGATTAGCCATCATGGAATTGGGATGTAAGTGTTCCAAATAAGTGCCCTATCCCTGTAATGTTCCACCTACAAAATACCAAATATTGCACTGAGACCTCTTTTGGAGAGACCATCCGCCCTCATATTATTATCTCTATAAAAATGGGAAATAGGGGGATTTCCCAATCTGTGCCATAAGCGTTGTGTTCTCCTGAGCCATCCCTGTAAATCCGGAATGTTCAAATGTTGACGGCCAGAGATACATTCAATAATTAGTTTGGAATCACCATATATGTGCATCTCTGTCATATTCAAGTTGTAAGCAACTAAAAGCCCTCCCCATAATGCCATAATCTCTGCTTTGTTATTGGTCCCCGGACCACCATTCTAGTGCAAGTGTATCCTCTCCTTGCCAGACAACTTGATCCAAGCACCACAACCTGTAATGCCGTCTTTGCACGCCCCATCAAAAAAAATTGCAGGGATAGTAATCTCATGAGGACGAATTCTGTGTGATCTATCCAGACAGATGGATAGGGGATGGGGCTGTTGCTGTATCCATCTCATGATGGCAGAATATATTAAGGGAGGGGAGAAGGCCGTGCCATCAAATATAAGCCTATTCCTAGCCAAACCAAACTTCCCAAATGAAAAAGAAGGGTAGAGATCTGAAATTGTTCCTTAATTTATCCCATTCTCCAGCAGCAGAAATAAAGTCTTGCGGAACTCAGTTTGGTTGAAGTAGATGAAAATTGAAAAGATTCCATAATTGAATAACAAGAGGGCATCGGAAAAAAATGTGATCAATAGTTTCCTCCATATTACAACATATAGAACATCTATCAGGCCCATGAATGCCTCTTTTTATAATATTATCCCAGGTAAGTATTTTATTTTGCCAAGTAAGCCACCCAAAAAGAATGACTTTTGTGGGAATCTTCCGGGACCAAAAAGGTGCAAAGATACAAGTGTATTGACCAGCATATGACTGTGAGTTAATATTGCAATAAATATCCTTGACAATAGGCATGTCCCCTTTTGTAGGCCCATTCCATGTAACCGTATCTCCCCCCGTCGCATGAGAAAAACCAGCAGCCCTTAATGCGTCAAATATCTGTTCCCAATCAGCGGCGTCCTCATCAAATAAACACAATTGAGCAACATTCTTGAACACAGGAGCACCAAACGACCAAGTATGAATTGTTTGAGATAAAAAACATATGCCTCTATGAGCCAACGTATGAATGAGTCGAGGCGAAGGTACCAATAGTTTGTTAATCCCAGAATGCTGGAAACACCTAATGGAATACGACTTCCATCTCTAAAAAGCCAAACAACTCTATCTGCCACATGACTCAAAATTTTCTTGAAGCTACCCCATATAGCAGAATAGGTTGATGGGAATGGAAATTCATGACAGATAAGATGATGGAGGGGATCACCTTCCAGATACATATATTTGACAATATCGTTCTAGATACCAGAACCGTTAATGGCGCGCTAGAATGACTTAACAAGTAATGCTTTGTTGAACATTCTCGTGTTCAGAATGCCCCACCCATCATGTGATTTGGGGCGGCATAAACTCACCAGTTTGACCAGATGAAATTTGTGCACCTGCCCAGCCCCTCTCCAAATGAACTATGCTATAATCCTGTTAATGTTTTCAATAATCAATTTAGGGATTTAGAATAGATGCCCCCAATACACAATTAGCTGTGAAAGCACTGCTTGGATCATGATGAGTCTGCCCCCCAATGTCAGCGATCTGTGAGTCCATTTGTTGATTTTCTCCCTGAATCTATCCACCATCCATAGCCAATCCCTATTCTTATATCCGCATGGCTTGATTCTGTAACCTAGATATTGGAAACCATCCACTGCCAACTTAAAATTAACCTCAACGAATTCAGCGATGAATGAGATTTCATTTATGTCTCCATATTCAAATAACATAAATGATTTAACTTTGTTAATACATAGCTCCGTAGCCTCACCAAATCTAGTCAAAATGAAATGGACATAGAACCAGTGATTCCTGACCAGTGTACCAAAAAGCAACATGTCATCTACAAAGAGAGAGTGAGAAGTGGAAATGGAACCTGAAAAGGAGAAACCTGATATATAACCTTTTTGTTTTGCATAGTGCATCATATTACTGAACCCAGTCATAATTAAAATGAAAATGAGAGGAGACAATGCACAACCTTGGCGAAGTCCCCTACCTGCTTCAAAGAAATTAGTAGGAAGGCCATTAATAATCACAGCATATCTTACAGAGGTTATGCATGACATTATCCAACAAATGATCCTTAGAGGCAGCCCAATTTTTAACAATACGAGACGGAGATATGACCAGTCCAGTGTGTCGTACGCCTTGAACAAATCAACTTTCATAACCAGTGCCTCTCTCTTTTCCGAGTGCATTGTGTGTAAAATCTCTTGTGCAATGGCTATTGCATCATAGATGGATCTGCCTTTGAGAAACCCATATTGTTCGGGAGATATTCGCTCAGATAGGGTTTGCTTTAACCTGTTGGCAATTATCTTAGAAGAGATCTTGTACAGGAGATTGCAAAGGGCAATCGGTCGGAACTCTCTGAAGGTGGTGGGATCATCAACCTTCAGAATGAGAGCGATAAAAGTGGAATTAAGATTTGATGGAATATGTCCAAAAGTCCTGAAAATTTCAGCGATTTCAACAATCTCCACACCCATAATGTCAAAGAAAAAAATGTAGAATTCTGATGTCCATCCGTCTGGGCCTGGACATTTGTCATGAGAGAAAGACTTGAGAACCCCTTCTACCTCAGCATCCGTGATATGCTCATCCAGATGCTTGATATTATTCTCCTCAAGCATCCCACTGATCTGGTCCAAGAACCATCTTTGGCAGTTCTCATCAATACTGGACTGTAGTGGTGAAACAAATTCCAAATATTTTTCCAATCAGTCCTGTTTTCCATGTTTTAGCGTTTCAGGTGCAAGTCGGTTGTACACTGCATATGGTCTCTAGAGGGAATGATTTTGGAGCATTATTTCACTGCTGGGAGTTGGAGGCTTGCAAATTATTTGACATGACCAGTCTTTCGGTAGTCATTGTAAATGAACTATACTGTTCTTACTAATTTACATTATTTTATATGGTTAAACTTTTTCTTTCTTAGAGTATGAGTAAAAACTGAGTTTATTTAACTAAAACTTTTATATGGTTATATTAATAGTGTTGGAAACCTAGAGTTTTCATAACGAATATAACAATGCCTACTTTATTATGAAGTATAACAATGCCTACTTTATTTATGAAGCCTGAGAGGTTGTGTGGCTGGAAGCCTAATTGTAAGTTTTTCTCCTTGATACTAAATTTTTTTACTCCCTGCCTGTGGATGTTTTCTATACAAATTATTTTTATCATTATTTCTCTGTTTTAAATGTGTGTACTGTCTATATTTATCATTATTTCTCTGCTTTAAATGCTCTTTTACAGAGTCCAAATATCAACAAGTGGTATTGGAGCACAAAGTCGAGATCCAAATCCAAATGTAATTACCTGAGTAAGTTTGCATTCGGGTCAAGTCTACTTGTAATAGAAGAGCTATAAGCCCACCTTGACTCTGCAATGAAGTCATGAAGGTGAAGACACCAATGATTTCTAAACCCTAAATGTTGAGGTGTGGAAGCTTGTGCATTTCAAAGTCCGAGAGAGATCGCAAAGATATTATCATGGGTCGGTCAAACGGAGTAGCCATTTATAGAGTTTGTGCAAAAGAGGGTCGATTCGTGCAGGGGAACTTGACTGCTTTGTAGCCTTGCAAAGAAGCCTCAGTTTAGAGGTAGAGTAACTTAGTGTGCGTGAGGAGAGCAGTAGCCACAAAAAATCGAGGACGATTCATGTTAGAGTTGAGCCGCCGCTTGTCAAGTTGAATTCGCATGACAAGTTGAGTAAATTGAGAAAGGTGATGTCGAGCCACAAAGGGGTTCTACCCGCTAAGGTCATGTACAATTATTTTTGGAGCCCTACACCGTGTAGAGGTAAACTTAGGGCAGGCAATAGAGATTTTTTTTTTGGGAGAAAATAATTTTACTTAAAAGGCAGTGGATATATTATTATTATTATTATTTTCAATTTCTATATCTATTAAAGAAGGGAACCTGTTGAAGATAATAAGGTTGTTTGCTTTGGTGAAAGTATACAAATAATTTTGTTCAGAATTTTTGAATTGATATATTAAAAAATAATTTTTTTTTGATTTGGAGGGACAGTTTAAGTAGAGAATAATGGCAAAGGTGATGAATGCTAAATTCAAAGTCGGAAAATTTAATGGCAAAAATAACTTTGAACTGTGGAAATTTAAGGTTTGCATAAGGTGTTAGGGGCCGAAGGAACAAATTTGCAACAATGAGGGAAGGAGAGTATTTAGAATGCCTTTATATGACAAAATATTTGATGAATTAGATTTACTTGAAGGGGTGCTATAGAATCTAAAAATGAAAGAAGGCAAAAAAATTGTAGATAATTTGGATGTGTATAATACTCTTATTTTCTAGTTGAATAATATATATGTTAAACTCGATGGTGAAGACAAAGTAGTTGCACAATTGTGTTCATTGCTTGAATAATGGCGTCATTTAGTAACTTCCATTAGCTTTAGTGCAACTAAGATTCTTGAATTTGACTATGTTGTTGCCTGAGAAGGTGTGGAGGAAATCAAGTATTATGATTTCCACACAAGCAACAATGGTGGCTAGAGCTTGGTTCGGGGAAAAAGGAGAAAAATTGATAGGTACATCTAGATCAAATTTGAAAAGCAAAAAGAAAAAAAATCAGATGTTGGTACTATAACAACATGTGGTATCTCAAGAGGGATTGCTGGAATAGACATGAATCCAAGGAAGACCCTAGAAATGAGTCCAATCTAGTTGAATTAGGCTTAGGTATGATTGAAGAAGTATTGTCTAGCAATAATGTTTCGACTCTAGAAATGAGGCAAATCTAGTTGAATTAGGCTTAGCTATGATTTATGAAGTATTGTTTAGCAATAATGTTTCTCAATATTATGAAGAATGGTTGTTATATTCTTGCACTTCTCATCATGTGTCCACACAAAAAAATGTTTTCTTCATATAAGTAGTTGATGGCGGAATTGTTCTTTTGGGAAATAACGTTTCTTGTAAAATTGTTGGGGTGGGAAACATAAAAATTAAATGTTTGATGGCGTTATAAGAATATCAATAGATATTAAACATGTGCTTGATTTAAGAGGAATTCGATTTCTTTGGGAGCTTTAGATTCTCGAGGTCATAAGTTTACAAGTCAAGGTGAAGCATTAAAGGTGTCTAAGAGCGCTTTAGTCATTGCTATTAAGATATAAAATCTCTACAAGCTGGATAGAAGTACTCAAATCAAATGAAACAACAAAGATATATGAAGTGGTGATTAAATATACTTGTTTATGACATCAACGACTAGGTCATATAAGTGAGAAAGTGTTAAATTTGGACAACTAGGTCCAAACTCCATGTTATGATGCTCAGATTAAGAGGCTAATATTTTTGTTGGATTCCTCTTTCGGAGAGGTGTAAAATCCATATATAATATGTCTTAATCCGATGAGCAGAATATTTATTTTGAATTTATTATTCATAATAAATTATATGTGCAGGTCGGCCTTAAGGTTTCACACCCCCAGCAGATGTGTCACACGCCCCAATGATGGATATAAATACAGGCAAAGTTGGAGAGCATTTCATTACAACACAACTCACATCTTCTTCTCTCATCTGAGATAGTACGAGCTCCTTGGAGGACGAGTTCAGCCCACACGTGTGAAGGAGAAGAAGGACAAAACTGTACG
Source organism: Pinus albicaulis (assembly GCA_034641835.2). Classification (NCBI taxonomy): domain Eukaryota; kingdom Viridiplantae; phylum Streptophyta; class Pinopsida; order Pinales; family Pinaceae; genus Pinus; species Pinus albicaulis. The sequence continues at coordinate 1,285,638,777 of CM076575.1, read as the reverse complement.
GCTGAGCTGAAGGACGATTTTCTGCAGTTAGGGTTTTGCAGAAAGTTTGACTAGCGTTGACTTTGGTCAACGCATGGTCCAATTGGGCTGAAAATTTGTGGGAAGTTCGATTTTGGAAGGCTGTACTGTTTGGCAGAGAAATCGAGGTCAAAGGGTTGACCAATCTGCTGCTGCGTTGACTTTTAGCTTGCTGCCCTGCGTTGACTTTTTCAGGACATCGTTGACTTTTTTGGAGTTGACTTGGGTTGACTCGTTTGCTGATTGGAGGACTGTTGTGACACATTCTGGGTTGGCTGACCAAGGAGACTTTGCTGGTTGAAGCATCCTGTTGACCGCCGTAACGCACCACCACATTTTCCCTGTTTCTGATTTGTCTTCTATAAGATCCACTTATATGTTCTATCTGCGTTTTACTTAACTATTTGTATGATTGCTGTGAGAAAAGTAAAGTTGCTCCAAGCATAGAACATCTACAAAAATTTACAGAAAGGATTACATGTACTAATTAACCGCAAATTACTTCTAAATTTAAAATCTCTGAATTTAAATTTTACAAACATTGTATATTTGGAAAGTATTCTAGACAAAAATTTAAAGTAGGTAGTCATGTTGGTAAAGGAGTTCTTGATTATATCCATTATGATCTTTGGGGGCCATCCTCAACTATTTCTGTTGAAGGACCATCATATTTTGTAACATTTATAGATGTTTTCTACAGAATTAAATGTAGATTTATGTTTTGAAAAGAAAAGGTGACGTGTTTAATACATTTGAACAAATGAGAGTAATGGTAGGATTTTTTTTTGGCAAAACAATCAAATGTTTAAGAATGAATAACAAAGGTGAGTTCACTTCTTCAGAATTAGAAAAGTATTGCAAAGAAGCCAAGATTGCAAGACATAAAACCACTATATATACTCCTAGCAAGATGGCATAGCAAAATACATGAACATGACTCTTCTAAAAAGAGAAAGAAGCGTGCTTAGCAATGCTAGTTTGGGACAAGGGTTGTGGGCAAAAGCAATAACCATTGCTTGTTATCTTGTAAATCGATCACCATCGTTTGCAATATATTGTAAAATTCCTGAAGAGGTCTGAACATGTCATCATTGTGATTATTCAAATTATTATTTTTTTAGGTTGTGAAGCTTACATAGTTACTCCTAAGAATATGTGTTTTAAGAACCCTGGATCGAATAAATATATCTTTGTTGGTTATGATGATGTAGTTAAGGGATAAAGTGTGGGATCTTACTGACCATAAAGTCATCAATAGCAAAGATGTGATATTTGATGAATCTCCTTTCATTAAATCAAACATTGTAGAGGATGTTTTCAAACAAGGATAAGTACCGTTAAATCAACAAATTCAGTCGGAGACATAACCATCTAAATACACAAGAAAGCAAGAAGAAGCTTTTGATGATAAAGAAGTCATAAATGCTAAAGACATTCAGGAGAATGTGGAAATTTCACAACCAATATGGAGAAGATCTACACATGAGATAAATCCTCTTAAAAAGTGTAATGTCCCCATCCACTTACGGGTCATAATGAAGGGGATCCACTAGCCTAATAAGGTTCTTGTGGGCTAGGGCGAGAAAAATTAATCGAGAGAACATGATTTGCCTAGGAAAAAACATTAAAAAAGCTTTAGTGGTGAAAATGGGGCATGGGTCATATGCTAATGAAAAGTCATTTTAAAAATATAAAGTGAGAAAAATCCCTAAAGTAAGTTTATTAAAATAAAAGGGCATGTTATCATTCCGATTATTCAAATTATTATTATTATTATTATTATTATTAATCTTTTTGTATGAAGCTTACGTAGTTACTCTTAAGAATCTATGTTTTAAGTTAGACCCTAGATCGAAGAAATATATCTTTGTTGGTTATGATGATGTAGTTAAGGGATATAGAGTGCGGGCTCTTATTTCCCATAAAGTCATCAGTAGCAGAGATGTGATATTTGATGAATCTCCTTTCACTAAATCAAACATTGTAGAGGATGTTTTCAAACAAGGATAAGTACCGTTAAGTCAACAAATTCAATCGAAGACATAACCATCTACATACACAAGAAAACAAGAAGAAGCTTTTGATGATAAAGAAGTCATAGATGCTAAAGACATTAAGGAGAATGTGGAAATTTCACAACCAATATCGAGAAGATCTACACAGGAGATTAATCCTTTTGAAAAGTGTAATGTCCCCAGCCACTTAGGGGTCATAATGAAGGGGATCCACTAGCCTAATAAGGTTCTTGTTGGCTAGGGTGGGAAATATTAATCAAGGGAACATGATTTGCCTAGGAAAAAACATTAAAAAAGCTGAAGTGATGAAAAGGGGACATGAGTCATAGGCTAATGAAAAGTCACTTTAAAAATATAAAGCGAGAAAAATCCCTAAAGTAAGTTTATTAAAATAAAAGGGTAAAATGGTGGAAAAAGTGGTGAATGAATTATAAAAGAGGGAAAATGAGAATTCTCTTCTCATTCTTGCATTTTTCCATTTGAGATAAAGAAATTTGGAGAGCTCTTGGCGAAGAGTCTGTGAGAAATCAAGGTGTTTATGCAATTAGGATTGATTTCTCTTCGCATGATAATTAATTGTGAATTTGTTGGCTTCTTTATCATTATTATGTTTTTCTTCTTTCATAAGGAAATTATCAAAATAAAACATGGAGATCACAAGAGATAAAGATCACAAGGATATAAACTCTGCAAGCCAAGGCCAAAACCCCACAAGGGGGAAAACCCAAAAAAAATAATTCTTCTTCTTATAGAATCAAATCAAAGTGAGATATCCCAAGACCCAAAACCAAGACCAATACCTCCACAATTACCCCTAGTCAACCTTCCATTCTCTATCACACTTTTTCCTCAATATGATCAACTCAATCCGTCACAAATTTGTTCTTTCGATGCCTTGTCCCATAGAAATATACATCCTTCCTGTAGCTTATATTACTATCCTTATTTAGCTTGTCAATCACTAAAGAAATAGCCTCAGTAACTCACATATCTTTACAAAAACCTAGCCTCAAGAGCTCACATCCTTTCAACCTCAAGAACTTGCATCTTTTCTAGATTATATACCACCGAAAATTCACATATTCTGCTCTAGAGAAACTAGCATATTCTTGCCACAAAACGTTGTTGAATTTGTAACTATGGTTAGTGTTCATAATGTACTTTTGGTCACTTGATGTAACTATATTTATCATTATAAAACATATTTATAAATGTTTGAGTAAAAGAAAATTTATCTCGAGTCAAAGTCCCATTGCGACTTTTAAAAGATGTAAATTTGAATTTTTGAAATGTTATTTTTGGCTCCAAAAATTGAAAATTCGACTTCTCTCCAAGTCAAGTTGGCCTTAGCCAAGAGGCATGTCTATTTACCCTAGACATACTACTATATAAAGGCAGTTCAAGCTCCTCATTTGGTAGATTCGCATTCCTCACTCAAGACGATTTACAAAAACCCCAGAGAGAGCATCTTACTAAAGTCCTCATATATTGGATTTTATGGATTCCTCCATGAAATCCAAAAACAAGCTAGAGGGAGCATCAAACTTTAGAGCTTGGAAAGTGAGGATAGACCTTATTCTTGCCAAAAACAAAGTGTTGGATATTGTGATAGGAAAGACTACATTTCCGGTTGGGAGGTCACAGGATTTAATCTCCTTGATGCCCACTGGGTTAGGCCTCGCGTGTAAGGCTGACGATTTAGATCCCCTTGGGAGGGTCTATCAAGATTTTCAGACCGTGGATGTAACTGGGTTCACGTGTGCGGGCACATGGATTCGTGAACCACTTGTTAACAAAAGATAGGAAAGACTACAAAACCAAACGATGCGGTTGGAAAATAAAAGTTCAAGGAGGATGATATTACTTCCATGAGTCTAATAGTGGAGTCCATTAGAGATCATCTCATTCCCTACATAGCAAAGCATGATACCTCCAAGAATATGTATGATTCCCAAATAAATATAAACAATATCAAAAATGTTGGTCAGTCCATGAGTTCGGAAATGCGAGGATGACTAATAACTAAATATAAACAATATCAAAAATGTTGGTCAGTCCATGAGTTCGGAAATGCGAGGATGACTAATAACGACATTGTGGCTTCATGCTTTGTAAGGATTTCAAAAATCAGAGATCAAATTTCAGCTATTGGAGAAACCATCTCTGATCGAGAACTTGTGACTACCACACTTAATGGTCTCCCTAGATCATGGGATGCATTTGTAGTAAGCATAAGCAGTTGGAAAAAATCTCCTTCATTTGAGAAATTATGGACATCATGTGCTTAGGAAGAATCAATATTGATGTCTAGAGATTGTCAAGGTGAAGAAGTTCAAGCCCTTGTAGCTTGCTTTAAGAACAAGGGAAAGAAGAAGTTTGGACTTCAACATAAGAAATTAGGAAAAAGGGTCTTCTTCCTCTAAGAAGAATAAAGGCTTATCTAAGATACAATGTTATGGTTGTCAATAATATGGACATTTCAAGAGAGTTTGTCCTAATATGAATAACAAGAAAAGAAAAGGGAAGCAACATGCTTCTGCTGCAGAAGTTGAAGAAGATGAAAAACCAAAGAAATCCAAGGGTGACAAAGATTTCTTCTACTTTTATGCTTTGACAGGTTCCTTTGCAGATGATGATGATATGTGGCTGGTAGATAGTGGAGCATCAAGACACATGACTAGGGAGCGTAGGAATCTTTCAAGCATGACAAAAAAGTTGTCTCAAAGGGTTGAATTGGGAGACCACAACAATTATGTATTCAAAGGAATTGGGAAGACATCCATAGAGTTGGAACTGGTAACAACATTCATCTCAAAAATGTCCTTTATGTACCAGGTTTGAAAAATAATCTCGCCTTTGTTTCTTATTTAGAATATAAAGGAGATAGGGTTGCTTTTGTGGATGGAAAAGTACTTGTTTGGTCAAAGGGATCTAGTATAGATGATGTTAGGGTTATTGCGATTTGTGATGGTAGACTGTATAGACTTGTGAGTCAACGAGATCAAGCATTAGTAAATGAAAAAATAAATCCAAGTGAGTTATGGAACCGAAGGTATGGAGTCACATCTTCATTTCAGAGCATTTCCTAAATTAAGTGAAATAGTGTTAGGAGTTCCTGAACTACAGGTAAAGAATTATGGTGAATGCAAAGGTTGTGCTCTTGGGAAGTACATTAAGAAACCATTTCCAAACATTGAAAACAAATCTAAGGAAGCTTTGGACTTGGTTTATTATGATGTATGTGTTCCAATGCCCATAAAATTGATTGGTGGTTCATTGTACTATGTGACATTTATTGATGAAATCTCTCGTAAGAGGTGGATATATCTCTTGAAGACGAAAGATGAAGTATTTGACAAGTTCCAAGAATTCAAAGCTGAAGTGGAAAACTTGATAGGTAAACGGATCAAGATACTAAGATATGGAAATGGAGGAGAATACACCTCAAGGGAACTTGTTTCTTTCTGCAAGCAGGTGGGGATTAAGAGAGAGTTAATTGTCTTGTATAATCCAAAGCAAAATGGTGTAGCTGAACGAAAGAACAGGTCCATCGAAGAATGTGTCAAAGCCATGATGCATCATTTGGAATTGTTGTTCTTATGGGGTGAATCATCACAAACAACTGTGTACATTCAAAATCGAACTCCTCATAAAGCTATGGAAGGAATGACTCTCGAAGAAGCGTTCTCTAAAAGAAAGTCAGAGGTTGGACATATGCGAATCTTTGGTTGTCCTATATATATTCATGTCCCTAAGGATAAGAGGAATAAGTTGGAACCTTCAGGAAATAAAGACATATTTTTTGGATACAATGAATCTTCAAAGGCCTACAAAATTTACATTCCAGAGTAGAGACAAATTGAGGTTAGTAGAGATGTAACCTTCGATAATAAAGTGGCATATTTGAGGTCTAAGGAAGTCTCTATAGATTCCTTGGAATAAATAAAGAAAGAAGCCTAGAGGAAGGAACACTCAAGTTCTACAGAATGTACCAGAAGGCCAGAAGGGCCTCAAGATCGAGCATAACCAGTTATAGTTCTAGAGATCAATAAGAGACCAACATGGCTTAGATCCACTTTGGAAGAGGCAGAAGGACATGTAGCTTTTGATGGAACATCTAGAGAAGTGAAGAAACCTAAAAGTTTCTCCAACTATGCAACTCTCATGACAAAACTCATTGATGAAGAAAATTCCACTTATGAAGAAGCAACCATTCAGTAGGTATGGAAGGAAGCAATGAATGAGGAGTACCAATCTATCATGAAGAATGATGTTTGGGAAATTGTGCCAAGGCCCAAGGGGAAGTCAGTAGTGACTTCCAAGTGGATATATAAGGTTAAGCATGTTGCAGATGGGAGAATTGAAAAATACAAGGCATAGTTCGTGGCTACAGGGTTCTCCCAAAAAGAGGGAGAAGACTATGATGAAACTTTTTCTCCAGTTTCCAAGTACACCTCCATTAGATCCGTCATTTCACTTGATGCTTCCATGGGATGGGAACTACACCAGATGGATTTAAAAACTGCTGTCATCAATGGAGTAATTGAGGAAGAGGTGTACATAGAGAAACCTCAAGGATTTAAGGTATATGGAAAAGAGTCCCATGTTTGAAAACTGAAGAAGGCCTTGTATGGACTCAAATGAGCTCCAAGAGCTTGGTATGCTCGTATTGGTAGTTATTTGAAAATACTGGGATTTACCAAAGGTGAAGAAAATACAAATATTTACTTTAAGGTTGTGAAGGATGCACCATGATCCTATTATTATATGTTGATGAATTTGTTTTTGACAGGTGCCAAGCCTCTTATCATTCGGTGCAAGAAGTAGTTGGATTTCGAGTTTGATATGAAGGATCTTGGGTTGATGCACTATTACTTGGGATTACAAGTATGGGAGAAACCCGATGAAGTCTTCCTTGGTTAAGGAAATAATGTGATACATATCCTTCATAGTTTCATAATGATGGATTAAAAATCCATGGTGACTAACCTGAAGAAGTTAAGAGGCTCTGACTCTAGTTTGGTATATCCATCTATCTATAGGCGACTAATTGGTATGTTGATGCATTTGGTTAACACCATGCTAGACATTTACTTTGCTGGGAACACTTCGATCCAATTCCAAATATAACCAAGACATGAGCATTGGATTGCAACAAAGCACATATTGCGATACTTTTGTGGTACAGTGAATTATGGTCTAAAATATGTTGCAAACAAGGATAACTTCAGGGATATACAGATGTATATTGGGCAGGAAGTGTTGAAGATAGGAAGAGTATCTCGGGAGTATGCTTCAATTTTGAAAATGTGGTAGCAAGCTAAGTGGGCTTGATTGTGGGGAAAACTACATAGTTAAGCGCGCCTGAGCCAAAGGCAATTTGGGATGGGTGATCTCCCGGGAAGTCCTGGTTACCGGGTGCAAGCCCCATAAGTGATGATTGACACTATGTGATTCATTTCACTAGTTTCAATCCCATTTCTTCACCCCTATGAGCATCACCCGATGCAATGAGTTCTAAGTGGACTATTCAAAATCACGAGAAATTAGTCATTTACGACTACTTCTCATGGAAATGGTCATAGTTGAATGATTTACTTAATGTAGTTGAATCCCAAAAAATGATCTAAGATAATGCACTGCAGAAACCCCTCAATACTTAAATATAAAGAGTAAAGGGAGCTCTACTTGAAAGGTTACTGAGGCACAATACTTGCTAAGGTTTTTTAAATGGGGTAGCAAGCTAAGTGGGCTTGATCGTAGGGAAAAATCCACAGTTAAGCGCACTTGAGCTCAAGGCGATCTGGGATGGGTGACCTCCCGAGAAGTTCTAGTTACCGGGTGCAAGCCTCGGAAGTGATGATTGACGCTATGTGATTCATTTCACTAGTTTCAATCCCACTTCTTCGCCCCTGTGAGCATCACCCGATTTAATGAGTGCTAAGTGGATTATTCAAAATCATGAGAAATTAGTCATTTACGACTAACTCTCATTGAAATGGTCATAGTTGAATGACTTACATAATGCAATTGAATCCCAAAAAATGATCTAATATAATGCACTGTGGAAACCCCTCAATACTTAAGCACTCAACACTGTTGAAGTGGAGTACATAGCAACCAATGAGGCTTGTACCGACGCTGTATGGCCTAGGAAGTTGTTTGCAAGACTATTCAACCAAGAGTTGGAACCAACGGTGATAAAATGCGATAATAAAAGCTGTGTGAAGCTTTCAAAAAGTCATGTGTTCCATGATAGGTTGAATCATATTGAGATTAAGTACCACTACATCCGTGACATGGTGCAAAAGAGAGAAATTAGGTTCGAGTACATCTCCACTGATGAGAAGACAATTGATGTTTTGACCAAGATGTTGTCAAGGGACAAGTTGTGTACTTCAAAGACAAGTTGGGCTCGTGGAGATCACCCCTCTCATCGAGAGGGAGTGCTGATTTGTCTGCAGCATGGATGGAAATTCTACCGAAAGTAGAATAGATCCAAGCAACCCAAAGGGATCAACAACGAGTGTTGAGTGACTGTCTCTTGGAGAAGGACTTTGATCACACACCGAAAATGGTGGAGCAAGGTCCTGGACCCTGATCACACACCAGACATGGTGGGTGAAGTCCTTTAACATTCAGACCTTGATCACACATTGAAAGGGTGGAATGAGGTCTTGGACCCTGATCAAACACTAGGTAGGGTGGAATGAGGTCTGGTTCAATATCTATACCTGATCACCAACCAGGAAGGGGTTGAGTGAGGTCTTGGCCCAGAGGGAGTGGTTGCTAGTTGAGGGTCTCAAAATTTTGGCATAGGTGGTGGACATGGGATTCGAGGACCGATCACTCTGGAGGAGTGAGTCCTGATATGCTGATGACATTGCCATGGGTTTGGTACTGCCCTAAAAATGGCTTCTAGTGGATGCTGATTATAATGGTGATGTTGGTAATAATGGATAACCTTTTTCTTTAAAGAAACTTTTTCAACATGAGAACATCTATGACAGTGATTATGAATACTACCTTAGTTAAGAGGGAGTGTTGAATTTGTAACTATGTCTAGTATTCATAATGTACTTTTGGTCATTTGATGTAATTATATCTATCATTGTAAAACATTTTTATAAATGCTCCCGTCAAGAAAATTTATCTGGAGTCAAAGTCCCATTGCGACTTTTAAAAGATGTAAATTTAAATTTTTGAAATGTAATTTTTGGCTCGAAAAAGTGACAAGTTGGTTTCCCTCCAAGTCAAGTTGGCCTTGGCCAAGAGAAACGTCTATTCACCTAGACAAAATACTATATAAAATAATCTCAATCTCCTCATTTGGAAAATTCACATTCCTCACTCAAGATAGCTTTTTGGCAAGCGAAGGAGGTCAAGAAGAATGCAGAAGGAAAAAGAAAGAAGTTTGATTTTATATCTCTCCCATCTCATAATATCACATGTGTGGATAGAAGTATCTATTTCTGATTCACATTGTTTTTGGGCATTCAATTTTAGGGGGGCCAAAATTTTCTAGGCGGATTCTGGGGGCCGAAATTCCAGGCTACTGACAGTTGTTGGGAGGTTGAAATTTCTAGACCATGAAGGCAAAACGAAGTGTAGGATCCGTTTGGGTGACTTGAATTTGAGGAGAAGACCAAGTTTGACCATAGGTCTAGGTGTGTCTCTTATTGAACATGAAGAATTTCTTTATTCAAAAGGTTGTTGTGATTTTCCCCATAGTGGGTTTTCCTAGTGTAAATCTTGTTTCTCTTTTGTGCACTGTGATCTCTATTGTTCTACTATTTAATTTCTGAAGTATAATTTCTTAATGATACATTGAAATAAGATAAAAGAATATCTACATCAAAAGTGTTATGCAAAATCTACGACTGCGGACATAATTATCTTCCCTAGACCTAGTGGCCTAGTCTAGAAGAACATGAGGCAAAGAATATAATGTTTCCCTTAAAGTATTTGAACAATGAAATGAAGCTTACCTGGAATTTGTCACAAGTTTCATTCTCTTATTGGATTGTACACTCCAATCCTAGCTTCGATCGCTAGAATTAGAATCTGCACATACAAACACAAGTAGTCAAAGATCTATGACATCTATGTAGCACTTTCCAATAAATTCATTCAATGGATCAAAAAAACATTGTAACATATGGACATAAAAATCATATATAGGTAAAACAATGTACTCTTTGTATTAATATAAACGGAGAGAGTTTCAACCAAATATAGGAGCTGATCATGTAGAGAACTCCCCAAGTTGACTTGAACTTCCTTGCCACAAAGTACACCTCTATGTCACCTCAAGCCATGGAATGATGACTCTCGTAGAACCAAGCTAGCAACATGAGGGTAATAAATCTCCAAAATCCAACCCCTAGTGTGTGGATGGAAATAAATATATAGGAGAGGATGTAGTTTACGAATTCTTATACATTTACCAATCTAGGCTTGAGATCCACTCTTGATGGGAAGATGAGCTTAAGAGATAAGGGGTGAAATATCCAAGGTAGGATGAGATAGGCTTCAAATGTCTTATCCAAGGTAAATGGTTGAAACAACTCATGGAAGCTTTTGAAAGAGGAAGATTCATGATTCTTTTTATTTTTCTCGAATTTCTAGAATTAGCATACCCCAACAAGAGATTACCTGCTAATGATTAGTGCAGGTGCAAAGTGGAGCAACCTACACTGAACGCAGTCTCCTAAGTGAACATGGTGCGTTGGGCCTTAAAAGCATGGAAATGAAGAAATTATGCCCATAAACTTAGGGATTAGGGAGAGTCATGCCCAGGGATTTGTGTAAGGATGATTACAAGGTGTTTATGGATGTTGATTGATCCAATTAATAGGCCTATTGACTAGATGTGACAAAATGGGCTATAATAGATTACACCCTAAAGGGAAAAGTCAGAGGAAATGGATGATGAATGAAGTGCTTTACTCTGTGACAAGTCTGGATCAAGAAGAACTGGTCAATATCATCATCTGTTACAATACATTTACATATTGATATCTTTGCTGAGGGAGGCATACCCATGGTCAACACATAAGCTAAAATTACATGTAAAATGATAAAAAAAACACATTCACTCATGACAAAGGGTGGACCATGGATTGGATGATTGTTTGATCATAGCCATCGTACTTTGTAATCTTGTATTAATCATGAAATCACAGCCCAAATGGATGAAACTAGATCTAGGGTCTTCTATCTCGTTCACACGATCGTCCAATGTACGAGTCTAACCGTGTGAATCAATGAGCTGAGGTTGAACATGGTAGACACCATGTAATTATTGACCAATGATGTAAGCTGCTAACAAATGCGAGAGAAACCGCCGATGATGTTAATGGATCTCAAGGTACCACAGTAAAATCCATATGGTGTGAATGAATGAGTTGATATCAAACACCACACAAAATCTTTCGTTCGAAGGCCAATGGTGAAAACCTGCTGCCGAAAGTGAGGAAACTTTCCATCAATGTATGAAAATCCTCAAGGTACCGAAGGGAGTTTTGAAGTCAACTCCTTGGATAATGAGCTAATGTTGATAGGAGGCAACTCGTCGTAGGAGGGCCTTGATGTATCCCCCATAAATGACATGAAACAAGCATCATGATTTGATACAGAATGATGCGGATATAGAATTGATCAGGGACGACAAACATTGAATGAAGGCTTAAGAGTATTATAGTAGATATCGACTAAATGACTTCTCTTGAACATATCAACGACACTGAATGTAGATGGCAACATTGACCCAAAACTGAAAATGAAGGCTTTGAAATGGTGTGATGAACCAAAAGACACACAAATTTCCCAACCCAATAGCCACATAATTGAAGTGGAAGAGTGTCATGTTCAAGAGCGAATTGCTACCATAAACTAGTAGAGTACAATGTTTTCCGAATTTCCCCAACCATTGTTGGTCAGTACCTCTTTATTTTTTAACAAGTTTGAGGATAACATATGATTGATAAGTAAGTTCATCCTTCGAATGAAAACCTCTGAGGATGTTTAACAAATCCTGAGGAGTGGTTCAATCCCGTCATGTTCGACGAGTCCATCGTTGTTTAATGTTTTTACGAGTCCAACGAAGGTAAAACATGACATATATTTCATGTTTAAAGAGTTTGAAAAAGAGGCGAAAAAGAAAAGTCCAAATGTTCATTTTCGTAGATAGTGCCTTGAGTCCAAAAAGGCGGAAAATGATACTCAAGAGAACCTCTTATCCATGTTCAACTAAGGTATTCCTTTTTAGTAAATAGTCTATCTCAGTCTAAAAAAGGGTTAAACTTATACTGAGTAGATATTTTTTCATTTACTATAACGAGTTCTAAAATACGAGTGCTCAAAAATCTTTCATATTTTGGGAGTATAAAAAGCGCTGAAAGATGACTCCAAGGGTTTCATTTTTCTTGAGTTTACAAAGCCCGAAAAAGTGATAAAAGTGTGCTCTTTGGTCAAAATGATTCATAACGCGACAAAATCCACCAGACAACTGTCGACCTGCTCAAAACACCATCAAAAGATTAAAAATACTCGTTTCATGATAAAACTGAATCATAACTAGGTCAAAACATTACATATTAATAAAATAATGATGAAAAGAACCATAAATAACAAAAATGACATTTCACTTTTACCATTCACATTTACCCTTTGATGTTTGATTTCTATGTATTTTTTCCCTCAATCTTCTGTAGTTGATTATGGTCAATTCAGTGGATCTTTTTAGGTGCTGTCACTTCCAGGTAGGTGCTAAAACCTTTCTCTTCATTTCATGGTTTCATTTTGTGATTTCATGTGGTTTTTGAGGGTCCGAGGGCACTAATTATTCGCCCCAGGATCAACGCACCTCCAGAAGGTCAAAAGGAGCGTTAATCTGGGATCATTTTCACCAGGGACAACATTGCAACACACTGTATCCCTTTCAGAGGGTGCGTTGGATGCAATTCCCAACTTTGTTTCACCTGTTTCTCTAAAAAATTGTCAAGTTTTTTGCATGAAATGGCCTCTAATTAATCTCCTTGTGACGTTTCAGGACTTCATTGGAACAAAATGGATTTTATATAGAGGTAAAGAGAACATGAAGAACAAGATATGAATGCAACAAATGACCCTGTTACCATCCACACATTAATAAATTGTGCATTACTGAAATTATGGATTCTTGGAATGAGGCAATTTATGAAGCTAATAGAATATCTTGTGCATGCATGGGATGTTCAAGCTTAGGCATTTAGACTATGAGCACATATGCTCGGGATACATGTTGAAGACACATATTTATTGACTGGTTTTTCTAGGAGAGGTGCCCTTGTCTCTTTCACAGGCATGAGAAGAGGTGAAGAGATAGTCAAAGATTATGTTGTTTCTCATTGCATACCTCAAGGCCAGCTGATTAAGGATGAGAATATCAACATAAAAGATGTGGTGTAATTTCCTTTAAGGATGATCCTATTCATTATTAGCAGATTGGCTGGTAGTTCTACACTACATGTGGCCAATATTTCATACATGTAGTATGCTCTGGAATGTGTAGAACCAACAATTTTCAACTAGAGTTAGGGAGTTTTTATCAACATGAAAGAGCAGTTAACTAAGGAAAAATATGGACGATTGATTTTTTTTGGTTGTGGTTCAATCCTAATCCCCTTTGCTTTAGAACAAATACCATTTCTACAACTTCAACATATCACTCGAGCCTACTGATTTGAGAGTCCCACAGATGAGGAGGGGGTGGATCTCATGTACCGACACGCAGGCCCATCGGTGATAAGCTTCTCACTAACCTTTTTCAGATGGATTTGTAGGAAACTAATTATGATAGAGGATTATCCATACAAAGGGGTAGATTTTAGTGGAGATCGTGAGCTCGTGCTTCCTGATGGCGAGCAATGTGGTGCTATAGGTAAGATATCTTGACCATTTTCTATTTTTAAGTTTTACATTTTTTTTTTGTGTGTTTTTAATGTATCTAAGACTATACTATTTATTTGTACAAGCAGATGTTGGACCTGTTTGACCTGTGGGTTCCTCATCTCAAGCGTGTGGGAAACCCACAACATGTACTAGCACCAACACAATTTTTTGTAGCAGGACGAGATGTACTACAAGATCTCAATGTGACTGAGACCCTAGAAGAGGTAGAGCATCATATGGAAGAGTTGACACATGGCATAGTTGAGATCGCGGTCACCCAAATTCTTATGAGATTGCAACGACACATTATCAGAGTGCCTGGTCGCATTAGTCAACTACTAAGAAAGATAGCTCATGCTCTGGCATGTTACCATGAACATTATGATTAGTCTACTAGGAGGCTTATAGCCATATTTTCATGTATATTTTTGATATGATAGGCCGTGTGGCCATATGTGTCTTAGGCACAAATTTTGTAAAACTAAACTCTTATATATATACAATGATATTAAATATTTTTTTTGCATTTCTATTATCTCTTTCAATGGATGTGATGTCCATTAAAAATAATTTACATATGTCTCAAATGTCTATCTAAAACATAATTTTCCATTGCACTTGTCAATGTGTTTAAATTTCTAGAAATATGTTAGTATTGGATGAAATCAAAGTATCTTTCTAGAAGACGAACCCTTAAGAACATACCGAGCATAGTTGGACTTCTAACTAAATAGACATTAGTCAATTATAGTACTACAAGTTGTGAGTAAAGTCTTATGACCATATGACAAATATCGTGCGAAATAACATCATACAATAGCTCTATCACTCAACGTTATTATTGGTAGAGCGACCAATACAGATCCCTTGTAGAGTCACTAACTCACCATTTGGAGCAAATATATCCCTTGATGTGGAATATATATTTCAAGTATTATGACTAATTCCATCAACATAACCAACATATGGTTCAAGGGATGTTGATATCGATAAACCAAATGTAAACGAGATTAACAAAAAACAAAGGAAACTATGAAGGGACACACCACAAACATACTAACACACCTATATACAACATGTACACAGTGCACTATGAAAAGAATCAAACATAGTATTTCTTAATATACAACCCATTTATATGTTGCGCCAGTGGAAATCCATCAAAATTCACAAGCTCATAGGCCCCTTTAGCAAGAACACGCTTGACAATATATGAACCTATCCACATGGGTTCGAACTTTCCTAATCCTAATTTATCAGACTCTTGGTCGTATACCAGGACAAGGTCTCCTTCCGAGAATACACGAGGCTTGACACTCTTGTCACATTTCACCTTGATACGTTTCTTATGGTTTTCATGATCCATGGCGGCATCAGATCGAGTCTCATCCAAGTGTATCAGATGTAAGAGACGTTCCTCTTCTATGCAAGTGGCAGGAAGAAGTTCTACAACAAGCTTTAGTGACATAATTTCACATTCAATCGGAAGGATAACTTCCAGACCATAAACCAATTGGAACATAGTAAATACGGTAGTAGTCCTAATGGAGGTTCAGTACGCCCAAAAAGCAACATAAACAATCAGATGCCAGTCCAACCTATGGACCCTTATCATATGTTGAAGAATCGTTTTGAGAAATTTATTAATAGCCTCAACTTGCTCATTCGCGTGAGGGTAGTAGGGAGTGGAACTTTCATGAGAGAGTCATAGCTTGGAAGTAAGTTCAAACATCATGTGATTAGAAAAATGTTTTCCATGGTCCGTAACGATGGCTTGCAAAACACCAAACCGTGCAATTACATGGTTAAAGAAAAAATACAAAGATGTTTCATCGATATTTCTAAATGTAGGCATCTCCTCAACCCATTTGGTAAATTAATCTACTGCTACAATGATATATCCATGCCCCCTATCCGAGTGAGGGTTACATGTCATGAAATTGATACTCCATTTTGCAAAAGGACCTATGACGATAATAAGATGCAAAAGAGCGGGCAAAGCATGGGTATTACGGTTGTAAATATGGCATGCATGACACTTCTAGACAATGAGAATACAATCACGAAATATGGTAGGCCAAAAGTAACTTGCACACAGGATCTTTTGTGGAGTGGTATAACCAAATAAATGACTGCCACATGCCCGCGAGTGGCATTCATTTAATACTTTCTCAGCCTCCTCATGGGTGAGGCACCTTCGAAAAACCGTATTGATACTGCAACGATAGAGGGTGTCTCCAATGATAATGTAATTAATGGCTTGAGATCGAATAGGTCACTATTCAGAGTGAGAGGTATCAAAAAAAAAGTCCAGGTCTGGAGATAAATATGTCTCCATACCATGGGTAATATGACAAGATAAGAAATGACTCGTCTGGCATGGAATTTTCAGACGTTTATTCATAATCAACAGTGGGAAGGTCACATATCAGGTCAACAAAAACTAAGGATTTATTTGACTTGGATTTGATGAATTCCAAATCAAAATCATGTAGGATGACAATCCATTTGGAGTATTCCCCCCCCCCCCCCAACAATTTACGTGACCATAGTTTTACGGAGCAAGATATAGTGGCAAAATATTTGGACAACTTGGAAAACTGCCAAAGCTAACTTTTCGATGTGAGTGTACTTGATCTCGGTATCATTAATATTCTGACTCAAGTAATAGTTAGGATGCTCAGTCCCTACATCGTTCTCCTAGACCAATACCATTGCAATAGTAGTAACTACAACAATGTGAGATAAGAAATAATCGCATTGTTAATTTGGGGGATATTACGAGGATGCCCAAATCAGTACATATTTCAAGGCATCAAACACTTTTTGAGAAGCGTCATCCCAATGGAAGGGAAACCCTTTCTTTAACAGACGAGTAAATCCTTTGGTCAATTTGGTATAGTTGGGGACAAACCTCCATAGAAAGGTAGCCTTCTCTTGGAGTCATTGAAGCTGAAGGAGGGAAGGAGTACGTAGATTGATGATCGCCTGAAATTTCAAGGGATTGATAAGAATTCCATGTTTTGAAACAAAAAAATCGAGAAGCCGACAAAAAATAACATGGAGTACACATTTTTGAGGATTAAGTCGAATATTATAATGTCTACATTATAAAAAGATGGCCCTAAGATGCATTGGGTGACCAATCCAATGTTTCGGGTGAGCAAAAAAATTGTCCAAATAAGGTTGCACGATATGTTTGATGTTTTGGAAGGCATAATCCTTTGCACTCTGAAACATAGCCCCAACATTCTTTAATTCAGAAGGGAGCTTTTGGTATACAAATTTTCCCCAGGGAAAAATGAATGTAGTTTTAGGTTGGTCCTCCAGGAGAATTTTGATCTGATTATAGTTGGAGAAACCATCCATAAATGAAAAATATCTCAGATCCAACACAGTCATAAAAAATGTGGGGTAATTTTTCTTTGGACAAGTGCGATTCATGTCCTGATAATCAACACACACATACACACACACACACGAATGGTTCCCTGTTTCTTCATGACAGGAGCAATGGTTGACACCCAATCAGTTAAAGGTACTGGGTGGATGAGACCAATGCATATAATTCTTTTAACTTCATATTTAATCGTGACAACCCTCTTGGGATGGACCAGATGGAGGCCTTACCGAATTGGTTTAACATCATGATAAGTTTTGATTTCATGCACCATGATGTTTGGATCAATAACTGACATTTTCTCATAAGACCAGGAGAAGACATCTCAAAATTCCCGGAATAGGGTTTTATAGGTCTTACTCTCATCTGGAGAACAAGACACATTGATGTGTAGATTCTTGATAATTCCAGGTTGGGTCGAGATATCGAGGGGTAATCTCTTCAATATTTGACAAGTTATTTTCAGAATCGACTTCGTGAATGGACACTGAATTCATAGTAAACTCGATGATATTGGATTGATATAGGTCACTTGGATTATCCTCAATGAAATATGGTAAAGAGGAACGATGGTGAGAATTGTCCCATGGCGCATCGTCTAGAGTCATGACCTCCATGATGATCTCATCAGTAGGAAATGTGCGAGAGAAAAGACCAAAGGTCGTTTCATAATTTAATGAACGATCAACCCAGTTGATAGAAGAGGAGAGATTATAACAAGCCACACAATCTGAATAAATAGCTTTGTAATCAAGCTTGATGCGTCTAAGTGGCATATGATCACAAAAACAGTGGATATTAGACTCATCTGGTACTATCCAAGGATCAGTTGGAATATTAGAAGGAGATATCATATTGATATATGAAATTGAAGGAGATTTGTTGGGAAGCGAAGGAGGAGGAAGCGAAAAGGTTCCCATGAGAGAGGAGTCCTTAAGCAGTCAACCCCAACATTTTGATATGGGTGTAGAGTTTCCCCTACGAGAGGGACACTTCCAGCAACTTGAGAACTAGAAGAAAAAAAGGTGAGTTGATGGATGACCACTATACCACTTTAACGAGGAAAAGAGATCATTCAGAAATAAGTTGAAATGACAACAACCATCTTGATAATGAAACTCATTAGAGAGGTTCGAAACTTCCATATTAAAATTCATTTAATGCGATGGATCTGGAAGAAAAACCAAAACAAAATATAAATCGCAGAAGTTTGAAATCCAAAAAAAAACAACCATGGCGTAAACCCACATACGACCCAATATAATATTATAATCTAGCATTCCATCAATAATTTCGACTTCTATGGATGCAAATTTACCTCCGAATTATACTTGTAGTGAATTTCAAATTCCACAAGGTTGATATGTTATTACGTCAAAAGCCTTCAAGGTGGTCGACGACTGACTTAATTGAGGAGAACCAATGGCCTTCCAACAAGATAAGGAAATAATACAGGTTGAGGCTCCCTTGTCCACAATATAATGATGGATGTTCTTACCACAAACAACAACCTGGATCATTATAGCTAATTGGGTTAGAATTCGAGGCGAATAGTTCTCATGATTAAAAATAACTAGGTTGGAATTCGAAGGATTAACACATCCAATAGCAGAAAGCAAAGAATTCTTCTGGGTGAGACAATTTTGCAACACCTCGAGAGTGGACATGGTGGATGGAGACTGAACCATGTCCTCAATGACATTATAATTTTGAGCGGCTCTTGCGTGAGCATTGAAAGTAGATTTATGAATAACACCTTTAGGAGGCTTAATGATTAATTATGTAGGAATCGTAGGCGGAGTATGATTTGATGGAGATACAATCAGACTTGTAGGTTGATCAGTATCTTGATCGTTCAGGGGACTCACATTACTATAGTCTTTACTTCGGGTGGCCACCATAACATCATATTTTGACTTAGCGGAGGAAATAATTAAAATCGAGTTAGAGGAATTGCAGGGTACTAGGAAACCATGTGAGTCTTCTTCTGATTTGGAAATGGGTCAGTCAACACAGCGAGTGAAGTAGGAAATTTCAAGAATTGGTTCACTTCTGCCCGATGGGGACAATCAAGAGTGAATTGTTCCTCATTATAGATCAAACACGGATAACAAGGTTTCCG
This sequence comes from Pinus albicaulis, assembly GCA_034641835.2. Lineage (NCBI taxonomy): Eukaryota > Viridiplantae > Streptophyta > Pinopsida > Pinales > Pinaceae > Pinus > Pinus albicaulis. The sequence goes on along the minus strand of CM076575.1, from coordinate 1,285,619,288 downwards.
TTTTTCGTCAGAATACATATTTTTTTGTTTATCCTGTGGAGAAGAATTTTTTCTTCTTACTTCCTAGTTGCTATTGAGATTTTCCTTTATTGGATTAAACAACATTGATTTCATAACTATAAGCTACAAGAGGAGTGGATGGATGGTTTTGGGTATTTGCGGAAAGTGCAGCACCAAATGGTTTACTTTCCGACTGCAAGCTAGCATAACCAATCATGACATCAACAACATGTGATTCTTTATGAAGAGGTTGAGGAACAATGTTGGAGGGTCTCATATTGTTTTGTATTTTCTCATAAAGTGTGCCCGATTGGGTATAAATGAGATCCAAATATTGGGCATGAGAAATTACTCGCTCTTCGGTCATAACTACACCCTTAGCTACATCCTATGTGATGGATGGTAAGAGAGATTTGATGAATCATTCCGCTAACAATTGATCAGGAACATATGTTTTAACCAATCAACAATGACATCACCACTCATGAATATGATCAGAAATGTGAGTAGCATTATTTTGTTTGAAATTGGTCAAAAGTTCCGTTTGAGTCTCATATCATATAGGTAACTAGAAACGTGTTAGGAATGTAGTGGCTAAGGAGATGAAGTTATTTAACAAAGCTCTAAGTAATTAAATATACCATTTAGCTGCCAAACCGGTAAGCGTGCGCTGGAAAAGACATAAACAAATGGAATCGTCATTGAGGGAGTTTGAAGAACACCACAAATGATAAGTCATGACATGCGTAGATGGGTCTTCTCCAAGATTCCCATTTAATTTTGAGATATCAGAAGGAAATTTCATATGAATTATCAGCCACCAAGGAAAATGAGTGAGAAGGCCATTAGTGAGTTGAGATAAAGCTGGCAATTCAAGAGTTTCCAAAAAAGGCAACTGCCTATTGAAATCCAGTGGAGGATACCCTGGATAAGATGGGATAGCCTGAGTGGTAGGTATTTGCGCTCCATGATAAGGGGGGTTCTGATAAAGAGGAACCTAAGTTCCAGAATAGGGAGGATTATGATAACAAAAATGCACATAAGTTTGTTGTCCAGATCCAATATAACATTGCAAATGCTGGAATGATTTTTTTTGGGTTTGCTAGCCTTGATAAGGCACTTGAGGGATATCCCTACAAGGTTGAAACTTTTCCCTTTGGTATTTTTCATCATCCCAACATAAGGTGGAGTTGGTGGTGGCTGTGCCATACCATATGCAGTCTGTGCTACCTAAATTTGAGGAATGCCTTTTCCAAGCCATTGAGATTGTAAGTTACCTTGTAAAGGTTGGATAAAGAGGACCTGGGAGGTACGAGATACTGTTGGGATCGATTGTGTCATAGGTGCAACCTATAAAGTTTGGGTTACATTGATGTTAGATTGTTGAGGTATAGATCGATAGGTAGGAATTTTGGATGCAGATGGCACATGTTGAGACATTAAGGGTGGATCCACGAACAAACCAGGTTGTACGGGAAAAGTACATTGCAAACATTAACAACCATCCTAGGAGATGAAGTATTCAAATAAGTTTGAGAACTAATATGTGGTATACTGGCGACAAGTTGGCCCCATGCCAATGGAGGAGGGGATGATGGAGGCAACTTCCCCCCAGGTGGAGGGTACCTGTTAACCATGTCAAACTCCTATTAAATTTTTGGCAGGCCACTCCATTTGAACCCTTCAAAATTATTTTGATAGCCTGAGTAATCCTTTTGCTGCCTATCGTTGCCCTTTTTCCGCCGCAAAATTGCATAAAAGGGCCGAAAATCCACGTTTGAAAATATTCAAGGCTTAGCCCCTTTCGGCCCTAGCCCCTCGGTCGTTTCCTCCGCATAACCCAGTGCTGGAACCAGGCGCAAAAACACTAGGCGCTTGTCGCATATGAATATCGGGCATGCCCTCGGACGTGGATCTGTACAGATCGAACGGCCTTCGCAATGCTCCACCACGCCCGTGGCCCACTCCATTCATCGCCCAAACCACATCTCAGTCGTCCTTTCACCCGTAAATCCGACGGTCCGTATCTCACTTGCCCCGGTGGTCCCCGCAACACGATACTCCAAAACCAGGTGGTATCTATGGCATCGCCCTCCGGCGGTGGGCGGTAATTCTTGTTCGGCCAGCGATTCCATACACTGTCTGCCGCGTGTCCCTGCATACGGCTCAAAAACCATCATTCATCGCATGCTATTGTTCGGAAAAAGATGCGCAGCGATATCGCTGTCAGCCGTCGGATCTGGAGATCTTCATCCAACGGTCGTCGCACTCCAAAGTTGCACGAGTGTTAGCCCATGTCAACAGTGCCCCTGGCCCACCGTCTCATTGCCCTCTGATGCGTTTTCAACCATTGATCTCGTTTTGAGATCGAATGGTCCAGATCGTCCGCTTACCCTGCCATTGACTCGGTCCTCCTCCACGTCATCATCCCATGTGTTTATTGCATCTTTCCCTCCGCCATTTATACATTACCTTCATATGTTATATTTTAATGATTCACATTATAACTTTGGCCAGCCCTTCTGCCATTGTTCCACTGCATTCTTCATCGTCACCTCTCATCCTTCCGCCATCTCGTCATGCCGCGTTGCTACAAAGTCATCCCCACCGCGCCTCCATCTCCACGCATGGTTTTTCTTAACAAGTTTGCGGGTTTTTGCAGGGTTTCAGCGACGAAATATTGTTATGATTTACAGTCTTGATTTCAGTAGCAGAGGACACGTTAAAGAACCATTTTTTAGAGCAGAATTATGAAGAAAGTCCCTGGAAGCCAAATCGACAAGACTTCAATTAAAGAAGTAGGGTTCAAATCTGTCAAACCCTGCAGGGCCATTCAAGGCGCCGATTTCACAGATGAAAACATTAATGGAGCAGCAGAAAATATTAGCAATTGATCGAGGAATTCAACGTTCAACATTGAATGATGTTCAGCCGTAGTCCAGGACTAAGAAGGCGGAGGATACCATTCACAGATAAAACACCTCGAGGCTTTCCTTTCAGCACTATTTTCTTTCAGGAAAGGACATAATGTTTATATGATTTTACTCCTTTACCGTGTTCCTGAAGAGATCTTCATCCAGTGCATTTATTTCAGAATGCCGGCCTCAAAATACATGTAGCACTTCAGAACCATTCAACACTATGGGCGTGCACATCTCCGCCATTTTGTTTTAATGATACAATTAAATGTTCATCACCCACTTTCTTTATTAGTCTTCTTTGTTTCCTATAAAAACCCCAACGAACAGATTATGAAGGGTTCCATATTTTATCAGAAAACTATGTAGTGAAAGGCTTTTTGTATACATTTTGTAAAGCTCTTGTATGAAGGCTCAGAGCCCATAGGGTCTCAGTGAGGAGGAGTTCTATCTGTTAAAGAGGATTCTGGTCTTTGGTATTTCACAGTGTGTAACCTTTTCTCTTATGTGTTATGTTAATAGATCATTTCATTTCATCCATCTTTCTTGTATCATGTTTTGGAATGTGAGTGGCTCACTGATTTTTGGTATGGATTCATCCTAGTTGATGCCCATGCTCGGATCAGTCAAGCGCTTTAAATATGGCTCATGCATGATATTTTGTTCCATTATTCATCTAAACCGTATTTCTGCTATATTAGTTTCTTTGGGAGGGTGTTTTTAAAACGCTACTGTTATGTATGGATTCTTAGATTGGTAAGCCCATGCATGGTGGTATTGTGTATCTGGATATCAGCTCAATGTTAACTAATATTTTCTCTACATTTCATTCACTACATACACCTTCTGATAACTTATTTCTGTGAAGTATTTCTGAATCGGCCCGCTTTGCAGTAAGCTGTCTCTGAATTGTCTGTTGCTTTTATATCGGAGTTTTGCATGTTGCCTCTGCAATATCTCTTTCTCTGTGTCAGTTTCTGAAGGTCCTGGTCCCATTCAGATTAATTTTCCTTGTTTTACAATAGATAGCATGAGAGCTTTTTGCTGATAACTTCCCATGTTATATTACACGCTCCTTGCTATATTAAGATGTCCTAGGCACTGGTCTATCACAACTCTAGGCTGTCTCTAGGAGCGACAACATCTTTCTGGCGCCGTTGCCAGGGACGAAGTTGAGAAATTTTAAAATCCCTGGGCCTCGACAAAATCTAATTCACTCTTCAAGTAGGTGAGTATGGAGAGTTGAGAGTTGTAGATCCCTCACCTTGGCGACTCCACATTTGTTCATTTTATAAATCTATTTGCAGTCCTGGCTCCTCGTAAGCCACACCTGAGGTCAGATACGTCTAAGCCAAAGACACCTTCAGTATCTGATCCTGAAAATATCATACTTAGAAGAAATTGGAGGGAAAGAAGATCAATCCACTCTGAAATCCCCGAATTCTCTCAAGAATACTTTCCGTCCTCCTCCTCTCAAGATTCTCAATTGCAAATTCCCGACCCCACTGTCAGAGATACCGATTACTATTCAGATAGTCCACCCCGAGGAGGTGTCCAATTTAACGACAGTCTTCATCCTACTCCTAAGGTCGAAGAGGTCAAGGAAGTCACCAAAGTATCTGATGTTAACAGACCTTTGTTCCCCTCAACCCCTCAAGCTGCAGTTGAGTATATTCCTATTATTATTCATACTCCACTTCCACCTCCTCCTCCTCCTCTTACTCATCAAACTATTTCACTACCTCCACCTCCTCCAATGGCCAATGTTCTGGCCTTCTTGATGAATAAATATGCTCCCCTGGCATTACCCCAAGTGTTGAATGATATGCCCCAGGATTATCTGAAGATCTTGCCCAGATTCAATGGGGAAAACGAGATTGATGCTCAAAAACATCTTGAGACTTTCTGCTCCTTTGCAGAGAACTTTAATGTTGAACATTTAGATGTGGTCTTAAGACTATTTGTGCAATCTCTTGATGGTGAAGCTCGAAAATGGTTTAATACATTGGTTGGCCGTTCTATTACCACTTGGGATAACATGGAAGACACTTTTCTCAGGAAATGGGGAGAGAAGAAATATCATGGAAATTGTCTCATTGAGTTCAATACACTAAATAAAAGACACAGTGAAGGAGTGTCAAACTTTATCAAGAGATTTAATAAATTCTATCTGAGTCTCCCTGCTGATATGAAACCCCATCAAACTGCGGCTAAAGTTGTTTTTGTAGCAGCCTTTGATTCAGATTTTGGTTTCTCTCTCAGAGAAAGGAAGCCTGCTACTCTGGATGATGCTCAGGCAGATGCACTAGAGTTGGAAGCAAACTTTGCCTCCACTAGCAAATCAAAAGGAAGATCTAAACAAGATACCAGAAAAAGGGGCAAAGAAGAGGCATCTACCTCTAACCAAGACAGAGACTCAGCCAATGACAAAATGGAAGAAATGAGCAAATTGATTAAGAAAATGGTCAAGCTTGAATTGGAAGCCAAGAACTCAGCCTTCAAGAATTTCCAGAATGCTCCAAATAGAGGTTACAATCCTCAATACAGAAGACCAACCCTGCAAATATTGCCAAGGGAATCAAAAGAGCAACAGGATCAGGTACCACACCCATTGTACCTGGAAGGTCCAGAAGATGATCCCACTGGAGATACTGCCTATGGACTGGAGGATGCAAATCTTGCTTTCTCGGATAGAGAAGAAGAGGAACGCTCATTGCAAGAAGAAGAAAAGGCTAGAGACACGGAAGACTCAGAGATTGATCACTGTTGTAAGCAATTTGTTGACCTCATGCAAGCACAGCTCAATAGAAGATATGACCTCATATCTTCTAAGAAGAGAACTCGTACTCAAGAGCAAGAAGAAGAGCCACATCAAAAGGAAGCACCTGCTCAGGAGGAGCCAACAATGCAGAAAGCCATAGACAAAGGTAAGGGACCTCTAAACAAACCTTTGCAGTTTAGTGATCAAATTCCTTCCTCTTCAAAAGCAGTCATTCCCCCTAATGTCAAGTTTGTGTCTAAAGAAGTCAAGCCCCCAGCTGAAAATAAAGAATCAAAAGAGGTTGTGATAGAAAAGTCCCCTCTTGCTTTCAGTCTGCAAAAGGAACTTGAAAAGGTCAAAATCCCAGTCCCCTTGACTGAACTGTTGAAACAGCTAGCATATCAATCTCAAGTCACCTCTTTCATACTCCCTCCAGAAACTGTACTCACTCCAGATAGTCTCAACCTTCAAGAAGAAAGACGCATGGTTGTCTTTGGTCCACATGTTGAGGAATTAGATGCTTCTAATCCTCCCTTTTATGTATCTCTAGTGATTCATGACCTGCTATTAGATAACTGTATGTTAGATTCTGGAGCTTCCCATAACTTGCTACCTTTATCAGTCATGGAACAACTAGGATTACAAATCACCCATCCATACAAAGACCTCTATTCATTTGATTCCAAAAGAGTTAAATGCCTGGGGATGATCAAGGATTTGGTGGTCAATTTGGCCCAAATCCCAGCGAAAAGTGTGGTAATGGACATCGTGGTGGCTGACATCCCAGCTCGTTTTGGTATGTTGCTGTCAAGGTCCTGGGGAACAAAAATCGGTGGATCACTCAAGATGGATTTAACATATGCCACAATCCCGGTTTTTGGTGGCTAAGAGAGGAGGTTGTACAGGGAGACTAGATTTGTCAAGATGGTGACTAAGGCTGACAATTTTGTAAATTCACCAGTCTACAGTAAAGAAGGAGATTTCTCATGCTTGATGCTGGAAGAAGATCAAGATTATGCTAATGAACCATCCTTATGCCAGATTTAGACTGAGCAGTCCTTGGAGAGTCATGATGCAGGAATATGGACACTTCATTTTGATGGAGCAAATTCCAAAGAAGGTAATGGAGCAGGAATACTATTGATTTCTCCTTCAGGAAAATGGGTACCATTGTCTTTCGAACTAGAATATGAAGCCACCAACAATGTGGCTGAATATGAAGCACTCCTGTTAGGATTGCAGACAGCCAGGAACATGAATATACAAAGTTTAAAAGTTCTAGAAGATTCAGAGCTGGTGGTTATACAAGTCAGGAATCAGTGTCAGACTAAACATCCTAGGCTAAGGGCTTATAGGAATGAAGTTTGGGACATGGTAGAGAATTTCTTCTTGGAATTTAATATCTAGTTCATGCCCCGCGAACAGAATAGGATGGCTGATTCCCTTGCTATGGCTGCTAGTACATTTCGACCACCTCAGAACCCTCTTTTAAGATATGAAGTTGAGGTGCGTTATCGGCCTTCAATCCCAGATAACATCAAACATTGGCAGGTGTTTGAAGATGAAGAACAAGTGAAAAGATTCTTGGAAATAGCAAGAGAATTCTCCAACATGGAGATTGATGCTGAAGAAGAGGTTGAGTCTGAAGATACTTCAGAAAGAAATTGGGAGGAGAAAGTGGCAGGTAACAAGGTGTTGCAGTTAAAGGGACACATTATACCTAGAGGACTGGTGCCTCTAGAAAGATTATTTGATAAGAATGATGTCCCACTGCAGCCAAGCAAAGTGGTAGAAGAAAATCAGGTAGAAGACCTGAATCTTGGTACTGAGGCTGACCGCAAGGTGATAAAACTGTCCAGAAAGATCCCTGGAGAATATAAAAAGCTATATCAGAAATTATTTCAATCTTACAGAGATGTGTTTGCATGGTCCTATCAGGACTTGAAAACTTTTGATATCATTATTATGCAACACAAAATTCCATTGAAGGCAGATGCAAAGCCCCATAAGCAGAAGCTCAGACAAATAAATCCCCTGCTGCTGCCTTCTATTGAGAAGGAAATCAAGAAGCTGCTAAAAGCCAAAATAATTGTACCACTGAGGTACTCTGAATGGGTGTCAAACCTTGTCCCTGTACGAAAGAAGAATGGAGAAATAAGGCTGTGTGGATTTTAGAAATTTAAACAGAGCATCCTTAAAGGATAATTATCCACTACCTAAGATGGATCACATCCTGCAGAAAGTAGTTGGAGCTTCTAGGATGTCAATGATGGATGGATTCTCTGGTTATAACCAGGTGGCTGTACTTCCAGAGGATCAAAATAAGACTGCTTTCACCACACCATGGGAGACATTTATGTATGCCAGGATGCCTTTTGGATTGATTAATGCAGAGGCCACTTTTCAGAGGGCCATGGACATTGCTTTTGTTGGGGAGAAACACAAATTCTTGGTAGTCTACCTCGATGATATCACTGTATTTTCCAAAAATGATGCTGAGCACATTGAGCATCTGCGAAGAAATTTTGAGAAATGCAGAAGGTATGGTCTCTCTCCGAATCCTCAAAAGTATTTATTTGCATTAGAAGAGGGAAATATTTTGGGCCATATTGTGACTAAAGATGGGGTGAAGATAAATCCTAAGAGGATAGAGGTTATAAATAGTATTGCTTTTCCCAGAAATAAGAAAGAGGTACAAGTATTCCTGGGGCGTATCAATTTTCTAAGAAGGTTTATCCCTAACTATGCTGAGATAGTTAGGCATATAATGGACATGCTGAAGAAGAATAATGAGGTAAAGTGGTCCTAGGAATCACAAGAGGCATTTACCAGAATTAAAAATGCTTTTGCAGAAGCGCTTGTGCTAACTGGACCAAATTATGATAAACCTTTCATGATTTTTTCTTTTGCATCACCTCATACAATAGCAGGAGTTTTATTGTAGAAAAATGAGGAAGGGTATGAGTAACCTATTGCCTTTTTTAGTCATGTTCTCCGTGATGCAGAATTAAAGTTCAACATATTGGAAAAGCAAGCATACGCCCTAGTGAAATCCCTTAAATAATTCCGCGTATATATCTTGTAGTCCCATATCACTGCATTTGTGCCTGTAGCTGCTATAAAAGATATTCTTATTCAGGGGGATAGTGAAGGAAAAAGGGGTAAGTGGATTGCTAAAATACAAGAGTATGACTTAGAAATCCACCCTACTAAGCTGATCAAAGGATAGGGGCTTGCTAAAATGCTATCTGAATCAAACTATCAAGCTCTGGGCATAAATTTTTCCATTATAGCAAGTGAGCTATCTGAGGAGAAAGAAGAGCGACAGGGAATTGGAGTAGCTACTCCAGAAACACATATGAAGTACCTCACCAATCAGTGGTACAAAGAGATAGTAGAATATCTCCTTACACTCAGCTGCCCCCCAAGTTGTGATAAAACTAAATACAGAGTGTTGAGATTGAAATCACAGAAGTACATAGTCGCCAATGGCCAGCTATACTGGCGAGATCCCTCAGGCATCTTAATCATGTGTCTCACAGAGAATGAATTAGAGAGTATTATAGCATAATTTCATGAAAGGATCTGTGGGGGTCACTACAGCTGGAGGGCCACTGCTCATAAAATCCGGAAGGCTGGTTTTTATTGGCCCAAGATTTTTGGAGATGTTTTTGCCAAGGTTAGAGCATGTGAAAAATGTCAGAAATTTGCTGAGAGACAGAAGATGGAACCTCTTCCCATGATTCCCGTTCACGTGGATGAACCATTAAGACAGTGGGGAATTGATTTCATAGGTGAAATACATCCTCCATCAAGTGGTCAGCATAAATGGATATTAACTGCCATGGATTATTTCACTAAATGGGTGGAAGCCATACCCGCGAGGAACGCCACAGATATTGTGATCATAAAGTTCATGGAGGAAAACATCATATCCAGGTTTGGTTGTCCTTCCAAAATAGTGACTGATAACGCACAGGCTTTCAAGTCTGCGAAATTTGTAAGCTTCTGTCAGCAGTATAACATCACACTAAGTCACTCTACAACCTATTATCCACAGGGAAATGGCTTGGCAGAGTCTTCCAATAAAACCCTGGTGAGGGCATTAAAGAAGGTTATAAATGAGAATAAGAGGAATTGGGATTCCCAATTGAAATTTGCTCTGTGGGCCAATATAATTACCAGCAAGAGAGCAACTGGGAAATCCCCATATGAACTGGTATATGGGAGGGCAACAATATTTCCTATTCAATTGGCCCTACTAGTGGCCCGATTCCTGCAAGAAAGTCAAGAAGAGCCCGATGATATGATTAGGAGAATAAACCAGTTGGTGGAATTGGAAGAAACACGCAATCAGGTAAATCAAAGGCTGGTGGAATATCAGGAGAAGATGAAATACCTTTTTGATCGGCATGCTAAAGACAGGAATCTGAAAATTGGTGATCTAGTGCTCAGCTGGGACATCCGGAGAGCTGAGAAGGGAAAACATGGTAAATTCGACCCCCTCTGGTTTGGCCCTTTCAAAATTGTGGAACAGGGGGGCAATAATACTTTCAGGTTGGAGAATTTACAGGGCGACTTGCTGGATGCCCCTGTAAATGGTCAATTCCTCAAACCCTATTTCCAGTTCTGACTCAGGCCGAGAAAGCCTGGTGTATTATATTGTATATTAGTTTGTTGATTCATTTTTGTTTGAATGATATGGTTGTCATGATGAATCATGAAGTAAAAGGTAGAGGTGTCGAAGGGCAGAGTTCACACATAAGAGTATCTGATGGTCTGCGAAGTTCTCGACACGCTCAAGGATGAACATGTCGTCCCCAGATGGAGCGAATGTTAACCATGTCAAACTCCTATTAAATTTTTGGCAGGCCACTCCATTTGAAACCTTCAAAATTCTTTTGATAGCCTGAGTAATCCTTTTGCTGCCTATCGTTGCCCTTTTCCCGCCTCAAAATTGCATAAAAGGGCCAAAAATCCACGTTTGAAAATATTCAAGGCTTAGCCCCTTTCGGCCCTAGCCCCTTAGTCGTTTCCTCCGCGTAACCCAGTGCTGGAACCAGGCGCAAAAACACTAGGTGATTTTCGCATATGAATATCGAGTGCACCCTTGGCCGTGGATTTGTACAGATCGAACGGCCTTCGCAATGCTCCACCATGCCCGTGGCCCACTCCATTCATCGCCCAAACCACATCTCAGTGGTCCTTTCACCCGTAAATCCGACGGTCCGTATCTCACTTGCCTCGGTGGTTCCCGCAACGCGATACTCCAAAACCAGGTGGTATCTATCGCACTGCCCTCCGGCGGTGGGCGGTAATTCTCATTCGGCCAACGATTCCATACACTGTCTGCCGCGTGTCCCTGCGTATAACTCCAAAACCGCCGTTCATCGCACGCTATTGTTCTGCAAAAGATGCGCAGCGATATCGCTGTCAGCTGTCGGATCTGGATATATTCATCCAATGGTCGTCGCGCTCCAAAGCTGCATGAGTGTTAGTCCATGTCAACAGTGCCCCTGGCCCACCATCTCATTGCCCTCCAATGCGTTTTCAACCGTCGATCTCGTTTTGAGATCGAATGGTCTAGATCGTCCGCTTACCCTGCCATTGACTCGGTCCTCCTCCACGTCATCATCCCACATGTTTATCGCATCTTTCTCTTCGCCATTTATACATTACCTTCATATCTTATATTTTAATGATTCACATTATAAATTTGGCCAGCCCGTTCGCCATTGTTCCACTGCATTCTTCATCGTCACCTCTCATCCTTCCACCATCTCGTCATGCCGCGTTGCTACACAGTCATCCCCACCGTGCCTCCATCTCCACGCATGGTTTTTCTTAACAAGTTTGCGGGTTTTTGCAGGGTTTCAGTGACGAAATATTGTTGTGATTTACAGTCTTGATTTTAGTAGCAGAGGACACGTGAAAGGACCATTTTTCAGAGAAGAATTATGAAGAAAGTCCCTGGAAGCCAAATCAACAAGACTTCAATTAAAGTAGGGTTCAAATCTGTCAAACCCTGCAGGGCCATTCAAGACGCCGATTTCACAGATGAAAACATTAATGGAGTAGCAGAAAATATCAGCAACTGATTGAGGAATTCAACATTCAGCATTGAATGATGTTCAGCCGTAGTCCATGACTAAGAAGGCAGAGGATACCATTCACAGATAAAATACCTCGAGGCTTTCCTTTCAGCACTATTTTCTTTCAAGAAAGGATGGAATGTTTATATGATTTTACTCTTTTACCGTGTTCCTGAAGAGATCTTCATCCAGTGCATTTATTTCAGAACACCGACCTCAAAATACATGTAGCACTTCAGAACCATTCAGCAGTATGGGCGTGCACGTCTCCGCCATTTTGTTTTAATGATACAATTAAATGTTCATCACCCACTTTCTTTATTAGTCTTCTTTGTTTCCTATAAAAACCCCAACGAACAGATTATGAAGGGTTCCAGATTTTATCAGAAAACTATGCAGTGAAAGGATTTTTGTATACATTTTGTAGAGCTCTTGTATTAAGGCTCAGAGCCCATAGGGTCTCAGTGAGGAGGAGTTCTATCTGTTAAAGAGGATTCCGGTCTTTGGTATTTCACAGTGTGTAACCTTTTCTCTTATGTGTTATATTAATAGATCATTTCATTTCATCCATATTTCTTGTATCATGTTTTGGAATGCAAGTGGCTCACTGATTTCTGGTATGGATTCATCCTAGTTGATGCCCATGATCGGATCAGTCAAGCGCTTTAAATATGGCTCATACATGGTATTCTGTTCCATTATTCAGCTAAACCATATTTCCGCTATATTAGTTTCTTTGGGAGGGTGCTTTTAAAATGCTATTATCATGTATGGATTCTTAGATCGGTAAGCCCATGCATGGTGGTATTGTATATCTGGGTATCAGCTCAACGTTAACTAATATCTCCTCTACATTTCATTCACTACATACACCTTCTGATAATTTATGTCTGTGAAGTATTTCTGAATCAGCCCGCTTTGCAGTAAACTGTCTCTGAATTGTCTGTTGCTTTCATATTATATTTTTGCACCATGTCTCTGCAGTATTCCTATCTCTGTATCAGTTTCTGAAGGTCTTGGTCCCATTCAGATAAATTTTCCTTGTTTTACAAGAGATAGCATGAGAGCTTTTATTGATAACCTCGTCTGTTATACCATATGCTCCTTGCTATGATAAGATGTCCTAGGCACTGGTCTATCACAACTCTAGGCTGTCTCTAGGAGCGACAACAATACCCAACATAAGAAGAATTGGGTTGTTGTAGGTATCCATGCCTACTAACATAAGGGAAAACCTGCCATTCAAGTGTAGTTGTAAGTGGAGGAGAAGGAGAAGACTATATAATGTTCATTAAAGAAGTGCCAGATGGAATTCCAGAAGTAGATAACATGAGATAGGTCCATGGATTGGATGCTGCACCAGAGAAGGTACTAAACAACGATTGATAACCAAGAGGGATAGATGGACCACCATAAAAATGTCTCTGGCAATGTTGCAAGCATGGATGCGGTAGAAACATTAGTTTTATCAACCATAATATAAGGATGGGAAACCATAATGGATTTAGTCATGGTTAAAAATCCTAAATATGATTGCTATGAGAAACTCATGGGTGAGATGAAAGGAAAAGAATTAGATAAATGTGCTTGCGATGGAGTTTGAGGAGGAAGAGGATAAATATGATAGAGATGATGAATCCCTATCAAATGAACAAGAGAAGAGGGGCGAGGTTCATCCTGTGGGATATATTCAATACTCACAAGACTAGGTGGAAGTGGTTCACTATTGGGTCCAAGATATATTGTTTGTGGTTGTGTCTGAGTCACAGGAAGAGAAGAATAAGGTCCTGAAGTAACACGTGAAGATGGCTAAGGTACCTCAGGTTGTATAAGATCAGGTTGTAGGGTGTCTGATTCAATAAAGTATGGCTCAATAACCTTAGGAAATAAAGGCTTAGGTGCTTCTGTTTCGACTGTGTTAGATTCACTAGAAAAATAATATTTAATCTCAGGCTCAATACTCACAGGGAAGGATGATTATGGTGGATCAATTTCAAGAGGAGGAAATAAGTTCCTGATTCAGTAGTTTCCATCTTCTTGTGCTTTTGATGACGACCAATAATTTCCTCTAGTGGAAGAGGGGGCTTATTTTTCATTCTATGCGAACGAAAAAGGGTAGGTTGTTACTATTCCACGTGGATTAATAAATTTTAAGAATTAACACAAAACTAAATAAAAAATGGATAAAGTAGGCATAAAGGTTTACCAAGCAACTATGAACTGCAATATACCATCTTGGAGAACCAATCATTTATGTATGGGAATAAAATATTTCCAAATTTTGTGTCAGTGTATCACAATATACAAGGAAACCGACTCAGTTACCTATGGAGAGGATAGAAACCTACAATGGACTTCCAAAATATACTTGATGGTACGTGGAAGTGTGGTCTGTGTTAGTGTTGTCTAATGCATAACCGCACGATTATAGTGTTCCCATATACTTATCATGCATGGAGCGCCATCCAATATAACCATAGGTACATGGATAATGATCTGATACACTTACATACGTGGTGTTGTATCTTAAGAGAAAATCCCTCGGTTGTAAAAGGAATCAGTGCTTAAGAACATTTTAAAAGTGTGTCACATAAATGATTTTATCGTGAGGTATTTGTTCTATTCCTCTGGGAACTAGTTTTCTAAAACCCTTAATGATCTGGAATAAGAAAATATTTCACAATGCCATTCACTGTTGATATCTGAATGGAAAGAATAACTGCAAGGGAAACTCAAAAGGATACGCTAGGAGCATAATATACCACTTTAAAGTTTCAAAGGAAATTTACGGGGAGAGAGGAAACTTAGAAATAATATGCTGTAAACAAATAATCTATTACTTTAAAGTTTCATCAGGAGTTTGCGAAGAGAGGGGAAACTCAAAATGATATGTTGAGGAGAAGAATCTACCACTTTAAAGTTTTAGAGAGAATTGGTGAAGAGAGAAAAGTTAGAGTGAAGGAGCGCAAATTAAGGTTATTTAAATCTTACTTACATATGTAAGTAAGAGACCGGATGCTACATTACTTCACTACATTCAAAGAAGAAGGGACACAAAATGGCACAAGAAATACGAATCACCATCAATAGTTGCAAGAAACTTGCTGCTACTTTCATTTTCCAGTCAGAAAAATAAGTACAAAATGTAATCCCCAAGAGGTCCAGAACTCAGAACCCTCCTTCACTCTTTCTCCCTTGCTTAAATACAAACAAAAGAAGTTTGTAAATTCTCAAGCTTCTTGAAACTCCTAAACTGCTTAAACCGTTAAACTACTGATTACATTTCAATCGAGGACACCATTATGGCTTCGATCTTAATCAAAGAAAACAAAATACACTTTGAATATAATCCATTTTTTGAGTCTGATTTGTTGCTGATGTGTTTCCTTCTGTTTCGGTTGTGCTTTCCTAACATTTTGCATAAACGCATCTACACCCAACTCTGCCCATGATTTTGCGTTTTGAACGCTTTTCATCATGTCACTTGCTACCCGACTCTGCCTCTTCTGTGCATGCCTGCTATGTTTAGTCTTCTCTTCCTCTTTTCTCTGCGTTGGGTCACTTACCAGAGTCTCTCTGCCCATGTTCAAACTTTCCTCCATTATCAAGGCATTTCACCAGATTTACGTTATAATCCTCCTTCTTTCCTCCAATGCGATTTAACACAGGAATGCCTTACCGTTGGATTTGAAAACCTTTGGAGTTTTCTTTTGGAACCACATCGCATTTGCCCGACATCGCACTTCACATGCCATTTTTTTCAACTTTTCCTTAGCACTTATATTCTAAGACTTACAGTGTGCGCTATGCGATCGGGTCCCACCTGGCATCGCACATCGCACTTTGACGACTTTAACATGAACCCTTTGCACTGTATTTTAAAACTTGTGATTTGCGAATGTGATCAGGTCCCACCATCACAACATATCGCACTTCGGCGAACTTAACTCTTACCTCTGGACTTGTTCGTTAAAACTTGCGATTTGCGACTTGCGATAAGGCCCCACCGCATCACATATCGCACTTCGATGATTATAACTCAAACCTTTGCACTTAACTTTTAAAACTTGTGATGCGCGTTATGCGAGCCAGGGCCACGCCATCTTGCCACGTCATTTCCGCGTCATCTTGCCACGTCACTGTCGCGTCAGGATGCATCAACTGTTATCTGTGGGGTCGGGGCCACGTCACCTACCACGTCATCTTGCCACGTCACCACATATCGCACTTCGTGAATTTAACATTTACCTCCGCACTTATTCTTTAAAACTTGTGATTTGCGGTTTGTGATTTAATCTCCGCCGTCGGTCTCTTCCCCTTCAGATCTGAGATTCAATCCTCACGGTCCGATTGCCTCCTTTAGTAATCTTCTAAGTGTTTATGTCTTAGCCGATTTCTCTACTTTCTACCGTTGCCGCTCTCCAACTCTGCTATCCTTCATGAGATTTATTCAATCTTTAAAAGTGTTGATCTCTCTTGAGCTTGCGAACGAGCCTGACTCGACCTTGTCCGGTGTGCAATGTTCTGAATGTGCCCATCGATCTAGCTCTTGAACTGTTCTGCTCGTGAATGAGCCCGACTTGACCCCTCCTGCACACTTTTCTATTTGATGCTCCTTTGGCTTAGATTACACCTCTAATGTTGATGCTTCCTTGATTTTGGTTCTAGTGCGCCTGTGATGCCGAATCCTCATTGAGCTTGTGGTTATCCTTTCGAGCATATTACAAGTCTTTTTTGAAATTTTAACAATTTTTCCTCAATAACCTTGAATTTCTCAGAACCTCTCTTGAATTTTAGCTGAGTAAAATTAGGCTACAACATGTGGAATTATATTTCACCACTGCAATGCAACGCTGGAAAAATCCAATAACTCCTATGTTTATAGATTCCAGAACACGTCTCTAACCTAGATCTCTAAATGTTTGCGTTAATGTTAAAAATGTTAACATTATTTTAATTTTAATGTTTATCTTTGATTGGGTTTTAGTTTCAGGTCTCACCGCGAATTTCACCTGAATATTCTAAAATGCAAGCTAGCATGAAGAAATGAAACTTTAATTTTCAATGAAAATCTATCTAAAGGAGGGAAGAGAACAAAGAGTATGCAACATACAAAATGCAGAAAAAAATATGCTAAGTAAAATTTTCTTAAATTCAACCGTTCCAATTCCAATTCATGCACAAAACCCTATATGCCAACGCAAAGATATTTTTCTTTTCAATTCCTCTTAATTTTCAAATGAGAGAAAACAAATATGCATGTCTAATCATTGGTAAAAGAAACTATTCAGAACAATGACTAAAACACCAATTCTTTCAAGCACTCAATGATCAAACAAATCAATTTTCTAATTCCCGAATGACAAGAACAAAGAAAAATCTAAACAAATTCTCATCAAAGGCACACAAAACCAAAATCAAACAAGATGGGGGCCCTAAAAAACGTTTTTTTTTGGAAAATAACCTCGACGACAGTGAGGCTACAACTTGAATTTTAGTATTAATAATTGTAGTCCTCAGATAGATCTTTCTAATGAGGTATCACATGCATCAAAAGGAGATCTTATTCCATAGTTATGACCCTGGGAAATTGATGTACCAATTTACCCCAATGAGGCCCATATTTTGGTTTTTCATCTCCCAAGCTTATGTTTTTGAATGTTTCAGGTTTTCCATTGTTTCCTAATAATAAATAGGCCTCCAAGCCTCATTGTAATAAAATTAAGAGGCCTGTAGCCACCACATCTCTTCTCAAGAGATAAGCTACCGATGCCCTAGCCAATTTATTTCCATTCTGTCTGTAATCATATTTCAGTAATGTGATATTAATGAGATGGAGTCTTATTTTTGTTGCATATCTGTGTTTATGTGTATTTATGTATTTTATTGTGTTCCTGTATATTTTTGGATCAGTGGTATTAGAGTGGTCTTCTCTTTCTCAATCCTTCTTTGCATGTCCCCAACGAGGTCCAGGTATAAGGAATTAAGGGCTTGATCTCGTTGAACTTTTACAAGATCAACCTCGCAAACCCTGACTACCGCTCATGGGGGATGAAAAGAAAGATGAGGGAGTAGGAGATCCTATCAAAATATTTCGCGAGGATGCCCTCAAGAAACAAAGGAATGCAATGATGGATAAATTTTCCCAGATCCTTCAACGAATTCTCACTGACGACGCATCTGCATTCAGCAACCACTTTGGAGGCGCAACTCCTTTTAAGGTACAAGTAAAATTTGACATTCCCATATTTGAGGGCCAAATAGATGCAAACATATTAGATAGATGGTTTAATTTATTAGAAGGATATTTCTTGGTTCATGACTTTTCCAACCGGGAAAATATTACTTTTGCACTCCTCAAAGCTCTCCCCATGTTAAGGACTGGTAGGAATCCTATTGTGAGAAAAGGACGAGAGGGAACCCTCTCTGTTTTCAACCACACACACTTGGAATTATTTCTGCAATGCCATCAAGGAACAATATTATCTCGTGGGGAGCTACGAGGACAAGTACATACAATGGACTACACTGCGGCAAAAAAAGGTTCAAGATGTGCATGAGTTGACGAATCTATTCCATACCCTGTGCACAAAATTGGGTATCAAATATTTGGAGAAACATTTGGTGCTGAAGTACCGCAGTTGTTTGCACAAATACATTAAGGAGGAAATGGAGTTCCTTGACATCTCCTCGCTTTGCATAGCCTACCAATATGCTACCAAGATTGAGCATAAGTTAAAATAGAAGAAGCGAGACTTTGGATCTACAAATCGGAAGCAAGGGAAAGGTGCCCCCAAACCGCAAAACAAAGGACAAAGCTAAGCAGGGCAGCCCAGGATAACCCACCAAATCCGCAAGCAAAGAAAAACACTACAAAGCCAAAAGACACAAGAAAGTGGTGTGAGTTCCATAAGAGCTCCACTCACAACACAAGTGAGTTTCGGGCCAAGAAATTACTGGTGGCCGAGCTGAAGGCTTCAAAATTAGATGCATGCTCCGAGTCTGAATCAGAACCCGACAAGGGGAATGAAAAAGGGAAGCATATTATTGATGCAGAGCCCAACGCCACCGTTGCCACCAAGAAGATCCAGAAGGAGGATCCAAAAGATCCAGAGGAGGGGGAGTGCCTATTCCATTCCTAGATGTGGGTAAAGGGTTCCCCGCTGCAGTTCATTATCGACAACGGGAGCCAAAAGAACCTCATTTCAACATAGATCATGAAGCGGCCAGGCTTTCCGATCACAACACACCCACTGCCATACACCATCGAGTGGCTTCACCAAGGACAGGATCTCCGCATTAGCCAACAGTGCCGCTGATGCAAGAGCATCATGGTTCCGAAAATTTGTACATTTAGCAAAATCTAGGGGGTCTTATGTTTTTCAAAAGAGTTGGTTTTTAAGTATTTAATTAATGTAATTGTCAATGTTTTGAGTGATTTATGTGAGACATTTAGAATAGGATTTAATTAAATATTGAGAGGCATATTTGTAAATGTTCTCAAATGTAGGAGAGCATGAGTGATTGACGAGTGATTGGTGTGGATTGAGATATTGTGAAATATTGTAAATCTTAGATTAGAAAGTAGTTCATGATTTATGGAGGATCCTTAGGATTTAGTTGAATGTTGAGATCCTCAAGGGATAAATAAGAGATTTTAGGGATTAATTGAGGACATATAGGATTCTTAGAAATTAGTTGAGAAGATTGAGGATCTGAACCAGAATTGGTTACATAACCTTTTGTATATATTTGTAAAGCCTCAAAGGCACGAATAGAAAAAAAAGAGAGATATTCTTAGAGAGGAAACTTAATTGTAAGCCTATAGGCATAGAGGGAGAGGAAGAGAAAAGGGCCATGTAAAGGCACATCAGGCCAAAACTAGATTGTAAACATGTTTTTTATTTGTATCCATACATTTATTCAATTAATGAGGAAATCGAATTCATTGTAACTGTGTGTCATTCCTTTTACGTGCTGAGTGATCCGTAACTGAGAATTTATGGTTTCCGTGTGATAAACATGGTGAATGAATTAAAATTGAATGTATAAGTCTTTTTGAGTGATAAAGGACTTAATGGACGGGTAGAATCTGTGTGATTCCAGTCTGGAGCTAGTGGATGTGTGTACAGTTTGAGTAAAGAAAAAATCACGAATTCTGGATTTAGAAGAATAACACAGAATGGCGGTCCGTATTCTGGATTAAAATAGTGAATAAGGCATGCAACAAGCATGATAATCCCAAGTCGGAGTGAAAAAGAAACAGGAGAAAGCTCAAGAGGAGTAGTGTGGAGGAAACAGAGTTGTAGAGAGGCGATAGTAGAAAGAAGAGAAATCAAATAAGGCACAAAACACTTAGAAGGTTTCCAAGGAAGGAGATCGGACGACGAGGATCGAATCGCAGAATTGAAGTTTTAAGATTTAACAAAAGAGACGAAGAAAAGCTGCGTGAAGGTGAGTGGACGATCATGATTAGATCGTAGATCTGAAGGGGAAGGGATTGACGGTCAAGATGACTTCACAAGTTAAATTATATAACTTGCGATGTGATGAGATGAAGGGAAAATAGTGAGGACTGTTAGATCTGGGCGCAAATCAATGGTGGACGGTGAATCGTAAATTCACACATCACAAATTATAGCAGATAACACTAAGGCATCACGCAATAAGTTAATTTGTTTGCGATGTGGTAAGGATTGAAATATGCGATGCGATGAGGAGAGACCACATGTCGGCATTGCACAATATCGCACATCGGCGATTTTAGAGTTTAACATTAAAACATCGCAATGTAAAGTATTTTGGTTGTGATGCGACAAGGACGGGAGATGACAGTGTGAGATGGTACATCGGGGCTGTTAGATCTGGCGAAGATCTACGATGGAGATTACGTTGCCACTTCACATCGGCAATTATATTATTTACCATTTAAGTTGCAAGTAAGTTTTCTGATATGTGATTACGTTGCCCTGGAATCCCTGTTCCGTGTGTAAGTAAGTGGTTTGAGTTATGTGCGATCTGTTTTAAAGTAAGCACTGTTGATTGCACGCGTATGTATGTTGAATAAAACTCCAAAATTATAATCTGTTGCATGTAAAGGAGTTATGTGGGCCATAACCCACAGGTCCACAGTAATATGTATAATTTCTAGTCTCGTGCTGCATCATTGGGTATTGGATCTTGGGAACGGGCATAAAGTATAAAGTTTCTGTGTATGTGGGAAATTGTGGGGTTAATTCTTCTAACCTTTCATTATTTGGATATTTTCGGCCTTATGGTTGCATTATTTGGTACTAGAGCGGGAGTAAATGAAAATTGTTATAAATGAAGATGCCATAGTTAAAATATGCATAAGACACTTGGTAGAAGAACATAATAAGATTCAGCGTGATTGCGGATTAGAGGAGAAGAAGTCAGATTATAAATCTGAAGAGGTGGAGACAAGTGCAGAAAGAAAAGTCAGATAGTAAAATCTGACAAAGTAATGGTTGTTTTCTTGAGGAGAACAGAGATTCAATCGAATGTGAAGAGTGGATGGGGACTGCTTGTGAAATAATGCAGGTATTGTTTTTTTTAACTCTGATTTGAGTTTTGCAGGATAAAAGACAGATTGAAGATTGATAATTGCAGCTAATGAAGTATCTTAGAAAAAAAAGATCACAACCTTAAGAAGCAGTGATGAAAGAAGTTGGTAAGGATTTATGAGTAAAAGAAGAGTGTGGCTAGAACCTAGTATTTCATTTGTGATTGAAATACAAAAGGACAATTGTGTTCTCAAAAGTGCAGATGAGTTGAAGCCTAGAAGGAGTAGAGGAATACTCAAGGAAAGTTACAGAGAGGGGAAAAGTGACCAAGTATAAAGGAAAGCTTGGTGTGGTAAATATAGCAGGGAGGAATTGCTATTACAAAGGCTTAAGTACAACTCATAGTGAGTGAGGAGCTCATGAAGATGAAGAAGAAGATGAATACTGATAGTCATAGCAGAGGTTCGAGAAGCAACCAAAAAGTGAAGAAAGAAGATGCCAAAAAAAATGGCATATGGAGACAGATGAGTGATGAAGAATATGAGAGAGAGAAAGCTGAGATAAATTTCAAAATTGCATTATTGATGGATATGATACAGAGAGATAAGGTATACCAAAGGTATGTTTGGACTATGAGAAAGAAAGTGAAATGACATAGGCTACAAGGGAAGAGAAAGCAGCAGGTGAATATGCAGCTAATAGAAGAGCTGAGGAAGATTGAACATATAATGAATGTTCAATTGAGGTCGAAGAAGCTTAAAGGAGTTGAGCTACAACAAAAGATTTTTTTTGGAGAGGAACAAGTTCCTTGTGAACTTGAAGATGAAGCAATGATGTCTGAAACATCAGTTGAGGCTATTGAGCCTTATGATCTTTAAATTAACAATTTTTGTATGGTTGTAGGTGTAATACATGATGCTGGACAATATTTGGGAATTGTCAAAGAAGAGGAAGCATAGAGACATAATTTGAGTGTTGAGATAGTTAGATCTCATGAGGAATATCATACACAATTGGAGGGGAATTTTATTTTTCAGCATGATGTTAGGTTGGAAATAGAGGAAGTTTGGCTTACAATGATGACCAAAATCAAGAAGAAGAAGTAAAGGATACCAAGTACTCAAATCCTATGACTGAGGAAGTTGAGATGAATACCATTAAATATTTTCTGAGTCTTGTAGAAGAATTGGAACAGAAAAAGGATTTGATGACAGAATCATCAAATAAGACAATTGAGTCTTGTGGTTTTACAACTGAAAAATTGTGTGTGATTGCAAGTTTTGACGATTTTTTAGGTGATAGATAGTCACTGGAAACTGTCATAAATATGGAGGATGAGACTATGTTATCTTATGAAGATAGCCAAGGAAAATCACATGTACAATTGGTTAGTAAATGGGAGAAAGAATTGGAGTTGTTGGAGAATTGGTTGAAAGCACGAGTAGAGAAGAAAGAACCTGATGAAGACTGCAAAGGATCTGCAACAGAGGAAGAAAATGTTACTATAGTCAGAGAATTGAAGAGAAGTTTACTTTTTGAAATTAAAATTGTAGGTAGTGAGCAGAAGAGGGATGTTGCAGAGGGAGATATCTTAAGATATATTCAGGAAGTTTGAGAGATAGCAATGCCCAAAGAAATATATACAACATTATTTGGAGCAATCTAAAAAATAATAACATAAGTTGAAGTAAAATAAGCTCAAGAAAGTAATCAGCAACTTAAAGATGTTTATATTCCAGAGAATAAAAATAAAGTGCAACAACCAAATAAATTGGACAAAGACATAGAAAATTTCATGAAGCTTATGAGACAAAGACATAAAGAAAGGAGCTGTATAAAGAGAATAAAAACAGATGGTAGTATGAAAGGCTGGACTGTGACAAATGTTGAAGGTACATTCAATGGAGTGTTACAAACGAAGGTGAGGAAACCAAGAAAATCAAGAAAAGATAGCAGAATACATGGATAGAAGTTAAAAGGAGTAAGGAAATCACTGAAGAATAAAGTATGGGATCCAGGAGGACAAATATTGGAAGCAAACGATCTGGAGATTATGAATTTTTTTACTTTGGGAGTCTAAGGCAGGAGCATCATGGTTCCGAAAATTTGTACATTTAGCATAATCTAGGGGGTATTATGTTTTTCAAAAGAGTTGGTTCCTAAGTATTTAATTAATGTAATTGTCAATGTTTTGAGTGATTTATGTGAGACATTTAGAATATGATTAATTAAATATTGAGAGGCATATTTGTAAAGGTTCTCGAATGTAGGAGAACATGAGTGATTGGTGTGGATTGAGATATTCTGAAATATTGTAAATCTTAGATTAGAAAGTAGTTCAAGATTTATAGGGGATCCTTAGGATTTAGTTTAATTTTGAGATCCTCAGGGGATAAAGAAAAGATTTTAGGGATTAATTGAGGAATTAGAGGATTCTTAGAAATTAGTTGAGAAGATTGAGGATCTGAACCAGAATTGGTTACATAACCTTTTGTATATATTTGTAAAGCCTCAAAGGCGCGAAGAGGAAAAAAAGAGGGATATTCTTAGAGAGGAAACTTAATTGTAAGCCTACGAGCATAGAGAGAGAGGAAGAGAAAAGGGCCTTGTAAAGGCACATAAGGCCAAAACTAGATTGTAAACAAGTTTTTTATTTGTATCTTTACATTTATTTAATTAATGAGGAAATCAAATTCATCGTAACTATGTGTCATTCCTTTTACGTGATGATTGATCCGTAACTAAGAATTTATGATTTCCATGTGATAAAACATGGTGAATGAATTTAAATTGAATGTATAAGTATTTCTGAGTGATAAAGGAATTAATGGCCGGGTATAATCTGTGTGATTCTAGTCTGGTGCTAGTGGATGTGTGCACAAGTCGAGTAAAGAACAATTCACGAATTCTGGATTCAGAGGAATAATACAGAATGGTGGTCTGTATTCTAGATTAAAATAGTGAATAAGGCGTACAACAAGCACGATAATCCCAAGTCGGAGTGAACAACAAAAAAGATAAAGCTTAAGAGGAGTAACGTGGAGGAAACCGAGTTGTAGAGCGGCGACAATAGAAAGAAGAGAAATCGACTAAGGCAGAAAACACTTAGAAGGTTTCTGAGGAAGGATATTGGATGGCGAGGATAAAATCACAGAATTGAAGTTTTAAGATTTAACGACAGAGATCAGTGCAGGCAAAAGAGACTAAGAAAATCCACGTGCAGGTGAGCGGACGGTCGTGATTAGATCGCAGATTTGAAGGGGAAGAGATTGACGGTCAAGATGACTTCGCAAGTTCAATTATATAAATTGCGATGCGATGAGATGAAGGGAGAACAGTGAGGAACGTTAAATCTGGGCGCAGATCAATGACAAATGATGAATCACAAATTCACACATCGCAAATTATAGCGGATAGCACTAAGGCATCACACGATAAGTTATTTTGTTTGCGATGCAATAAATATTGAAATATGCGATGCGATGAGGGGAGAGCATGTGTTGACATTGCGCAATATCACACATCAACGATTTTAGAGTTTAACATTAATACATCACAAGGTAAAGTATTTTGGTTGCGATGTGATAAGGATGGGAGATGATAGTGTGAGACGGTACAACGAGGCTGTTAGATTTGGCGAAGATCTACAGTGGAGATTACGTCTCCACTTCGCATCGACGATTGTATTGTTTACCATTTAAGTTGCAAGTAAGTTTTCCGATATGCGATACATTGTAATTGGTGACCGGATGGTGGGACCTTGGAATCCCTGTTCCACGTGTAAGTAAGCGGTTTGAGTTATGTGTGATCTGTTTTAAATTAAGCGTTGTTGATTGCACACGTATGTATGTTGAATAAAACTCCAAAATTGTAATCAGCTGTGTGTAACGGAGTTATGTGGGCCATAACCCATAGGTCCACAATAATATGTATAAATTTCAGTTTCGTGCTACATCATTGGGTATTGGATCTTGGGAACGGGCAAAAAGTATAAAGTTTCTATGTATGTGGGAAATTGTGGGGTTAATTCTACTAACCCTGCATTATTTGGATATTTGCGGCCTTATGGTTGCATCAACCGCATTCCTTACAAAAACAAGCCCTTCACGGATGATGGAATATGTGACATTTCTCCTCTTGATGTTTGCGATGTATTATTAGGCCAACCATACTTGTGGAAGAAACATACTGTGTATGAGGCCTAACCTCGCACTGTTATTGTTACTCTAGGAAATAAGTTTTAAAGGATATCAGAGGTTGCACAGTCTACCGCCAATTATTTGGCTATTGAAAAACAATGCAGTAAGATCATTTCCAAAACCAAAAAAATTGTTTTCTTTATAATCCGCCCTCAGGGCAAGAAGAAGACTATGGCCATGAACTCCAGACAGGGCTCCTTTGCACGACAACAACATATGGACAAGGTCGTGGAGGAGTACGGGGACATCTTCACCTCACCTGCAAGGGTGCCTCTCACTGTTATGTCAAGCACCCCATTGTTTTGACCCCACATGCACCACATGGATCAATCTATTGATGCTCTATTATGGAGAACAAAAAAATCAAGAGGCAGATTCAGGAGCTACTGTAGAAAGGTCACATCCGGTCGAGGTCATCACCCTGTGGGAGCTTGATCATGTTGGTGCAGAAGAAGGATTGGACATGGAGACTCTGTATTTACTATCGGGCATTGAACAAGAACACTCTCCGGAATAGGTACCCGATCCCACAGATTGATGACCTTATGGACCAAATCAAGGGGGAAAAATATTTCAGAAAGACCGACTTGAAGTTCGGGTATCACGAGGTACCAATAGAAACCTATGATGTGTGGAAGATTGCCTTCAAAACCACGGAGGGCCTTTTCGAATGGCTGGTCATGCCTTCAGGGTTGACGAATGCTCCCGCAACCTTCATGAGGTTGATGGACGATATATTACGACCATTCACCAACTCATTTGCAGTAGTGTACTTGAATGACATCCTGATCTTCATCCAGAATTGGGAAGAGCACCTCCACCACATCCGAAATGTGCTCCAAACACTGCGACAACACAAGTTGTGTGCCAATTTGGAGAAGTGAACTTTTGGCATGACCTGGGTTCAGTATGTGGGATACATTATTGATGAGCGGGGCGTGCGTGTATCCAACTGTTATCACTAGGCTAGAACAGGTTGGGTTGTGTCAACCTCCAACCCATCATAACTATTTCAAACCAACTTTAACTGGAAATTATCCCTTCCAGTTTGAGAGGTCTCCCTCAAAATACCTATAATATTTTCAATATAAAACTCAAAATTTCAGAAGGCTAACTCTGTTCATACTTTATGTAATTTTGCAGGTGAAAAATAATGTGATAACTACCACCATTGGGCATGGATTCAATTAAGGAAAATCAATTACAACAACACTACTTTCATGGAAATTGAGGCGATTTTGGCTGTAAAATGGTATAAAATAAAAAATTTATAATAAAAACATAGCAAATGAAGGAATTTGGAGCATATAACATGAATTCCAAGTAATCAAATTGTTATGAAAATGATAAAATCATGCAAAACATAGAGATAAAACATATGAGCCAAATCAGAATCTCAGGTCAAAAGATAGTCTTCTGCAAATGTATATTAACTATTGACAAAGATTACAAGGGTGGTTTTCTCACATCATCCATCAACCCCTTCAAAGTGAAAAAGTTGCACATATATAGAGTGAGGTCTCCATAACAAAAAATTTCCACCTGGGCTAGACTCGATGCATAGCTAAAAGACTTAATTCTAATTGAATTAAAACTCATGGAGAATTTGTAGGGATATTTCTATTTCAACAAAATTTGAAAACAAAAAGGAGTTTCCTATCATTTAAGAACTCAACAATTTATTTTGATGATCCTCATCGAATGCAACCAATGGCTTATGTGCTGGAGTGTTGAATTACTAGAGTGTTGGAATGTTCTGCTCTTGCCATGTGTATGCTGACCTGCTGACTTGCTAAGTGGTCTCCTTGAAAAATAGAAGTTCATAGGCTTATGATGTGGACATATTTGACCTATTTTTCATCCAATACCTTGCTGTATGATTACCCAAATACTCATCAAAACTTCATTACGCAGAAAAACTGAGTATAGGAGGTTTTGTAGCAAACTTTGGTAGCAAATGCAAAAAACACATTTTTTCTACCCATATGACATTTCTGGAAGTTCTAGGGTCTTCATTGATGTTTATTAGCTAAACACATTCCTTTAGCACTCCATTTTCTTAGGTTTAAACTTTTCCTTTCCTCCATGAAAAGCTACAACAATTCTGTAGCAAATATTCACCTTCAATATGGGGAGTTGCTACGAAACTGTCAACTTTATTAGATTTTTCCCTTTCATAATTTCTTCCACCTCCATGTCATTTCTAATAGGCTATAAAAGCATGTATACTACTAAAAATATTGGTTAAATATATAATAGGAAAAAATTAATCATGTTAACATGTTCAAGGAGTGCCATCTATTTCAGCAATAATCTTGAGACCATTCTTCAAAAGCTCAACTTTGGTCATTTTGTTTGAGTCTCTAAGGCTTTGACTTGCCTCTACAAATTTTTCCTATCTGCTTGTAACTAATTTTTCCTCTTGCACAAGTTCTTCATCATTCTATGGAAAGGCAATGTTCTCTTTAACATATTTTTACATTCGTTCACAACCTTATCATAGAAATCAAGTTGCTTTGATATATCCTTCTTCAATTCCTCAAACAGTAATTTAGATTCTATCACCTCATTCCTAGTATCTTTTAATTGTTATTGTAAAACCTCCACTTCAATTTTTTCTTGTATAGGCTCCTTGCCTTTCCTTTTCTTTGATGGCTCTGTTTTTTCTAAGGGTAGCTCAAGAATTTTTTCAATTGGCTGCTATGATCTCCTAATAAGCTTCCTAGGTTTGAAAACAAAACCTGGTTCTTCTTGTGAAAAATATAATTTTTGGCTCTCTTACTCTTCTTTTTCTAAAATTTAGTCTTTTTTACTTCTATAGGCTACTTAATTGGGCTTTCTTTAATCTGAATAGCTTCTAGGATATATGATAGCTTACCCTTCCCTTTTCTTTGACTTCTAGTCATCCTCATCTTGGTGCTTGTAGAAGTTTTTTCTACTGCCACAGGTTCATATACATGTTCAACTACAAGTTCTATCTCTGCTTTAACTTCAGCTACAGGCTCAGCCTTAGGCTACTTCTCCTCCCTAGGATTTATGGATTTGGACTCTTGAGTTTTCCTAGGGGTGGTAGTATCTAACTCATAGCCACTTAAAAATAAAAAGGTGAGCCAATCTCTGTTCAACCTATTCAAATATTCAACAACCAATAATTTAATAAGAACATAATGAAAACAGAGGTATTACTTGCATCAATCTTGGCTTGGACCTTGTTAGCCATTTTTCCCAAACTTCTACACAGATAAAAAGGAATGTCTAGGGGTTCTTTACTTTTGAAATGAAGTAGCAATTTGAAATGGTATTGGTAGACCATGTTGAACCTGCCTTCACAAGTGAAGTACTTTTAGATGGCCATCAGGAGCTAAGAAAAATATTCTTTGACGCAATTTCTGGGAATGCCTGTAGTCATATCAATCCCTTTGTGCTCTTCCAGAAGAAACTCATCACAATTATGTAGCTTAAACTTCTGCACTTTAAACCACTTTTTTCCAGATCTAGGGATTTCTGTACCATGAGCATTGGTGTCAGGGGACACTGCAAAGTTCAACATGCCCACTTTTGATTATGTCCATGTGAAATTAATGGCAAAGTATTTGGAAATTTGTGCATGGTAACCCTGTATATTCTGACAGAAACGAAGGCACTCCACACAGGAAAATGCTTGAGTGAAAGCAATGTTCCCCTCCAGTAGCTTCATATCCATTGGCTCATACCTTACAATTGAGGCTCATTTATACTAATTTTTTTAGCTGCCATGACTTAAACATGCATAGAGTTGCTTCTTGACATCTACAAATATCCTATAGACAACAAGAACAACTATTGACACCATCGAACCTACCCTAAAGACAACTAGAACAACTCACAAGACAACAAGACCGAGCTTATGGACATCAAGAACAGTTCGAATGAGAATGAGACTGAGTTTATGACAACAAAGCTAACCTAAAGTGAAAAGAGAACAAATTTGGAATGAAGCTATATGGTGTATGAATTTTGGGGATAATAGATGAAGACAAATGACATGTAATCATAACCCATAAGACTTTGACCACAACTGTTTTTAAAAAAATTGCACCATTACAATACTGTTACTACAACAACGAACTTCCATAGCGGGACAAGTGTTTGAGGAGGCAGATTCACTGCGGAAATTCTAGGAACTTCTGTAGCGAGATAAGTGATTGGAGAGGCAGATTCACTACGGAACTATCAGGAAATTTCGTAGAAAACCCTCAACTTTTTTAACTGAAATTGCTACAAATTTTTGTAAAATTGTCAAAATTCCTATTATGACTAGATAAGCTCGAGAGACATGGAATATTTGATTTTCACATTTATTTTAACACCCCACTAAAATTCATAATGACCCTACAAACTAACTTTATGATAAAAATATCCTTTGTACATGTGATTATTTTTTAAGAAAACTAAAAACCCTAACTAACTTAACCAAATTGACTCAAAGAAAAAACCTAAGAGTTATCTTAGATAACACCAACCAAGATCCAAGTCATTCGGGATTGGTCAACCCCAACCACTCTAACAGAGCTCTGCAACTTTCTGGGTCTTGTCAATTTCTACCGCAGGTTTGTGTTGGGATTCACTCATATTGCTTGGCCCTTGAATCAAGTCACCAAGGGAGGAGCGAAAGAAAAAATATTTTGGTCTAAATCTCAACAGAAGACGTTCGTAGAGTTGAAACATCACCTCTGCTCTACCCCAGTGCTCACATTACCAGACTTGTAACAACCATTTGAGATCAATATGGATGCCTCAGACTATGCTATTGGGGAAGTTCTTACTCAATAGGGGAATATAATGGCATATTACAGTGAGACGTTGTCCCACATAGTCCAAAAATATCCCACTTATGACAGAGATGTATTCCATTGTGCAGGCTTACCAAAAATGGAAGCATTACATTTTGGGGAAGGAAATAGTCATCCACATAGACCATCGACTCCTGCAGTTCATACAGACACAAGGGAAGTTGTAGAACGATTGCCATCAGAAGTGGTCCACATATATGAAACAATTTAATTTGAACATCAAGTACAAGAAGTAGAACACCAATAATGTTGTAGAATGCCTCAATCTATTGTTGATCGTGGCGCTAACCACTGTGCTCAACTCTTGTGGGAACGAGACTTCTAATTGGCCGCTTCTCTAGAAGAGCGATCTAGAATTTGGCCACACATATAAGACGCTCTTGGAGGGTAGGAAAGTTCCAAAATTTCACCTTTAGGATGCACTGTTATGTCACCTGGGACACCTTTGTGTTCCTTCAAGTGAGCGTGCCAAGATATTTTGGAAGCGCTCTACAGTTGGGTCGCTGGGAATTTCGAGGTCGAGAAAACAGTGGCAGTACTGCAGAATTATTTCTATTGGCCAAACATTCAACAAGATTTTGGGAAGTACATCAGATCTTGCATTGAATTTTCCATTGCCAAACCGACTATAAAAAGAAAGGCCTCTGTACTCCGCTGCCTACACCTAGTTGACCTTGGGAATCCATCTCCATGGATTACATGTCGGGCCTTCCTTCTACTAAGAATGGAAACAATTGTGTTTTCGTGGTCGTCGACAAATTATCGAAAATGACCATTATCGCAGCCTATAAGAAGAATATCACAGTAGAAGCCACTGCTAAACTCTTATTTGAACAAGTGTGGGTACATTTTGGGATTCCACAGTCTATCCGTTATGCAAAATTGTGATCTACGAATAAATCTAATTCCCTAAGTGTGGTGCTAGGCACTTAGAACAACAGAAGAAAGAATTTTCTATCACTTTCTATGAAATAAGCAGATACACATAATGATAGAAGAACCTGCTTGTGATCCAAGCACTTCTCCTTCTCCTCCTGTCGTTGTTATTGTCGTGCTCAATACAACTTCGATCGTCGGATTGATTCCTGCAAACATAAAAAAAGAACAACAAAAAACATGCATATACATATATCTACCTATCTTAAACACTCAAATCGATTATATGTGAAACATATATATCATTCAAGAATCCATTGCATGAGAAATAGAAACATAAAGAGATACATATATGGGAAAATGAACAACAATATTTATTAAAGAGTATAAGGGGGAGGTTACAACCAATGATCGATTTTTTGCCACCAACTCCAACTTCATCCATGCCTCATCACATCCAACATCACACCAACATCATATCATTACTTTCACTCTCTAAAATGAGAATCCAACAACATTTCTTTACCAAAATTCTTCTCTCCCTAACACTAGGATCTGTGCTCAATTTATAGGGAAACTGATGGTAATTTCTCAATGAATGAATTTTTAAGAATAGGAAAGAAAAGTTCCCAAGTTCAGACGTGTTAGATGGACACTTGGATTCGAAGTTTGAAACATATGGACTCTTCTAGAAGGCACTGGCCATGTGGAGATTCCCGAAACAATGATAATTCCGCTTCTAGGTGACCAATGCACTCTTGAATGTCGGGAAGTGCATTGTAGTGCACCCTTGAATGGAGGATGCTGCATATGAAACATAGTTCCTTTAGAGGTAATTTTGGTGAGTTCATAAGTGATATAACATATACGTCGAATCTTGAAAATCTCACTATAGAAGCCATGAATTAATTGTTCTTCTCTTAAGGCATATAGCAACTGAAATGTAAGGGGATGATAGACCCTATTTCATTGGTCCTAGGGATGATGTCCTTTTTGACAAGGTCATGGGGGATGATGCCCAAATTGACCTATGCATAATTGTGATCTACAGATAAATCAAATCCCCTAAGTGTGGTGCTAGGCACTTAGAACAACAGAAGAAAGACTTTGCTATCAATTTCTCTAAAATAAGCAGATACACATAATTATAGAATAACCTACTTGTGATACAAGTGCTTCTCTTTCTCATTTTGTTGTTTTTTCTATTATGCTCAATCCAACTTCGATTTCCAAATTGATTCTTGCAAACATAAATGAAGAAAAAAAAACAACATGCATATATAGATATCTACCTATCTTAAACACTCAAATCGATTAGATGTGAAACATATATATCATTCAAGAATCCATTGCATGAGAAATAGAACATAAAGAGATATATATATATGGGAAAATGAACAACAATATTTATTAAAGAGTAGAAGGGGAGGTTACAACCAATGATCGATTTTTTGCCACCAGCTCCAACTTCATCCCAGCCTCATCACATCCAACATCACACCAACAACATATCAGTACTTTCACTCTCTCAAATGAGAATCCAATAGCATTTCTTTACCAAAATTATTGCTTCCCTAGCATTAGGATATGTGCTCAATTTGTAGGGAAACTAATGGTATTTTCTCAATGAATGAATTTCTAAGAATAGGCAAGACATGTTCCCAAGTTCAAAGGTGTTAGATGGACACTTGGATTCGAATTTTGACACATATGGACTCTTCTAGAAGGCACTGTCCATGTGGAGATTCCCAGAACAATGAGAATTCCGCTCACAGGTGACCAACGCACTCTTGAATGTCAGGAAGTGCATTGCAATGCACCCTCGAATGAAGAATGTTGCATATGCAATGCAGTTAGTCCCTTTAGAGGCAGCATTGGTGAGTTCATAAGTGATATAACATATACTTCAAACCTTGGAAATCTCACTATAGAAGCCATGAATGAATTTTTATTCTCTTAGGGCATATAGCAACTCAAATGTAACGGGACGATAGACCCTATTTCATTGGTCCTGGGGATGATGTCCAGTTTGACCAAGTCATGGGGGATGATGCCCAAATTTACCTATGAAGAATTATGATATACAGATAAATCAAATCCCCCTAAGTGTGGTGATATGAACTTAGAACAACAGAAGAAAGACTTTGCTATCACTTTCTCTAAAATAAACAAATACAAAGAATGATAGAAGAACCTACTTGTGATCCAAGAACTTCTCCTTCTCCTTCTGTCGTTGTTACCGTCGCACTCAATCCAAATTCGATCGCTAGATTGATTCCTGCAAACATAAACAAAGAACATCAAACAACATGCATATATAGATATATATCTATCTTAAACACTCAAATTGATTAGATGTGAAACATATATATCATTCAAGAATCCATTGCATGAGAAATAGATACATATATAGGAAAATGAACAACAATATTTATTAAAGAGTAGAAGGGGGAGGTTACAACCAATAATCGATTTGTTGCCACCAGATCTAGCTTCATCCCCACCTCATCACATCCAACATCACACCGACATCATATCAATACTTTCACTCTCTAAAATGAGAATGCAACAACATTTCTTTACCAAAATTCTTCCTTCCCTAGCACTAGGATCTGTGCTCAATTTATACGGAAACTGATGGTAGTTTCTCAATGAATGACTTTCTAAGAATAGAAAATACATGTGCCCAAGTTCAAAGGTGTTAGATGGACACTTGGATTTGAAGTTTGACACATATGGACTCTTCTAGAAGGCACTGGCCATGTGGAGATTCCCGGAAAAATGAGAATTCCTCTCCTAGGTGACCAGCACACTCTTGAATGTCAGGAAGTGCACCCTGTAATAGAAGATGCTGCATATGAAACACAATTAGTCCCTTTAGAGGCAACGTTGGTGAGTTCATAAGTGATATAACATATAATTCAGACCTTGGAAATATCACTATAGAAGCCATGAATGAAATTTTCTTCTCTTAGGACATATAGCAACTAAAATGTAAGGGGATGATAGACCCTATTTCATTGGTCCTAGGGATGATGTCCAGTTTGACAAGGTCATGGAAGATTATGCCCAAATTTACCTATAACACTATCATCTCAAATAAAGACAACAGGTTCCTCAACACATTTTGGTCTAGCCTCTAGTTAA
The DNA here is from genome assembly GCA_034641835.2 of Pinus albicaulis. Taxonomy (NCBI): domain Eukaryota; kingdom Viridiplantae; phylum Streptophyta; class Pinopsida; order Pinales; family Pinaceae; genus Pinus; species Pinus albicaulis. Next base: position 1,285,584,939 of record CM076575.1, on the reverse strand, counting down.
TGTTGGACACCAAGATCACCAAGTCCATAGTTTTCCATCCCCAAACTGATGGCCAGACAAAGGTCATCAACAAGATGATCATACACATTCTACGCATGAAAAACTCAAAGAATCCACACACATGGGATGAGAGCCTCCCCTATGTACAACAAAACTATAGCTGGGCTCTCCACAACTCAACCGGCCACAACCCCTTTCAGGTGGGCTTGGGATTCCAATGACTATGTCCCATTGACGTAGCCATGCCATTTGCGGCTACTCATGCTGATTCAAATCATGTCCAATATGAAGCTAACAAGGTGAACGAATTCATTTAGTGCATTCAACACATTTTACAACACGTTCATGACATATTAGATAGAGCCAATTCCAAGTAAAAGGAGTGATATGATCAACATCAATTTCCACAAAAATTCTAGGCGGGTGACAAAGTGTGGCTACATTTATAGAAGGAGCGCCTCGTTGGACCCCACTGCAAGCTTCTCTCGCTCTGATATGGGCCATACACCATCACTAAGGCTATAGGGGACAATGCCTTCGAGCTCAATATTCTACCATTCCTTGGTATGCATGCAATGCTCAATGTGGATTGCCTTCGACCCTACTTTCCACCTCTATTGGACACATCTGACATGGCAAAAAAACTAACACCGACAGAGTTAAACCCAAAATTAATGGAACAAGCCACAATTGATTGTATCATGGAAACAAAGGTCAATAAAACCTAAAAAAAAGGATCCAACTATATCGAGTTATCAAAGCAAGCCAACTCCTTCACCAGGGCAAGTGGCTCACCAGGGACCAAGTTCAAAAGAATTTTCCTCATCTCATGGAGGAACTCAATGCAATGGGGACCATTACTTCCTAAGGGGGGAGAAATGATCCATGTGTATATTGGTGGCCACCTGCCTATTCCAGTTGGAGCCCCACCATTGTTTCTTTCAGTTTTTGAGTTTCCTTAATTGTAGCACAATTTACTATATTTGGCTGTTTTTCGGGTCCTGAACTTTTGGAGCCATTTTGACTCCCTAAACGACGTTTTGTTTTTGGAAAATAACCTTGGGGAAAGTGAGTAATTTACGAGAAATTTTCTATTAGGTAGTTGTAGTCCTCAGATAGATCTTTCTAACGAGGTATTGTGTGTGTCAAACAAAGATCATATGCCAAAGTTACGACCCCGAGAAATTGATGTACCAATTTACCCCAATGGGGACCATAATTTGGCGTTTCATCTCCTAGGATTATGTTTTTGAATGTTTAGGGTTTTCCATTGTTTATTAATAATAAATAGGCCTTTGAGCCTCATTGTAACATAGTTCAGAGGCATGTATCCCCCACATCTCTTCTCAAGAGATAAGCTACCAATGCCCTAGCTAGTTTATTTCCATTCTGTTTGTAAGCATATTTCAGTTATGTGATATTAATGAAATGAAATCTTATTTCCGCTGAATATCCAAGTTTATGTGTATTTTTGTATTTAATTGCATTCTTGCATAATTCTGGATCACACTGTCCAATCACTTCATTCAATGGATCAACAAAACATTGAAACATATGAACGTCAAAATCATATATAGGAAAATAACGTACTTTTTGTATTAATAGAAATGGAGAGAGCTACAACCAAATATAGGAGCGGATCATGTAGAGAAATCCCCAAGTTGGCTTGTCCTTCCTTTCCACAAAGTACACCTCTATGTCACCTAAATGCATGGAATGATGACTCTCTTAGAATCAAGGTAGCAACATGAGGATAATAAATCTCCAAAATCAAATCCCTAGCTTGTCAATGAAAGTAAATATATAAGAGAGGATGGTAGTTTAGGAATTCTTATCCATTTACCAATCTAGGCTCGAGATCCACCCTTGATGGGAGGATGAGATCAAGGGATAAGGGGTGAAATATCCAAGGTAGGATGAGATAGGATTCGAAGGTCTTATCCAAGTGAAATTATTGAAACAAATCCTGCTTCGAGATTCTTTTTATTTTCCCCGAATTTCTAGAATCAACGCACCCCAACAAGGGACAATGTGCTAATGATTAGTGCAGGTGCAGAGTGGAGCATCCTGCACTAAATGTAGTCTCCTAAGGGAATAGGGTGCATTGGGCCTTAGAAGCATTTAAATGAAGAAATTAAGCCCACAAACTCCGGGATTAGAGAGAAACATGCCTAGGGCTTTGTGTAAGGATGATGACAAGGTGTTTATGGATGTTGATTGCTCCTGTTAACATGCCTATTGACCAGATGTGATAAAATGGCCTATAACAAAAAGTAATTATTAGAATTTCAGAAATTTTGTGCTAACCCTAATTACATTAGAAAATAAACATGGGATCTGAGCCTTAGTGACGAAATGAAGGCATATTGAGATCACTTTTGTAGAAACCCTAGAGAGAGAATATTACTAAAGTCCTCCTTATATATTGGCTTATGATCTACCTCTATAGAAAATTCTAGGTTAAGGAATTGTGTCAAAGAATCTAAAATGTTTTGTTTTAATTTTGGATTTTTGGATGACCAAGGCTCTAAACTGTTAAACAGGTGCATACTCTTAATTATTTATGATTTATTAAAAGGGATGAATCTTCACCTTTGATAGGATTTTAGCTTAAAAAATGACATGTAATGTTGAACTTAAGAGAATATATGATTAATTAAATATTCAAACAAATTTATTTAATTAACCATATAAATTTAATGTGTGAAATAATTTTACAACCAAGCAAAATATATTTGAATCTTAAAGAGAAGTGAAAATTTAAAGATGTAGAAGAGTTAATTAAAAAAAATAGTTCCAATTAACTAATCTCTATAATTAATAATAAATTCACAGGGGCTTTCATATAGATTGATATTCAATCTTATCTTACCCAAATTTCTCATTAACATCAAATATATGCAGAGATAAACAAAATGAAAAAAGAATTAACAAAGTAGTACTCATAGAGACACAAGTTGTTCCAAGATGAATTCAAAATCCTTCTATTAATCTCAAAAAACTTCAGAAGATTACAATTCTTCTTACTATTTTATCACAATGGTTCAACCCTTCATACTTCGAGTTACTAAGTATTTATAAAACTATATTCAAAATATCTTGATTTTACTATCAAAATTTTGTTACAAAATATATTTTAAAACTAATTACAAAAATAGTTCTAGAAAATAGGAATCTTGAACTGCTTGAACATCTTGCACATAATTCGAGGCCTATGTTGACGACTGAGGCTATAAGGATGCTATTTTGTTTCCCTTTCCAATTATCTATCATTTTGCTCTTATAAACCTGCATGTTGTTGCTGAAAGCTCATTACATGTTGCTGGAAACCTGTTGTTTATTTAATCAATGAGCTGGCATACCTTTTCCCATTTTTCCTCATCAGGAATAGTAGATTTGATTAATTTTCTGTAAGTCTCATCCACTTCAGTGTATTTCTAAAAGGTGGTTTTGACTACAAACAAATGTTTGATCTCTTGTTTAATTAATAAATCAAAATTCAAACCTTCAATAAATGCTTTCCCTGTAATGGTTCCTTTGATCTTAGCAAATTTAGATTTGTTTGTAGCTATAAAATGTAATCTTCACTGGTATTCTTCAAGAGTAACCAATTTGTCTCCTATCCCTCTCAAACCTAGAAGTTATTTATGATGTAGCACGTTAAACTTTCTACGAAAATTCTAGAGGCTAGATTCTAAATTATGACACTTATTTTCTAATTGCAACATTAAATTTCTCTTGGTAAGGATATTTCTAACATCCAGAATTGTGTCATTTATGTCTACAATATCATAATATTCAAGTTCTTCCTTTTTTTTTGAATTTAAGATTCTGATAAATGTTGTTGCATCTCTTGGTTTATGACCCAATTCCTTCTTCAACTCTGCTATAACCTCCTTTGACTTCTCCAATAATTATTCCTACTAAAAAAGGATTTCAATTGAAGACCATAAATCAATCATGGATTCATTGATATATAACCAGACGTTTTCTTTAGCTTGTGCTATAGTTTGAGAAATAAAAGACTCATTTTAAAGGGTATCTATTCTCTAAGTCAACCTATGACTCTCTTGAATTTCTGATATGTAAGCATTGTCAATTTTAATTTTCTATTCCTGAATATTTTTGAGTTGAGCCTTTAGTTTTTCAATCTCTTTCCCTCTCAATGACAAGTCTCCCATAGCTTTAGCTAAATTAGTTGTTGGATCAAAGGACTGTGTTTTTGCTGTAATGGCTGCTGCAATAGAAGTTATTGCTGTTGAAGTACCTGCAATGGAAGTTTTTTTTATGGGAATAACTATTGCTACATTTTCTTGCGGTTATTTTTCCTTCAATAAAATCTCCAATTCTGTTTCCATTTTCTGTATTTGTGTATTTTGTTCAACTATAATATTGAACATATTTTCCTTCTCTTTTTCCAATTCACCAAATTCCTTGGTTTGTGGATCCTCTTTAGTGGGAAGTTTTAATTGTTTCCTCAGTGTTAATATATCAAATATTTCTTTTGATCATATCTTTAGCCACCTTCACATTATTATGATCATATCCTAACTTAATGACCAGATTTTCTTAAGATTTAATTTTGGTATCTTTAGCCAATGATGAAATTTTCTCTAACTTTAGCTGTGCTTGGATATTATTTACTAAAATTTGTATGTTAGATTTTTCCATTGCTGAGCTAGGCAAAGTGGAGTAAATCATTTCTCCAGCTTGCTTATGTAAGTTAATTTGGTCAATAGCATGGATTTATTTAATATAAAAAGAAAAAATATGTAGGAATTTACAGGGTAAGTTCCTTAGATCAAACACCAATGGTCACCACTCACAAACAGATCACAGATCAGTACACCAGTATTTGACGTGGTTAAAACCCTCAAAGAGGGAAACAATCCACAGCCTGAGCCAACACAACCACTTTAGGAAATTTTTTAATATAAAGAAAGAAAATTTACATAAGCTTCTCTCATAAATGGTTACCAGACAAATGACCCTCCATGCTCTTTAAATAGAGATCAAGACTAATCGGGTGTTAAGCCATGGGTCAAGTTTCGGTAATACCGAGGAGAGAATGAACCTTCGGATCACTACATATTGTGACCGTCAGATTATAAGTTATAAATGTACATAGTAAAGAAACACACTTTACCTAAATCTACGCTAGACCAAGTTATACTTAACTATTTCGTATGTGTCGGAATATCCTAACAAAATAGAATTCTTATAATCATATGTAGTTTTTGGGAATGGAACTTTGGGTTCTAGAAAATCCATTTGCATCTGTCCCTTCTCAGTATCAAAGGCAGAAATGAGTTTGTGATGAGATTCTGAGGTTTGTTTCTGAAATTTAGAATAAGTAGTGCCTTTTAGTGCTTCATTTTTATTCTTAATTTCCTTGTATCTGGAAAAAATACTTGGTTCAATTTGACTGAGTTAGTTCTCCTTCTTGAGTTGTTTCTAATAGATCTTGAGAGACTAAGGATATAGGAGAACATGATGAAAACCTGTTAAAACTAATGTGGTATTCTCCTATGAACTCTCTTCCTGAAATGACTCCTCAAGAGGATTCTTCTTCTTCTTTTTGTACATTACAAATTCTGTTTGCTGAACTTCTGAAACTGAAGGGGAAATACTTTCCCTTACTCTCTTAGTATATTTTTCCTGTGGAATTGGTGTCTGGGAAATTGTAGAAATAAAACCTTCTCTTCTACTTCCTACAATGTGTTTTCCTACAACTCCTCTTGTTTCATGTATTGTTCAATCTTTGGTCTAGGAGTAGTTTTATGTTCTTCCCTAAGCTTAGAAATAAACCTCAAGGGATCATAAGACCAGGTAAAAATTAATTTGAATTTAATTTCTTTTGGAAGAAGATTTTATTCCTTTTTCATTGCTTTGGTAGTGCAAATAAAAGGTACAATATGAACTTTCAACTTAAACTGAGATTTCTTCTTAGCCGACACAAAGTGCAACTCATCCGTGTTCATCATTTTTCTTACATATTCTAATGAAAAAATTCTAATTGGTGAAAATTTAGGCAATTTATATGGAGGAAGCTCACATCCATATACTCAGATATCTGTGTAGTTTTGATATAAGTACCAATCACCAGTCTTTGTCTTCTCATTGAGATGGAGAATTCACTTAATTTTAGAGGAAATCCTAGGAAAGAAATCACTATTGAGTAGGGATGAAACCATGTATAAAAACTGATTAGTGTAATCAATAAAGGAAAATTCATTGGTATTCTTCCTTACCAAGGAAGTCCAATGAATTACAGATTGAGGATTACCCTGTTCATATAACTTCTATAACGGGAATTTTAATTTATCTGCTTGATGTAATAAGAAAATGTATACAAAAATTGACTGATACGTAAAAGATCCTTCTGTTGAAAATTTCAAGAACTGGTTAGGTATTTCTTCTGACAAGAATGCACTGTAATTGAAGATCACTGCAAGTTTTTCACCTACTTAAAACACTGATAATAACCCTAGAATAATGTCATCAACCCACTTTTCATTTGGATAGCCTAATAGACAAGAAAATATTGAGATAACTTGTCTAGTCATTTTTGGAAACATTGAGAAAGTGTATGGAGGAATTGTTCTTGGAAATTCTATATTTTGAGGTAAAAATATTTCAAAGATCTTAGCTCTTTGAGGGAAGGTGATATTTTTATAGAGTCCCATGAGGGAGTCTATAGAAAAGGGGTGCATAGGGGCTGAAAGTTTCACTCAAAGCATTCAACAGATAGACTCAGGGGATATTGTAAACAAGACATCATTACTTCAAGCAATAATGTCTCTCTGACTTGGAATATACCTAAAATGACACCATGCTACAAACTCTGGAAATAAATGGGTCTTAGGGAAAAGGAATTTGGGCAGGAAGGAGTCCCACATGCCCAATTCATTTTTGGCATCAACAAATTTATGTTTGGCCCAATTGTGCAGTTCATAGAGGTTGAAATCACATTGGGTTTTAGAAATTTTATATTCCTGGTCAACTAAGGGTAACCTATCTAAGTCTATGATTTGACACATCATTTGATTTTCTTCAATCAATTTATATTTCCCTTTGGTAGACATACTGAATGTAATAGAGAGAAGGCTAATGTTTTACTCTGATCGGTTGATTATCTTAGTGATGAAGGTTGTGTTCTTCATACTATTTTGGTTGTACTGGACCTATACCTACAATTTGAAAATAAAATGTGCGAAAAGGAACATAGGTGATGATGTGGGTTTTATTTATGCAATGAAGGATTAACCATTTGAAGGGATAACTGTTGACAAGAGCGGGGTATTATTGCGGTAAGATAGCAGTCGAGGGAAATAAATAAATGTATTTAACACTTATCGGTAGATGGATGAATGGGAGGTAGAAAGATGGCAGAGGTGGAGTGGCCTTTATTCTTTTGGCTGGAGTAGAAACAGTCGAGACGATCAAGATCAACGCATATTTTACAATAAAGACAAAAAATCATATCATACCTTTATTAAAGGTTTTAATTAGTTTCTAATCAATGTTAAACTAATTAATAAACTATTTAATCAAAATGAGCGACATTTGGATTTGCACACTTTTACATGGGATTTAATTCTTTTTTCCTTTTCTTTTATTTTTCTACATTTTTTTTATATCCCTTTTATTTTTATATATATTTATTTTTCTTTTCTTTATATATATATATATATATATATATATATATATATATATATATATATATATATATATATATATATATATATATGTATATATATATATATATATATATATATATATATATATATATATTATTTTTCTTATCTTTGAAAAAAAATTAAAAAATGTAAAATACATGGTGTGTTACAACATTGGCTCCATCTGGGGAGTACTTCCCCCTGTGGGATGCAGAGAACAAGTAGATCCTCATGCCTTCTCCTTGGGCCGTGGAGTCTTTTCTATATAAATCACACTGAGAACAAATTTTAAAGAAAAACTGGTAATGTACAATGAATCCTATCTGTGAGCAATCTCAAAACTGAATGTAATGTTTAAGATATTGTCCATTCACAGGAAATGTAGAATATATTCCATCCATATTATGTAAAATAAAAGTGTTATTTCCCTTGATTTTTGCAACGCTGAATGGTCCTAACTAGATATTATCAAATTTACCATGTTTACCTCTTTCCTCCCTTCTAGCATCCCATTTTAAAACTAGATCTCCTTGCTTGAAGTCTATTTCCCCGGATTTTCTGTCAAATAAAATCTTCATCTTGTTTTGGTATTGACAAAGCTTGAACTAGAATTCATCTATGTCTTGATTCAATTCAATAATCTGATTGATTCTTCTTGAAAAATCATTAGCTTCTTCATATGATTCCTGCAAAAAATTCATAACAGGAAAAGCTAGTTGTGTGGGAAAGATTGTCTCAGTTCAATAAATAAGTTGAAACGGGGATTTACTAGTAGATCTCTTATGTGATAATATGTTAGCTCAAACATCATATTTGAGATGAATATCCCAATTCCTTTTATGATCTGATAGTACCTTCTTGATAACTTTGAGCAAACTCTTATTTGATGATTCTTCCAATCCATTTCCTAGAGGGTAATATAGGGTAGAATGATGCAATAAAATTTGATACTTTTGGAAAAACTATATCATTTTGATACTACTGAATGCTTGTGCATTATCACCGACTTTTTGTTGTGGACAACCAAATATTGATAATATATTTTCTTTAATGAATTTGATGACAACAATGTTTGTTGCATTTTTGGTAGGGATGGATTTCACCGATTTGGTAAAGTAGTCTGTAACAGTCAGGATCCATATGTGTTGATTAATAGATTCTGGAATTATTTATCCTATGAAATCTAATCCCCACTGTAAAAAGGGTGCTTCAATCAAAACTAGAACTAATGGAAGTGTTGCTACTCTCTGCTTTCCAGCAAAAATCTGACATGGAATGCAACTTCTAACCTTTTATCCCCCTTGTGAAAAAAATTTGGGCCAATAAAATCCAACTCTTAGGATTTTATATGATTTTTCTCTCCAAGAATAGTGTCCTCCACATATAGCTTCATGAAATTTCTCTATGACACCATTTGTCTCATTTTCATTTAAACATAAAAGAAGGATATTCAATGGATCTTTCCAATATAAATTGGCATTGATGATGCAATATTTCATGGCATTTAGTCTTAGAGATATACATTGATTCCTTGTGAATCTAGGAGGATACTTAAACTCACGAAGAAAATTTACAATATCAACATACCATTAAGACAGTAGGAACTTTTCATCAATATGAAGTAGGATAGGAAAATAATCAACAGTAGAAGAAGGTTCCTGTGTATTCTCTTCTACCAGAATGCGAGAGGGTTCTTGTGTGTTCTTTTCTCCTAAAGTTTGATAAGGTTCTTATGTGTTCTTCTCCTATGATACTTGCATGATAAAATTGATTCCCAAAACTTTACAATTGGATTCAGCCAAGAGTTTGGCTAAATCTTGTTCCTTTACCAACTTGGTGGATTTGACATCTGAATCAAGTTATAATATTTTTTCAATCAATCTTCCTCTCCTACCATCTGTGTTAGGTTTTGTTAAGATAGTCCTTACAACATTATTTGGAACATAAGAAATGATGGGAGAGTGAAGTACATATCTTCTGAAGGCTTTTAAGGCTTGTACAAGAGCGTAGGCTTGTTTCTCAATTATATCATATTTTAACTCAACATATCTCATGAATTTGCTAAAAAAGGCAATAGCTTGGTCATCTCCATTATCATTCTTTTGTAATAAGACAACAACTAAGGTAGTATCAGAGGCAAAATAGAAAATTCTAAAAGGTTTTAAACATTTAGATATGGCTAGTACTGGAGCTTCAGAAATAGCTTTCTTGATCTATGTAAAAGCATATCTTGCATGCACTGTCCATTTGAATTCATGATATTTCTTTAGCATATCAGTAATATCCTTAACTATCTCGACATAATTTGGTATGAATCTTCTCAAAAAAACACTTTTTCCTAGAAACATTTGAATTTCCTTCTTATTTCTAGGTAGACTAATTACCTCGAAGGCTGAGACTCTTTTTGTATCAATCACTACTCCTCCTTTTGAAATAATATGTCCAAGTAGTTTTCCTTCCTTTATAACAAACAAGGATTTCTTTGCATTGAGAGAAATTCCATATTTCCTACATCTGTAGAAAACCTTTCTCAAGTGTTCTAAAATTTTCTCAGTAGAATTTGAAAATACAGTCAAATCATTCAAATAAATAACAAAAAATTGTTTAAACTTACCAAAAAATGATAGGTCCATTTCTCTTTTAAAGGTATCTCCTGCATTGGTTAGGCTGAATGTAATCCTTGCATACATGAATGTACCCTGAGGAGTTGCAAATGTTGTTTTTTCCATATTTTCTCGACTAATCATGATTTTATTATATCCAGAAAAGCCATCCATTATTGAAATTATGTTTGAGCCTAAAACCCTTTGAAGCAATTTATCCATTTTGGACAATGGATACTTATATTTTAAATATAGTTTGTTTAGGTTTCTGAAGTCTACACACAATCTTATTTCACTATTTTTCTTCTTGACTGGAACTAGATTTTCTACCCAATCAAAATATCTTAAAGGAACTATAATTTTTGCATCCAATAATTTCTCAATATCTTTTTAAATAGTTGGCAGCAAAACTGAATTTATTCTCCTCAAATTTTGTTTGAAAGGTTTAGCTTCTGGTTTGAGAGGAATCTTGTGTTCAATAAGAGTTGTGTCATATGTTTTGAGTTCTTCATATGACCATGCAAAGACATATTTATAATGTTTAAGAAGATTAACATATTTATCTTTGTTTCCTGAAGCAATGCTGCTGAAATTTTTACATTTGTGGTTTTTTCATTAGTTCCAATATTACAATCCTCCACATCCTCTTGTTGTGAACTTGATAATGAAGTTTTTGAGACATCATTATAATCAAAGAGTTTTTCAATAGGGATTAATCCTTTTGGAAAGTAATTATTAGGCAAATTAATTATATCATGATTAGCTATTTTATGTTTTAACCGTGAATTTTCATTTTGATCATTTGACTTACTTTCATTGGTTTGTTTTTCTACGATTTGTGGAGCTAAATATTCAACAATTACTTGTAAGATTTTTTTTAATTTCTCATCATCTTCAAACACTTGCCAATGTTTAAGGTTGTTAGGGATTGAAGGCCTATCTTTTACCTGAATCTGATATTGCAATTGTGTAGGATTAGGAATTTTAAAAGAGCTAGCAGAGATTTCCAAAGAATCTGCATAAATGTTTTCATCCCTAGGGATTGTTGTAATATTAAAAGTTTGAAAATAATTTTCCACAGAATCCCATACTTCATTCCAATAAGATATAATCTTAGGATTTTTTCCTTGGAAAATATTTCTAATTTGTTTCATAATAAGCTCTTAATCACCAAATACACTCAAATTTTGGACCTTTAGACTGTTGGATAACTCTAATACTAAATTTAAGGCTTCATATTTTGCTACATTATTTGTAACATCAAAGTATAACTTGAAAGATGGAGTTATATTCTCTTTGGCTGGAGAAATTAGTACAATTTCACCTCCATCTCCATCTTTATAAAAGGCTCCATCAAAGTATAAATTCCAAACATGGGTGTTTATACATTTGGGTTTATTTACATCATGTTCAATACTGAGCTGAGAATTTTTGAGATCATGAGTTGTTAACATAAAAAATCAAAAATCCTGATCAACTACATAAATAGGATGGTTTATTTCTTGATAAAATCTACTAACAATATTTATAAATCTTACCTCTTTGTATAGTCTCAAATGATCTCCACCATAGACAATAATTGTAGCAAAAGACATATCCATTTGTAGACTTCACCCCTAACTTGGCACAACAAGATATGGAAAATAACATTCAAAATTTGGGGGAATATCCGTGACAACAATATCTAGGACCACACTCTTAACAGGGATCTGTGCAAATGTTATAACAAGATATTTGGTTAATCCAAGACAAGGTACCTTATTTGAATCAAAGGGGTATATATCATTATAAGGCCTTGTGATTTTCAATTGAAGTTGGTTCATAATCACTTTAGGAATTATATTATGAGAGGCCCAAAAATCTAGCATACAATTATATAAAAGATAATCGTGAACCTTCAAAGTGACATAAAAAGGAGAGACATTTTCATTAATCATATCAGAACTAAGACCAAAAACCAATGAAGATTTTTAAACCTGTAAACTAATTACATCTCCTTTACCATCAATACTTGAAGATTGAATCAATTTTGAAACTTGTTTCTTATAACTTGGATTTTTAGAGAGTTTAGATAATGGATTTGGAATCTTAACTCTCTCTGATTCCTTTGCCACATCAAAAGTTGTTGGAACAAATTTTTGAGTTGTATTCTAGTCATTTGATTGATTAAGTGGTTGAATAATTGTTGTTTGTGTTTCAACTGTTTTGACCTGAAGTTCATTTATAGTAACATTTTTGGCTGGTCTACCAGGTCCTGGTCTTGGTCTCAAAACATATCTTCTGTCTAATTCAGCAATAAGATATTCGGAAAAGGCTTGATATTTTGAAACTTGAGAGGCCTCTTGATTTTGGACTGAAGGTTGATCAGAAGAAATTGGGATAAGAGAGTTTTGTAATGATGTATCACCAAAAAAATTGATATGGAACCTCCACTTATGATCATCGATCATCAATGGAGGTTCGTTCTGTTGATGAATATTTGTTCTTTCCAAGATTTGAGGTTGAAAGTTCTCTTTTATTGGATTTGAGGTCTATTTTACACTGGTTGAGCCGCTTTAGATTGTTCTCCATTTTGAAATTCGATTTGAAATATTTCTCAATAAAGAAGTAATATCATATATCTTATGATATTCATCCTTATTATTTGAAAAATAAGTACTTCCTTCTATAGGTTTCATCTTTCTTTTAGCTTTTTCAGCCTTTGTTTTATGTTTATTAGATGCTGATATATTTGCTTCAAATTCAATAGCATTTGTTTGCATATCTGCCATGGTAAAATATCTTATTTCCTTAAGCATGAAAAAAAAATCATCATCAAAACCCTTTGAGAATATAACCTTAGCTGTAGCCATTGGTGGTTTACAGTATGGTGGCATTTTGTTAAAAAAATTATTGAACCTTTTATTGAAATTAGAAAAAGGCTTAACAATATTCCTTTTCAAATCATAAAATTTGGAAGATAATAAACAAGATCCTTTTTGACTCCCCATTGGTTTTTGAAGATATTTATTAATTCATTCCGTGTAGGAATAGAATGGGGTTGTAATTGTTTGAACTAGATTCTAACATTTCCTTCAAGAGATTGAACACAAAGTCTAATGTACGCATATTCATGCTCAATATTCATATTATCAGCAAAATCCAAAAAGGAAACTAAATGATATTCAATAGATAGACCAGTTTATCCATTAAAAATAGGTAAATGCTTTAGATATCCATTTGGAAAATAATTAAGCTGACGAGGAAGGATTAGTGTTGCATAATGAGCTTGAATGATGGGTTGAGAACCAACCATTCATTAGGTGAATGAGGTGGAGATGATGAAGAGCTTGAAGTTGAAGATGAAGATGAAGGTGAAAGATGAAGATGAAGGTGAACGTAACCTACCTTTAAAATGATTAGTATAATTTGTAGAAGTTTTTTCAAATGGTGATTGACTAACTAACTTATATACTTTGGGATCAAATTTCTCTTCACTTTCAAATAAAGGTTTGTATAAACAGAAAAACGATCTTCAGGTTTAGTATAAGTTGATGGAAAGGTATGAATGACAAAAGAGATGAAATCACTTGGTTTTAATTCAGGTAATTCTATCCCTAATTCCGTTTCTGATTTGGGAGATTCTAAAGCAATTTTAGGATTTTGATAAGATTTCAATTGATAAACAAGAATTGCTAACTACAGATCAACCCCTTTGGATAAAACTTCTAACACTTTTGGTGGTAAATATGATAGTTTAGGATGAATTGAAACATGACTAAAAGGATCAGCCTATGAAACAATTTTAGGTGGAAGTGACACAAAAGTTGAAGTAGAATCTTCCAATCTTCTCCTTATAGAGGAAACTCTCACCAGCCTCTTTGGATTTGACAATGGAGAATAAATATGAGGGTTTGAGTGAAATATGGTGTGCTTTTTGGAAGCCAAATTTGTTTTGTGGAATCGCCAAGTGAAATATTTTAACCAATTGACCTATTATTCACCATTAAAATGAAAGCCTAATCATTGTCCTAGGGAAAATAATTCAAAATTATCGTTCCCCGACAACGAATCCAATCTGATGTTGTACCTATGTAGACAATTCTAGCTTAAGGAATTGTGTCAGAGCATCTTCTTCTTCTTCTTCTTCTTTTTTTTTTTTTTTTTTTTTTTAAATTAATTAATTTTATTTTATTTATTTATTTATTTATTTTTTTAATTTGTTTTGTGGAATCGCCAAGTGAAATATTTTAACCAATTGACTTATTATTCACCGTTAAAATGAAAGCCTAATCATTTCCCTAGGGAAAATAATTCAAAATTATCGTTCCCCGACAATGACGCCAATCTGATGTTGTACCTATGTAGACAATTCTAGCTTACGGAATTGTGTCAGAGCATCTAAATTGTATTTTTGTTTGTTTGTTTGTTTGTTTTTTTTTTGGGTTTTTGGATGACCAATGCTCTAAAATGTTAAACATGTGTAGACTCTTAATTATTTATGATTTATTAAAAGGGCCGACTCTTCACCTTTAACGAGTTTTAGCTTAAAAAATGATTGCAAGGTTGAACTTAAGAGAATATACGATTAATTAAATATTCAAAGAAAATTATTTATTTAACCATATAAAGTTGATGTGTGTAAAATAATTTTATAGCCAAAAAAAATACATTTGAATCTTAAAGAGAAGTGATAATTTAAAGATGTAGAGGAGTTAAGTAAAACAAACAGTTCCAATTAACTAATCTCTACAATTAATAACAACTTCACAGGGGCTTTCAGATAGATTGATATTCAATCTTATCTTACCCAAATTTCTTATTGATATGAAATATATGCAGAGATACACAAAATGAAAACATAATTAACAAAGTAGTACTCACAAAGACACAAGTTGTTTCAAGATGAACCAATAATCCTTCTATTAATCTCAAAAAACTTCAGAAGATTACAATTATGCTTACTAGTTTATCACAAGGGTTCAACCCTTCATACTTCGAGTTACAAAGTATTTATAAAACTATATTCAAAATATATTGATTTTAATATCAAGATTTATTTACAAAATATATTTTAAAAATAATTACAAAATAGTTCTAGAAAATAGGAATCTTGAACTGCTTGAAAATCTTGCATGAAATTCGAGGCTTATGTTGATGACTAAGGCTATAAGGCTGTTATTCTATTTCCATTTCCAATTATTTGTCCTTTTGCTCCTATAAACCTGCATGTAGTTGCTAAAAGCTCGTTACCTGTTGTTGGAAACCTATTGTTTGTTTAATCAATGAGCTGACATACCTTTTTCCATATGTCCTCATTAGGTACAGTAGATTTGATCAATTTTCTGTAAGTCTCATCCACTTCAGTGTATTTATGAAAGGTGGGTTTGATTACAAACAAATGTTTGATCTCATGTTGAATTAATAAATAAAAACTCAAACCTTCAATAAATTGTTTCCCTGTAATGGTTCCTTTTATCTTAGAAAATTTAGATTTGTCTCTAGCTATAGAATGTAATATTTGTTGGTATTCTTCAAGAATAACCAGTTTGTCTCCTATCCCTCTCAAACATGAAATTCCTGTCTGATGTAGCACATTAGACTTTCCATGAAATTTTCGGAGGCTAGCTTCTAAATTATGACACTTATTTTCTAATTGAAAAATTAAATTTCTCTTGGTAAGGATATTTCTGACTTCTAGAATGGTTTCAGTTCTATCTACAATATCATAATCTTCAATTTATTCCTTTGTTTTTGAATTTAAAGTTATGGTAAATGACGTTGCATCTCCTGGTTTATGACCCAATTCCTTCTTCACCTCTTCTATAACCTCCTTTGAATTCTCCAATAATTCTTCCCGCTAAAAAATGATTTCAATTGAAGGCCATAAATCAGTCACGGATTCATTGATATCTAACCAAATGTTTTATTTAGCTTTTGCAATAGTTTGAGCAATAACAGACTCACTTTCAAGGGTATCTATTCTCTCAGTCAGCCTATGATTCTTTTGAATTTATGCTACGTAAGCATTGTCAATTTTAATTTTATGTTCCTTAATATTTTTGAGTTGAGCCTTTAGTTTTTAAATCTCTTTCCCTCTCAATGACAAGTCTCCCATAGCTTTAGCTAAATTAATTTCTTGATCAAAGGACTATGTTTTTGCTGTAATGGTTGATGCAATAGAAGTTCTTGTTGTTGAAGTACCTACAATGGAAGTTGTTGTTATGGGAATAGTTGCTGCTACATTTGCTTGGTGTTATTTTTCCTTCAATAAATTGTCCAATTCTGTTTCCATTTTTTGTATTTGTGTATTTTGTTCAACTATAATATTGAACATATTTTCCTTCTCTTTTTCCAATTCACTAACTTCCTTGGTTTGTGAATCCTATGCAGTGTGAAATTTTAATTGTTTCCTCAATACTAATATATCAACATTCTTTCTTTTGATCATCTCTTTAGCCACCTTCACATGATTAGGATCATATCCTAACTTGATGACCAAATATTCTAAAGATTTAATCTTGGTATCTTTAGCTAGAGATGAAATTTTCTCTAACTTTACCTATGATTGAATATTATTTATTGAAATTTGTAACTTAGATTTTTCCATTGCGGATCTAGTTAGAGTTGAGTAAATCGTTTCTCTAGCTTGCTTATGTAAGTCAATCTGGTCAATATCATGGATTTCTTTAGTATCAAAAGAAAAAATAGATTTCTTATAATCATCTCTAGATTTTGGGAATGGAAATTTGGGTTCTAGAAAATCTGTTTGCGTCTGTACCTTCTTAGTGTCAAAGGAAAAATTGAGTTTGTGTTGAGATGTTGAGGTTTGTTTCCAAAATTCAGAATAAGTAGTGGCCTTTAGTGATTCATTTTTTTCTTAATTTCCCTGTATCTAGAAAAAATACTTGGTTCAATTTGACTATGAGTTAGTTCTCTTGCCCGAGCTGTTTCTAATAGATCTTGAAAGACTGAGGATACATGAGAACCTAAGAATATCTCTTCAAACCTTGGAAAAGTTGTAGAACAAGGACCTGGTAAAACTATTGTGGTATGCTCATGTGAAATATCTTCCTAAAATGGCCTATCAAGAGGATCCTTATTATTCTTTTTGTACATTACAAATTATGTTTTTTGCACTTCTGAAACTGAAGCGGAAATACTTTTCCTTACTCTCTTAGTATGCGTTTCTAGTGGAACTGGTGTCTAGGAAATTGTAGAAATAAAAACCAGCTTTTCTGTTTCGTGTAGTGTATTTTCCTGCCACTCCTCTTAGTTAATGTACTATTCAATCTCTGGTCTATGAGTGTGTGCCTAAGGAGTATTGTTTTGTTCTACCCTTAGATTAGAAATAATCCCCAAGGGATCATAAGACTAGGTAAAACTTAATTGGAATTTCTTTTCTTTTAGAAGAATATTTGCTTCCTTTACTGCTGCTCTGGTATTGCAAATAAAAGGTACAATATGAGCTTTCAACTTAAATTGAGATTTATTATTAGCTGACACAAAGTGCAACTCATCCATGTTCATCATTTGCGTTATATATTCCAATGCAAAAATTCTAATTGGTACAAATTTAGGCAGTTTATATGGAGGAAGCTCACATCCATATACTCAGATCTTTGTGCAGTTTTGATATAAGTACCAATCACTAGTCTCTGTATGCTCACTGAGATGGAGAATTCTCTTAATTTCAAGGGAAATCCTAGGAACAACATCACTATTGAGTAGGCATGAAACCATGTATAAAAATTGATTGGTGTAGTCACTAAAGGAAAATCCATTGGAATTCTTCCTTACCAAGGAAGTCCAATGAATTACAGATTGAGGATTACCCTATTCATCTAACTTCTGTAACAAAATTTGGAATTTATTTGCTTGATGAAATAAGAACATGTATACAAAAATTGATTGATACTTTAAAGATCCTTCTGTTGAAAATTTCAAGAATTGGTCATGTATTGCTTTTGACGAGAATTCACTATAATTGAAGATCACTCAAGGTTTTTCACCTGCTAAAAACACTGATAAAAACCCTATAATAATGTCATCAACCCACTGATCATTTGGATAACCTAATAGACAAGAAACTATGGAGATAAATTTTCTAGTCATCTCTAGAAACATTAAGAAAGAGTATGGAGGATTTGTTCTTGGAAATTCTGCATTTTCACGTAAAAATATTTCAAAGATATTAGCTATTTGATGGAAAATGATATTTTTATAGAGTTCCATGAGGGAGTCTACACAAAAAGGTGCAGAGGGGCTGAAGGATTAATTCGAATAATTTGGCAGATAGACTCAGGGGATATTGTAAACAAGACATCATTATTTTGAGAAATAATGGCTCTTTGAATTGGAATATACGTAAAATGACACCAAGCTAAAAATTATGGAAAGCAATGGGTTTGAGGGAAAATGAATTGGGGCGGGAAGGAGTCCCACATGCCTAATTGATCACTGGCATCAACAAATTTCTATTTGGCCCAATTGTGAAGTTCGTAGAGGTCGAACTCATATTGGGTTTCAAAAATTTTATATTCCTGGTCAACTAAGGGTAACCTATCTAAGTCTATGACTAGAGGCATCATCAAATATTCTTCAATCAATTTATATTTCCCTTTGGTAGACATACTGAATGTAATAGAGAGGGATAATGTTTTACCCAGTGATCGGTTGATTGCTGTAGTGAGGAAATTTGTGTCCTTGATACTGGTCTGGTTGTACTGGACCTATACATACATTTTGAAAATAAAATCCGTGAAAAGGAATAGAGGTTATGGTGTGGGTTTTATTTATGCATTGAAGGATTAACCGTTTGAAGGGATAACTGTTGACAAGAGCGGGGAATTATTGTGGGAAGAAAACGGTTGAGGGACATAAATAAATGTATTTAACGGTTATCGATAGATGGTCGAATGGTAGGTATACAATTGGCAGAGGCGGAGTGGCTTTTATTCTTTTGGTGGGATCAGACACAGTCGAGAGGACACATCAACGATTTTCTTGGGGGGGGGGGGGAGTCGTCGAGAGGAGGACATGTCGTAAACAAAATTTTGTCGAATAATATTTTCGGACCCCACCCCTTAGTTAAATGTTGGGGGCACGAGGGGCGGGTGGCAAAGTGTTCCCCCAGTCGTTTATTTGTGCGGGGAACATCTCAGTGGTCAAGATCAACATGTCCTTTAAAATAAAGATAAAACATTATATCGGAACTTTATTCAAGGTTTTAATTAGTTTCTTATCAATGTTAAACTAATTAATCAAAATTAGCGGCATTTGGATTTGCGCACTTTTACATGGGATTTGCATATTTTTTCCTTTTCTTTTATTTTTCTACATTTTTTTTTTATATCGCTTTTATTTTTCTTTTCTTTATATATATATATATTTTCTTATTTTTGAAACAAAATTAAAAAATGAAAAATACAAGATCCATTACAACAACTCCTATGGCTTCCTCCATGAAATCTGAAAACAAGCTAGAGGGAGCATCAAACTTTAGAGCTTGGAAAGTCATTATAGACCTTATTCTATAAAAAAAAATGTGTTGGATATTGTGACAAGAGATACTACAGAACAAAATGATGTGCATGCCTTCTTCCTTACATAACATAATATGTGCCCTCACGTTCTTCCAATCCATCATTAGTGTTATCCACTCAAACCATGTGCTCCCAAATCAAATTAAACCAAACAGTTGTCGATACATCATATTATCTCAATGGTGATCTTTCCAACCTCTACACATACTTCTGAAATATGTTCTTTAAGGGAGCCATATCATATCGTAAACAAATAATCAATGTTATAATTACAAAATCACAATAGCCTCTAGTCAAGGTGTGGGTTATGTCAAAATTCTGCTACTTTCTCCCTCTGAGGTCAACATTTCTTTGTAGGGTCTATCGTCATATCTTAATAGAGTTTTGCTTCATGCTCTTCTACTTTTTAATCATCAATCAATGTGTTATTGAAATAAGATAATCAACAAGATTCAATATCTTATCTATCATGTTATTTTCAGCTCCATCTTTCCATTCGAGGTAAGTGAACTTCTTTCCCTTTAATTGACTTTCTTGATGCAAACTTCAAACTGCTCTTTTCTTCTTCATCTTCATACTTTCCCACGTTCTTCCACTTCTTCCTTGTGATATTCAATCATTTAGATAAACTTTGTTTTGACCTGCAACTTTTATTAGGAAACCAAAAAGGAAAAGTAAAAAGATAATATATCAATAATGGTAATTAGGGAAATTTAGGGTAGTTATCCTTTTGAGGAGGGTTAAATCCCTCTTAGTTTTGGATTTGTTCAGCAACCTTGTCTTCATATCACCATAATGTGATCTTTGTCAAGCTCAAGGACTAGGTTTTTATTTTTACAACAGAAACAATTAGTTATCATTTATATTTCTAGGGTTTCTCCTTTTATTCCAAAATTTTGTAGGGTTTTGCAAACCCTAGATGCTAAGACCCTATAATTTTGTCTCTCAAGTCATGTCAACCTACATGAACATAAGTTGGCCCATTAAAAAATACATGTATGTTCAAGCATGATCAAATTAGTATAAATAGACCATACAAATCCTCAATTTGATCATCCAACTCAGTAAGGAAGAAAATAAGGAGCTCAGACCTAAGGTAGAAAGACAATTTTATAAATCATGAACTTAGAAGAAAGAAAAAGGAAGATTTTTTAATTGGTATCTCTGGTTTTGATCAAAATTTATTAGTGATTTTTTGGTTTTGGATCGGCCTTTTGAAGCTATCTCTTGTAATACCTCTTGAGATTAAGTCTTTGGACCCTTGTACTATTAATCTAAGGAAAAAAATTCAACCTTCAATGCAACATAATACTACCTTGATACTATGATTTCGGACCTGTGACAAGTGACGAATCAGAAGTGATTGTAAACTAAAGTTTCAACCCTTTTTTTGTGGACACACTTGGCCCTTATTTGGAAGACAAACTTTGGAATTATTATGTAAAAAACCTCAACTTTAGCCTTGTAGCATACTTTAGAAACTGTGGAGTAATAAAATTTAGGCCCTATATTGACTTTGTCCTCTACCACTAATTTGACCTTATAGTATATAGAACTAGGCCTTCCTAGACTCATAATTTCAGTTTGGTTAGTAATTTGTTTTGAGCTTAAGGTAAACTAATATGAAGGGACTTGAAGGCATAATTGATGAAGAACCCAAAGAAAATTGTTTTGGAGATGCCTTGAATACATTCCAAAGCCATTTCTAAAGCAAGTTTTTAAGTAATCTTGAACAAAGTTTGGAATCCTATTTATAGTAGGTTTTTTTAACAGCTTTGTTGACTATTTGATTAAGCTAATTTGAACGACCTTTGGAAAAAGTAGGAGCATACTATTTGGAGAAAATTGAATATATTTTGACCAGAACTTGAATCCTTTGTTGGAGAAAACTTTAAGACTTATTGAAGCATATCTGAAGCATTTTTGGAGAAAATTTGAGAGGAATTTGTAGAACTATTTTGGATACATCTTGCAAAATTGTTTGAAGTCTTTATAGTGACATTTTGAAGCAACATCCATTGTATCTTTTGAGTATATTAATCTATCCTAAAGACATTCCTATGCAGTCTTGAAGAAATTTTTGGAATCTAGGATGATTCTTGAAGTATGATCTTGGAGAAGCCTTTTTGGAGTGATCTGTTGAAGTAGATATTTAAGAACTTCTTGAAGGCATCTTGGAGCAGACTTAAAGGAATATTAAGCCAAGTATTTTGAATACATTTTGAACCAGAACTAGATAAAACCATGGAGATCTATTTGAGAAAATCACGAAGAATCTGTGAGAGCATCACTTAAAGGATGTTTTAGAAAATATTTGAAGAATCTTGGAGCAGACATTTGAAGAATATATTGTAGTCCTTAAAAGAAAACATAAAGTATACCTTGAAAAAAAGGTTTGATCCTATAATGATTTTTGAGGATTGAAGTCCTCATAAAAGTTTGGAGCCTTGTTGTGACTAGTTTGGAGCCTTGAATAAGTTAGAATTTTGTTGTATTGGTTGGCACCTGAATTGTTGTAGAGGATTAGAGTCCTCACTATTTTTATTAATAAAATTATTATTTACTATTGTGTATCTTCTGTTTTGTTAAAATTTTAATGGCATATTATAACTATGGTAAGAAATATCCGCGTCTCCCCTTGAGTATTTTCAACAAGGACTTCCCAGTCATGTATTCAGAGTTAGGGGGGTCATGTTGGGGCAGAAGGTGACAATGTTGGTTGACAATGGGTCATTCCACAACTTTATTGATGTAGCATTGGTGGATAGGAGGGATATTTCGACGAAGGTGTTTGATGGTTTCACGGTGGCCATACCAGATAGTCATCAAACAGAGTGCACCATATGGGTCTCAAAACTAAAAATAACCATTGTCAACTACACTTTGAAGGATGATTTATTTGTGGTTGACATACCAGACACCAATTTAGTACTTGATATTCAGTTGCTTTACTCCATCGGGAGATATTCTACTGATCAAAGGAGGATGGGGATTAAATTTACATATTAGGACAACATAAAAGTAGTTTTCAGGGCCATGCATATGTATCCACCTAAAATAGTATCATGTCAGATAATGGAGGTTATGTTACGACACAAGGACATAGAGTGGGGAATATAGTACTACATTTCTGACAAAAGACAACTAGAGTAGCCTTGAAAATATACAAATGAAATTCAAATATCACTCTGCAAACATAAAAATGTTTTTTTCTGGAATTCCTCCTGGTAGACCTCTAGAAAAAGGATTTGAGCATGTGATAGAGTTGGAAGAAGGGGTGCAGGTTGTTATAACAAGTCCCTATTTGCATCCCAATGTTTATAAGGATAAAAATAAGAAGCCCATCAAAGAACTACTAAGAATGGACCACATTCATCCAAGCTCTATCCCCTTTGCTTCTTTAGTGGTGATGGATAAGAAGGAGTATGGAACCTCGTAGATGTGCATTGATTATCGGGAACTCGATAAAAGAAAAATAAAAAACCAGTACCAAGAATTGGCGAGGTGATAAATGAATTAAGGGAAGACAATATTCTTCGAAGATAGATATTTGTTTGGGCTACTATTAGATCTAAGTTTGGGAGTAAGATATCCCAAAGAATGCCTTCAGGAGTCACTATGGGCACTACCAACATAGATCCATGTTAAGCACATATCTAACATGAGCCGAGAGGGATCAAATTTTTTCATGTGCAAATTTACTTTAGAGTGAAAGAAAAGAATGTGTAATTTTTCATTGTTTAAATTGTATTCTTGAATGATATATATTTTTAAGTATACGTCAATATTAATTAATATTAAATTATTTTATTCATAACCTATATTGGATATTTTATTATATACAGCATTAAAATATTTTCTCTTAACATTATTTTTTCTATATATAGATTTATATGAAGTTGATATTCATATAAATTGGTTAATATACATCTTCAAATAAATTATTTAAATAACATGTTAAAATATTTTTGAAAAGTATAAGGTTTAAATATCTTATTCACATATTTATTTTTTTTACTTTTAATCACTTTACATGAAATTATATTAATTCATATGGACCACTAATTAAACATGCATAGAAGAATATTTTTTCTTTTTTATTATGGTCGACATCGATTTTATATTTAGAGAATATTTTATTTTTATTTTAAGAGGACACGTGTTAACTCCAAATTGAGCACAAACATACTTACATATCGCCTTCACACTGGCCTATAGAATGAGCCTCTAGACTCAATGAATTTCTGGTTATGCCATTTGGGCTAACTAATGGACCCACAAGATTTCAGTCTTGCATGAACCATGTGTTCAAAGAACAATTGAGGAAGTATTTTATGGTTTTCTTCGATGAAATTCTCATCTACAAAATAAACTAGGAGGATCACCTCAAGAATTTGGACAAAGTGTCGGGGATTTTGAAGGAATAAGAGTTCTATACAAAACAGTCCAAGTGAGAGCTCAACATGACTGGGATGCTCTATTTGGGGCATGTGATCATGGAGAACGAGGTTCAGGTGCACCAGGAGAATATCATGGCGATAATTGAGTTGTCTACCCCAAAGAATGTGATTTAACTAAAGAGCTTCTTGGGCGTTTTCACATATTACAAGAAGTTTTTAAAGGTATTCTCACAGGTGATAATACCTCTTAGATACCTCACAAAGAATTGGGTTTTTAGTCGGTATGATATGGCACAGGAAACCTTTGAGAGAATGAAATAGGCAATGAGATCAAGCCCTATGCTGGCACTACCAGATTTCACTCAGTCATTCATGCTCGCGTGTGATGCTTCAAGGATAAGGATAGGAGCAGTGTTAATTCATAATCACCACCCCATTTCATTTGAGATCCACAATATCAAGAATTATGAGCGATATTATTTTACTTATGATAAATAGATGTTTTCCATTATGCATGCAATGACTAAGTTCAGACTAGCCTAATAGGGAAAATTTTTAAAGTAAACACTGATCATAACAAAGTATGGTTTCTCATGGAGAAAAATGAGTGGAATGAAAGGCAACAAAAGTGGATGAACAAGCTCCAAGAATATGATTTCAATATTGAATATGTGAAGGGAAAGAATAATGTATTACCATATTCCCTTTCTAGGATGACATCCACCGTCTCTTATGGAGATATCAGGTGATTAGAAATCCCTTCTTTTGGTGGAGTATTCCAATAACAAATTTTCTTATGAGATTTAATGTGTTGTTGATGAAATTATCTATTACAAAGACCAAATTTACCTGGTACTAGAGTCTTAACTTAAGGATAATATTATACAGGCAACACACAACTCACTCCTAGTAGGGCACCTTGGGTACTTGAAGACCTATAGACAGATAAGGGAGAGGTTCACATGGAATGTCCTCAAGACAAATGTATTGATATTTGTCAGAGAGTGAGCATCTTCCAACAAAATAAAGCAGATAACATTCACTCGACAAGGTTGCTGATCTAGGTGGATATTGGTGGCCACCCGCCTATTGCACCTAGACCTTCAGTTGATTTCATTAGTTTCCTTGTTTATATCAAAATTTACTATTTTTAGTAGTTTTTCGAATCCTGAATTTTCAAAGCAGTTTTGACCCCCTAAGCGACGTTTTTTTGAGGTCCAAAACAAGCCCATTGCTATATGTAGGGGCCCGAGAAAAATCATGTAGTACTTGGAGAGATATTTTCAATGAAGTATCGTACACGCTAAACAAAGATAATATGATCAAGTTACGACCCCAGAAAGTTGGATTTCCAACTAACCCCAACAGGGCCCACAAACTCTTGGTGTTCCATATCCTTGGGTTAGGGTTTTACCTTGCCGTTCAATAATAAAAATTCCCTTGAGCCTCATTTTAACACAGTTTAGAGGCGTGTAGCCGCACATCTCTTCTTAGAGTTAAGCTACCATCTTTTGAGCTAGTTTATTTCCATTTTGTATGTAAGCATATTTGAATTATTTGATATTAATGAAATGAAGTTTTATTTATGTTGCATCTTTATGTTTATGTTTATATATGTATTATATTGTGTTCATGCATCATTCTGTATCAGTTTCTATTGATTCTTCCAATCCCAGAGAAAAAATGGGAAAACGTCTCCATGGATTTCAACAAAGGATTACTCTAGGTGTAGGGTAAAGACTATATTTATGTGGTGGTGGACAGGCTCACGAAGTTTGCACATTTATTTGTCACACCCTCTAAATATTCAGTAGCACAAGTGCTAGATTTGTTCTTCAAAGTGGTATTCAAATTGCATGGGTTTCCGCAAACCATTGAGAGTGACATGGATATCAAGTTCATAGCAGGATTCTGGTAGCCTATGTTCAAACTAGTTGGGATAAAGCTAACACCTAGTACTAGTTACCACCCAAAATCTGGTGGAAAAACAATATAGTCAAAAAATGGTTGGATTGTTATCTCAGGAACTATGTATCTAGCTAGAAAAAGTATGGATGAAGTGGTTACACCTAGGAGAGCACTATTATAACACAACCAGCTACGACATGTCAATTGGAATGATACCCTTCAAATCCTTATATGGATATGAAGATCCAAAATTTTTGGATCGGGTATTTGGGGATAACTGAGCTCCTGTGGATAAGGATTGGGTTTAGGAGAACCAAGACATATTACAGGTCTTCAAAGACAATTCACAGATGGCCCAGAACCAACAAAAAGTATATGCAAGCAAGCATCGGATATAACATAACTTTGAGGTTGTGGACTAGGTGTATGTTCATCTACATAACTATAGGCTTTCATTGCTCAAAAAGAAGGGTAAAAGGAAGCTTAAACCCAGATTCTATGGACCTTACCAAATTGTGAGGTGTGTAGGGAAGGTGGCCTATGAGCTAGAGCTTTCAGAGGGGTGTAAAATTCACAATGTTTTCCATGTATCTTGCCTACAAAAGGCTCTAGGACAACATGCAGTCGCTTTTGCAGAGATTCCACCACTACATAAGGAAGGGAATTTTATTTTAGTTCCAATGGAAATTTTGGAGGTAAGGGAGGAAAAGTTGAGAAACAGGACGATCAAGGATACTTGGTGAAATGGAAATATTTTCCATTTGAAGATGCCACTTGGGAAGGGGAACAAGTGCTCCAACACCTAGGACTAAAGTTGTTTGAGAAAAAGAAATCTTGGGTGAGAGGATTGCAATGTCCCCAATCGCTTAGGAGTCACAATGAAGGGGATTCACTAGCCTAATAAGGTTCTTTTGGGCTAGGGTAGCAAAACTTAATCAAGAGAACATGATTCACCTAGGAGAAAACATTAAAAAATCTGAAGTGGCGAAAAGGCGACATGGGTCTTAGGCTAATGAAAATTCACTTTAAAAATATAAAGTGAGAAAAACCCCTAAAGTGACTTTATTAAAATAAAATGGTAAAATGGTGGAAAAATTTACGAATGAGATAAAAGAAGGAAAATTAGGAGTCTCTCCTCAATCTTGCATTTTTTGATTTGAGAAAAATAAAATTGGAGAGATTTTTGAGAAGAGTCTAGGTTTTTTAGAAACCATCATTCCGGTTTGATAGTTTCAGTGTTGAAACCATACACCCTAGCTAGTTTTGGAGTGGGATAACTCAAATTTCACCACTGTGCTTCAACATGAATGAAGATAATAGAAAAAAAAGTAAGTTTCATGGTGTTATTAGTTGATTATATCTTTTAACCATGAGTATTATATATTTCTTAATAGACTGAGCATTCCCAATAAGAGGACGATTTTTTGGGTTATGATTGAGGGAAAAATCACCATTGGTTGATGATATATTAAGGCCAAGTTCCTCCTAAATCTACTGGTTGGGTTGTTTGAGTTTCCCCACTGTTATAAGGGTCGTGTTTACCAATGATAAGATGGTTTATTTTGGTGAAACCTATGGGTCAAGTTCTACTAGTTGAGAGGCTAAGTTTCTCATTGTGTGAAAGGGGTCGATTTCCCTTCTTATATAGGTTGATTTTTCCATGCCAAGAAGCTTAATGTATCACTCTATGTTGATCGAATCGACTTTCCTTGAGGCCAATAACTAAGTATTAGAAGGTGGGTCTGTGTTCAATGTTTTCAAGGGATCGATTTTGTCCAAGTGTGTTAGATGTGTGATGGAGGAAGCTACAATTTAGTGGTTGAGAGTTACATCAAGTGTGGAGAGACTATACTTGCAATAAGAGACCATGAATTCATTATTTGTTGAAAAAAAATATTATTGTACATATGGTATCATTTCCTAAGTGCATCTATGGATTTGAAGGTGGAATATATATTTTATTATCTCTGTTAGAAAACACATTGTATTACTGATATTATTATGAGTTGTAACTAGCACATACAATCATCTACCCTTCATTTTCTCACTAGTATTTCTCGTCTTGTTCCTCTCTTATTTTATGGAGTATGTATTATCAGTGGTATGCAATGCCCTTTAATTTTAATGCAAAGTGGATATTGGTTGTTTTGAAGAATTTCTATCATGTATTTTTGGAACTATTTGTGTTATTTCAATTAAAACTTGTGAAGAAACACCTACGACACATTGTATGCCAATTGTTTGTTAAAATGCTATAATGACCCAAAAAAACATAAATAATATATTTCATGGGATTCTTGAGATATTCCTTACTGGGTTTCTTAAAATGGTATTGGAGCATGGTCTTAGAAAATTATGTGGGTTGAGGGGAATATTTTAGCATAGGTTTTTATGAGTCATGAATAAAAACAATACAGGGGTGTCATTTATAGAAGAAATTATCAAGTTAGGGAACCCACTCCACTGTGGGAAGAGGAGGAAGAAAAATATGACAAAGGGAAATGAAAATAAGTGCCCTCAGAAAAAGAGGAGACAATCATGGGGGATAAGGAAAATTAGGAGTTTAAAAAATTGCTTATTGTCCTAAATTACTTAGCTAAGGGACAAAAGGGGATGGTAACGTTGATGAGAAGCTTTGGAAGGGAGGTTTGTTGTGTAACCAACTCCAAAAAGAGAAGAAAAGAGATATTCACGCCTTAGAAATGAGCCACTTCGAGGGGGCAACCTCCAATACATTACATGAATGAACAATTCTTGGATGATACAAATGAACAAAACCTCCTTCTATATATAGGAGTCCATGGGGCCATAATATAATCCTAGTGGGGCCACAATGTAATCCTAGCCGACCTAACAATAATAATGTAAGGGCACAATAATAACAATATGGGGGTTACAGGGGTACAATAACAATAAGGGGGTTACACTAACAACAATAAGGGACTATACTAGTAATATAAGGACCTAACATGCTCCTCTCCTTCAAAAAAGCGTTGTCCTCAACGCTTGGTATACGGGTGCTTGTATAAAATTATCATCCTCCCATGTAGAATCTTCGATGGGTAAGTTCTTCCACTTGATGAGATACTCTGAAATTGATCAATTTCGTAGCTATCGAGTTCTTGTTTCAGTGGTCGCTTCAGGTTCCAATATGATTTTCCTTCCTCATCAAGTTATGGAAATACTGTTTGAACTAGAATATTTTCACCTATAAAATTCTTTAAGCATGAAACATGGAAAAATGGATTCCCTCGCGAAGAAGTAGGAAGCTCCAATTTGTATGCCATAGTACCAATCTTTTGCAACACCTTGTAAGGACCATAGTACTTTGAAGATAATTTATTATCCTTCTTAGCTTGCTTGAGGGACATTTGTTTATATGGTTGTGCTTGGTAAAAATGCCAATCTCCTATATCAAAACTTCTCTCGGCTTCTTGATGTTGATGTACTTTTTGTTGTTTTCATTCGATTTTGTGCCAAATTCAGGTTATCCTTTAAGAGTTGGAGAACTTCTTCTTGATGCTCGATGTGATATTCCACTGCTTGAACCTTTGAATTTTCTCTTAAAGATGATGTGATGGATGGTGGATGATATCCATAAAGTTCCATAAATGGGGTCATTTTTGCTGCAGTATGGAAGGAAGTGTTATACCACCATTTTGCAAGAGGTAACCACTTGACCCATTGTGTTTGTTTATCAAATACAAAACAAAGAATATATCCTTCCAAACATTTATTTACTATCTCGGTTTGACCATCAGATTAAGGATGATAAGATGAGCTATGAGCTAATTGAGTACCCAAACAAGAAAATAACTTCATCCAAAAATTTCTAGTAAAAATGGGATCTTTGTCGCTCACAATAACCCTTGGGTTTCCATGTAGCTTTTGAATTGTGTCCATAAATGTAGTAGCAATTGCACTTGCTTTAAATGGATGAGATAATGCACAAAAGTGTGCATACTTGTTGAGTACCAACTACCACCATGATGACATTCTTTCCTTCAGACTTAGGTAACCCTGTGATAAAATCCATTGAAATCTCCTCCCAACGTTGACTTCGAATGGATAAAGGTTGTAGAAGTCCTGGGGTCTTAATTGTCTCCACTTTATTCTGTTGGCAAACCAAACATTCCGCCACAAGCTTTTGAATATCATATTTAAGGCCATCCCAAAAAAATTCTTTCTTCACCCTGTGGTAAGTTTTTAAAAATCCGGAGTGTCCTCCTAAAGGAGAAGTGTACAATTCCAGAAGAATCTTTTGTTTTAGTTGGGAATTCTTGCAAATATATAAGCAATCTTTGTACCATAAGGAATCATTTTTCCAACTAAATGTATCCGATGTACTAGGATCTTGCTGCAACTTTTGAATGAGTGTCCACACTTCTTCATCCTTCTTCCATTCATCCCTTGCTTCAGTTATCCAATCTGGTTGGATAATAGAAATGGCACAAACCAATGCTTCCACCTCTTCATCCTTTCTTGAGAGTGCATCTACAACAACATTTAGCTTCCCTTTTTTGTAGATGATTTCAAAGTAATAACCCAACATCTTTGTGACCCATTTTTGCTGCTCTTCTGAAGATATTCTTTGTTCCAAAAAGTGCTTAAGACTATCATGATCAGTTTTTACCTTGAAGTGTCTTCCCATTAGGTAAGTTCTCCATTTCTTTAGTGCATCTGCAGTATTGCTAACATTTCCTTCTCATAAATAGGTTTTTGTAAATACTTTCCTTTGATTGGACGACTTTCAAAAGCTTAATGGTCTTCCTTCTTTGCATTAAAAGTGTTGCACCAATTCCATTTCTGGGCATCACATTCCACAATAAAGGTTTTGTGAAGTCTGGCGTAGCTAAGACCGGTGCTAGGCACATTTCCTCTTTAAGATGTTCAAAGGCCTTCGTTGCTTCAGAAGTCCATGAAAATGCATCTTTCTTTAATAATGTTGTTAGAGGTGCTGCTATTCTCCCATAATTCTTAACAAGCTTGCGATAATACCCTGTTCACCCAAGAAATCCTCACAACTGATTTATGGTTGTGGGGACTTTCCATTCCTTAATGGCTTTAATTTTGTTAGGGTCTACCTTAACACCCTCGTGGGATATAATATAACCCGAGATATTCCACCTCTTGAACTCCAAAAACATTTGGATGCTTTTGCATATAATTGTTTCTCCACCTGTCGTTTGAGCACCTTGTCAACATGTTGAACATGATCCTTCCAAGACTTGCTGTAGATTAGTATATCATCAAAAAATACTAGCACAAATTTTCTAAGGAATGGTTTGAAATGGAATTCATCAACCCTTGAAATGTAGAAGGTGCATTGGTAAGGCCAAAAGGCATGACCAAAAATTCATAATGACCCTCATGAGTTTGAAATGTTGTTTTCGGAATATCTTCAATCTTCATTCTAATTTTATGATATCCCGAATGAAGATCCAACTGGGTGAAATAAATTGCTACATGTAATTCATCCAATAATTCATCAATCACAGGAATGGGAAATTTATCTTTAATGGTGAGCTTAATTATTGAGCTCTTTATAATCTAGACACATTCACCATGATCCATCCTTCTTGTGCACCAATACTACCAGAGCAGAGAAAGAACTTTGACTAGGTTAAATTATACCCGCCTCTAACATTTCTGCAATCATACGTTCAATTTCACTCTTTTGGACGTAAGGATATCTATAAGGCCTGATGTTTGGAGGAACACTTCCTGGAATCAAATGAATAGCATGATCATGATCACGAATAGGTGGGAGTCCTTTGAGAGTTTCAAACACCTTGGAATGATTTTCCAAGTCTTTTTGGAGATCTATAGAAATAGATGATTTTGATGTTGGAACTTCTAGTGAGCATAATTGTGAAATTACGCCTCGTTGTTATTTCTTCAGAAGATTTATCATAACATTAGAGCTTATTATCTTTCCCGGCTTCCCTGTGATACCTCACAATATTACTTTCTTTCGTTCTGAAAAAAAATTCAAGAAAGTTCTTGAAAATTAAAAGCCTCACAAATCTGATTGTAACCATTGTACTCTAGTACCTTGTCAGCCTCCCATTGGAATGGAAAGCATTGGACTATTCAATACATATTCCCCCATTGTTAGCTTGATATTATGAAAATTTCCATAGCAATTTATAGTTCCTCCATTTGCAACCATCACTTGACATTCTGGTACTGGGTATAGGAAACAATTAAATTCCTTGGCTAGCTTAAAATGAATAAAATTACGGGTACTACCCGAATCAATCAACATTATTACTTTTTTCTTCTTGATATGTCCTCTATCTTGAGAGTTATAAGCCTTCTAATTCACCTTGAGTCCATTACCCGATATGGTTGGATTCATTTCTTCCTCTTAAAGAGGTGGTTCGTGGTGTATATCCTCTTCTTGTTTCATTTTCTTCTTCCTCTTCACAATCTATAACAAATAATTTCTATACTAGCACACACTGCAGCACTAGTGGTGTTTTGCTATCACAATAACATGTGAGCCCTTTTGCTCTTTTCTTAATTATTGTGGGCAGTCATTACCACGGTGAAATCTAGATGTGTGCTTCCTTCTTGTGAAGGTTAGTGAGGGAACTTCCATAGCATAATTTACATTCTAAATCTAACTTTTCTTGCCAACCTGAATGCCTTCTCTCTGTTAAAATGAGTCCAGAACCTGAACTTCATGTTGAATTGTATCACTATTTCTGCAGAAAGAGATCTAAATCACCGTAAGTCCTCTGAAATATCAGTTGCCTACTATCCTCAATTTTAGAGTCCTCAATGTGCTCCCCCACTAAGCCCTTTTGTTTGAGATATATCAATTGGCTAAAGAAGGTGTTGCTCTTTGTATCCTCATAATGTGCTATCATTTCCTCGTAAAAATTGACCAAGTGATAATTTTTTTCTGGGAACAAAGCCATCGATACCATACAAATGTATTTTGTTCTAAATGTAAAGTTGCAATGCGTACCTTTTTTGTGTTTTTCACATTATGGAGATCAAAATATTGCTCCCTCTGTGGTATCCATGTTATAGGATCCTTTCCATCAAATTTCCTCATATCCATTTTGGAATATGGTGGTTCTTCCCGCCAACATTAGAGTTTATGAAGTCACGATTAACATTTATTTTGTTCTCATCATGAGGTTCTTCTATTATATTTCCGCCATTATGAATCATTTCTGGTTTTAAGCTTGTCATCAAGCCTTCCATGTATGCTTTTAGATCATTCTTCATGTTTTCCATGTTTTCTTTCATGTCATCCATCTTAGCTTCCATGCCCACGTCCATGCCATCCATCTTGGCTTCCATGCCATCCATCTTAGCTTCCACGCCATCCATCTTAGCTTGCACACCATCCATTTTAGCTTCACGCCTTTCTTCAAACCTTCCATCTTTACTTCCGCCATCCATCTTAGCTTCCATGCCTTTCTTCAAACCATCCATCTTCACTTTACACCTTTCTTCAAAACTTCCATTTCATTTTTTGTTGTTCTTTGCGAGAGCGAAATTTGTTGCACTTGCTCTTGTAATTTTGATATGTCATGTTGCCATTCTTCGTCTTCATGAATCACAGTAGAGCCTTCTAAAGGCTTAATGGGAGTTGAATTATTTTTGGGGGCCATTTTAGAATCCAATACTGATATCTATTCTACAATATTCCCTTGGAATCAATTCAACTTGATTCTTCAAACAAGACTTATGCAATTCGGAAAAAAAAAAAAATACACACCTTTTACTTGCTTTTTAGGAGCTCGATATTGAAATTGAATTATCTCTGTAGTTGAAAATCTTCGATATCTGAAATTCAGCCCTGTAGTAGATATTTGAAGCTTCTTTAAAATGCCACAGGTCTGACCTGATTTGGATTCTCCAAGACAAAGTTGTGTCCAATCTCCCACAATGACCTAATTATGGACTGGTTTAGTAGAGCGAACTTGTACGACTTGCCACGTGTCACTGTTTTGTCCTTTGTCTCTGAAATTGATAGCCAAGAAACTTCAATTACGTATGCGTACTCGCCTGATTTTGAAAGCACTTCAATCCAATACTTGAGAGAGAGAGTTATTGAAGTTTTCCCGATCACCTCTTTGAGATGCAATTCAGGAGCCTGAAAA
Organism: Pinus albicaulis; assembly: GCA_034641835.2. Lineage (NCBI taxonomy): Eukaryota > Viridiplantae > Streptophyta > Pinopsida > Pinales > Pinaceae > Pinus > Pinus albicaulis. Next base: position 1,285,550,702 of record CM076575.1, on the reverse strand, counting down.
AGCACTACATTCCACAGATCATATCTCCAAAAATATTGCAGACAAGCTCTGAAATTTTTTTGGCAATTTCCTCGAGGGCTTCCCGACACGCACCATATGAATTTAGGACTACGAGTGTTCGTAAAAAAAAAACTTTTATAGCGCAAATGCCACGATGACCTGTTTATGAGCCTGAAAAAAAATACCTAACCCTGAGATGATATCTCCTCAAATAACCTTATAGACAAGATCTGAAATTTTTAGACAACCGTCCTCGAGATTTCAGCCCTTTTGTTTCAATTTCAGCTTACGAAGCTTCGTAGAAAAAAAGTTATAGCGAAAATTCCACGATGACCTGTTTGGAAGCGGCGAAACCTAAGTCCCAAAGCTACGATGCAAATGTTGTGTAACCAGCTCCAAAAAAGAGAAGAAAAGAGATATTCACGCCTTAGAAATAAGCCACTTCGAGGGGGCAACCTCCAATACATTACATGAATGAACAATTCTTGGATGATTCAATTTACAAAACCTCCTTTCTATATATAGGAGTCCATGGGGCCATAATGTAATCTCAGTGGGCCACAATGTAATCCTAGCCGACCTAACAATAATAATTTAGGGGCACAATAATAACAGAATGGGGGTTACAAGGGTACAATAATAACAATAAAGGGGTTACACTAACAACAATAAGGTACTATACTAGTAATATAGGGACCTAACAAGGTTCCACCAGAACTCTAGTTGGGGAGTAGCATAATAAGGATCTCATTAATGGTGAGGGATCTAATAGTGGAGAATTTAGTCAAGCGTACACAACCATGCATAACCATCACCACATATACAGTAGGCCATACAGACCCAACATGCCACAATTTATTAGTGAGTCAACAGTTGAAAAAGTGGATCATAATGACCACATATTCCCATTGGAGATTACTTAGTGGAGTATAGGAGGCTAGGACATGACTTCCAATAATATTCCATGAGCTTCATATATTTTCTAAAACCTTCAAATGAAAAAAAAATAAAAAATCCTAAAATATTTCAAAATACGATGAGGCAAATCAATGAGCTTCAAAAGACATCGGGGAAAGTTTTTACTCCTTGTTTTTATGGGTAATCAAAATGTTCAGCTAGATCATGGGTTAAAAATTTGGACACCTACTTCCATCTACATTAAATGATATAGGTTGATATAATTAAGTTCCCTACATTACATTTGGATGGGAGTCCTATGAGTGGTTATACCATGGGTTAGTGACCTTGGGTCACACCATCATAACCTCATATTTTGAGTTTACTCAAAGGCTTGTAGAGCGCTTTGATACGAAGGATACAAAGATTCATTTTAGATAGATGGCACAACTCAAGAAGATAAGTAGTCTGAAGGCATATATCTCAGAGTTTCATAGGTTGGAAATTATGGTCACAAACATATTTGAGGCATTGTTGGTGATGTTATTTGTGGAGGGGCTATCTTATATAGAAACCAAGTATAGAGTATATTAAAAATTTATTCCTCTTATTGATAATTTCTTGTGAATGTTAGATAAATTTGTATTATGTGTTATGTCTTCTTCATCAAGCAATTATACAAATGTTCAATGAACCAGGAAAACAAAAAATAAGATATACCAAAATTAGGTTCCAAGCTAAGGAAAAACCAACAATAATCCTTTTCTTATAGAATCGTATAAAAATGAGATATCCAAGAACAAGACCAAGACTAGACCTGCCACAAAAATTCCAAGTCCATCCCTCCTCCAAGTCATTTCCCAAGCCAAATTCAACATAGGTCAAATTGGTCAACCTCTTGAAATTTCGCTCCTGAAATTTTGGGCCTGCAACAAGCTCTAAAATTTGACCTTACAATTAGATAAAAATTTTGGCCTTTTATCCACTAGTTAGGTGCATAATTTATGTATGATGATAATGAGTGAGTATCCTTCATAGTGGTCAAATAGTATTTTATATATATCTTTCCAAGAGGTCGAATAGGTGGCTCTTGGAGGAATAAGTCGACTTGTGCATTTTCAATGTTATTTGACTCAATAAAAATTCAAAATTGTTTTTCTTACAAATGTCCAAACGGGACATGACTCAAGTACATTTTATTTTGACTCAAAATAATTTCTTTTCAACTCTATATGCATGAGTAACATGCTTTAACAAGTTTTTGGGGTCTTGGTTAAACAATGATGAGGCAGGCTATTATAGCACTCATCACAGGTTCAATTCCCTTCCCCGATCGGGGTGATGTATCTGGACATGTTGATGAATATGGAGTAAAAAAAAAAATGAAAGGTACTACCAAGATTACAAAAAAAAACATGCTTTAACAAAAATAAATTATAATGATAATGAATATAATTAATATTTCAAAGATTTTATTACATTATGAAGACAAACACTAGTTACATTTTCAACAATCCCTCTTAATTCGGGAGGTATTCATAATGACACAACAATATACTCTCAAGTTGAAATATTCATGTAAGAAAGGATCTGGATTGTTAAGCATCAATGATGATTTACATCATCATAGTTAGCATTATAAAAATAGAAAAGCCTTGACTAATATGATTTATCTCTACACTAGATCATAGCACAATGTTGGGAGGCATAATTTGGACACCATCGCCTCTCAAGCACATACCCTACTCGAGTGTTTCAAAGGTATGAACTCACAAGATGATTTCCTAATCCTATGAAAAGTATTCCTTCATACCATCTTTTACCAAGTCCATGTATCCAACTCAGGATGTTAATCCTAGTCAACCACAATACATGAATCAAGAATGTATGTCCCCAATGCTTATTCAATCCACCATCATCCCTACTAGTGTTCATGCACTAGGCTTATGGTTGTTAGTCCTAACCATAGTATGTGACACATAGAGAAAATGGTGTCCACCTTCACTCCCTCTCAACCAGGGAGGAGAAATCCACAAGCCTAATTTTGTCTAAAAAATACTCATCCTTTTATGAAAAGGAGCTTCATCAATGCACTAACTACTTGTTCTTTTGTGGAGTTTTGTTGTAGCTTCTTGGCTCCTATGCACATCATACTCTAAAATCATAAAGTGCTTCAACCTTCCTATTTTTTCTAACACTCTTCATGTAGCCTTGATCAATTGAATTCAAAATGTCATTATGGAGCCAAACTGCTTCACAACTGATTGCAAAAATCTTCACATATTCTTCCTTCGCATTGTAACAAAATTCTGCTTCATGATCTTCCAAGAAATCATATCAGCTCCAACCATCAATATTATCTCTATCGGCATCAACCCAATCGATGCGTTCATAAATCTGTCATTTGTCATTTTTATTACAATCCTCTCTACATTTTCTATCAAGCTTCAATTAATATTGTATATATCCAATATCTTACAACTCCCTCTTTCTAGCTGAGGTAGGTGAGATTCTTATTTTATTAAGCCTTGTTTTTCATGCTACCATCTAATTTAATTCTTTGATGCATACTTCAAATTTCTTTCTTTTTGTCTTCATTCTTTGCTACGTTCTTCCAATTCTTCCATCTATTAGTCAATCTTAGATAGATCTTGTCTTAACCTACAACCTTTATTAGACTATGAAAGAAAAAAAGGCAAAGTTCATGTTGAGATTCAACAAGATGATGAGCTTAGTGAAAAGAGTCGCCTTCACTAAGTGGGCCCGTAGGATATTTTTGGCGCAAGTCTATTTTTAGACTATGTCTATTTTTAGACATGATGATCATATTTCAGAAGTTGCAGGATGCTATTTGTGGATGGTTGGTCAAGTTGGAAAAACAGATGAAATTCTATTTTTAGAATATTGGGCGAAGTCTATTTATAGATCGTCAATCTAAAAATAGATGCATGTCGATTATTATTAGCTCTTAATAATAATCGGACTCTAGACAACAACTTATTCTCTTGGAGCACTTCAGTTCAGTGCAAAGATGTGGCACATAAGCTGACAGAAGGAATTATGCTATTCCTGAGGGTTTACTGGAGCTAATGCATGGAGGACTCAGTTAGAACTCAAGTGGCAGAGTTATGACACAGTTGGAAGAAGTAGTTATGGAGTTGTATTCAGTTTAACTCGGTTAGACTCAGTTGAGCTAGTTGTATCTAGTCTATCTGATTGATACACTAGTGAGAGTGGAGTGAATTAATTAGTTAAATTAATTCACTAAATAATAACTCATTAATCAACTGAAGGATACATCAATTAACTACAGTGCATGGCAGTTTCAGTGGAGACCAGTGGAGAGATAGGTGAAAGGGAAAGATAGACTATCTGTTGTGACTATAGTGATGCATTGATTGCATCACACACTTAGTGGAGATGCCAATGAGGATTGTGCAGTAAATTATGGTGTAATTCGATTTCATTCAGAGCTATTCTTCAGCAGAGATTGCGCAGTGGAGGCAGGCTAGCAGGTGGAAAAGATCGGTGCATGGATTTGCAAGATTAGGCCTGATTATTGTCTGACGATTGTACTGTTCTGAGAGCTTGTGATAAGCTTTGTATGCTTGTATGAGATTGTAATATGATCTCCATGTTACATAATATATAGTTGGGGTTTTCAACTTCAGGCTTTCCCAGTTAAAAATTGTGTTATGTGCGATTGAATATTTTTGTTTATGCTTCACATGTGTGTGCAATTAGTTTTTCCGCAAAATATTAACAAGTGGAATAGATTTAGTATCTTTCATAAAGTTAAATAGTGTGAGATTAGGTGGATCTTGGACATATGCATGCTTAGTGCATATAATTTCTACATGGTATCAGAGCATTGTTTATTGAAGATTTCAATTGTGAAGTGAGATTGTGCTGGTGGACAATTCGAATTTGCTATAGAATATTCTTGGTGCAAAAATCGAGTATACATTGAAATGTCTTTCAAAGAGTTGAGATTGGAGTATGCCCTTGATGGGAGCTTGAATTACATAGCCTAGAAGGACAGGATGGAGGCAGTGCTGGAGGATAATGGGCTGAAGGAGTTCATCGATAGCGATGTTCCTAAGCTGGGATCTAGCGATGCTGCATTACTTGATGCATGAAAAAAGAAGACAACAAAGACAAGGAGGATTCTGTTGGAAGGTGTGAAGGACCACATTGTGTCCAACCTTCATGGGAAAGCCACTCCATTCTTAATGTGGAAAGCTTTGACAGACTTGTTCCAAAGCAGAAGTGACCAGAGGAAGTTGGTGCTTAAAGACAAGCTCAGAAAAATAAAAATGGAGAAAGGCGACAATATTCCAAAATACCTCACGAATTTTGTCCACTACAAGGATGAGATGGGAAGTGTGGGGGTTACTGATGATGAAGAAGACTTGGTGAGCTTGGCACTCCTTGGGATTTCAAAGAGTTGGCATAGCTACGAAGACTCTGTCAATGGACGAGAGAAACTGCCAGGATGGGAGCGACTTTGGTCGGATCTTGTGCAGGAGGAGATAAGGCGAGGTACCAGGGATGGATCTTCATCGAAGAATGAAGATGAAGAGAATTTCACTTTGGCTACCAAAGCAAGGAAATGGAATGGGAAGAAAAATCCTTCTAAATCCGGTGCGAAGGGCAAGAAGCAGGACTTGTCCAAAGTGAAGTGTTTTCACTGTCACGAGCATGGACATTTCACCACTAACTGTCCACAGAAGAAGAAGAATAAGCAGGCTACTGGATCTACAGCTGGAGAGGCCTTAGCCTCGCAATTTGAGCTGGATTTTTCCTTGATCGCATGCTTGTTTTCAAGCTGCATGGGATCGGTGTGGTATCTTGACAGTGGTGCGTCTTTCCATATGACGAGAGACAAAGAGTTGTTTAGTGACTTGGAGGAGAAGGACCTACAGATGCATATAGAGATGGGAGATGATGGTCGGTATAGTGCGACATGCATTGGGACCATTACCTTTGAGAGGGAGTCTGGTAGTCCATTCTTGTTGAAGAATTTCATGCATGTTCCAGGTCTGAAGAATAACTTGGTCTCAGTCACAATGCTGGAAGACAAGGGTTATGATGTTGTTTTCATTGAGGGAAAATCCTTCCTTCGACATAAAACAATGGGTAAAACCAAGAAGATGGGGGTTTGAATTAAGAATTTCTACAATATGGAGGTAGATGGCTGTGATAAAATGGTGGGCAAAGCAGAAGAAGTGGTGAGTCGCGATGAGGGCGAATTATGGCATAGGAGATTGGGCCATCTTCACCATGGCGCTTTGAAAATTTTGCAGCAAAATTCTACTAGACTTCCCAAGGGTACTCTTGCGCAGTCAAATTAGTGCAAAGGATCTACAATGGGTAAGTTTGTGAATACCAACTTTCATGAGAAGGAGAACCGTGCTTCGGTGATCCTGGAGAGAATTCACATAGACGTGTGTGGACCATTGTCGGTTGCTTCAACAACAAAACACAAGTATTATGTGATATTTGTTAATGATTATTCTCATAGATACTGGATCTTCTTCATGCAGAAGAGGAGTGAAACGTTCTCAAAGTTCTGTGAGTTTAAGGCATTGGTGGAGAAGGAGTCGGGGAAGCAGGTGAAAGCTCTAAGGAGCGATAATGGTGGTGAATACATCTTGGGCGAATTCAAAGAATCTTGTAGCAAAGAAGGAATTCGAAGAGAATTCATAGCGCCTCATAACCCACAACATAATGGGGTCATGAAGAGAAATAATAGAACGATCGTGGGTACTGCACGAGCGATGCTGCATGAACAGGGCCTATAGATGCACTTGTGGGCGGAAGCAATGCAACACTGCAGTTTATGTGCAAAACCGTTGTCCTCATAGAGTACTTGGCATGAGTGCACCCGAGGAAGCTTTCACTGGTAAGAAGCCTGATATTTCTCATTTGAAGATTTTTGGCTCACTTGTTTACATTCATGTGATGAAGGATGCCAGGAAGAAGCTGGAGCCGACTGCAAAAGTTGGGATATTTGTGGGGTACATAGAAACACCCCAAAACTATCGTGTGTATTTTCCAAATAGTCGGATGAATGTTATGCGACGAGATATAAAATTCAATGAGGTGAAAGCCATGAAGTTGTCGCTTGAGAGGGAGCTACACTTGCATGCGAAAGAGGAACTTATTGTTCCCAAAGATGAGCCTCTGGATGTGGATCAGCCACAGGAGGAGATTCATGGAGTGGAGTAGTCCACTCATGCAAAACCAAACATCAGACAAGGCAGGAAGCGTACCACAGAAGCTGAGAGACTGAAGGTGGATGCGGCACAGAATGTAGAAGTCCCTACATCACAATGCAGACAGAGACAGTCACCTGACCGATATACTAGAAACATGGCTCTTATGAGAAAGTGTATTGTGACAGAGCCATCTTCTTTTGAAGAAGCAGTGCAGGAGCCCACATGGCTAGATGTCATGGTGGAGGAGTATGACTCCATTTTCAGAAATAGTGCTTGGGAGATTGTTCCAAGGTCGGTGGGAAAATCAATTGTAGGATCAAGATGGATCTACAAGGTAAAGCAAGCTGCTGATGGGAGTGTAGAGAAGTATAAGGCAATATTTGTTGCCTGGGGCTTCTCACAGATTTAGGGGATTGACTATGAAGAAACCTTTGCACCTGTCGCACTTTTCCATACGGACCATCCTTGCTCTCTCAGCGCAGATGGGTTGGCACATTCATAAGATGCATGTGAAGACTACGTTCCTTAATGGGATCATTGAGGAAGAGGTGTACATTGAGAAACCTGAAGGATTTGATATCTTCAGCAGTGAGTCGCATGTGTGCAGGCTCAAAAGAGCATTGTATGGGCTGAAACAAGCATCCCGTGCTTGGTACACTCGGATCGAAAACTATTTCACTGGACTTGGCTTCACCAAGAGTGAGGCGGATGAAAAACTGTACCAGATTGTGGTTTAGGGTAAGATTTTGATCATTGTACTTTATGTTGATGATTTAATACTAACAGGTGATGAGCAGTTGATACACTCATGCAAGGTAGATCTTGCAAAGGAGTTTGAGATGAAGGATTTGGGCCTCCTTCATTATTTCCTTGGATTGGAAATATGGTAGTGGGAAGGTGAACTATTTGTGTCTCAAGGCAAGTATGCCCAGGAGATACTGGAGAAGTTTCACATGCAAGGCTGCAAGCCTATCAACACTCCTCTTCTAGGAAATTGGAAGAAAGAGGATGCTACATCGGCAGAGGTAGTGGATGCCACTGTTTATCGACAGTTGGTGGGTTCGCTCATGTAGTTAGTCAATACAAGACCAGACATATGCTATGCGGTGAACCAGCTTTCACAAGTGATGGTTAAGCCTACCAAGCTCTTTTGGAAGGCAGGCAAGAATGTCCTGAGATATCTCAGGGGCACATCTGAGTATGGTTTATGGTACAGACAGACGGATGAGGTGAAGTTGCATGGTTTCATAGATGCAGATTAGGCAGGAAGCCCAACAGACAGAAAGAGCACATCAGGAGGGATTTTCAGTATCGGGTCTACAACAGTTTCTTGGTACAACAAGAAACAAAGCTCCATGGCACTCAGTTCAGCAGAAGCATAATACATGGTAGCAATTTTAGCTGCATGTGAGGATATCTGGATGAGGAAGATTCTGGTTGGTTTGTTCGGTTCACATTTAGATCCCACAGTGATTCATTGTGATAATCAGAGTTGCATTAAACTCTCAGTTAATCTTGTGTTTCATGATAGATCTAAACATATTGTTATCCGGTATCATCATATCAGAGATTGCGCACAGCAGAAGATCATGTTGCTTCAGTACATTCCTATGGAGGATCAGGATACAGATATTTTGACGAAGGCGCTCACCAGGAGGAAATTCGAATACCATAGAGGCATGATCGGGGTGAAAGATAATCCCTATCTTGTTGAGAGGGAGTGTTGAGATTCAACAAGATGATGAGCTTAATGAAAAGAGTCACCTTCATTAAGTGGGCCCGCAGGCTATTTTTGGCGCAAGTCTATTTTTAGACATGATGATCATATTTCAGAAGTTGCAGGATGCTATTTGTGTATGGTTGGTCAAGTTGGAAAAATAGATGAAATTATATTTTTAGAATATTGGGTAAAGTATATTGATAGATTGTTAATCTAAAAATAGATGCATGTCGATTATTATTAGCTCTTAATAATAATCAGACTCTAAACAACAACTTATTATCTTGGAGCACTTCAGTTCAGTGCATATATGTGGCACAACAGCTGACAGAAGGAATTACGCTATTCCTGAGGGTTTATTGGAGCTATTGCATGGAGGACTCAATTAGAACTCAAGTGGCAAAGTTATGAGACAATTGGAATTATAGAAATTTGCTGAATAATGAAGATTTATCCACTGATATTATCCTGGTCACAAATTAATTCGAATTCATGCATAACACATAACCTCTTCTACAATTGATCATCAATATGCGGAAATAGAAACAGTCGCATGCGCACATAAACACAATATGTAATGGGGAAAGCTTATAGCTGAAAACCCCCAGCTATTTTGTATATTATAATAGAAGAGAACATGTAACAATCTCGATCTGATACTCCTCAGTACTTTCAGTCTTTGTCTCCAAAAATTTTACCTGAACCAGCTCAATTTTGAATAGATCACGGAGTTCAAAACTCATCCACTAATTGCACACTCTATTCGCAGTAGTTGGTTGAATAGAGTTTCAAGAAGTTAAGCCCCTTTGGCATCAAGCGCAATCATCATTGGAAATCTCCTCCAATGCTTGTGCAAATCTCATGCACAACTGCTATCGCAACTAATAGCAAACTCACCCTTTCATCTACCTCTTCCACTGGTCTTCACTGAACTGTCCATGCACTGTAGTGAACTGATGTGTTCTTGAGTTGAACAATGAGTTAATAATTAGTGAATTAAATAATATTTAATTCACTCCACTCATCACTAGTGTATTAGCCAGTTAAACTAAACACAACTAGTTCAACTAAGTTAAACCGAACACAACTCCACCAACTGTCTCATCAACTCCACCAAACTTCGCCACTTGAATTCTAACTGAAGTCAACCATGCATGAGCTCACCAAACCCCTAGGAATAGTGTAATTCCTTCTGTCAGGTGCATGGGCCACATCCGTAGCTCCAACTGAAGTGTTGTAAGAGAATAAACTGAAGTTTATAGTCCAAATATTATTAAGGGCTAATAATATTTGACTGACCTATTTTTAGACAGGCAGTCTAAAAATAGACTTCAACCTATATGTCTAAAAATAGAGGTCCATCTATTTTTACCAACTCGACCAATCATCCAAGAATAGCATACTGCAACTCCTAGACCATGCTCCATATGTCTAAATATAGACATAGTCTAAAAATAGACTTTGCGCCAAAAATAGCCTGCGGGCCCACTTAGTGAAGGCGACTTCATTTCACTAAGCTCCATCATCTTATTGCATTTTCAACACTCCCTCTCAACAAGATATGGATTATCTGCAACCCCTATCCTGCCTCTGTGGAATTCGAATTTGCTCCTGGTGAGCGCCTTCGTCAAGATCGGCATCTGAGTCACTCCCGATAGGAATATATGAAAGTAACATGATTCTGCCTGAACACAATCTACGATATGATGGTACCGATGTCGATGTGTTTGGATCTATCATGAAATACTAGATTAGTGAGTTTAATGCAGCCCTACGCGTTTATCATAATAAATCCATGATGAGCTCTGAGTGTGACTGGGAACAATCGACGAGGATCTTCCTCACCGAATAGCCTCGCATGCGGCCAAGCTTGCTTTGCCATGTACTACGACCTCTGTTGGGCGAGTGCCACGGATCTGCGCTACTGTGTACCAGAAACTGCATCGACAGACAAGACTCACTCCCGGAAGTGCTCTTTACGTAGTTGGGCTCCTGCCCCAATCACAGCATCGGTGGCTTCGAGAAAGCTTCGCTCCATCCTCCTATGCAGTACACGAGACCATATCCTGATGTGCCACTAACATAACGCAATACATGCTTGCCTGCCTTCTAGAAGAGCTTGGTAGGCTTAACCATAGCTTGCGAAAGCTGGTTAAAAGCATAGCATATATCGGGTCGTGTATTGACCAGATACATAAGCGACCCCACCAACTGTCGATAGACAGTTGCATCCACTACCTCCGCTGAAGTAGCATCTTCCTTCCTCCAACCACCAGGAAGAGGAGTGTCAACAGGCTTGCAACCATGCATGTTGAACCTCTCCAGTATCTCCCGGGCATACTTACCCTGAGAAGCAAACAGTCCTCCACTGTGCTGCCAAATCTCCAATCCCAGGAAATAATGAAGGAGGCCCAAGTCCTTCATCTCAAACTCTCTAGCAAGGTCCTCCTTGCATGAAAATATCAATAGCTCATCACTCGTCAAAATCAGATCATCTACATACAGTACAATGATCAGCAACTTCCCCTCCACCACAATTTGGTACAGGTTAGGATCCGCCTCACTCTTGGAGAATCCAAGTCCGGTGAAGTAACTGTCTATCCGTGTGTACTAAGCACGAGGTGCTTGCTTCAACCCATACAATGCTTTCTTGAGTCGGCACACATGCGACTCACTGCTGAAGATCTCGAAACCTTCAGGCTACTCTATGTACACCTCCTCCTCAATGACTCCGTTGAGGAACACAGTCTTCACATCCATCTGATGGATGTGCCATCCCAGCTGTGCTGAGAGAGCTAGGATCGTCCGTATGGAAGAGTACCTTGCGACAGGTGCAAAGGTCTCCTCATAATCGATCCCCTCGATCTGTGAGAAGCCACGGGCAACAAATTTTGCCTTGTACTTCTCCACACTCCCATCAGCCACCTGCTTCACTTTGTAGATCCATCGCGAACCCACCACTGATTTCCCTTCCGGTCTTGGGAAAATCTCCCATGCATTGTTTCTGACAATAGAATCATACTCTTCCACCATGGCATCTACCCATGCGGGTTCCCCCACAGCTTCCTCGAAAGAGGATGGTTCTGTCATGACACATTTTCTCATAAGAGCCATGTATCCAGTGTACCGGTCCGGTGACTGCCTCTGTCTGCGCTGTGCTGTAGGTGGTCCTACAACCTTCTCTGCATCTCGAGCCTGTCGCTCAGCTTCTGTAGTGCGCTTGCGCCCTCTGATGGTTGGCGCTGCATGAGTGGTCTCTTCCACCTCATGAAGTTCCTCTTGTGGCTGATCCACATCCGGAAGCTCCTCCTTAGGAACTAATCTCATCTGCATGCAAGTGTGTCTCCCTCTCAAGCGAACACTGCATGGCTTTCTCCTCCTGAAATTTGATATCCCGTCGCACAACAGTCTTGCGACTGTCTGGAAAATACACCCGATAGTTGTGAGGTGTATCAGTGTACCCCAAAAATATTCCAACCTCTGCGGTCGGATCCAGGTTCTTTCTGGCATCCTTCGTCACATGCATGTAGACAGGTGAGCCAAAAATTCTCAGATGAGAAATATCAGGCCTCTTTCCAAAAAATGCCTCCTTTGGTGTACTCATGCCAAGTATCTTGTGAGGACAATGGTTCTGCACATACACTACAGTATTGCATGCCTCAGCCCACAAGTGAAGGGGTAGGCCCTGATCATGCAACATTGCCCATGTAGCACCCACGATCGTTCTGTTCTTCCGCTCAGCAACCCCATTCTGCTGTGGGTTATGGGGTGCGATGAGCTCTCTCCGAATCCCTTCTGTGCTACAAAAGTCTTTGAATTCAGTAGAGATGAATTCACCACCATTGTCGCTCCTAAGAGCCTTCACATGCTTTCCCGATTCCTTCTCAACCAGCACCTTGAATTCACAGAACTTTGAATATGTCTCGCTCTTCTTCTGCATGAAGAAGATCCAGCACTTCCGAGAGAAATCATCAACCAAGATCACATAGTACTTGTGATTTGCTGTAGAAGCTACTAAGAAAGGACCACACACGTCTGTGTGAACTCTCTCAAGGATCGTCGTGGCGCGACTATCCTTCTCGTGAAAGGTGGCTTTCACATATTTTCCCAAGGTACACCCCTTGCACTGATCTGACTGCGCAAGAGTGCCCTTAGGAAGCCCAATAGAAATCTGCTGCAGTATCTTCAAAGCTCCATGGTGAAGGTGGCCCAATCTCCGGTGCCACAGCTCGCCATCATCCCGGCTCACCACTCCTTCCGCCTTGCATGCCATTGCTGCGCAACCATCTACTTGCAACTGATAAAGGTTCTTGACTCGAACCCCTATCTTCCGGGTTTCTCTAGTTGTCTTACTGCACAGGAAAGCCTTTCCCTCGTTGAAGACCACATCATACCCCTTGTCTTCCAACATCGCCACAGAGATCAGATTCTTCATCAATCCTGGAACATGCAATACTTCCTTCAATACGAAGGGTTTACCAGACTCCCTCTCAAAGGAAATGGTACCGATACCGGTCGCACCGTATCTACCATCATCGCCCATCTCGATGTGCACTCCAAGATCTTTTTCCTCCAGATCTGAAAACATATCCCGATCTCCTGTCATGTGAAATGACGCACCACTGTCCAAGAACCATACTGATCCCATCACACTTGAGACCAAGCATGCGATCAGTGAAAAATCCAGTTCAAACTGGGAGGCCAATGCCTCTCCCGCTGCAGATCCAGCAGCCTTCTTATTTTTCTTCTTCTGCGGACAATTTGTGGCATAGTGTCTGTGCTGGTGACAGTGAAAACACTTCACCTTGGACATGTCTTACTTCTTGCCTTTCGCACCAGACTGAGAAGCTTTCTTGCTCTTCCCCTTCTTTGCTTTGGCAGCCAAAGCGCAATTCTCTTCATCAGATACCTTTGATGAAGATCCGTCCCTGGTAGTCCTCCTTATCTCCTCTTGCATGAGATCCGCCCAAAGTCACTCCCATCCCGGAAACTTCTCTCGACCATTGACAGAGTCCTGATAGGAATGCCAACTCTTCGGAAGACCAAGGAGAGCCAAGTCCACCAAGTCCTCTTCATCGACAGTCACCCCCACACTTCCCAGCTCATCTCTGCATTAAGTGAACTTCGTGAGGTACTTGGCGATACTGTCGCCTTTCTCCATCTTAATGTTTCTGAGTTTATCTTTGAGCGCCAGCTTCCTTTGGTCTCTTTTGCTCTGGAATAGATCTTTCAATGCTTTCCACATCAAATATGGAGAAGATTTTCCATGCAGGTTGGATACAATGTGATCCTTCACGCCCTCCAACAGAATCCTTCGACATTTCGCCATCTTCTTTTGCCAAGCTTCAACTTCAGTAGGATCAGTAGGATTTTGGACATCCATATCTACGAACTCCTTCAGCCCATTATCTTCTAATACTTCCTCCATCCGATATTTCCATGCAACATAATTCAAACTGCCTTCAAGAGCATATTCGAGTCGCAAACCGTTGAAAGACATTTTCAACTCCGGCACCAAGAAAAAAACTGCTGCAAAATTCGAATTCCAAGCTCAAAACTCAACTGCTTATGGATCTGTGAGAACAAATTATTTCTAGCACAGAGATCTACTGTAAGGGAATTTACTGGATATATCACCTTTCAGAGAAAGGATGGATCCAGAGGCTACCTGGCCCGTTATAGACTCTGTCTACCGAAATAAAAGTGTAATCACTGTAATAGATCCCGATGATCAATTCGCTTCGATACCATGTATAAATTTGCTGAATAATGAATATTTATCCACTGAGATTATCCTGGTCACACATTAATTCGAATTCATGCATAACACATAACCTCTTCTACAATTGATCAACAATTTGCGGAAATAGAAACAGTCGCATGCGCACATAAACACAATATGTAATGGGGAAAGCTTATAGCTGAAAACCCCCAGATATTTTGTATATTATAATAGAAGAGAACATGTAACAATCTCAGTACAATACTCCTCACAAGTACTCAGTACTGTCTCCAAAAGTTACACACAAAACTAGCTCAGTTTTGAACAAGTCACAAGTTCAAAACTCATCCACTAATTGCCTGCCTCTATTGCGAAATCCAAGTTGGTTCAATGAGAGATCCAAGTTTGAATATCCTTGGCTTCAACTGCGCAATCCTCATGGGAAATCTCCTCCAATTCTTGTTCAAATCTCATGCACAACTGCTGTCGCAACTAATAGCAAACTCACCCTTTCATCTACCTCTTCCACTGGTCTCCACTGAACTGTCCATGCACTGTAGTAAACTGATGTGTTCTTGAGTTGAATAATGAGTTAATAATTAGTGAATTAAATAATATTTAATTCACTCCACTCATCACTAGTGTATTAGCTAGTTAGACTAAATACAACTAGTTCAACTAAGTTAAACATAACACAACTCCACCAACTGTCTCATCAACTCCACCAAACTCCACCACTTGAGTTCTAACTGAAGTCAACCATGCATGAGCTCACCAAACCCCTAGGAATAGCGTAATTCCTTCTGTTAGGTGCATGGGCCACATCCGTAGCTCCAACTGAAGTGCTGCAAGAGGATAAACTGAAGTTTATAGTCCAAATATTATTAAGGGCTAATAATATTTGACTGACCTATTTTTAGACAGGCAGTCTAAAATAGACTTCGACCTGTATGTCTAAAAATAGAGGTCCATCTATTTTTACCAACTCGACCAATCATCCAAGAATAGCATACTGCAACTCCTAGACCATGCTCCATATGTCTAAAAATAGACTTTGCGCCAAAATAGCCTGGGGGCCCACTTAGTGAAGGCGAATTCATTTCACTAAGCTCCATCATCTTGTTGCATTTTCAACAGGAATAAGTAGTTATGGAGTTGTATTCAGTTTAACTCAGTTAGACTCAGTTGAGCTAGTTGTATCTAGTCTAACTTATTGATACACTAGTGAGAGTGGAGTGAATTAATTAGTTAATTAATTCATAAATAATAACTCATTAATCAACTGAAGAATACATCAGTTAACTACAGTGCATGGCAGTTTCACTGGAGACCAGTGGAGAGATAGGTGAAAGGGAAAGATAGACTATCTGTTGTGACTATAGTGATGCATTAATTGCATCACACACTTAGTGGAGATGCCAATGAGGATTGCGCAGTCAAGGATGGTGTAATTCAAATTCATTCGGAGCTATTCTTCAGCAGAGATTGTGCAGTGGAGGCATGCTAGCAAGTGGCAAAGATCGGTGCATGGATTTGCAAGATTAGGCCTGATTAGTGTATGACGATTGTACTGTACTGAGAGCTTGTGATAAGCTTTGTATGCTTGTATGAGATTGTCATATGATATCCATGTTACATAATATATAGTTGGGGTTTTCAGCTTCAGGCTTTCCCGGTTAAAAACTGTGTTATGTGCGATTGAATATTTTTTTTTATGCTTCACATGTGTGTGCAATTAATTTTTCCGCAAAAGATTAACAAGTGGAATAGATTCAGTATCTTGCATAAAGTTAAATAGTGTGAGATCAGGTGGATCTTGGACATATGCATGCTTAGTGCATCTAATTTCTACAGTGCATGGACAAAATAGCCACAATAGTAATCAAATAAAGGAGGTGGAGAATACTTATCCTTTTTAGGATAGTCAAATACCTCTTAATCTTAGAAATTTTCATAAACCTTGTCCTCATATCCACATGATGTCATTCCTATTATTCTCGAGAGCTTGGTTTTTGTTTTACAACAAAAATGAATAGTTAGGGTTTTTGTTCCTAAGGTTTTCTAACTCAAACCTTTTCTAGGTTTTACAACCCTAGATTCTCCAAAGTATTCAAGATATTCTATTTAATAATTGCAGATTATACAAGCATAATAGAGATTTAGTTGCAAAACTTTGGAGATGCTATTATCAATATTTCTATGAAATGGAGATAATTTAATTTATTGAACACAAAAACCTAGTTTTCATATGCAAGGAAAAAAGTTGAATGCTACCATATCAATTAAGTCATGATTTCTAATGCATATATGTAGACTCTTTTATAGTACGTCACTATATTTAAAAAAATCACTAACTTTATCTTTATATCAATTCCTAGATGTGACTTATCCATGAATTAGAAGTCTTGGTATCATGTGCAATATGATTGACATAGGTCATTTGATGCAAGTGAACAAAATTTATACATACCTCTTCAATTTTACCTTATTCATCCTTGCAGAGTTTTGATCCTTTGCATTTTCTTCAGTTCTCTTGTACCAAATTTCTCCAACAAAGGGTCCTCAATCCTTCAACTATTGTACTATGATACGAACCACAAAAAATTATTTGGGATACTTGCTTTGTCTTGGTTCCTTTTAAATGCCATATACAGATCGAATTCATTGATGTAAATGCTCCTTCTTTTATGTATATGGAAGTAGCATAGAAACTTGACATAAATGAGCTTTATAAAACTTTAGATATATTGTCATAGCTCTTCCACAAAGTTCTCAAAGTATTATCCTATAATTTTGGTCTATTCATTCTAATGATCCAAACCTAAATGACATAGGTATGTTCTATATAAAGATAAATGTCCCTCAGGTCCTTGTATATGGTGCCTCAAATTTTATATTCTTCATCATTTGAATTCCTCTAAGCTTCAGGTGCCTCAGAAGAGTGTTTCCATAGAGACTTTTGTAAACTACAACATTGTAGAAGGATCAAATGTCATTTTTTTTTTTGGTGTCATCATGGATGCTTGTTCTTGTAGCTCACATTACAAAATACGAATCTCCTTGTAACTCGCATGATCAGAGATAATGTCCCTCCTATGGCTTGCATAATTGCAGACATAATGGTATTCCTTGTACAAATTCTATACTTTTGAAAATTTTCATATTGTTATTTCATGCTTGTTGCTTGCCTCAAATATGTATATCCAATGAATTTTTAATTGCCTCATAAATATATAATGAACTATATCAGAGATATATATAATAAATTATTTTTCTTGAGTGAGGATACTTATATTTCTCCTAGTCATTATGTACTTTGTCCTCATTATACTCTAGTACGATTTAGATGATATGTGTATCTATATTATCTTCTCAACAGAGGTTTTGAACTTTCTTTTCTAGGTATTGGCATAGACCCTTCACAAACCATAAAATAACCTTTAATACCTTTGAACTTGAGATGAATTTTGGATGGAAAAAAGGGTATTGCCCTCTTGTAGTAGCCTTAGCTTCATAATTTCCATAGATTTATAGAACTTGGAGAAAGGGTATATGCCGATCTTTCACATATAAGTTTTTTCCTTTGCATGTAACATAATTTCGGATGCTACTGCAATTTAGTGCTAAAGAAAATTCAGATTTGTTTTCAAATTTTTCATACACAAATATTTTGAACTTCAGATTTCTATTAAAGAATTCTTACCAATATTTAACTTTTAGAATTTATTTGTTATTGTTGTATTCTTATATTTTTCCTTGTAGATACTTCTTTGTACTAAGAATTTTAGACTGTGCATAGAAATGATAAGACTCTTCGTCCAAGCTTTGATTTTAGATGTTCCATCAAACATGTTGTTTTTTCCATAGAAACATAATACCTAAGGATTTTGAACTAGAATTTGATGCTTTCCATATAGAGAACAAAATTATTTGGATGTCATATGTATTAAACTCATTTTGTCAACTTAGAAAATTCAGATGCCTTTAACAATATTCCCACATATATAATTTGGGATGTATTAGATAGTTCAGTGCTTGATTATTGTCTCTAGATGAATTTTCTCTTTGTGATTTTGAATTCTTAGGAATTCTCCAAAAATTCTCCTACGTTTACCATAACTATGATACCATGTTGAGAAACCAAGTATACTGTAGATTCAAACTTGATTCCTCTTCTTGATATTTACTTGTTAATGTTAGATAGATTTTAATTATGTGTCATGTCTCCTTCATCAAGAAATTATACAAATTTTCAGTCAACCAAGAAAACAAAGAGACAAGAGACACCAAAATTAGGCTCCAAGCTAGGGAAAAACCCCACAAGGGGGGAAACCAAACAACATTCCTTCTCTCAAATAATCAAATAAAAATGAGATATCCAAGACCAAGACCAGGACTATAACTATAAAAATTTCAAAGCCAACCATCCTCCAAGCCATTTTCAAAGTCAAAGTCAACATAGGTCAAACTGGTCAACCTCCTGAAATTTCGAGCCTGCAATAAACTCTGAAATTCAGCCCTTCAATTAGATCATAAATTTTGCCTTTCCTCTCATAAATTATTCCACATGTGCAAGCTCTTCTATTCATCCTTTTCTCCATTACTTAGGTGTATAAGATGATAATGAGTTAGTATCCTTCAAAGTGATCAAACTATCCTCTATATATATCTATCCAGGAGGTCTAACATGTGGCTTCTGGAGGACCGAGCTGACTTTTTTTTCTAAGGAGGGTTGACTTGTGCATTTTGGTGTGATTTGACCCAATAAAAATTCAAAATTATTTTTCTTACAAATGTCCAAATGGGACATGACTCAAGTACAGTTTATTTGACTCAAAATAATATTTTCTTTTACATTATAAGCATAAATAACATGCTTTGAAAAAAATAAAATATAATAATAATGAATATAAAAAATATGTCAGTGATTTTATAACATTATGAAGATCGACACTAGTTACATTTTAGACATATTTGAGCTTCTGTGTGATTGGGTTAAGGGTTATCAACCTGACACTCTATGGGATGTATTTAACATAGCTAGAGATATGTAGGATGTTCTTCCCAAGATCATATTTCCTCCCAAAGCATCATTCCCTCAAAAAGGTAAAGAAGTTAAACCATTTCAAAGGGAGTACACCAAGAAATCAAAGTTGGATTATGAGACCCAAATAGGAGGGAGATTCCGACAAAGTTTGATGGGTTCACGGTGGTCATGCCAAGTGGTCAAGAAATGGAGTGCACCAAATGGGTCACCAAACTAAAAATAACCATGTGTAACTGCACCTTGACGGATGATTTCTTTGTGGTGGATGTGCCATACACCAATGCAGTACTCGGTGTTCAGTTGCTTTAATCCATCAGGAGATATACTACTAATCATATGAGGACGGAGATGGATTTTATAGACCATGATGACAAGAAAATAAGTTTTGAGGTCCATACATCAATATACACCTAAGATAGTATCAATTCAGAGCATGGAGGAAGTGTTGTAGCATTGAGACATAGAGTGGGAAGTAGAGTGGTACATTGCTAATAGAAGACAATCAGAGTAGCCTTTAAAACATCCATATGATATTCAGGTGTTACTCTGCAAAATACCCAAAAAAAATTGTGTAATTCCTCCAAGTAGACCTCCAAATAGCAAGGTTGTTCAATGTAAATGGGTTTATAAATTTAATTAAGGTGTTGATGGTAATTGTGAAAGCTATAAAGTCATTCTGATAAAAAAAAAAAACTCTCAGATGGAAAATATAGATTTTCATGAAATATTATTACCATTTTCTAAGATTCTATATGTTCCTATTGTGTTGGCAATAGTTTCTTTGATTGATTTGGAGTTAGAGAAAGTAGATATTAAAACAACTTTATTACATGAATATTTCAATGAGGATATATACATGGAACGAAAAAGGTTTTGTGCAACATTGTAAAATGTTGAATTTCCATGGCACTAGAGAATATAGGTTTGGGCCTTACAATCTCTAACACAACCAACTCAAATTCCACAATAATACTACTTTGCGCAGTGGAATAAACACAATAGTAAATCAAAATGTGCACAATAGACAACTTTTTACTTTTTCAACCCAACTTCATTATATTAACAAAATTTAACACAACTATCTATGGCTATCGTACTAGGGATCATGGCCCTCATGCAATCATTGATAGAAGAATACAACTAGGGATTGGTGTCAGAAATTTGAAAACCAATCTAACCTTAACAAGATACCAACTGACCTACTTACTAAAGTAGACAACCTCAACTCCTTTCGGTCCACATATCTTGAACACAATTGTTGGTCCTTAAACTCTCAATTTATAGATCCAAAAATTTTCCTCTATCAATGATTACATGTCCTTCAGGTCACCGAACACTGCACCAACAAGTCTTCCCTGTAGTTTCTCCTTTGTCCACCAAGAATGCAACACATAGGGACTTATTGTATTTGTTCACAACTCTGTTTGAGAATAAATCCTTGGTTGCCCACTTTTTCCTTCCTCTGTTGCTATGATGAAAACAAGTTTAGGGCATGAAGGCTGCCCTCTTGCCACTGTATAATTCCTTCTCTGCAACTGTGAACTAGGGCCTAATACATTTCTCTCTTGGCCACATTTTATCCATTCAAATAAAAAATCCTTGAGCTCCACTAAAATTTCTCTCATAGCATATTTGAAGTCCTTCTCAAGTACTACACTTAGGGCTCAATGCCAAACCTGCGAGCAACCCTCCAATCTATTCCTTAATATGCCAACTCACAACTTTCCAAATTGGACTACTCAATCACTAAAAAAGAATCAATATAAAAGGAATAACACATGCCTTGTTTACCATCCTTTTGTTTCCCCCTATTATACTCGGTCCTATGCAATATGACTAAGTTTTCATCCCTCTAATTAGGGATATATTATAGTAGTTGTTAAAACCCTACAAAATTGGTTCAAAATGCCTCCAAAATATTGTGACTTAGCTCCTCCAACAAGCCCCTCCTATTTGATATCCTTGTAGCCTCTTTGAAATCGATTGTTGGCCTTTTTGGCCCTCCAAAAAGGAATCTAAAAGACTCATCCTGCAACTAGGGCACCCAAAGAAAGCTCAGACCTATTTCTAAGAGAGGTTTCCCTCCAAAATAACACATAGACTACCTATATTTCTTCTCCCTCCTAATATTGGTTTGCAGTCACAAGAATTTGGGACCAAAAATAATTCTCTTTCATCTCCTTTACTAGGATATTAGGTTTGTGTCTACCTTAGAGGTGACTCATTTGATATATTTCACTTTGGATGTATCAATGAGGCTCCCTCCTCCTCTCTATATATATTTCTACAAGGGGTGTAATGAATAGCCCTTAAAGGCACTCCTCTAAGTCAATCTAACTTGAAAACTTAGTTACAAACCCACACTTGAAACATAAGAAAAATATTTCTTGCAAATGCCAAGGCCTCTCTTAGTGTTCTTAGTAACCCCTTTCTCCATTAAGGGTGCCCCATATTCTCCAAGTGCCAAGTCTCCAAATCAATGATTGGTTTCACGTCCACAAGCTTGGGTGAAAAACCCACCTCTTTGGTACTTAGATCACAAATGAATTTTGTGGTACAAATTCCTCCACAACCCTATACCCTAGGGTTTGGGTCACCTACCAATATCAACACTCCCTCTTAGTGAGCGAGGTGCTTCCAAGACTATGAAATGAATCATCATTATTGTCACATCATTGCGGGTGACACTAGCCCAACTCCTAACGCTCACCACTCCACCATACCTTGTAGCATGAACTACATCCTCCTCATAAGTGTCACTGCCATGAGAAGCCTCATGATTCTTCTTCTCTTGAAACACTTTCATTCCATCCCAAGTTTCCTTCTTTTTAGTTGTAGAAGCACCCTTTCTCCCCATTGACCACACACTCTTCTTGGGCTGAACATTCTCCCTATGAACTTGCAAACCTCCACTAGAATTTAGCTCCCTCTGAACCTCTAGAACCTACACTTGATTTTTATTCTGCTTCTCATGATCTATAGGATTTTATATTAGCCTATATAGACCATGATCCCTAACTCTAATGACAACACTTGTGGAGTTAGATTCTTTGGGCCTGAGTCTCACTTTTCCATCCTGTAAATTCACGTCAAAGTTATTCTGCTTGATCACTGAGACATACAACATTATATCTGAGCTTTGGTACAAATAGTACATCATGAATTCACATAAACTAACCAAATTCCATCCTAAATAGAATGACACTAGATCCTCTAATCTCCTTCTGAATCTTGTCACCCACCATCATGTCCAACTTCGAGTCCCACTCAACTATAGTCTCGAACATATCCTGCTAATCTGTCATATACTTTGACGCACCATTTTCCACGTACCATGTAGTCTCATCGATGGTACCATCATAAAAGTGAGATACTAGAGAAAAATAATTTCTCTCCAGCCTCTTGGAGAGTTCATATATCTCTAAAGAAGTTAGCACACCTTCTAGCGCCTTTGCCTTCTTCTTCTCATCATATTCCTTCTTCTTATTCAGACACTTCGTTGATTAATGACCGTACTTGCAAAAACTGAAACACTTTAGCTTACTCAAGTCCTTTTAGTTTCCCTTAATTTTTTTCTCTAAGAGCTACATCATCATCAAATAATTCTTCTTCTTATAAACATCATTGTCTCGTAGTTCCTTCTAAATGAATTCATCCCACAACCTATTATAGTATGGAAATTTATCTCTAGAAATTATCCCTTTGATGAAGGGTTTCCATTCCTCGGTGAACCATTTCAAATAAATCCTCACCATCTCAGAATATATAATAGTCTCATCGATGGCAGCAAGATCATCTCAAACCTGAGACAATCTCGCTAGATACAACACCACTGCTTCTCATTCCATCATCATGGTCATCTTCAACTTATCCCTTAATACCAATCGTCAGTTATCATTATTATTTTGGAACAAATCCCAAAGATATTTCCACATCTCATGGGCAGTGTTCTTCCCAAACACATCAGGTATCAACTGATCTTTGATACCATTTTGGATGATCAACTTTTAACTCATATCTAACTCTTCATACACTTCCAACTCCTTAGGGTCAGTTGGCTTCTTGATCTTCTTGTCAGAAAAGTCATAGATCTTCTTGACCATCAAGACCAACTTAATCCTTTCCTTCCATGGACTATAGTTAAACCACCCATCCAACCTATCCTCATATCACAAACCAACTCACAACTTCATCATGGCTATTAGTCCTTCAACAATAATGGAACCAACTCCCTCTTGATTTGTACGCTATGTTATGCACACTCTGATTCACTGGCCCTTCAAAGAAGCTCTGACACAATTTTGAATTTACACGAAACTAGAGAATCTAGGTTTGGGTCTTACAATATTTGACACAACCAAATCAAATTCCACAACAATACTACTTTGCATAGTGGAATAAACACAATAGTAAATCAACATGTGCATGATATACAACTTTTTATTTTTTCAATCCAACTTCGTTATATTAACAAACTTTAATATAACTGTCTAGGGCTCTCGTACCAATGATCATGGCCCTCATACAATCACTGAAAAAAAATACAACTAGGGCTTGGTTTTAGCCCTTTGAAAACCAATATAACATGAACAAGATACCAACTAACCTACTTATTGAAGTAGTCAACCTCATCTCCTTTTGGTCCATGTGCCATGAAAAAAATTGTTGGTCCTTCAGATCCTAATCTGTAGCTCCACACATCTACCTCTATCAATGATCACATGTCCTTCAGGTCACTGAACGCGGCTCCAACAAGTATTCCCTCTAGTTTCTCCTTTTTCCACCAACAATGAAACACATAGAGACTTCTTGTAGTTGTTCACAACTATGTTTGTGAACAACTCCTTGGATGCCCACCTTTTCCTTCCTCTGCTACTATGATGAAGACAAGTCTAGGGCATAAAGGATTTCATATTTCCACTATATAATTACTTCTCTGCAACTATGAACTAGGGCCAAATACACTGCTCTCTTGGATGCCTTTATCCATTCAAAGAACAAATCCTTGAGATCCACTAAATTTCCTCTCCTAGCTGACTTGAAGTAATTCTTAAGTCCTTCACTTAGGGATTAATGGGCACCTACTAGCAACCCTCCAATATCCTCTTTAAGATTCCATATCAAAATTGTCCAAACTGAACTACTCGTCCACTTGAAAAACATCAATATAAGAGGACTAACACATACCTTGTTTAGCTTCCTTCTGTTGCCCCTCATGTACTCAATCTTGTGCAATATCACTAAGTTTTTGGCCCTCTGATTAGGGCTTCAATAACAACTATTACAACCATAAAATATTGGGTCAAAATGACTCCAAAGGACTATAGCTCATATCCTCCAATAAGTACCTTCTATTTGGTGTCCCTTTATCCTCCTTAAATTCAACTATTGGCCTTTTCATACCTCGAAAAAGGCACCTACAGGACTCAACCTGCAACTAGGGCACCCACAGAAATATCAGACCTATTTCTGAGAGTTTTTTCCCTCCAAACTAGAAAAAAACTATTATTTTAGTAGATCAAGGACAAATTCCCTCCATTAGACAACATTCCTCTTTGAGAGAGACCCAAAATTGTCCCTGGAAACACTCAATTTGGTTAAGGAAAAGTATATTTTTAATGAAGAAACCCACAATGGCACAAAAGTTAACATTGACCTAAGAAGCTAATTAGCCCTCCTCCAACACCTATAAATACAATTCAAGGAGCCTCATTTAGAGACATCACATCAAGCATATCTCTCTCCTCTCATTGGTTCATACAATCTAAAATATTGCACGTAATCTCCCACATGTTTGAGCAAGAAGAAGGACAAATTTACGGTGGCCGTAAATATGATTTAATTTGTGCTTTGACCAACGTTGACCATATTGTTTTGGGATAAATTTTAGTTCTATCTCTTGGGAATATCTCTATTTGGTTAGGCTGTATTTCTGGGCACAAAATCCGAGGTAATATGGGTGATTTGACCTGCACTACAAGCCTAATTGTAGAATTTGACCGTAGAGTTTCTCTCATTTGACCAAGCTTGACTAGGTTTTCTTGGACTATTTTTGGCTGATTTTGTCCCGCATTTGAGGCCAAATTGGAGGAATATTAACTAAGCTCTTGAAGGACTGATTTAACCATTGATTTTGAATGGTTAGGGAACACTTTGATTGTTGTTGAGTTGGACAGATTTTAGAGTTTAATATTTGACCACATTCTACTTTTCAGGTGTATCATTGATTGCATATTGGTTTGTATATTTGGATATTCAAAGGCTAACTTTGACTCATTGTTTAAATTGGATCGTTGTACTCCCTACTCGGAACATTTTATGACAATCTAATAAGAAGAATAATTTGAAAGGGTTTTCCCTCTTTTGGAGTTTTTCCCTGGTCTTTGACCAATACTGGTGTCTCTTGTTATTGATTATGATTGTATATTATTACTCATTGTCATTTATTGTTCTATCTAAAATTTATATTGTTTATTATAAGAATTGAATTGATTACTAATTGAAGTTAAGGATTGGGATAAAGTAGTTGTAACAACATAGAACAATTTAAAATTAACATGGTATCAGAGCTAAGATGAAGAAAATAACAAAGAGACAAGAGTAATAACAATCATATTTGAAAGAAGTTGAAGGAGCCAGTTGGATTTGGACAAGATGACTTTCTCTTTCTTCAAGGACAATGATAATTTGGGTGAATCTTCAAACTTTGTTGCATGGAAGATCAAGTTCGAATTTATATTGGATGATAATGACATGTTGGAATATGTGCATGGAAATATCCCTGAGCCTCCGAAGAATGCTTCCGCTGCCACCAAGTCCAAGTATGAGAAAGGTGATATTAAAGCTAAGAAAATTATTATTAATGGTTTGCAAGACCATTTACTTGTCTATGTAGGTAATTTGATGAAGTCCAAGGATATTTATGATAATCTAGTATTAATGTATCAAGTCAAAAAATTAAGCCACATCCTCTCCTTTAAGAACAAGCTCAAAGAAATGAAGATGAAGAAGTGTGAATTTGTGAAATCTTACATCATGAAGGTATCTCAATTAAGAGATCAATTAAAAAATGTTGGTGACCCTATATCTAATAGATATTTGGTGATGGTCACTCTCCAAGGTCTTCTTCCTATATGGGAAACCTTCATTACTACCATAAGAAACAACAACAAACTTCCTACATTTGATGAAATCGTTGGAAAATGTACACAAGAAGAATCCATGATGATTTCCCATGGAAGAATTAAAAAGAATTAAGAAGGAGAGCCATATTCCTTTGTTGCTCAAGAAAAGAAGAGGAAATGAAGAGGAGGAACATATAACTCAAGGAAGTCTACTCCAACACTTCGAGACTCCCATAGAAGAAAACCAAGAAGAGATAAGTACATGTCAAATGTTGAGTGTTATAATTATCACAAGTTTGGCCACTATGCTCAAGATTGTCGTGAAAGGAGGGATGCTCCAAGGATAAGAAACAAAAACAATCATGACTTCAAAAATAGTATGTTCAATAATATAAGAATATATGATTGAAGAGGGAGAGATGATAAAATAAGAGATGCTTTGAATGGTCATGAAGAAGACCATCATCCTCAAAAGAAGTCAAGGAAATCCAGGTATGAAATTAATGCAAATACTAATCAATATGAGTATATAATTATTTCTTCCCTCTCTATTTCTTCTCCTCCAAATTCATATGATAGTTGTGTTATTGTTCTATAATTTTAGGATTGGCAAGAATAATCATAAAAAAACAACATCAAAACCGCTTTGGAGCCTAGGATCTAGCCCTCCTAGACTTCACTAGTACATTTGGCAGAAATTCCGACACTTGGTTCTGACACTTTTGACCAAATGTCGGAAATTTCCCCAAATATTTTCCATCCCGCCCAAAACCGTCGCTATACCGATGTTTATAAAAAAGTGTCGCAATTGCGACGTTTGGAGGAAGACATCGCAATTGTGACACTATGGCCCAAAGCGTCTCTATTGCGACGACATCTAAACGTCGCAAGTGCGACACAATGTCTAAGTGTCACAATTGCAACGTTTGGAGGCACTCGTCGCAATAGCGACGCTTTTTCCGTCGTCGGTATAACGACACTTATATGCGCGCTACATAAAAATTATTTTATTGTTTCGTATCCATCGCAATAGCTACATTAATGTCTGATATCACGCGCGCATTCGCCCTCTGCTCTTACAGAACAACATTCGCCCTCAGCTCTTGCAGAACAACATTTTCCCTCAGCATTCGCCCTCAGCTCTTGCAGAACAACATTCGCCCTCAGCTCTTGCAGGACAACATTTGCCCTCAGCATTCGCCCTCAGCGTTCGCCCTTAGCTCTTGCAGAACATCATTCGCCCTCAGCTTTTGAAAAATGGTAAGTTCTTACTGCAGGCCCTTCCTCCTATAGTAGGGTTGACTCTATTTGGGTTTTTTTGGTCAATTCCATTGGATTGTGTTAGGCCGTAGGGTTCTCTGTAGATGTCAAGAGTCAAGATTCAATACCCTCTATTATCTTCATCACCCAATACAAGATTTAAATTTTTCCCAAAGAAACGCTTATTAATTTGGCAGCCATTATTTCTCCCTGCTTTAAAAACCCTACATTTAAATGAAAACAAGCATTGAATTTCAACTACAAAAATCTATTAGTGTTAAAATGTACATGTGTGCTACATTAACGTCTGATATCACGCGCGCATTCGCCCTCATAATAATCATAATAATAATTATGATTATTATTACTTTATGGATCTGTTAAGTTACTTTTAAGTTTGCATGGTTTAGGGTGAAATTATTCTAGTGTGCCCCTAGGCCCAGGTGAAGGAATGCCAAGGACTGAGAACCCTAGTTTTTAAATGATATTGTTTCTTATACCCAAAAACCCCTCAACATCACTTCTTATTAGTTCTTAACAATAGTGTTGTAAACAATTTGAGAATTGATATAGCAAAATATCACACTTCTCAAGATAAAGTCCTAAAGCTAAAGAGTGATACCATGTGTAATTCAATAGCCCCATTGTCACCTCACCAACCTCTTTTCACTTCAGGCTAGCTCTCCTCCAACTCAAGGGGGGTTCTCCCTAGTATATGTTAGGGATCTAATGGCCCAACCAAACCAAGTCAAGAGCCCCCTAACTCTCTATGTTTACTACTATCAATCAAAATATTGAACAATAGGGTCAGACATGCATCCTGAAGATAAAATTGCCAGGGATTTTTGGGTAATTTCAAAGGGAAAGTCCCCAAACACATATAATTAAGGAATCATAACGTGATTTCAAACATTAAATATCAACAAAATTGTTTAAAGGATATTGAAAGAAAAAAGGTGATGGAAGATAGAAAGTGCCTTACTTAAATGCTCTAAGGATTTTTCAATAGTTGCTCCAAAAGCTTCACTTCAAGGCCCTTCAAGATCGTCTCCAACAATGCTATACCATCAGCTTCAACAATGTTGCTCCAAAAATGTCCTCAAGGTCTTCACAACAAGTTTACTAGAAGTTGCTCCAACAATATATTCAATAAGGTCTTCATTGTCAACTCGTCTCTTGTTTGGGTGCCTTAATGTGCAATGACATGTTTCCAGGACTGAATTCAATGCAAGGCATATTTGAAACTCTAACTCCGTCTTCCGATGTCTTATTAGAAATTATTTCAGTTTTCATTTTGTGTTTTCAAGTTAGATATTGTTTTCAAGTTTTTACATTTATAATTTTATTGCAATGTGGCAGACTGATCAGAGCAGTGCAGGAACAACCCCGAGACAGGATGATCGCGGAAAGAGGCCAGCGGAAGAACATGTAAAGTGCCAGCATTGCTCTATCTTTATGTATTTTAGTTATTTACATAATTGAAATAATATTAATTTTGTTCAAATATGCAGACACCTAGCCATGGTACGCCTGATGATTCCCTCTTTGAGGAAGAGCTTTCTTCATCCCTATATCCAGTGTTCTTGTTGCGAAAAAAGGCACGAGATGCAAGGTCATAATTTAATACTTTGATAGATGCGCCTCAAACACCTGAAACAGAAGAGAGGATAAAACATCTTATGAGCCAGCTAGAAAGATATCAGGTAATAATAAAAAGTCAAAAGGATATTTTTTTTGTTCTGCATGAGATGAATTGTGATAGTTTGATTTTTAATTTTTACGTTGACTAAACTAACAAAAAGTTCTTTTGTATGTAGCGTTTTCTGGCATTTGCTGAACCCGGTGTTGGTGGTAGTGGGACACAAGGGCAAGAGATTGCCTAACAACCCTCTCGTACACCTTCTACTCCTTTAGGTGCTAGCCAAGAAACACACCCTGCCCAAGCAGACACCCAGCCAACCGCTGAACGTGTTGGCAATGATGAGGCTGATATGGCCAACTACATTATTGCGTTTCCTGGAGCTACACGTGTCAGCTCTACAGGGACCATTAATGGCACGTTGTTGGTGAACAATGAAGGTGTCCCTATAAAGCATGTACAACTCCCAGGTAAATTTTAATATTTTAACTATTTCATGTACTTCATCTAAAACATATTTATCATGATTTTTATTTTTAAATTAATTATAATATCTTTCTTTCTTTTTTTTCTTTTCTGTGTAGGAAACAATGAGTTCTACAGGTTTCTAGAGAGCCATGCGTTGGTAATTTTTGGCCCAACCATACGCACAGGGTGGAATTCCCAAAATTCCAACCTGAAAAAATAACTTCTAGATTATCTAGAAGCCCTTTTTGGGGTCGGCACATTTGACAGAACAACGGTGGCTCGGGTAGCCGACAAATATTTGAAATATACCAGGGACACCTATAGGACGCGATTGCAATTTAACCCTAGATATGAGCGTCCTCTCGCAGTTCCAGAGAGTGAGTGGAGAGCACTCATCCATGACGGAAAAGAGAAAAGGGCAAAGAAAGAAGGAAAAATTCCAACTGGACCCGCAAGGTAAACTACAACTTTAATTCAATAGCTTTAATTTTCTCTATGTCTAAAATAAAAGTGTGCTACGTCATATCTGACTTTAATATTTTGATGCTAGGTTGCCTGACACCTCAAAGGCAACCAAAGCTAGGATTGAAAAAAAGGGCCATCACAAGTTAGGCCAGGGCGGCTACTTGAAATTGGCCGCAAGAATTGTAATTAAGTAGCTAAACATCTTATAATTAATTGTATCGCCTTCCAACGTTTTTGTAATCCTATCAAATATGATTAAAAATACACAATCATATGTAATGTAGGGTGATGACTTCAGAATAGAAACTACAGAGGAAGATAAAAATATCGCTTTCTATTTCAGCTATCAAGCTGTAGTTGAATGTCGCAGAAGCTTGGGGCAGGTCCCAAGATCCAGAATGCCTGATAAGGTAAAACATTAACCTTTCAATATGTTTGTTTTCATCTATAAATTTAATGTCTAACAACTTTGTTAAATCAGGGGAGCAGTACTACCGACGAGGCAAATAACCCAGTTTTAGAGCCAGATGTAGATGATCCTCACGTGCAACCTGATCATTATAGTGGGGACCTGGCCGACAATGATACTATCAGTGAGGGCCGTGACGGTAATTAATTTCCACTTATATTTTTTTCTAATTATACCTTGATGGTTGTCCTTATAACGTTTTTTGTTTAAATGATAGAAAATGTTTCCCTTGAGGATCTTACCACCAGAGAGGAAGACAGGGCAACAGTCCCAACGACGACAACTGGTGCACCAGGTAAATAATCTCATTGCAATTTTTTTTATTAATATTACTAAACTAGTTCAATGATATTTAAAAACTGACAATTAAAATTTAATATTATCTATTTTTGTAGGCAATGCCCCATCACTGGATGAGACCAGACATCATGAATACACAACTAGGTCAGCGGCGACAACTGGTGCACCAGGTAAATAATCTCATTGCAATTTTTTTTATTAATATTACCAAACTAGTTCAATGATATTTAAAAACTGAAAATTAAAATTTAATATTATTTGTTTTTGTAGGCGATGCCCCGTCACTGGATGAGACCAGACATCGTGACTACGCAACTAGGTTAGTGGCGACAACTGGTGCACCAAGTAAATAATATCATTGCAATTTTTTTTATTAATATTACCGAACTAGTTCAATGATATTTAAAAACTGACAATTAAAATTTAATATTATATGTTTTTGTAGGCGATGCCCCGTCATTGGATGAGACCAGACATTGTGACTACGCAACTAGGTCAGCAGTGCGGGTCGAAAGGCACGAAACATGAGCAGAGCATGATGATATTGATGATGTAATTAGGAGCTTTAGAAATAGGAAGAATAAAAAGAAAATTCGATAATGTAAAATATTGTATTATTATAAGACAAACGTTACCATACTTGGAACGTTTTTTGCGTTATATAAAAAACTCATTTATCATACTATTTTTATGTCAAGCATTAATTGCAATGTTTCCTTGCGCACTTTTTGTTGAATTGTTTTTTTATTAGTTATTGAATATTTTTTTTTATGCTCATGAAAGTAAAAAATGAAATATAGATTGGGTATTGGGGAATTGAGAGTGATGTGAGGGGGGGGGAGGGGCCATAAGAGCTTCCACCTTCACGTGGTTGGCCCTGTTTAGTAGAGAATAATTTATCGGAGCGATTTAATCTTGGAGAAAACCTCCCTCGATCCAACATAGCAACAAAAAAGTCACTGTTGACTTAGTTGCTACTCTTTCAGATCGTGGGAGGCTTGTTCCAAGTTCATGCGACTCCAATAAATTTTTCTTGAAACGAAGAGGAGTTTATTCAGGTATGTTTTGACATTTTCAACATATGTTCTAACATTATCATAAGAATGCATCTTAGAGTAAAAAATACTAGATCAATTACTTGTATTTATTGTATAGATAATGATGGATTTTGATTGACTTGGCAGTGCAGGTACAAATCCTCTTGCATCATGAGCAATACAACTTGTCAACCAGGGTCATGTCTAGGATATTTTTGCTTGTGCACTTGACCAGGTTTGTAATGTCACATTTTGTAAGTTCCTTTACAGTTCATAATTCAATATTAAGCTTGTTCATGATTATTATCTAGGTTTTTTGTATGTGTTTTTTCATCTATTTGATTGTAAGTAACTCTGCATGTTTCCTGTTGTTCACTATGATTTCTCCCATTACCACTCCCAGGATGAATCCGACTTTATTGTTACATAGGTTACTTTATTGTTACTATGATTTCTCCATTTACGATTTCATAGGTTACATCATGTAAAGTTGTTCTTGCACATGTTGGAATATTGAAAAATTCTAGAACAATGAATGGAGAATAAATCTCCCTTCTTTTAACACAGAGAAAATAAAAATTTCTTTGACAGGAGACAGAGTTTCAATACTTTGAAAACAAACTTCTATTCCCTTCAATAACTCAAAAAAAAACTATTACACTACTTCCTCACCGAGAGGGATTACAAAATTATGACTGCTACAAAACGCAGTGCATAAAACCAACTCACTGTCTGTTCAAAACAAACATACTCTGTCTCTAAAACACTCTGCTGTGTTTTTCCCTTTCGCACTGCTGTGCATACACACTTAAAAATTTACACTCAGTCTTTCACTTTTTACACACTGCTGTGTAATAAAAAATTTACGTACTGTCTATAAAAAAAACTACCAAGCTTTTTTGTCCTTTTTATTTTTATATGTCGTAACATATAAAACATATTATAATAAACCCTCTTTTAAAAAAAATAAAAATAAAATTAAATTCTATGGCCCACCTTTCATTTCGCATATTATATATATATAACATATGTTTAAAACATATGTATATATATTTTTTTTCTGAATTGGACTAATTCTATTAAGTAAAAATATGGTACAATCTGAAGATACAATCATGAGAGACAAAAACTGGCAACTGGAAATGATAGGACTATCAACCTCGGTTCTGGAGAAAGAGAGAAGCAGTCAAGGAGCTACAACCAACGACATAAGCTAAAAGACTGACCTCTACCCAGAATGGGCAGAAGTCTCAATACGAAGCTTTTTTCCTTTTCTTTTTTTAACTTCGACCCAGCCATCCTGGGGCGAATGAGTAACAACAACCTGAAGATTGGGGGTCTCCATGGAGGGGCCCTCCTTGTCTGATTCAGAGGAGGAGGTCAAATGGATGCGTTTTTTAGCGATGGCTACATCAGAGGAACGCGTCGGGCCATCGGTGGAGGGGACCCCAGAATGAGGGGCGAGATCCAGATCAGCATCGCTGTCTTCATCTTCGGAGATGGAGGAATCAGAGTCCACAACTGGAGGTGGAGAGCAGGGAGCCCATCGTTTGGATCTGGG
The DNA here is from genome assembly GCA_034641835.2 of Pinus albicaulis. Lineage (NCBI taxonomy): Eukaryota > Viridiplantae > Streptophyta > Pinopsida > Pinales > Pinaceae > Pinus > Pinus albicaulis. The sequence goes on along the minus strand of CM076575.1, from coordinate 1,285,516,772 downwards.
CTTGGAGAGGTGATCCTTTTTCTGTTTTGCCGGGAGAGAAGGGCAGGAGGACCGCAGATGCCCTGTTAAATGGCAATGGCGGCAGCGGAAGGCAGTGTTTTCGTAATCCAATGTCTGGGTCCAAACAAAGTCGTTTATCTTGATATTGATTTGCTCTGGTAGTCCCTTGCTTAAATCTAACTCCACGCATATTCTGGCATATGTGTAGAGTCCATTGATTTCTCGCCTATAATCACCTGTTATGAAACTGCCCAGGGTGTTGCCTATAGATTTGTAGACTGCAACATGCCATAAGTGGACAGGTAGGTTTGGAAGCCTGATCCATACTGGTGTCGTGGTAATGACCGCAGTTACAGGATCAAAATCTGGGAACCAAGGAGTTAAGAAAAGCCCTGCAGTACCCATGAACCAAGGGCCTTCTTCTAAAGCTTTTTCATAATGCTTACTGTCATTAAATAGAACAATGAAGTATCCTTTAGAGAAGAAACTGACCTTACATTGATGGGTCCAGTTTGCATGAATCCAAGCATAAAGGTCCTGAGATCGCGGCCACAATCCGTTGAATCTGCAGATGATGGCTCTGTCTGCAAAATCTTGAAGAAGATTTGCAAGATCTGGATAAGTGATTTCGACAGTGGGAACATCCTCTGTCTTGTCAACCAAAAATGGCTTATGCTTGGAGGCTTCCGGGGGTTTAGGAATCTCTGAGTGAACAACATCTTTGTAAGAGAAATGAGGAGCAGAGGACGTCTGTCCCCCTGCCCCCCCTCTCAACCGGAGGATTAACACTAAGGAGCTGTTTCTGTTAATGCTGTAAGAAGAAATGGGAAGAAGGTCTTCAAGTTGTTTACCTTGAAAGAGAAGTCTCTGAAGGCCTGAAGGGATCCTAGTTCGCCTTTCTAGATCCAGTTTAAGATCAAGCACCAAATCTAAAGAACTGACCCATTGCAGAATGGTTTTGCCTGTAGGTTGAGAAATTTGAATCTGAAAAAAATCCGAGAGGTGCCTAGATCCAATGCCAAGACCTGTTGTGCTTCCAAGAGCCAATCTGCCATGGCCCAAGGGGACCCCAGTCTGCAGGCCTCGGTTGTGCTTCAACTTCTGCATTAGATCACTGTAGGGTTGAGAAAACAGAGCCTCCAACGAAAACGCTTTAGCGAAAGCATCTTGCAGAAGCCCTTTTATGGCGTGAGTCCTGTTTTCCAGCGCAAGGCAGCCCGGGCTTGAGGGAACCCCGAGCCATTCCACCTGGGCAGAGGCTACAGCTTTTAGGAGGGGAGAGACCTGCAGCCAAAAAGGCGTAGCAATAGAGAGACCGCATGGAATTGCAGCAATGCCATTCGCAGAGCGATAAGGAGAAGCCAAGTAGTCTACAGCTGCATCTTTATTGTACAGGGTCAAAGCGTATGGCATGAGAGCATCTGCGGCTGGGAGCTGCCAATGATGAGTTGGAGGAAGGCTGTTCGAATGTATCCACATCGCAAGAGGGAAAAGCCATCTGCAGTACCACACTCTGCTTCCAACAGGGGGCGAAAGGCATTGACTCTGCCGCCATCGAATCTGGAATGAAAGGGGTTCGGCTGCACCTCTGAGAGCCTCCCTTAAACCACCTCCACAATCAACCATCAAGGAGAAAACCGGACCAGGAAAAGACAGCAGAGAAGAGCCGTTGGTAAGGGGAGGGAACGGCGGCGCTTCTGCCCCTGCCTTCACCACGCAAAACTTCAGATCTCCGCCCTACAGTGGGAAATCCACCATCCTCAGCAGCGCTGGGCAGCCATGGCAGGCTGGTGAGGGCTTGGATCGCTCCTGCAAAGCCACATCGAACCAGACGGCGGCTTCACAACTCTGGAACCCTAGTTCAAAGATGAAAACTCCGCTGCGTAGAGCCATCTTTTTTTCTCTTATCTTCGGCATTCTGTAATAATCTCGCAAAGTTGAAAACATATGTATATATTAAAGCATACATAAAATTAAATTATCAAAACATTAAAGAACCCTTTCTGTCGGACTTCAAAAGTTTGAATAGATTGAATTTCAAACCAAATTCGCATTCCAAAATGGGACGCTGACGTCTGCCTAATTTGTAACGCGAATTCTCAATGCAATGTGCCTTATAAAAAATTCGGGTCTGGTTTTCAGGTTTTCAGATTCCCTTCAATTTCATGCGATCCAATATTAATGCTCCACGTGTCCTCCTTTTGAATTTACAAAACTGGGGGGTAAATTTATGGTTGGTGAATTGCGTTAATGCTGGTTGTTGTGTTTAAATACAATCATGTACAGAAATATCGCTGCAGCCGTCTACAAAAAAAAACTTGCAGGAATTTTAAATGCTGAATTAAATTTTTGGATTATGTGGAAGTTCAAAGAGTGACATAATCCCTTCCCCGCAACTAATTTATAAGATAGTGGAAAGTATGGTGAGAGGAAAATGGTGGGATTTACAATCAACCATATTCACTTTGAAAACAATGGGGAATTAAGAGACCATTATACCTAACAAGTCCTTATAAATATTGAAGCCGAGGCACAAATACATGACAACAACCTTAATACGAGAATTATTTTATTTGATTAAGGGAATAGTAGTTGTAACTTAAGGTTGCAACAATGGTTCCATAAAACAATTACTTGTATCCGACTGCAGTAACTATGGATTAAAGTTGCAACAACTGTGGCTTGAGGTTGCAGAAGTTGTGACTTGGGGATGCAACATTTGCGACTTAGAATAAAACACATTATATATATATATATATATATTAAGAGATTATTATACCTGAAAAATACTTGTCAATATTGAAGTTGAGGCATCGATACACGGTAACAATCTTTATATGGGAATTATTTTATTTGAATAAGGGAACAATAGCTGTAACTTAAGGTTGTAACAACGGTTCCATAGAACATTTTCTTGTATCTATTTGCAGTAACTATGCGTTAAAGTTGCGCCAACTATGGCTTGAGGTTGTAGGATTTGTGGCTTGGGGATACAATATCCGCGACTTAGAATACAAAATATTATACATGAAAGAAAGTATATATATTAAGAGATCATTATACGTAACAAGTCCTTGTAAATATTGAAGTTTACGCATAGAGACACGTCAACAACCTTTATATGAGAATTATTTTATTTGAGTAATGGAACAAAAACAATAACTTAAGGTTGCAACCATGGTTACATACAAATATTGCTTGTATCTAGTTGTAGTAATTGGGTGTTAAAGTTACAGTAACAACAATATTTATTTAACTAGTATGTTAAAAAAATAAAATTTACCCAGTCGCAGGTGTGGGGGCATCTGGAAAGGTATGGATACCAATCCATTTATAATATACATGGCATCAACACCCAAATCCGTGATTAGTTTTTGAATATGGAAGATGAAAAACAAGAGATACATGCCTAAACAAATTAAGAAATGCTACTATTTTGATCACTCACACATTTACATATGCTATTGTCTACGCACCTTCTATTGGTGGACGATGTTATCCTATTTCTTGTAGGATATAGTAGATAGGACTAGTATGTGAAGACTCATTAGAGCTCTAAAATAATTTTGGGTTTCATTTGGAATATAAGTAAACCTACTCAAGTCTACCATCACTTTCAATGATTTGGAAGATATGTTAGAAAAAACAATCAACCAAGTGCACCCATTTAAAATACTTGGGATTTATGTTCAGATTTAATGACTATAGGTATGGAGATTGGTTCTTTCCATATCAAAAATTGGGAAAAATAATCACAATATGGTTATCCTTGGGTGGCACATTAACCTTAGTAGTGTCCATACCAGGATATTAGCATTCCCTAGCTTATATTCTTGTTGGTATCTTGGGAAATATTAGAAAAAAATGCTTTCATTTTATCTAGAAGGAAAGGAAAAGCAAAGGAGGCATCCCTATAGTAAAATGGAAATGGATTTCCAAGCCAAAAATCACATGATTCGTTGGATACTAAAGAATATTCATCATTTTTGGAAAGCATTATTTTCCAAGAGTCTGTGGAGAATCATAAAACATTTAGGCTTGTGGCAGGATGTAATAAAATCAAAGTAAATAGGCAAAATTTCATATAAGGATAAATTTTACAAAAGTTCCAACAGTTCTTCCCACCATTTATCTTCTGGTATTCTGGTCCGTTGAAGTTTTCTCAATGTTTCATCAGCCTCAATATATCTGAAAAAGTTAGGCTGAATTGGAAAAAAATGCTTTACTTCATGCTCAATATAAAATAAATTTTCCAATCTGTCATGAAGATTTTTTCCTATTGGCAATGCTACTTCTGATGAACTGGTTGAAGAATTGGCCTGATTGTTAGCATACTTGTCCAATTTTTCAACATAGCTTTCAAGGTCCATTAGTTTATCGTCTGAAACTATAGGACTGAGCAATCCTTTTTTCAACAAAATATCAAATCTTTCTCTGAAGGCAATGATTTCTTCTTGCATATATGAGCACCTTCATTCTAGATTCTGCATAAGGGTTCTCTTAGTAAAAACTCTTTTTATTTCCAAAATTGTTCCGGTCCTGTCCTGAATACCAAGTTCTGCAAGTTGGTGTCTGGTTTGAGTATTTAGAAACTGTATGAATTGATTGGCTTCCTTAGGCCTATTTCCCAATTCTTCTCTTGTACTTTGAACTTCTTCTATAGCCAATTTGACTAAATCATTCTGTTCATACATAATATTAATTGAATACCAGACATCATTTATTGATTAGATAATGTTGTCCCAAAGAATTTAATTTATTTCCTTTAAAGGTTTCTCCAATGTGAGATCCTTTTCCAATGCTTTAACCAATTTTTCTAATCTTTTGACCTCTCTTGTTTTATCAGCAACACTCATTTTTGAGAGATCATATCTTTGTTCTAAATTAATATGCTATAACTTTGTGTACTGGAGTTCTGTTACTTGAAGTTTCAATTCATTTATTGACTTTATTAATTCTTCAGAACTCAAATTGGAAGTATTTACCTGTGATAGCTCTGTTGGCTGACCTGTTATGGATGTACCTGTACCTGTAATTGCCTCTGTTGTTGATGCTGGAATAGTAGACTGCTTGTTCTTTAATGCCTGTTCAAGCTCTTTTTCTGTTTCATTTAGTTGATCATTCAATTTCAAAAGCAAGTCCATCATTTCTTCTTCAGAATTTTTCTTTGTCATCTCTTCAGTTTGTGGATATCTTGAAGCTGGCAATTTCAACTGCTTTAGCAAAGCTGCAATATCATCATATTTTTTCTTGATTAGGGCATCTATACCTTTGGCATCTTTAGGATTGTGACCCAATCCAATGATTATTTCCTCCAATGTCTTTATCCTGTTGTCTTTGGCCTGAGAAGAGGCTTTTTCAAGCTGCAATTGTGCATTAGTGTTCTCCAAAGGATCCTGCAACTTCTGAGTTGCCATTGCTTTATCGGCCAGAGTAGAATAGATCATTTCACCAGTCTGCTTATGTAACTCAATCTGATCTAAAGGATGAATATCCTTTTCTGAGACTTCAAAATTTGTTCTAATATAATCTGCAGCTGTTTGAGGCTGCTGCACTTTTTGTTTGAAGTGACTCATTATCATTTTGCCTTGCTGAATGTCATAAGCTGACATCAATCTTTCTTGATTCTTAGGAGCCATCTTCAAATACTGATTGTAAACCTGGAGTCTTAGTGGATCATTCCTGGCTTTTATATTGATAAATGTTTTCTTTATATCTCGTGCATCTTTAACTGGTGGTTTGAAAGAAGATATTTCAACACTCTGTTGCTTTTGCAGCTCTTTTCTCTGTAAAGTAGTGGATGCCCCACTGACTGTACCTGTTTGTTGACTATCCAAATATTCTCTCTGGCTATCAGGAATTTCCTGAAAAAAATCTACTTCTGGAAGAGGATTTAATTTTTTTCTTTTAGCATGAGGTTGTTCTGAAGATCCACCAACAGGGGTAGCAACTTCAGCATCTCTCTTCTTGCCTTTTTCTATATTGATAGGAGTTTGTAAAATTGAAATTTCTAGCTCATTGATCTGAATAGGAGGAATTTGTACTTGACCCTGTTCTTTAGAAGTCTCAAGTTGCTCTGTCATTGTGAATTTTTCAAATACTTGTATGTCAGGCTCCTTTTCTTTTCCTTTAGATTGTACTGTGGCCAATGCACTGATCTCCTGTAAATTTTGCTGAGAAGTCCTTGCAGAAGAAGGACCAATACCTGGTATCTGCACCTGTCCAAAAGAGTCTAGGTCAAGTATTTTCTCAAGGTCTTTCATTACATTTTCAACATTGACCTGCTCACTATCCTATTCTACCAATGTTCCTTCCATCCATTCATCCATATTGGCATATTGTTCAATTTTTGGAATTTTGTGATGAATGTATGGTGATAGTTTATTTTTCATTCTTCTATCATAGATAAAGATATTTGGGTCATAAGGAACCCAATAAAAACTTTTTTGTAATCTGAGATATTCTTCTAAGATTCTTTCTGCTTCCTTTCCAACATCTCTAGAGTTACAAACAAAGGGACCTAATTGACTTTTGATCCTGAGTTGAGCCTTTTTCTTTGCATTGTAGAAATGAACTATATCTGAGTTAATCATCTGCCTGAAATACTCTAGTGCAAAGAGTCTCATGGGGACATATTTGGGAAACTTGAATGGGCACAATTCACATCCATATATTCTGATCTCAGTGTGATTTTGATACAAGTACCAGTCACCTACCCTATATTGTTTTGAGAGCTGTAGAATTTTCTTGATTTCATTATTGACTCTAGGAGGGGAAAATCCTATTAAAAAAGTGGTTTTAGGGTGTACAAATAGGTCAATAAACTCATTATAGGAGTAAGGAGAATCAGAGGAATTATGGGTAATGGCAGACCAAAATATCACAAACCTAGGATTTCCTTTGGCATCAAGTTTCTGAACATGGAAAGGGAAACTTTCTGATTGGTAATAAATCATGAGATGATATATAACAGAAGAATATTTGAACACTTTTTCATTCTCAAATATCATGAACTGATCATGGATTTTATCAGCAATGTAGGATGCAAAATCATACTTGACAGCAGGGGACTGTCCAGGGGTAAATATAGACAACAATACTAGGGTTAATTGATCAACATATTCACTAGTATTGAAACCCATGATAAAGGATATCATATTCAGAATAAGCCTGCCCACATCAGTGAAAAAAATATAACCATAGGGGGGAGGGCCTTTGGGCTGATGCTCTGGTAACATGAAGGTTTGACAAATGCGATTTAACTCTTCATGGGACAAATTGGCAGACTTTTCAAGTAATTCTCCCATGGACAGGGGAGTGAGGGCTTGACCAAGTTGAAATTGCAACATTTCATTTATCGACTGAGTAGTGATTGGGAAAAGGATGTTCTGACTCAGGGACAAAACTGCTCTTTGATTGGGGTCATAGTTTGCATGGCAGTAATGAATTAACTCAGGAAAAATATGGACTGAGGGGAGAAAATACATGGGGAGATTGGATTCCCATAATCCAATAATATCATAACCGTTTATAAAGTTATCTCTGCAGCGGCAAAAGGTTCGAAGAGGATTATCACTAAGAACGAGGTCTTTAATTTGAAAATCTCTATCTGCTAGGGGCAGATAGTCTAAATCTCTGTGAGGGGCATTCAAAGGTGCGACGTTCAGAGCCACTGGAACCTCCATTTCTAGTTCTTATGGATTCAGAAATGAATTTCGGGTTTTTGTGAAGAAAAAACACAATTACAAGTTTTGGGAATGCAATTTACAATTATGGGGATTGAACAAGACCAAATTGAACTCTGTTTCTGTCTTTCGTGCGGAATTTAAAACAAAAGCTAGGATTTCACAGAGTTTTAACGGGAATTGGGGTAAATACCTGTTTTTTGGGAGATGAACAGTGATTAAACAGGTACAGGCTATGGCGTATGAACTCTGGATTACTGGTATGAAATTGTCTTCAACAAAATATAGTTGATGGCGCTTGACAGTTTGTTTTTGAAATTCTCTGCATGAGACTTTGGACGTTCACAGAATAATGAAAATGACGCGGGAAAAATTGTTTTATTCACAAAGTCCAAAGGGTGACCGGGTTTTTTTAATTTATTTAATGGATGACGTCAGCAGGTACGGAGGATGAGTCACGGGAGGCAAGCGGTAAGCGGTTTCCATCGCACCGCTTTTGGGGAAAAGTGGTTTTGGGCGGAGGGCGAGCGATTCCATAGAATGATTGACGCGTGGCATGGCACTGTTTGAAAACCACCGGGCCATCGCGCGTTATTGTTCGGACGCGGATGGCTAGCAATATCATTAATAACCGTTGATCTTAGATGGGTTGATCGAACAGCGATGGGGACGTGGAAGTGATGAGGATTTAATATGGAGGGCCCGACGCAATTAAATGTTAATTAAACTCATTGGGGGGAATCTGATTGGAGAAGTTAATTAATCGTGAGGATTAATCAATTTGTTTATAAAAATGCAGGAAAGTGATCAGGAAATGATTTAAACAAGGTTAGCGGTTAAGGGAGGTCTTGGGGATTTTACAAAGGGTTTATAGTTTTAACCTTAGGAAAGGGAGTCGGGAGATTAAAATACACAGGGGAAGAATTATTTTTGTATTAAAACACGTAATAAAACATGTTTTAATTATTTTTTCAATATACTTTTATTATATGATAATTAAATCAGATTAATCTAATTACCATAGGGGGCAGAATTTAATATTACGATATATTTAGCCAAAGGGGGCATAAAGTGGGTCTTTTATTTAAACATGTGGGAATAAATAACTTTGGCTAAAATTTATTAATGGGTTTTTGGGGATATTATATAAAAAGGAGTTATATATAATAGGAGAAGGTTATTTTTGTAAGGATTTAATACATAAAATCAATGTTAATATGACAAGGGGACAATGTAAACTCAAAATACATTAATATAACTAAGAAAGTGAATATTTAAAAGAAAATTGCATTATAATCACTTCATCACTTAGACTTGGAATAAAATGTGATTTTGAGGGTTTTTTATGAAATAATGCATAATTTTCCTAAGTAAAATGAGATTTTACTTAGGAAAAGATGTTTAGAAATGAGTGAATGTTATGAAGAATGACTTCAAGTACTTAGGCTTTTCCAATTATTGGGCCGAGGGTCCAGTCCCTCCAAAAGTCAAGGAAATTCCTTGAGCCCCTCTAATTTTCAAATACCTTAGTACTTAGGGGAAATTAGTGAAATCTTTAGGGGAAGATGAGAAGGGAAGTTAATAACTTTGACTTTTCTTTGCTTTGAATTTCTTCCAGTATAGTGTCTGCCTTTGCACTTTGTGATGAAAGTAAATATTAACACATTTAGAGTCATTTTCCATCACATGCAATTCTGCAACATCATCTACCTACCCTACCCTCTTTACTCTACCATTTTTTCTTCTTTATTAGGGTGCACTTAGACTGGCAAACCCTTATCACACTTTCTTTTCTTTTACATGTAGAAATCTATCTAAGTCTAACCTTATTACATCCAAGGGCTCAAATTAAGCTATTGAGCTCCTTTTATTTTCTCTACCTATCTACTTATCTGCCAAGATTAAATAGTTTGGTCAGATTTTATTCTCTATCTCTAAAACATGAAATTGAAAGATGAAATAGCCAAGCTTAAACTGTTTGACTATTCATAAATTGTGGCATAGGATACAAGTTGCACACAATTTTATTTATTACATAAGAGCAAAAAGTAGTGGCATTTAGACTTGCACACTTTCCTTGGCCTTTCTTTTGGTGGGGTTCATTTTATTTTACTTTTTTGGCCATTTTTATTATTTTTACCCTTTGATTTTTCTTTTAGGGTATACCCTCTTTACATTTTTTAAATTTTTTTGATTTTTTGATAATATGGAAAACCTTTGCAACAAGAAAAGGTATGAATATATTACATAGCCCATCAAGTCAATCATGAAATATGACACCTATTGGTATAGGAGTCTAACACTGGCTCCACTTGGGGATGGCTTTTCCTGGTGAAAAGTCAAGAACAGCAGGTCAGTTGTCCTCATCCATTGACCTTGGTGAACCTGTAAATATCTTCTATCTTCTGCAAACTGAAATATGATCTAAAACTAAAACAACACACAAAATTTTTCAAACCAACTTAATGAAAAACTAGCTGAAAATTGAAAACTAAAAAAAAAATGCTCAAAATTCTGAGCTTATTAGCGCTCATCTACCTACTTAATCTACTAAAAATCTGATTGAATCAGGTAATACAAAAATGCCAATGAAGCCAATCAAGTAGCTGTAACAATAAATGGATAACTTGATTTCTTGTGATCAAAATTGGAAGTATATGTTGTGTAACCAGCTCCAAAAATAGAAGAAAAGAGATATCAACGCCTTATAAATGAGCCACTTCAAGGGGGCAACCTCCAATACATTACATAAATGAAAAATTATTGGATGATACCATTTACAAAACCTCATTTCTATATATAGGAGTCCATGGGGCTATAATGTAATCCTAGTGGGCCACAATGTAATCCTAGCCGACCTAACAATAATAATTTAAGGGCACAATAATAACAAAATGGTGGTTACAAGGGTACAATAATAACAATAAGGGGGTTACACTAACAAAAATAAGAGACTATACTAGTAATATAGGGACCTAACATGCCCCTCTCCTTCAAAAAAGTGTTGTCCTCAACGCTTGAGTAGCTCTGGGTGCTTCTGTATAAAATTCTCATCCTCCATGTAGAATCTTCAGTGGGTAAGTTCTTCCACTTGATGAGATACTCTGAAATTGATCGATTCCGTAGTTGTCGAGTTCTTGTTTCCATGACCGCTTCCAGTTCCAATATGATTTTTCCTTCCTCATCAAGTTCTGGCAATATTGTTTGAACTGGAATATTTTCACCTATAACCTTCTTTAAGCATGAAACATGGAAAACCGGATGTACTCGCGAAGAAGCAGGAAGCTCCAATTTGTATGCCATAGTACCAATCTTTTGCAACACCTTGTAAGGACCATAGTACTTTGGTGATAATTTATTATCCTTCTTAACTTGCTTGAGGGACATTTGTTTGTATGGTTGTAGCCGTAAAAATACCCAATCTCCTACATCAAAACTTCTCTCGCTGCGATGTTGATCTGCCTGCTGTTTCATTCGATTTTGTGCCAAATTCAGGTTATCCTTTAAGAGTTGGAGAACTTCTTGCTGATGCTCGATGTGATCTTCCACTGCTTGAACCTTCAAATTTGCCCTTAAAGATGATGTGATGGATGGTGGATGATATCCATAAAGTGCCATAAATGGGGTCATTTTTGCTGCAGTATGGAAGGAAGTGTTATACCACCATTCAGCGAGAGGTAACCACTTGACCCATTGTGTTTGTTTATCATATACAAAAAAAAGAAGATATCCTTCCAAACATTTATTTACTATCTCAGTTTGACCATCAGATTGAGGATGATAAGATGAGCTATGAGCTAATTGAGTACCCAAACAAGAAAATAACTCCGTCCAAAAATCTCCAGTAAAAATGGGATCTCTGTCGCTCACAATAACCCTTGGGCTTCCATGTAGCTTTTGAATTCTGTCCATAAATGTAGTAGCAACCGTACTTGCTTTAAATGGATGAGATAATGCACAAAAGTGTGCATACTTGGTAAGTCTATCAACTACCACCATGATGACACTCTTTCCTTCAGACTTAGGTAAACCCGTGATAAAATCCATTGAAATCTCCTCCCAACGTTGACTTGGAATGGATAAAGGTTGTAGAAGTCCCGGGGTCTTAATTGTTTCCACTTTATTCTGCTGGCAAACCAAACATTCCGCCACAAACTTTTGAATATCAGATTTAAGGCCATCCTAAAAAAATTCTTTCTTCACCCTATGGTAAGTTTTTAAAAATCCTGAGTGTCCTCCTAAAGGAGAAGTGTGCAATTCCAGAAGAATCTTTTGTTTTAGTTGGGAATTATTACAAATATATAATCGATCTTTGTACCATAAGGAATCATTTTTCCAACTAAATGTATCAGATGTACTAGGATCTTGCTGCAACTTTTTAATGAGTGTCCATACATCTTTGTCCTTCTTCCATTCATCTCTTGCTTCAGTTATCCAATCTGGTTGGATAATAGAAATGGCACAAATCAATGCTTCAACCTCTTCATTCTTTCTTGAGAGTGCATCTGCAACAACATTAAGCTTTCCTTTTTTGTAGATTATTTCAAAGTAATAACCCAACATCTTTGTGACCCATTTTTGCTGCTCTTCTAAAGATAGTCGTTGTTCCAAAAAGTGTTTAAGACTATCATGATCAGTTTTTACCTTGAAGTGTCTTCCCATTAGGTAAGTTCGCCATTTCTTTAGTGCATGCAGTATTGCTAACATTTCCTTCTCATAAATAGGTTTCAGTAAATACTTTCCTTTGATTGGACGACTTTCAAAAGCAATGGGTCTTCCTTCCTGCATTAAAACTGCACCAATTCCATTTCCTGAGGCATCACATTCCACAATAAAGGTTTTTGTGAAGTCTGGCGTAGCTAAGACTGGGGCTAGGCACATTGCCTCTTTAAGATGTTCAAAGGCCTTAGTTGCTTCATGAGTCCATGAAAATGCATCTCTCTTCAATAATGTTGTTAGAGGTGCTACTATTCTCCCATAATTCTTAACAAACTTTCGATAATACCCTGTTAACCCAAGAAATCCTCGCAACTACTTTATGGTCATGGGGACTTTCCATTCCTTATGGATTTAATTTTGTTAGGGTCTACTTTAACACCCTCGTGAGATATAATATGACCCATATATTCCACCTCTTGTATTCCAAAGAAACATTTGGATGTTTTTGCATATAATTGTTTCTCGTGCAATAGTTTGAGCACCCTGTCAACATGTTCAACATGATCCTTCCAAGACCTGCTGTAGATTAGTATATTATCAAAAAATACTAGCACAAATTTTCTAAGGAAGGGTTTGAAAATGGAATTCATCAACCCTTGAAATGTAGAAGGTGCATTGGTAAGGCCAAAAGGCATGACCAAAAATTCATAATGACCATCATGAGTTCGAAATGTTGTTTTTGGAATATCTTTAGTCTTCATTCTAATTTGATGATATCCTGAACGAAGATCCAACTTGGTAAAATAAATTGCTCCATGCAATTCATCCAATAATTCATCAATCACAGGAATGGGAAATTTATCTTTAATGGTGAGCTTATTGAGCTCCCTATAATCTGGACACATTCGCCATGATCCATCCTTCTTGTGTACCAATACTATAGGAGTAGAGAAAGAACTTTGACTAGGTTGAATTATACCCGCCTCTAACATTTCTGCAATCATACGTTCAATTTCGCTCTTTTGGAAGTAAGGATATCTATAAGGCTTGATGTTTGGAGGAACACTTCCTGGAATCAAATGAATAGCATGATCATGATCACGAATAGGTGGGAGTCCTTTGGGAGTTTCAAACACCTTGGAATGATTGTCCAAGACTTGTTGGAGATCTGCAGAAATAGATGATTTTGATGTTGGAACTTCTAGGGAGCATAATTGTGCAATTACGCCTCGTTGTTATTTCTTTAGAAGCTTTGTCATGACATTAGAGCTTATTATCCTTCCTGGCTTCCCCGCAATACCCCGTAATTCGACTTCCTTTCCTTCTGAAAAAAAATTCAAGAAAAGTTCTTGAAAATTAAAAGTTACCGTCCCCAAAGATTGTAACCATTGTACTCCTAGTACAACATCAGCACCTCCCATAGGAATGGCAAGCATTGGACTAGTCAATACATATTCCCCCATGGTTAGCTTGATATTATGGCATTTTCCGGAGCAATTTATAGTTCCTCCCTTTGCAACCATCACTTGACATTCTGGTGCTGGGTATAGGAAACAATTTAATTCCTTGGCTATCTTATAATGAATAAAATTATGGGTGCTACCTGAATCAATCAACACTATTACCCTTTTCTTCTTTATATGTCCTTCTATCTTGAGAGTTTGAGGAGTGGTAATTCCTGCCAGTGCATTACACGATATGGTCGGATTCATTTCTTCCTCTTCTAGGGGTGGTTCCTGGTGTATATCCTCTTCGTGTTCATTTTCTTCTTCTTCTTCACAATCTATGTAAAATAATTTCTTCTCAGCACACTTATGACCTTTAGTGTATTTGCTATCACAACTGTAGCAAAGCCCTTTTGCTCTTTTTTCTTCCAATTTTTGTGGTGTCAACCTTGTAGGTTGTGGAAATCTAGACGTAGCAACACTTCTTTCTTTATAGAATTGAGTGGTAGGCTTCCTTGTCGCCATTATTTTACATTCAACTTTTCTTGCCAACCTGAATGCCTTCTCCAATGAATCTGGTTCCAAAACGTGAAATTCATGTTGGATATTATCCTTTAAAGTGCCTATGAAGAGATCGATCCTGTGTTCATCTGGAATATCAGTTACCCTTATATTCAATTTTTGGAATTCCTCAATGTGCTGCCCCACTAAACCCTTTTATTTGAGATTTATCAATTGGCTAAAGAAGGTGTTGCTCTTTGTATTCTCATAATGTGCTATCATTTCTTCTGTAAAAATTGACCAAGTGACAATTTTTTTACGGGAGCAAAACCATCGATACCATACAAATGTATTTTGTTCTAAACGTAAAATTGCAATGCGTACCTTTTGTGTGTTTTGCACGTTATGGAGATCAAAATATTGCTTCATCTGTAGTATCCATGTTACAGGATCCTTTCCATCAAACTTCCTCATATCCATTTTTGGAATATGGTGGTTCTTCCCGCCAACATTAGAGTTTATGAAATCACGATTAACATTGATTTTGTTCTCATCATGAGGTTCTTCTACTTTTTTTCACCATTAGGAAACATTTATTGTATCAAATTTGTCAAACCTTCGATGCCTTTTTTTAGATCATTCTTCATGTTTTCCATGTTGTATTTCATTTCATCCATCTTAGCTTCCATGCCATCCATCTTAGCTTGCACGCCATCCATCTTAGCTTCCACGCCTTTCTTCAAAACTTCCATTTCATTTTTTGTTGCTCTTTGCGAGAGTGAAATTTGTTGCACTTGCTCTTGTAATTTTGATAGATCATGTTGCAATTCTTTATCTTCATGAGTCATAGTAGAGCCTTTTGAAGGCTTAATGGGTGTTGAATTATTTTTACGGGGCATCTTTTAGAACCCAATACTGATATCTATTCTACAATAAGCCCTTGGAATCAATTCAAATTGATTCTTCAAACAAGACTTATGCAATTCGGAAAAAAATACACACCTTTTTCTTGCTTTTGAAAAGCTCGATATTGAAATTGGATTATCTTTGTGATTGTAGCACTTCAATATCTGAAATTCAACAATGACATACCCCTCTAAATTATATTTTGAATGCCACAGGTCTGACCTGATTTGGATTCTCCAAGACAAAGTTGTGTCCAATCTCCCACAATGACCTAATTATGGACTGGTTCAGTAGAGTGAACTTGTACGACTTTCCACGTGTCACTGTTTTGTCTTTTGTCTCTAAAATTGATAGCCAAGAAACTACAGTCTGTTTAATTTCAACCACTTTTTACGGTACTCCAATCCGATGCCCAGAGAGAGAGTTATTGAACTTTTCCCACGATCACCTCTTTGAGATGAAATTCAGGAGCCTGAAAAAGCACTACCTTCCACATATCATATCTCCAACACTATTGCGAACCAAGCTCTGAAATTTTTAGACAAGCTTCCTCAGGATTTCGGCTTCGCACCCTAAAAATTTCAGCTTCTGATACTTCTTAGAACAAAATTTATAGCGAAAATTCCACGATGACCTGTTTGGAGCAGCGAAACCTTAGAATCCAAAGCTCTGATACCAAATGTTGTGTAACTAGCTCCAAAAATAGAAGAAAAGAGATATCAACGCCTTAGAAATGAGCCACTTCGAGGGGGAAACCTCCAATACATTACATAAATGAACAATTCTTGGATGATACAATTCACAAAACCTCCTTTCTATATATAGGAGTCCATGGGGCCATAATGTAATCCTACTGGGCCACAATGTAATCCTAGCCGACCTAACAATAATAATTTAAGGGCACAATAATAACAAAATGGGGGTTACAAGGGTACAATAATAACAATAAGGGGGTTACACTAACAACAATAAGGGACTATACTAGTCATATAGGGACCTAACAATATATTATAATCATGTGCCTTTATAATAAATGATATGATGTGTAAAGGCCACTTGGGCTAAAAATATTCTCCATATAATTTGATATAGGATCAATAAAAGTATGATGCATGTTATTTACTTCTAGGCCTTCAATGACTGGTTGCTCATTTGTATTCTGAATATTAAGCCTTGAAACTATTTCTTCTGTCTTGTGTTTGAAAGAATAATCATCCTCAATATGCAAGTCAAAAGATAGTACAATTTCCTCTTGTTTAGGAGAAGGAAGATTTTCAAAGAATTCTTTAGGATTTCGGAAATTTTATGAATGAATTTGAGAATGCAAAAGTTTAATTTCATTTTCATAATTTTCAGAAATTATCTCAAGAACACATATTTTCAGTTTGGGAGAATATTTTCTTGATTTCAAAAGAAGAAATAAAGCTCTTAAAAAATCCTCATCAAGCTGAAGTTCTAATATCTCATCCCTCAAAATAGCTAGTGGTTGTTTTGTGAAATTATCATAATTATCATCATATTGATCATGTAAGTCTAAAAAATCTTCTAAAAACCTTGATTTTCTTAGGAATAGGTCATTTTGTAATAGCTTGCATCTTTTGAGGCTCCAACTTCACTCCTTCCTTTAAAACAATATGAACCAAATACTTGAATTCTTATTTCCCAAAAGCACATTTGGATATTTTTACATAAAAATGATTGTTCTCAATAGTTATTTATATAACTTTTCCACATGTTTAGTGTGGTATTCCCATGATTTATTATAAATATGTGTATTATCAAAGAAAACCAACACAAATTTTATAATATGGGATCAAACAAAATTGTTCTTAAGTCGAGCCCGCCGGACTTCAAATGGCGATAAACCATAATTCAAACCAAATTCGCATTCCAAAATAGCCTGCTGACGTCGGCCAATTTTGTGACGCGAAAACCAAATGAATTCCGCCCTAATATTTTTCGGGTCCGAAGTTGGGCTGGCGTATGGAGGGAGAGTTGTGACGCGAATTTCTTATCAAATTCGCCCTAATCTTTTTCGGGTCTGGATTTCCACTGCGCGAGTGGCCCAAACAAAGATCCGCTCCAATCAATTTCTACCACGTGTCCTCAATCAGAACTTGCCCTGCTCCCGGCTGCGGGTGCATTCGATGGCGTTTAAGGCGATGGGACATGGATGTGGCAATTTCATATCAATCGCATTAAGTTTTAACGCTGTTCAATTAAGTTCCAAGGTTTTCACATCTAATCGCATTAAGTTTTAACACTGTTCAAGATCGGACCTCCACTCCTGTTAGTGATTCCACATGCTCCAATATGATCCGGCTTTCAGCTCTCATTAATGATCAGAGATTAATTATGACGGGTGTCCTTCAATTGCATTGCAGTCGGGTCGATAAAATGGAATTTCGCTATGGTTTTTCAAATGAACCGGTTGCTGGCTTACACTGCCTGCTCACTGTGACGAGAAGGAGAAGTGGCCAGCTGAACTGCTGCGTAGACCTTGCTGCATATCTGCATTTCTCTCAGTCTGGTCCTTGTTTGTCTTCCTCTGTTTCTTGGAATTCTACTTCTCCGTCTCCTCTTGTGCCCACTGCTAGTGAGACTGCACCCATGCCTCGCGTGCGTCAAAGGATGCGTTGTCGTAGGGGGAGCACTAGAGGTCAACTCCTGCGCGCTCCCTCCAGCCCCTCAACTGAGTTGTCTTCCGGCCAGTCCAGTGATTATTACGCAGGTCGCTATCCAAATACTAGGAGTGGGCAGGGTCGGGTTGTAGGATCTGGCCACCGTATGGATTCCCCTGCTCCTCGTTTCCTCACTGCTAGTTCACCTTCTCCCACGATGCGCACTGCGCAATTTTACTTTAATTTCTCTCTCAACCGCCCACGAATTACAGCGTTAGTCACTGTGGTTTTCCGCGAGGAGGCCCAAACGGAGGAAGAATGCACCTGTCCGGCGGGTCTGAGCTCGGAAAAAGCCAGCCAGCATTCGGGCCTTCAGGAGGGGAGCCATGGCATGAATGTGGAGGTAGCACCTAGCGATCCTGGACCTTCCGAATGATGGTGCCGAATCGTCGAGGAGCCGGAGGAGTAGTTTGGTTAATTTGTTTTTCTTGCTTTGCGGCCCACTTAATTGGGATGCTTTTATATTATTTTACTGTGCTGGACCTTTGTAATATTTTTGAATTCTGTAAATTAAACGTTCAAGACTGGTTTCCCCGTATGAGGGCAGTATTCTTAATTTTTTGATTTTTTGATGACAAATTTGCCATGAGTCTGGGCAATGATTTTGACTTCGGTGTAATTTTATTCCCACTGTTAATAGATTAACTTTACTTGGAAAAAAAAATGTTGCCCTGTTTCTATTTTAAACCTGTTTTTTGAAATATAGAGCCATGTTTATATGGTCTATGTATTATGCTCTTTCTCTGTATATCTAGTACAGGAACCTTTTTGCTATGAACAGGGTGGATGCTGTAGCGGGCTACTAATGGAAACAAGTGAGCCTGAACCTTACATCTCAGATGCAACAGATCGTTACCAATTTTGGAATCAAGTGAGCCTGATCTTACAAGCGAGCCTGGGTTTTTGCAGATGGTTATCACACTCCTCACATGATTAGTGTTTTTCTCTGTTCAAGGATTTTGGGTACTTTAACTTGTATTTGGAACAATGGACGTCGGTACTCTATCTGTTGCTTTACTATTCTACATACTGCTATTTCAATTTCTTATAGATGCCTCAGGCATATTTGGATGCTTTCTCAGATTGTCGATAATCTCCATGTGGACCGTTACTGGGTTTTATATCATGTCCCTGTATGTGACATGGGGTATTTTTCTATCATTGTTTGGGGTGGGACTTCCACTTTTCTGGATGGATATTTGGGTTCCAATCTTCAGATGTGAAAATGTAATGACTTCATGGAATGTTTTACTTCATATAATATATTCAAAACAACGTTTTTTCTCTTATGAAAAAAAATGATTAATGTTTATCACTTTGCCTTCAAAACTAGCGATGCTGGTCTATGTTGTTGGTTTATTGATATGGTCTGATGGTCTTTTTATATTTTGGACATATCACACTCCTCACATGATTAGCGTTTTTCTCTGTTCAAATATTTTGGGTACTTTAATTTGTATTTGGAAAAATGGACGTCGGTACTCTATCTGTTGCTTTACTATTCTACATACTGCTATTTCACTTTCTTATAGATGCCTCGGGCATATTTGGATGCTTTCTCAGATTGTCGATAATATCCATGTGGACCGTTACTGGGTTTTATATCAAGTCCCTATATGTGACATGGGGTATTTTTCTATCACTTTCTGGGGTGGGACTTCCACTTTTCTGGATGGATATTTGGGTTCCAATCTTCAGATGTGAAAATGTAATGACTTCATGGACTGTTTTACTTCATATAATATATTCAAAGCAACTTTTTTTCTCTTGTGAAAAAAAAATGATTAATGTTTATCACTCTGCCTTCAAAACTAGCGATGCTGGTCTATGTTGCTGGTTTATTGATATGGTCTGATGGTCTTTTTATATTTTGGACATATCACACTCCTCACATCATTAGCGTTTTTCTCTGTTCAAGGATTTTAGGTACTTTAATTTGTATTTGGAACAATGGACATCGGTACTCTATCTGTTGTTTTACTATTCTACATACTGCTATTTCACTTTCTTATAGATGCCTCGTGTATATTTGGATGCTTTCTCAGATTTGTCGATAATCTACATGTGGACCGTTACTGGGTTTTATATCAAGTCCCTGTATGTGACATGGGGTATTTTTCTATCATTGTCTGGGGTGGGACTTCCACTTTTCTGGATGAATATTTGGGTTCCAATCTTCAGATGTGAAAATGTAATGACTTCATGGACTGTTTTACTTCATATAATATATTCAAAACAACATTTTTTCTCTTGTGAAAAAAAAATGATTAATGTTTATCACTCTGCCTTCAAAACTAGCGATGCTGGTCTATGTTTTTGGTTTATTGATATGGTCTGATGGTCTTTTTATATTTTGGACATATCACACTCCTCACATGATTAGCGTTTTTCTCTGTTCAAGGATTTTGGGTACTTTAATTTGTATTTGGAACAATGGACGTCGGTACTCTATCTGTTGCTTTACTATTCTACATACTGCTATTTCACTTTCTTATAGATGCCTCGGGCATATTTTGATGCTTTCTCAGATTGTCGATAATCTCCATGTGGACCGTTACTGGGTTTTATATCATGTCCCTGTATGTGACATGGGGTATATTTCTATCATTGTCTGGGGTGGGACTTCCACTTTTATGGATGGATATTTGGGTTCCAATCTTCAGATGTGAAAATGTAATGACTTCATGGACTGTTTTACTTCCTCTTTTAAAAGTTTCATTTTTTTTTTTTAAATTGAACCCGCCGTCGTTATACCGACGCCTTGTAAGCGTCGGAATTGCGACAGATTAAAAACGTCGGAAGAGCGACAGTATAAAAACGTCGGACGAGCGACGTTCAAAATGTCGGACCACATTTCGTCGGAATTGCGACAGTTTACAAACGTCAGAAGAGCGACGTCCAAAATGTCGGACCACATTTCGTCGGAATTGTGACAGTTTACAACCGTCAGAAGAGCGACGTCCAAAACGTCGGACCAAATTGCATCGGACTTGCAACAGTTTACAAACGTCGAAAGAGCGACGTTCAAAACGTCGGACCACATTTCGTCTTAATTGTGACAGTTTACAAACGTCGGAAGAGCGACGTTCAAAACGTCGAACCACATTTCGTCGAAAGTGTGACAATTTACAAAGGTCAGAAGTGCGACGGATTCGGAAACGTCGGAAGAGTGACGCTTGTTTGGAAGCGACGGAAAAAGTGTCGATAGTGCGACACTTTTTAATTGCGTCGGAACTGCGACGATATGGAAAACCACGCTTTGATTGCCCTCGAATTGTCGCTCTTGCAACGACTATGTGTCGGAATAGCGACGAATTGGCCGTCGAAATTTCCGCCAAATTTTCTAGTGCTTAGAGAGGAATCTCTCTTTAATATTTAGCTTTGTTTTATTTTTTCCGATATTAGGCTAGTTCTAGTGATTGTAGGGGTTTCTTTCTTATTAAATTTTTGGTTGGATTAGGAGAGTTTCTTAAACTAATTCCATTGGGCTATGGAGTCATAACAGGCTGGGTTGTTGCATCAAATTTTCAAGATCATTTACAAGGCAAGCTGACCACACTTTCTGGATATTTAAAACATAATGAATCATGAGATGCAAGAAAAAGTGAATTCAGTAGTGGTTAAAAAGCAATTAAGTATTTCTTAACCAGACTTTAGAAGAGAAACACTTATATTGTAAACACAACCAGAATTAAGGTGCTCTATGAAACAAGTCTTATTCTTCAGATTTATGTTTTACAATTAGAATTCAATGATGCACTGAAATAAATAACAGTTGAAAACATTAAACACAACAAATAAATAAAATCACTAAATAAACATAGCTCATGAATCTTGCAAAAGGTATTTTTATTATTGATTCTCCAGCTCCAAAAATATAATGCTCTAATAGAAAAATTTTACAATCTAGCGTCCAAACCCTAATACTGAGAAAAATATAGTATTTAACTAACACCTATAGTGTTTGTCGTATCTACATGGGAAATCTGTTATTAATTACAATAAAGATAAAAAATTGACTAGTGTGACCAGGAAGTGGACACGATGGAATAATTGTGACATTTGGCCCTATTCTCTAGAAGTCCATTGCTGCTTGCTTTAATCTATTGCCGTGCTTTCATATTTTGATGATTTGATTCTGATATGTTGAGTTGATATGTTGATATGTAGAATTGACTGATTTTTTGAGTTCGTTGATTTGTTGGTGCGCTAGTTGTCACCCTTCTTGGTAATCACACAATTTTTCCCACTGTTGTTCATTTGGGATTTTGATCCTGATCAGTTTTCTGTAAATCTCATCTATCTCTGTGAATTTCATAAAAGTTGGTCTTAACACAAAAATGTGTTTGATTTCATGCTGTATGAATAAATCATTATCCATAGCTTCAAGAAAGGCTCTCCTAGTCATTGATCCTTTAATCCCTGCAAACTTAGTAGTGTCCTTAGAAATCTCTTTTAGCTTCTTCACATAATCCCATCTGGGCATAAGCTTATCATTGATTACAAATAGTGATAGTAACCCTCTTTTGGTGAGTGGCTTGATTCTGTTAAAGAATCTACTGACACCCACTTCTAAATTATGGAAATTTTCCTCTAAATGTGTGACAAAACTCTTTTTGTTGAGCACCTTCTTGACTTCTAGAATGGTTGTTGTTCTATCCTCCACTCCTAGTGCTTCCAATTCAAACCTGTTCTTGGAATTCAAGAATATGATAATGTTATTTGTTGTCTCAGACATCCCTGCAAGCTCCATGTTTCTTTTTCTATGGCATCATTTACCTATCTAATCAGATCTTTATGTTCAAATATGATTTGAATAGAAGGCCATATTTCATTCATGGAATCTATTATGTTGTTCCAAATTATCTCTTTTGATTGGCCAGTGGTCTGACCAATGGAAGCTTCACTCTCTGCCTTTATCAGTTTTTCAATCTGCTTTTGAGCTCACTATATTTCAATTTCATGTGCATTATCGGACCTTTTCTTCAGATCCTTCAAGGTATTTATTTCTGCTTCTAATTTTTTTATTTCTGTTGTTTGTATGGTCATGTTCTCCCTGGCTTTGGCCAGCTGTTCTACACCACCTGATGTGCTTGTAGTTGTTGGTGTATTTGTAGGGATGATTGCAATAGGAACAACATCCAATGTTTCAGAACATGCCATGTGTACAGATCTCGTTGGCCTAGAGAAAACTGAATATTCCACTTTTTTTGACTGTACACCTGCATGCTGACTGGGCATCCTAGTCAAACATGTCACAATTTTAGTTGTTTGGGAAAAAGATCAAAACGCAATATCTCCCTCATACAACATCGGTTTTTCGAACCGTTCACGATGTCGGAATCAGAATGACGAGATCTACCCAATATCTTAGGTTCAATACATTTTCAAGCAAAATTCATGAACTCCTGATCACACCTCCCCATTGGGAAGCTTTTGGAACCCAAAATACTTTGATTACATGTTCAATAAATGAGGGTACAACTCCCTCACCTTTCCAACTTCCATCCACTTTGCCTTGCTTGGCTTATTTCCTTTGATCCCAACTCGAAGGTAGTCAACACTTCCCCTCTTATATGATCTTTTCCTCCTATCAATAATGGTATCCCCCTTGAGCTCATCCATAAATTCTGGCTAGAAATCTTCAATAGAAGGAAACTGAACATCACTTCCTTGATCATCGATCAAAGGTGGCTCATACAAACATAAGTTTTCAACATTAACAACTGAATACATTTTCATATATGAAAGCAATTCAAGTTTAAATGCATTTTTACCAACTTTATTTATGATCTTGAATGGACCATAGAGAATGGGCTTGAACTTTTTAACTTATCCTTGCATCCTTTCTTTGCTTATGTGCAACCATACCTCATCTCCTTCTTGAAACTTGTGATCAACTCTATGTTTGTCATGCCTCTCCTTGTAATTTCTTTGACTCTTCTCAAGCTATTATTGAACTTGTTGATGAATAATCTAAATTTTCTCAATGAAATTTCGAGCCTTGTCAATATCACTATTCCCATAAATTGCAACATCCTTCTCAAATATGAAGTCTAATGGCGATTTCTGAAAATACCCAAATCATGCTTCAAAAGGTGAAGTATTTTTAGAAGAGTGCTTTGCCTGGTTGTAAGCATGCTAAATGTAATGCAGTTTTTCATCCCACAACTTGGGATGTTTGCTGCAATATCCTCTCAATAGATGCACAAAGGTTCTGTTCACCACCTCGGTTTGGCCATCAGTTTGCGGATTAAAAGCAGTACTCTTTTTCAACTTTGTGTCCATCATCTTCCAAAGATTGGACAAAAAATTCCCAATGAAACTGGAATCCCTGTCACTAACAATAGAAGTTGGAAATCCATAATGAACCCATACATGTTGAAAATAAAGTTCAAATTTTTTTTCAGCAGTTATGGTTTTCTTACATGGCATAAGTATACACATTTTACTGAATCTATCCACAACTACATAAAGATAATCATGTTGTTTTCTTGACATAGGTAGACCTCCAAAAAAGTCCATGGAGACACTCTCCCATGGCCTTGATGGTACTAGTAGCAGCGTGTACAATGCAAGATTATTATTTCTAGGCTTGCTTGTTGCACACATATAACAACCTCTTATAAAACGTGACACACTATCTATCATGCGAGGCAAATAGCAATACCTCTGTAGACGTGCCACTGTTTTTCTTACCCCAAAGTGTCCAGTAATAAGAGATGAATGGGCCTCTCTCATGACACTTATCCTCTCTCCTTGTGGTATACACAACTTTCCCAAATGAAACAAAAAATTGTTATGCATTTGATAATCATTTTCCTCAACTTGATTCCCTTCACTCAAACTAGCATATAAATCTTGAAAATCAACATCATGTGCATATTGCTCTATGTAACTCTCATGTACAATAGAATAATTTTTAAGTAAAGTAGAAACACCTATGATTGGCCTTGAAAGAATATCAACAAATTTATTGAAAATGTCTTTCTTGTACCTTATAACCAAGTGAAACTGTTGAAGGAAACCCATCCACTTGAAATGTCATGATTGCTGCAATTTTTTTTGCGACTGCAAGTACTATAATGGTTGGTGATAGGTATGTATAATCATCTATTTATCCATTAAGTAGTGTTTCCACTTCTTGACACTTTGTACCAACGCATACAACTCTTTTTCATATGTAGGATAATTAGTTACATCACCATTGAATTTTTCAGAATGAAAAGCGACAAGCTTACCATGCTGCAAAAGAACTCCTTTCGGGCTCACTCGCCGATCTTTCCGATGCGATGTATCACTCCTCAGCCTCTTCCGATTGCGATTATTCACTGTTATGGCGAAACTTCAAACATATATCAGTCTTGGCTTATAAACCCATCGGGTCCGGCCTTTCAATCACAATCACAAATCTTTGTTAACATGTTCCAGAACTCAAAACTATCAAGTCACAATTTATCAGTCCATCGGGTCCAATTCTCAATCGCAATCGCAACTTTTTGTTGTGATGTTTCGATGCTCCACTTTACCTCCGATGCGATTGACCATGGAACTGAAACATTTGTTAGTCATAATTTATAAGCCCATCGGGTCCGGGCTTCAATCGCAATCGCAAGTCTTTAACATATGTTCCGATTGACCAGTGCCGATGCGATTGGAACATGGAATTGAAACATTTTTTAATCATAATTTATAAGCCCATCGGGTCCGGGCTTCAATCGCAATCGCAAGTCTTTAACATATGTTCCGACGCTCTTATAATCTCCGATGCGATTAGCCGGAATTCAAATATATATAAACCATCATTAATACACCCATCGGGTCCGAACTCTTAATCGCAATCGCAAGTCTTTTAATATGTGTTGCGATTGGCCATTGTTCATTGTATTTTGCCGATGCGATTGGGAAAGGACTTCAAACACGTTTGAATTATAATTCATACCTCCATCGGGTCCAGACTTCCAATCACAATCGCAACTCATATATTCTCCGATGCGATTGACCAGTGCCGATGCGATTAGACCTGGAACTCAAATATATGTTAACCATGATTTATAGACCCGTCGGGTCCGAACTTCAATCGCAATCGCAACTTCCTGTTGGTTACATGTTCTGCTGCCCTTGCGATCAACGATTGCGATTGGGGAGGGGTCCCACCTTATAAACTTTGTTTTATGCGCTCCACTTATATAACATAATATATATGCCTTGGTCCTTTGCAGCATACGTAATGCGCGGCATTTATATGTAAGATGATGGATATATATATATGTATCCTCCATCGGGGTAGGCGATTCCCGGAATAATATTTGTGTTGTATAACGCCGGTTGGAGTGTGCGATTCCCGGAATATGGTTCTGTATTATATGCATTGCATTACCGCTGGAGTTAAGCGATTCCCGGAATAAGGATTATGTATTATATGTATAACGCCGGTTGGAGTGTGTGATTCCCGGAATTTTGTAACGGCTCTCTGCCTCTGTCACTTAGTCTCTGCCTCTGCCTCTGCTGCTTCTATCGCTCTGCCTATGTCTCTACCTTTTGATAACGGTTCTTCACTGTGCTTCTGTGACTGTTACATTTTGACTTTCTTCTTGCTGCCTCTATTGCTTTCGCTGTGCCTCTTTTGCCTTCCTCTGCTTCAGCGTTGCCTCTTTTTCCTGAGTGCTGCCTCCTTTGCCATCAATGACAATATTTCCAATAGTCTCCCCCTTTGGCATTGATGGCAATCCACTTTCTCTTGTTGCTTGCTCTTCCTGTTTGCATGCTCTTCCTCCTGTTGTTTTTTCTTCCTCCCCCTTTGACATCAATGGAAAAGGACGACGCCTCATCTCTCTGTATGGGTTCTGTCGTTGCATTTCATTTCTTTGAGTTACATTTAGGTCCTCTTCTGCTGAAATTGGACTATGCTGCTCCAGTGTGATGTATGAAACTTGTTGAGAGAACACTTTGGTATAGTGAGCTGATATATGTTTTATAGTTGTGTTTCATTTGTAGTGCCTGTAATATGCATTTTACGATTGAAAGGTTCTTGTTGCTTCTGAATGCTGATACTATTGATAATGCTGATAATACTGATAATGCTGATCCTGTGGACTTGTTTTATGCTTATCTTGTTGGCTGTTCTCCCCCTGGAATGATATCTTCGTTTTGTTCTCCCCCTGAGACTGTGCTTTCTCTTTATATCAGAGAGTAGCATCTGCAGATACTACCCCTAGTTTATCTCTCAAGTATTGAAATGGTTCTCTAGCAAGAGGTTTGGTAAATATATCAGCTGTCTGTTCTTTCGTTGGTACATATTCCAGCTTTACTATCTTCTGAGCCACTTGTTCTCGGAGGAAATGATACTTAATTGGAATATGTTTAGTTTTTGAGTGAAGTACATGATTTTTATATATACTTATAGCACTTGTATTATCACATTTGATTGAAATAGGTTCATCAATGCTTACCTTCATGTCTTGAAGAGTTTGCTTCATCCACATGACTTGTGTACAACATGCTGCTGCTGCTATATATTCTGCTTCAGCTGTAGACAAAGAGATGGATGTTTGTTTCTTGCTTAGCCATGCAACCGGACTTTCTCCTAGATATAATGCACCTCCACTTGTACTCTTCCTATCATCCACACAACTGGCCCAATCTGCATCTGTGTATGCTGATAAAGTGAAGTTTTTGCTTTTAGGATACCAAAGTCCATACTGTATTGTTCCTTGTAGATATCTGAATATTCTTTTGACTGCCAGAAGATGGTTTTGTTTAGGTGTTGCTTGATATCTAGCCACTAATCCTACTGCTAGCATGATGTCTGGTCTTGATGCAGTCAGATACAATAGACTTCCAATCATGGATCTGTAAAGTCTTTGATCTATGTCAGCAGACCCATCATTAGCACACAGCTTGCAACCTCTGGTCATGGGAGTTGACACAGGTTTGCAATCCTCCATTTTGAACTTTTTCAACATTTCTTTTATGTATTTTTCTTGTGAAATAAATGTACCTGTGTTCTTTTGCTGAATTTGTAGTCCCAAGTAGAAACTGAGCTCTCCAATCATATACATTTCAAACTCTGTTTTCATTTCATCAGCAAACCCTTTTGCTAGATCATCTTTGTTGCTTCCAAACATAATGTCATCAACATACACTACAACAATCAAAAGTTCATTTTCATGGGCTTTTATGTATAGGTTGTTGTCTACTCCACCTCTCTTAAAACCATGTTTTTGCAAATATTTATCCAGTCTTGAGTACCAAGCACGAGGAGCCTGTTTCAGTCCATATAGGGCCTTTTTCAGTTTACATACATAGTCTTCTTTATATGTCAATGAAAAACCTTCTGGTTGTTCCATGTACACTTCTTCTTCTAGATCACCATTAAGAAAAGCAGATTTTACATCCATTTGATATACCTTGAAATCTTGATAGCATGCAAATGCCAGGAACATTCTGATAGCTTCCATTCTAGCTACAGGGGCAAATGTTTCATCATAATCAAGTCCTTCTATTTGTGAGTATCCTTTGCAGACCAGCCTAGCTTTATTCCTAATTACTTGTCCTTGCTCATTCATTTTGTTTTTGAATACCCATTTTGAACCAATGATATTTTTCTCAATAGGTCTAGGAACTAGTTCCCAGGTATTGTTCTTCTCAATTTGGTCCAATTCTTCATTCATTTCTTTTATCCAATACTTGTCCTTGTTGGCTTCTTCAAATTTCTTTGGCTTTATTTGTGATAACATGGCTATGTATACTTATTCTGTTTGTTCTGTTAGCTGCCTTCTTGTCTGGACTCCTGCTTTCTTGTCTCCTATGATCTAATCTTCAGGATGATTCTTCTGAGTGTATCTTGAGGGGGTTTTTGAGCTCAGCTCTACATCTTCTGTTGTCTTGCTGGTTTCATCATCATTCTCGTCTTCTTCTTCATTGTTGTCTGATGTACTGCAGCAGTCTGTATCTCTAGTATTGTTTGGAAGTTCTTCATCAAATCTCACATCAATACTTTCAACTATCTTCCGAAGGGTCTTGTTGTAGCACTTGTACCCTTTGCTTTTGGAGGCATATCCTAGAAATATCCCTTCATCTGCTCTTGCATCAAATTTGCCAAGATTTTCATCATTATTCTTTATGTAACACTTGCTTCCAAAGATTCCGAAATGTTTGATTGAGGCTGGCTTTCCATGCCATAGTTCATAGGGAGTCTTGTCACTGCTTGGCCTTAAGTGAGCTTTATTAAGGATATGTACTGCTGTGTGCACTGCTTCTGCCCAGAAGGTTTGAGCAATATTATTCTCTTGCATCATAGCTCTTGCTATTTGTTGTACATACCTATTTTGTCTCTCTGCTACTCCATTCTGCTGAGGTGTCCCTGCAATAGTAAATTGTTGCTTTATTCCATGTTCATTACATAGGTCTACAAAGTCATAATCTGTGAATTCTCCTCCTCTGTCTGATCTGATACATTTCAGCTTGCATCTAGTTTGATTTTCTGCTAATACTTTGAATATCTTAAACTTTTCCAGTGCTTCTGATTTGTTCCTGAGAAAAGCAACCCATGTCATTCTGGAGAAATCATCTATTATCAACATGAAGTAGGATTCTCCACTTGGTGTTTTAGTTCTTGCAGGTCCACACAGATCCATGTGCACAAGCTGGAGTGGTCTTCTAGTTGATAGCTCATCTTTAGATTTAAAGGATGTGCGAGTTTGTTTCCCAAATTGACAATATTTGCATATGGTATTTGAAGGCCTCTTTATTTCAGGCATATCTCTGACAACTTTCTTCTTACTCAGTCTGATGATATGGTCGAAGCTGAGATGTCCTAATCTCCTATGCCATAACCATGACTCCTCAAGTTTGCTCAGATGGCAGGCTTCATCCTCCTCTTTTACTATGTACACATTACTCTCTGTTCGGACACCTTTGAGCAAAGTCTTTCCTGTTGTGCTTGATCTGACTTCACAGTCTTGTGCTCTAAAGAGAACTTCACGGCCTTTGTCACACATCTGACTGACACTCAGTAAATTTGCTTTCAGCCCATCTACAAATAGTACATCTTGGGCCTTTCCTCTTCCATTATCTACGCTGACTGAGCCTTTTCCCTTGATCTTACCTGATTTATCATTGCCAAAAGTAACATTGCCAGATTTCTTTTCATCAAGAGTAATAAACTTGTTTTTATCTCCTGTCATGTGTTTAGAGCAGCCACTGTCCAAATACCATTGACTCTTCAAATCTTGAGCAGTTAAAGCCAAGTCACATTTATTCACCTTCGTTATCCACTGGAGGCCCCCTTTTGTTTGGTATCTTTTGTGAGGTGATGAATTGTATCCCTTTAGAGAACACTTGGAAGATATATGCCCAATTTGATTGCATATACAACATTTGATTATAGTTTTTGCAGAATTGTGAGCATGAACAAAATTGCTTTGACTCATAAACCTCCTTGAGGTATTGAACATCAGTCTTTGTCCATACTTTCTACATTCAATAATTCTATGGCCAAAATCCTTACAATAAAATCAATAACCATAGAAATTACTTGCATACCTGATGTAAGGTTGTCTCTTCCATGCTTGCCTCTTTTGCTGGTTTGAATCATTCCTCCTTGCACGACAATATGCAGCAATGTGTCCCTGCTTGTGGCAGACATAACAGGTGGCATTCTTCATAGGAGGCAAGAATATCCTTTGATGGCTTCCAAATTTGATATAATCAGGAATATATGATCTTTTTTCTGTTGTCTTAGTATTTGTTACAATCTTTGTTATTAGAGGTTTCTTCTGGTCTCTGTCTTTCTCATTACATGTTTCTTCCTTTGTAGGAATTATTTGGGCTGCTTCATCAACCTTCTTTGCTTTCACAAAAATTATATTTTTGTTTTCCTTTTCTTTGCCTTTACTTGATTCTCCTTCATAGCCTATCCCAGTTTTTATTAGAGGAGATCTTTTGAGAAGGGTATATAGAAACTTTCTGTTGAGCACTTTCTAATTTTCTTCTCAGACATAGAATTTCTTCTTCCAGCTTCTCTTGTTCTCGAGTTTTATCTTTGATTTGCTGAAGTAATATATCTTCTATCTTTTTGGATTCTTCAAGCTTTACCTTCAGCTGCATGAGGACTTCTAAATTTTGTTCTTCTTTCACACATTTGAGGATAATCTCTTTTTGTTTTCTACATTTTAGTTTGAGTCTGTCAATCTCCTCCAGAGCACTTCTTAGCTCCCCCTCAAGATCGACTTCCCCTTCTTCTTCTTCTTCTAGCAGGAGTCCTTCAAGATCTTCTATGGCCATTAATAAAAATTTAGAGGTTCCCTCTTCTCCTGAGAGTTCATCTGAGTCTTCAGATGCACTGCTGTCTTGCTGAGCATAGAAGGATTTTCTGCTGAATTTCTTTCCTTTCTGCCAATTCTTTGATGTGTCTTTCTCTGATTCTTGAGCTTGATTTCTTACTTTCTTGTGAGGACATCTAGCAGCATAATGTCCAACTCTTCCATAGTTAAAGCATTTAAAAGGAAGTTTGCCTTTGTATCTACCTGATCCTCTATCCAATTTCTTGACAAATTTAGCCTCTTCTTCATCAGAGCAGGAGCATATGTCTTCCTTTTCTTCTTTCTTCTTTTCTGTTTTGAATGTTGCTTCCCTTGTACTTGGCTTCTTCTGTGGGAGCCTCATCTCATATGTTGTAAGATTTCCTAGTAGTTGGTTCATGGTCAAGGTCTCCCAATCAGCTGTTTCTTATATTGCAGACACCTTGGGATTGAATCTGGATGGAAG
Organism: Pinus albicaulis; assembly: GCA_034641835.2. Lineage (NCBI taxonomy): Eukaryota > Viridiplantae > Streptophyta > Pinopsida > Pinales > Pinaceae > Pinus > Pinus albicaulis. Next base: position 1,285,485,125 of record CM076575.1, on the reverse strand, counting down.
AGATCTTAGAATCTTTTGTACAATTATACCTTCTGGTATTGTTTCTCCAAGAGCTTTCATACTGTTAACAATTTCTGCAACTTTTAAGAAGAAGCTCCCAACATCTTCATCATCGTTCATTTTTAAATTTTCAAACTGGGCTCTATATACTTGAAGTTTGGCAGTCTTAACCTTTTTATTTCCCTCATGGATATTCTCTAGAGTGTCCCACATATCTTTGGCAGTCTTACTGTGCATTATTTTGATAAACTCAAATTCACATAGTCCATTTAAGATTGCATTCATTGCTTTTGCATTAGCTACAAAGCTTTCTTTAGCTTCTTTCTCTGTATCAGTTGACTTTGTGACATATCCAATTTCCACAGCATCCCAAGCTTCTAATCCTAAGGACATTATATAAGCTTTCATTCTTATTTTCCAAAAGGCATAATTTTCACCGGTGAAGAAAGGGGATTTATTGGTTGAGCATCCTTCTTTACTAGCCATCTTGGGAACCTAGGATCTCCTTTCAGTTGTTAGACTTGTACAAAGGAACCCGCTCTGATACCAATTGTTGAACCTCTAATTAAACTGAGAGGGGGGGTGAATCAGTTTAATACATTCCTGATCTTTTAAAAATTTTCATTAAACTTATTTACACCTTCATTTCAAACTCAATTTGATGTGAGAGTAATTCTAGAATGTAATCAGAAAGTATTAGTTTAATAGAGCAGTAGACTTAATATGAGAGCAGCAGGTATTAAGCAAATGATACATATCAGATCAATACATAAATATCATGCACAGAGACACCAGATATAAGTGGAAACCCATAAAGGGAGAAAACCACATCTTATTATTGTTGTGATGCAAAGGCAAGCTCCAACTCCTTCTCACCACTGTTTTTCTGCAGGCACCAACCTACAGGAGGCTCCTACCTCAATTCTGCAAGCTACAACTTGCAAGGAAGCACCAACTCCCTTCAGTTTTCTGCAGGCACCAACCTACGGGAGGCTCCAACCTCAGTCAGCTACAACTGACGACTATCAAGCTGCAACTTGATAGGGAAGCTCCAACTTCCTCAATTTATCAAACTGAAAGTTTGCTGATTTACCTCAGATATCAGCCCTGTTCTGTAGCTTCTCCTTCTATTCCGCTTTTCTTAATCTTCTCTGCCTCACTCTTCTATATTATTCATTCTCTTGATTTACTCTCTCCCTTCCTTTTTTTTTTTGAATATCAAGATGATATTATTTATAGATTTCCTCACATGATTGTTTGTATTCTGCTTGGAATTCGAAATGGAAAGTCATGTCTCTTTTCCTTCTGCCTTCTCACTCCTTTTATCAGCTTACTCAGAATTTATAACTGTAGGTGTCAATTTTAACATTACAGTGGGAGTTTGTTTTCTCTCGGAGACTTGCCAATGCATCACAAACAATAAAAACAATTAAACCATTTACATTCGAATTACAATGTGAATTCCAGCTCACTTATTTTGTCTCTTGGTTTGCTGCGCATTTGTCTTTTCTGTGACTGTGTTTTGACTCTTTTCTGCTCTGTATGCTTTTCTGTCCTCTGATGTGGTGTATTTGCTGCATACATGTAACAGTGCTTTTATATCAGTGCCTCTTAGAAAAATACGTGACTGCTGACTTGCAGCAAGTGTCTTGTTGATGTGGAACTTTCCGCAAGCGGAACGGACATATATCACAGTCATTGTATATTAAGAATCGCCCTCCCATTAAGCTGAGGCCCGTGGGTCTACAGACCACATGGCTTATCGCAACAGCGTTATATATATATATAACAACGCCCTTTCATATATATATAAGTAATTTCAACACTCGGCATACATACAACCTTCCTTTTAAAAAGACTTAAATCAATTCTCGGCATTATATAATAAAAACTCTTTAAACAAATAAGAACTCCTTTAGGGCTCACTCGCCGATCTTTCCGATGCGATGTATCACTCCTCAGCCTCTTCCGATTGCGATTATTCACTGTTATGGCGAAAATTCAAACATATATCAGTCTTGGCTTATAAACCCATCGGGTCCGGCCTTTCAATCGCAATCGCAAATCTTTGTTAACATGTTCTGGAACTCAAACCTATCAAGTCACAGTTTATCAGTCCATCGGGTCCGAATCTCAATCACAATCGCAAATTTCTGTTGTGATGTTCCGATGCTCCACTTTACCTCCGATGCGATTGACCATGGAACTGAAACATTTGTTAGTCATAATTTATAAACCCATCGGGTCCGGGCTTCAATCGCAATCGCAAGTCTTTAACATGTGTTCCGATTGACCAGTGCCGATGCGATTGGAACATGGAATTGAAACATTTGTTAATCATAATTTATAAGCCCATCGGGTCCGGGCTTCAATCTCAATCACAAGTCTTTAACATATGTTCCGACGCTCTTATAATCTCCGATGCGATTAGCCGGAATTCAAATATATATAAACCATCATTAATACACCCATCGGGTCCGAACTCTTAATCGCAATCGCAAGTCTTTTAATATGTGTTGCGATTGGCCACTGTTCATTGTGTTTTGCCAATGCGATTGGGAAAGGAATTCAAACACGTTTGAATTATAATTCATACCTCCATCGGGTCCGGACTTCCAATCGCAATCGCAACTCATATATTCTCCGATGCGATTGACCAGTGCCGATGCGATTAGACCTGGAACTCAAATATATGTTAACCATGATTTATAGACCCGTCGGGTCCGAACTTCAATCGCAAACGCAACTTCCTGTTGGTTACATGTTCTGCTGCCCTTGCGATCTCCGATTGCGATTGGGGAGGGGTCCCACCTTATAAACTTTGTTTTATGCGCTCCACTTATATAACATAATATATATGCCTTGGTCCTTTGCAGCATACGTAATGCGCGACATTTATATGTAATATGATGGATATATATATATATATATATATATGTATCCTCCATCGGGGTAGGCGATTCCCGGAATAATATTTGTGTTGTATAACGCCGGTTGGAGTGTGCGATTCCTGGAATATGGCTCTGTATTATATGCATTGCATTTCCGCTGGAGTTAAGCGATTCCCGGAATAAGGATTATGTATTATATGTATAACGCCGGTTGGAGTGTGTGATTCCCGGAATTTTGTAACGGCTCTCTGCCTCTGTCACTTAGTCTCTGCCTCTGCCTCTGCTGCTTCTATCGCTCTGCCTCTGTCTCTACCTTTCGATAACGGTTCTTCACTGTGCTTCTATGACTGTTACATTTTGACTTTCTTCTTGCTGCCTCTATTGCTTTTGCTGTGCCTCTTTTGCCTTCCTCTGCTTCAGCGCTGCCTCTTTTGCCTGAGTGCTGCCTCCTTTGCCATCAATGAAAATATTTCCAACATCCATAACACGCATGAAAGTTGTCGGTGCATTACACAAACCAAATGGCATAACCAACAACTCAAAGAGTCCTTGTTTGGTTTTGAATGTAGTCTTCCATATATCACTTTCTGCAATTCTTACTTGATGATATCCACCTCCTAAATCTAACTTAGTGAAAAACTTTGATTCTTTCAGTTGATCAAGCAAATCATCTATTCTTGGGAGTTGGTATCAATTCTTTACTGTTATCTTGTTCAAAGCTCAGAAGTCTACACACATGCGCCAAGTCCCATCTTTCTTCGGAATCAAGACTATGGGTGAACCGCATGGCGAAGTGCTTGGCCTTATGAGTCCCTTGTCCAACATGTCCTTTATTTGCCTCTTTATTTTAGCATTCTCCATTATCGACATGGGATACATGTTGATGTTTGGAAGCAGACAATCTTGCTGCAACTGAATCTCATGTTGAATCTCCCTTTTTGGAGGCAATCCTGTTGGCTCCTGAAACATCTCATGATGTGCATCAACTACATCATATAAATCTGATTTCAACTTAGGATCACTATCCTCAAATTATTCATCATTAACATCAGCTTTATGCTTAATCATTAGAAGAAAATTTTTTTTACTTGAATTCGCCAGCCTTTTTACCTGTCCAGCATTTACCATAGCAATATTTGTCTTCTTGCGATGTGCTCTAACAATGTACTCCTTGCCATCTTTGAATAAATGGTATTTGTTCTCATGGCGATGGAAGATCAATTTCCTGTCATACAAGTAAGGACTGCCCAACACAATACCTGTAATGTCAAGCGAAACCATATCTCATTCAACTGTGTCAACAAAATGTGCAGTTATTGCAAACCGCAATATGCACTTCTTTGAAATCTGTAAATTTGCATCCTTACAAATCCAACCAAGTGGATATGGTTTTGTATGTGGAATGGTCTCAAGATTAAGTTTCTTGACCAAGTATTCAGAGATTAAGTTTGATTTTGACCCACTGTCAAACAATGTGTCAATCTTGGTATGTTTAGATATGACACCCACATGAAACAGTTCAATTCTCTCTTCGTCATTTGGAGCTTGTATGTGACAGTTTGATGTACTAGTACTGGGTTTAGTTTCAATTTATTTCCCCTTTATCTTCTTCAATCCCATGGCTGTAATTTTAGATTCATCACTTGAATCCTCTCCTAAATCATGTTGAGTTGTAACTGCAGTTTTTTTTTTCCCTTTGTTGTTCTGATGTTTGGGCCTCTTTTCAAGATGTAATTTCCAACAATCGTTTTCATCATGGCCTTCTCTTGAACAATGTTTACAGACCAATTTTTCTCCCTCTTTCTTCACAGATGCATTCTTTTTTCCTTTTCCTTTTGAGGTATTCTCTTTGTTTTTCCCCTTAAAAGGTTTCTTCCTACCCTCATCAGTAATGTTTTTCCCTCTAGCTTCTAGATGTGTGACCTGAACACAAACTTCATCTAGACTTGTAGTGTTAAACATGAGGATATTATGTTTTAGGTATCTATGTAAGCCTCCTATGTACTTGAGCAAAGTATCTTGGATCTGAAAATCTACCCCTAATGAGAGAGCTCTTCTCCTAACTTCTCGGGTGTATTCTTGCACATTATGTCCTTTCAATTGTCTAAAGTTCTTCCAATTCATTATGGCTTTCTGCATATGAGCTAATGGATAAAAATATTTTTTTATCGCAGTAATGAAATCATTCCATGATAGGGTAATATTACCATGCTTCTTGATCTCCTTTGTCTTAGCTTCCCACCAAACAAGTGTTGCACCTTCCATTCTCAATGAAGCTAGTTGAATTTTGGTATCATCATCATGAAGGTTCTGAATTCTCAAATAGACCTCCAATTGCCTAATCCAATTATCAAGCTTTTATGCATTGACTTCACCATTAAACATTGGAAATTCAAACTTAACATCAATTTTTATAAAATGACTTTTACCAATTTTCTTTGACTTGTGTGGCTGATGTACTCAAGATGAAGTAGAGGATGATGATGACGAGGGTGAGGATGGTGACTTTCCACTACATCCATTTCCTCCATTGCCCTTCTTTGATTTATCTTCATCATTTTGACCACCCTTCCATGTGAAGTTTGGATCCTTCTCCTTCTAGTCTCTCATTCCTTTCTTGATAAAGGATTCTCACCATCTCAGTCATGTCAAGGAATGCTTTCTTGAACACTCTTTCTTCTTCTTTGGGATCCACCTCTTCATGGATTTATCCTTCTCCTGGAGGCATGATTAATGCTGCTTTTGCTTCTTTTGGAGGTGAACTAGGTGGTGGAGAATGTGGAAATCTTTCCCTCCTTTGCTGTGGCTCAATTTGAGACCCTCTTGCTTCCACCAATTTTCCTTCTCCTCTCTTAAGCTTGAGCCTAGTATTCATGTGAAAACTTGCAAACAGTTAAACAAATCTTTGCACACAAAAACACCACGGAATAAAGTCTAGATCTAATACCAACCTGATCTGAAAGGACTGTAATAGTTTGTTGTGCTAAGTGTCCTTTCAGTGATCAAACTTGTACATTTTTGTCTCCATTTGTTTGCGTAAGGAGTGAGGAATTCAACCATGAAACATAGATGAAATTGTGAATTTTAAGCATGTAAATAAGCCTAAATAAAACTAAACAATAGTGTATAAGAGAGAAATAAAACCACACATAAGATTTACACAGCAGGCATGATGAAGCAGTCTACCCCTCCTGGGCTACATCTTCTAGTCCAACTCCCAATGGCATGTCCCTCTTTCATTATGCTCAAAATTGTAAATAAATGTGTTTACAAGCCTCTAATGGCCATTTTCTCTGCACCAATGGCTCCAAAATGCTCAAATTAGTCTAGGTAGACTCTTGTTTCACCAAATTGGTCGAAAATTGACCTAGCTAGGATTTTTCCCAATGTCCCCTACAAAACCTCCACTAAAATTGGAGGACTGCAATTTAACTATAGTTAAAATAGTGAAATGCTCTGAATTTAAAGGCGGGCTAAAAATCCTGACAAGTTTATAACCGTCGCATTAATTAAAATGGTTAAGGGTGGGGGTTGCCACATGCTAACCCCCCCCCCCAAACATTGTGGTTAGGGCAACCTCCACATTTAAAATAGTTTTTGCGCAGAACTGTGATGGAGGCGAAGTTCCTGTCGGCACCTCCGTCGGAAACTATGTGCATGTGATAAGACTAAACATTAACCGCTAGAGGTTATAGTTTTTGGAACCGTTTGATTAATGTTATATGCCACGGTTATCAACTGACATGTGAACAATACAACAGGGCTTCCGATGGTCCCCTCCCCCCCGCCCCAACGTGCAAATTTTAACGACTTAAATATGTGTGGAGCGCTAATAGGTTAAACACTTGTGTAGCGGAGTTGGTGGAAGACCTTGTGGGTGCACATGGGGTCTAACCCCTTGGACCCCAACAAAATTTTATTGAATCGTACAGGGGACACATGGCAGCCTCAGGGCTGGCCACATGTCACCCATCCATAGGTCCAAAAAATCCTTCGTACAACCAAATCCAATGATCTAGGATGCGCCACATTTCTAAATCTTGTTGGCCTAGAGAAAACATAATGTTCCCAGAATATTCCACTTTTGTTGATTGTACACCTACATGCTGACTAGGCATCCCAGTCAAACCTGTCGCAATTTTCGCTGTTTGGGAAAATGATCAAAACGTGATATTTCCCTCATACGACATCGGTTTTTCGAACCATTCATGGTGCCAGAATTAGAATGAAGAGATCTACCCGGTCGCTCAGGTTTGGTACAGTTTCAAGCACTTTCAATTTTGAGCAAAATTTATGAACTCTTGATCAATGGAGGAGATCATTTCTTCAGTCTGCTGATGCATCTACATCTGGTCTATTGAATGGATGTCCTTGAAATTAAATTCAAAAGCAGTGTGCTTCAAATCTGCAAATGATTCACGCTGAGAGATCTGGGCTTCGAGGAAAGCCATTCTCATATTTCCTTTCTCTGAGTCAAAGGCTGAGAAAAGCCTGCTTTGTGAACTGTTGGTCTGCTTCCAAAACTTGTTGTAAGTGTTGGTTTTAAATATTTCATTCTTTATTTTAATTTCCCTGAAAGTTTCATAGATGTTTTCCTCCTTTTCCCCAGTAGTAGAAATAGATGTAGGTGTTTGTAGATTCTACTGTTGAAAAGGAATTGTGGTTGAATATGTAGAAAATGTGGTTTGACCACCTACTAGAGAAGAACTAGGAGAATCCCTGATGGTTATAACTATTTGATGCTTTGTTTCTTTATTCTAATCTATGTACATATGGACACTTTCTCTTTTTCTATACTTCATTTTGAATTCTCCGCCAGATGTATCAGTTTCCATAACAGACTGATCATCTTTGGGCCTTTTCCCTGTTGCCTCTTTCTCTTGCTCTTTTCCCTTGTCTTGTTTGTCTTATGTAGTCTGCTTTTCTTGTGGAGTGGGGATTTGTATGATTGATGTTGAAATCACCTGCTCTTCAGCCTCATGTAATGTATTTACTGCCCACTCTGTTTGGTTCATGAACTGCTCAATTTCAAGCCTGTGGGTGTGGATATATGGAGTTGATTTTTTTTCCACCCTTCTCTTTGATATGATTCCCAGTGGGTCATAAGACCAAATGAAACTATAGATATTTAATAAAAAATATGTTTTTCCTGGATTCTCCTGATATAAAAATTATATGCCACTGTTAGATACATAATCTCTTCTACAAAATATTTGCGGAATTTGAAAAAAAATCGCCAATCACAATATCATGAAGAAATATCAATCACACATAACATAGATAATTTACCGGGAAAGCATAAAGCTAAAAACCACACTATTTGCTATTATATATTGATGCAGGGGCATTGGACACTGGCCAGCGATGTAGGAAGTTTTGTCCACATGTTGTGGCTAGGAGGGTTTAGAAGCATTCAAATTATTACAGCTAGGTGTCAATACCTTAGCTGATTGTAACTCTTTAGGTTAGTTAGAGTCAGAGGAAGTCGAATAGCTTAGTTTTCTAGTTGTCATATTTTAGTTAATTGAATTATTATGGTTAGACTGTTGGTTTCTAGAACGGTCCTCTCAGAGGAACCAAAGAGTCATCAATCTATGTATATAATTGTAAAACCTCGAATGTATGAGGGGGGATAGACGAGAAGGGAAAGAATAGAGAAATTCTGCAATAACTCTATGTATTTCAAATCGCTTCCAGTTAAATAGTTCTGTGCGTTACCTCAGTAGCGTGCCAAATTATTAAGTGTAAAAATATTGCCTAATCGAGAAGTGATGCACTCCCGCATGATTTCCCCTACCTCTGTAGTTTGATTGCCAAATCCATTTGAATAATCCCTGCGCAATTAAGAAAAAAAACCCCGTGGCGTGCTTTGTATAGAAAATCATGGTTAATATTGGTGACTCTCCCGTATAAAAGAATAACCCTGTTTTATCGCATAGTTGCATCAAATCCTATCGAATACGCTGTATTGAAACCCGGAGTTAATCGATACAACGGAGCCTGAACCCCGATGGAACTGTAGCAGGAAAACCGGAACGGATTTGCAAAGGCGGTTTTCCCTGATTTCGCACCACCTTTGGCACGGAGGCGGTATTACAGGAATGTGGAGCGATTCCATACAAGAATCGACATGTAGCGGATTTGACATCCGACGAAACCACCTTTCCGTATATAATTCGCGCGTTAACGACAGGATCGGAGTCACCGAGCAGAATGAGTTCGAGCCATTGATTCGAGAGGAGGTCATCGAACGGTCCTAGTTCGACAGAGATGCACGGTATTTAGTCGGGTACGACGCCCACGTTGATTGGTCCGCAGGATATAGGTGGGGCCGAATCTACGTGTCATTCCAAAGCCAATTGATTATAATTGTTGAATTATTTATTCGGGTTATAAACCAAGGATCAAAGTTTTGTTATAAAGTTTACAAAAGGTTGAAATAGTCATAAAAAGTTGGGAACAACTATATAAGGCCGAAGGCATAACCATTGATTATAGAGGGTTCAGATATATATACGTGTGTAATCTAGAAGATACAATTGGAAATTTGTTGCGAAATTATTTATTCGTCAATTTCTTTGAAATTGACAAATAAAAATGAAAAAGGAGTTCGACAGAGCCACACAGTGTTGACCGTCCCTCCATTGGGTGTTGAATTTCGGTGTTGCTGTGTCATTTGTGGTATCAGAGCCGTTGTGGAATTGTTTTGCTGACATGGCAGTCCGAGTTGGAAGAGGTGCTGGAAGAAGGAGACCTGTAGCCAACGCAGAGGTGTTGGGAATGTTGCAGAGGGTCGAGGCCAGAATAGATGCCATGGAACGCAGACAGCCCAGAGATCCTGAAGACATCAACGAACTTGAAACGGAAGAAGCTGAAGAAATTGAAATTCCTCCTGATTTGAGGCTCCTGAGAACTGTTCTAGGGTCTGCAGTTAAGCCCAGAATTGAAGTGTCGAGTTATACAGGGGGACTGAATCCAGAAGAGCTGGTGGACTGGATAAATGAATTAAACAAGTGCTTCGATTATGAAGAAATAAGTGAAGATAAAAAGGTTAATTTTGCAGTAACAAAGCTGAAAGGACATGCTGCACTTTGGTGGGATGGAGTGCAGGCAGAAAGGAGGAGAGTTGGCAAGCAACCTATCAAGAGATGGACCAGAATGATGGCTAAACTAAAAGGTAAATTCTTACCCAGTTATTATCAGCTGACATTATATAGACAAATGCAGAACCTAAGACAGAGGTTGCTGACAGTAAAGGAATACACAGAAGAATTCTACAGAGTGAGCATAAGAGCTGGGCAATTCCAAGATACACCAGAAAAGACTGCCACATATGTGAATGGTCTCAAGCTGGAGATCCAAGATGAGATTGGTCTCTTGTCTCCTAAGACAGTGGAAGAGGCATACCAGATGGCCTTGAAAGCAGAGGAGAAACTCTTGAGAAAACAGTCTGCCAAGAAGAGAGGTACTTTCTGTGGGAAGGGAAGTCAGGGTGGTAGAGGAAAGCCTACACCCAGGGATGGAGCTGACAGTAGCCCACCTCAAAATGCATCTACAGAGGATGATGCAAGGGGCAGAAGGGGTTCCTACAGAGGAAGAGGAAGAGGAGGCAGAGACAGAGGCAGAGGTAGAGAATTGAGGTGTTATAGATGCCAGCAGGTGGGACATAAGCACTATGAGTGTCCAGAGAATGTGGGTGCTGGTCCAAGAAATGTTGTTGTTACCCAGGTTGAAGAAGAAGCAGAAATTGAAGAAAAAGTTCTTCCGGAGAGGGGAGAGTCCTTGGTGGTTAATAAGGTCCTGTTGAAACAAACCAAAGAAGTCAGTGAGCCTGCACAAAGGAAGACTTTGTTTAGGAGCATATGCAAAGTCCAAGGGAAATGCTGCCAGCTAATCATTGATAGTGGCAGCACAGAAAATTTGGTTTCCACTGAGGTGATAGAAAAACTGAAGCTGAAGACTAGGGAGCACCCCACTCCCTACAGGGTGTCCTCGCTGCATAAAGGGCACTAGCTGGTTGTGAAAGAACAGTGTGAGATAGAGCTGCAAATGGGAAAATACAAGGACAAAGTTTTGTGTGATGTAATGCCCATGGACGTGTGTCATATACTGCTGGGTAGACCTTGGCAGTTTGAAAGAGAAGCAGTACATGATGGCAAGAAGAACACTTACAAGTTCTTCAAAGATGGGGTGCATCATATATTGATTCCCATGGAAGAAGGAGAGCCATCTAGCAGAGTGACTGATCCAAAGACCTTGTTGCTGAGCGGGAAGGAATATCTGCAGCAGATAGAAGAAGAGGAGGTAAGCTTTACTTTAGTTTGTAAGCCTAAAGTAGTTCTTACTTCCACAAAGATTTCCGATTTACCAGTAGAAATTCAAGAGATGCTAGACAATTACTGTGACATTGTTGTGGATGATTTACCTGATGAGCTGCCACCTATGAGAAAGATCAGCCATCAGATAGATTTTATCCCTGGTTCAAATCTACCAAACAAGGCAACCTACAGAGTGACTCCCAAAGAAAATGAAGAAATCAGGAGACAAGTGCAGGAATTGGTGGACAAAGGACTGATCAGAGAAAGTCTGAGTCCATGTGCAGTACTAGCAGTTTTGAGCCCAAAGAAGGATGGAGGCTGGAGGATGTGTACTGATTCCCGAGCAATTAATAAGATCACAATCAGGTATAGATTCCCTTCACCCAGAATTGAGGATTTGATGGACTGTTTAAGTGGTGCTAAATATTTTTCAAAGATAGATTTAAAGAGTGGATACCATCAGATTAGAATTAGAGAGGGTGATGAGTGGAAAACTGCTTTTAAAAAAAATGAAGGACTGTATGAATGGATGGTAATGCCTTTTGGGCTGTCAAATGCACCTAGTACCTTTATGAGACTCATGAATGAAGTATTGAGGGAATTCATTGGTAAATTTGTGATAGTGTGTTTGGATGATATATTAGTTTTCAGCAGAACTAAAGAGGAACATTTGAGACATCTTAATCATGTCTTGAAGAAGTTGCACCAAGAGAAACTGCTGATAAATTTAAAAAAATGCTCATTCATGAAGGAAGAGTTGGTGTATTTGGGGTTTGTTGTTTCTACAGAAGGATTGAAAATGGACCCAGAAAAGGTTAAGGCAATAGTGGAGTGGCCTTCACCCAGGAATGTTTTTGAGGTAAGAAGTTTCCATGGACTTGCTAGTTTTTACAGAAAGTTTATAAGAAACTTCAGTAAGATTAATGCACCCATAATTGAGACAATAAGGAAGAGCAAACAACCATTTAAGTGGACTGGTGAAGCAGAGAGAAATTTTAAAGTTTTGAAGCAAAAGATAACAGAGAAGCCTGCTTTAATTCTGCCTGATTTCACCAAACCATTTCAAGTAAAATGTGATGCCAGTGGGGAGGCCATTGGAGCTGTTTTGAGTCAGGATGATAGGCCTGTAGCCTATTTCAGTGAGAAGTTAAATGACACCAGGAGAAAGTATTCCTCGTATGAGAAGGAATTCTAAGCAATTGTTCAAGCACTGAAGAAGTGGAGACATTATTTGATGTCCAGGGAATTTGTATTATATTCTGACAATCATGCTTTGCAGTATATTGTACAGCAGCCCAAGTTGAAACACAAGCATGCTAAATGGGTTGAGTATCTCCAAATTTTTAATTTTGTTTTGAAACATATAAGTGGCCAAGCCAATAAAGTAGTTGATGCTTTGAGGACGCATTTGAAGCATGTAGTAACCCTGTTCTAACAGATAGAATTCAGTGGCTGGATTATTTCCTGCAGGAAGACTTGTTATTCAGAAAGAACCAACTGTGTATACCAAAATGTTCCATGAGAGAAAATTTGATCAAAGAAAAGCATAGTGGTGGACTTGCTGGACACTTTGGTACTGATAAGACTTATGAGCAGCTGAGTCACTTTTACTTCTGGCCCAAGATGAGAACAGAAGTGGACAAGTTTGTGAAGAATTGTAAGGTTTGTCAATATGCCAAAGGAAGGAACCAGAATGCAGGATTGTACACTCCCTTACCTATTCCAGACAGGCCTTGGGACATGGTGAGTATGGATTTTGTTCTAGGATTTCCCAAGACTCAGAGAGGGAATGATGCAGTCTTTGTTGTGGTGGATAGATTCTCCAAAATGGCACATTTTATCCCATGCTATAAAACTAGTGATGCCACCCATTTTGCTAACTTGTTTTTCAAGGAAGTTGTTAGATTGCATGGATTTCCCAAGAATATTGTTTCAGACAGAGACACCAGATTTGTAGGCCACTTTTGGAGGAAATTGTGGAAGAAAATTGGCACTAAACTGAGTTTCAGCTCAGCTTATCATCCCCAGACTGATGGACAAACTGAGGTAGTGAATAGGAGTTTGGGAAATTTGTTGAGGAGTCTTGCAGGAGAACATCCCAAGCAGTGGGATCATATTTTTCCCCAGGCAGAATATGCATATAATGATTCACCAAACAGAAGCACGGGGCAGAGTCCATTTCATATTGTTTATGGAATGCATCCCAGGGGAATATCAGAGTTAAGAAATCTGGGAAGAGCAGAGCTAAGGAGTGCAGATGGCAAAGAGTTTGCTTCCGAGATCCAGGCCATACATGAACAAGTGAAACAACAATTACAAGGCAGCAGCATCAAATATAAAACCCGAGAAGACTTGAGCAGAAGAGAAGTTCATTTTGAAGTAGGAGATCAGGTTTTGGCACACTTGAGAAAGGAGAGGTTCCCAAAGAAGCAGTACAACAAATTGAAGTTCAAAAAGATTGGGCCATGCAAGATACTTAGAAAATTTTCTGCAAATTCTTATGAGATTGAATTGCCACCTGATGTTGGAATATATCCCATTTTTAATGTTGCATATTTGTACAAATATGAAGATGATGGTGCAGAGGACAGATTAGCAGACAAGGAGCAGATTGAGTGGAAGGAGCAGCTACCTCCAGCTCATCCATTGCAACCAGAGAAGATATTGAACAAGAGAGTATTCAGGAAGACCAAAGGACAAGAGTACTTCCAGTACTTGATCAAATGGAAGGATAAACCAGAGGAAGATGCCACTTGGGTGACTGAAGAAACGCTGCAGAAGATCGGTAGATCAGTGGAGGAGCTCATGGACAGGAGCCCATGAAGAAAATTTCCCTCAGGAGTCTGATGCAGGGGCATTGGACACTGGCCAGCAATGTAGGAAGTTTTGTCCACATGTTGTGGCTAGGAGGGTTTAGAAGCATTCGAATTATTATAGCTAGGTGTCAATACCTTAGCTGATTGTAACTCTTTAGGTTAATTAGAGTCAGAGGAAGTCGAATAGCTTAGTTTTCTAGCTGTCATATTTCAGTTAATTGAATTATTATGGTTAGACTGTTGGTTTCTAGAACGGTCCTCTCAGAGGAACCGAAGAGTCATCAATCTATGTATATAATTGTAAAACCTCGAATGTATGAGGGGGGATAAACGAGAAGGGAAAGAATCGAGGAATTCTGCAATAACTCTATGTATTTCAAATCGATTCCAGTTAAATATTTCTGTGCGTTACCTCAGTAGCGTGCCAAATTCTTAAGTGTAAAAAGATTGCCTAATCGAGAAGTGATGAACTCCCGCATGATTTCCCCTACCTTTGTAGTTTGATTGCCAAATCCATTTGAATAATCCCTGCGCAATTAAGAAAAAAAACCCCGTGGCGTGCTCTGTATAGAAAATCATGGTTAATATTGGTGACTCTCCCGTATAAAAGAATAACCCTGTTTTATCGCATAGTTGCATCAAATCCTATCGAATACGCTGTATTGGAACCCGGAGTTAATCGATACAACGGAGCCCAAACCCCGATGGAACCGTAGTTTATTACTGTAGCAGGAAAACCAGAATGGATTTGCAAAGGAGGGTTTCCCCGATTCCGCACCACCTTTGGCACGGAGGCGGTATTACAGGAATGTGGAGCGATTCCATATAGGAATCAACACGTAGCGGATTTGACGTCCGACGAAACCACCTTTCCGTATATAATTCGCGCGTTAACGATAGGATCAGAGTCGCCGAGCGGAATGAGTTCGAGCCATTGATTCGGGAGGAGGTCATCGAACGGTCCTAGTTCGACAGAGATGCACGATATTTAGTCAGGTACGACGCCCACGTTGATTGGTCCGCAAGATATAGGTGGGGCCAGATCTACGTGTCATTCCAAAGCCAATTGATTATAATTGTTGAATTATTTATTCGGGTTATAAACCAAGGATCAAAGGTTTGTTATAAAGTTTACAAAAGGTTGAAATAGTCATAAAAAGTTGGGAACAGCTATATAAGGCCGAAGGCATAACCATTGATTATAGAGGGTTCAGATATATATACGTGTGTAATCCAGAAGATACAATTGGAAATTTGTTGCGAAATTATTTATTCGTCAATTTCTTTGAAATTGACAAATAAAAACGAAAAAGGAGTTCGACAGAGCCACACAGTGTTGACTGTCCCTCCATTGGGTGTTGACTTTTGGTGTTGCTGCGTCATATATTATATCATGGATCATGAAACAATTACACACAAAGCTCCAATCCAAGAGCTCTCAGTACAATAGCTAATTGTCTCACATTGTCATACAAAAATTGGCAAGTTCCTTAGCAAATTTACTGCCTCCAGACAACCTGCCTCCACTATGAAATCCTAGCTGATGCAATCCCTGAATGAATGGAATATTTATTGCCTTGACTATGAAATCCTCATGGGCACATCCAATGTGTGTGTGGTTGCATGTGTGCAACCGATAATGTCACAACTGATAGTCAATCTGTCCCTTTCACCTACATCTAAACTGGGTCTCCACTGGATTTGACATGCATGTAGTTAACAATAGTAAATCTTCAGTTTCATGTGAGACCACTGTTTGTGAATTAATTAATATTTAATTCACTTGATCTCTCACTAGCGTATCTTCAGTTACAACTAGCACAACTGAGTTTAACTCACTTAACTGAGTTAAAATACTTTACAACTCTCATAAATACATTTCCAACTTCTTACAACTTTGAATCACTCAGTTACAACTAAGTCCACTTGCATGTCCCACCAACCAACCTCTCAACTCAAAATTCCTATAGCTAAATGATTTTCCACTTCAGTTAACTATTTCCAAGTGCTCATTGATAATAGATTATTGTTTATTGTCCAACTAATATTAAGGGATAATAAAAGTCGACATGCATCTATGAATAGACATACAATCTATAAATAGAACTTGCACATACATCTATAAATAGACTTCATCTATAAATAGAATTGTATCATTCATCTATAAATAGACATCCACCTAAAAATAGCCTGAGGCTCCATCCTAGTGTAGCTGCATAATTTTCACTAGGATCTTCTTGTTGAATCTCAGTGACTCCCTCTCAACAAGAAAGGGATTATCCTTCACCCCGATCCTGTCTCTATGGTATTCAAATTTTCTCTTGGTGAGTGCCTTCATCAGAATATATACATCCTGATCTTCCATAGGAATGTACTGAAGCAACATGATCTTCCTCTACACACAGTCTCTGATATGATGATGCCGGATATCTATATGCTTAGATCTATCATGAAACGCATGATTAATTGAGAGTTTAATGCAACTCTGATTATCACAATGAATCACTGTCAGATCTAAATGAGAACTCAACAAACCAACCAGGATCTTTCTCATCCAGATAACCTCACATGCAACTTGACTCGCTTCCATGTATTCTGATTCCAATGAAATGAATGCCGTGGATCTCTACTTCCTGCTGTACCAAGAAAAAGTTGTAGATCCAATGCTAAAGATCCCCCTAATGTGCTCTTTCTGTCCGATGGGTTTCCTGCCCAATCTGCATCCGTGAAGCCATGCAACTTCACCTCATCCGTATTTATGTACCATAAACCATACTCAGATGTGCCCCTCAGGCATCTCAGGACATGCTTTCCCACCTTCCAAAAGAGCTTGGTAGGATTAACCATCGCTTGACTCAGCTGGTTAATTGCATAGAAAATGTCCAGTCTCATGTTCACTAGATACATTAGCGAACCCACTAACTGTCGATAGAAATTAGCATCCACTACCTCTCCAGAATTAGCATCCTCTTTCCTCCAGTTTCCTGGAAGAGGAATATCCATGGGTTTGCAGCCCTCCATGTGAAAATTACCTAGTATCTCCCTTGCATACTTTCCTTGAGACACAAAAAGTTGACCATCTCGCTTCCATATTTCCAATCCAAGGAAATAATGAAAGAGGCCCATATCCTTCATCTCGAACTCCTTTGCAAGGTCCTCCTTCCATGAGTGTATCAGCTGCTCATCACCAATCAGTATTAAATCATCAACATAAAGAAAAATGATTAAAATCTTACCCTCCACCACAATTTGGTATAGGTTTGCATCTGCTTCACTTTTGGTGAAGCCCAGTCTGGTGAAATAACTGTCTATCTGAGTGTACCAAGCATGAGGTGCTTGCTACAACCCATACAACGCTCTTTTGAGTCAGCACACATGCGACTCTCTATTGAAGATCTCAAATCCTCCATGTTGCTCTATGTACACTTCTTCCCCAATGATCCTATTGAGAAATAGAGTCTTCACATCCATTTGATGAATGCGCCAGCCCATTTGTGCAGAGAGAGAAAGGATGGTCCTTATGGAAGAATACCTTGCGGCAGGTGCAAAGATTTCTTCATAATCTATTCCCTCGATCTGTGAGAACCCCCGGGCCACAAATCCGGCCTTATATTTCTCAACACTCCCATCAGCAACTTCCTTTACCTTGTAGATCCATCTCGAACCTACCACTGTTTTATCAACCAACCTTGGAACTATTTCCCAAGCATATTTTTTGAAAATAGAGTCATAATCCTCCACCATTGCATCTACCCATGTGGCCTCTTGCACTGATTCGTGAAAGGAAGATGGCTCAGTCAAAATTCATTTGTTCATGAAAGCCATGTATCCAGTAAATTGGTCAGGAGACTGTCTTTGTCTACGCTGTGAAGTAGGGGCTCCTACATTCTGTGCAGCATCAAGTCTCAACCTATCAGCTTATGTGGTACGCCTTCCACCAGTTTTGATGGTTGGCTCTTCGTGAGTGCACTCCTCCACTCCATGAACCTCCTCCATTGGTTGATCCACATCAAGAGACTCATCTTTGGGAACCAACAGTTCCTCCTTTGCATGTAAGTCTAGATCCCTCTTAAGCGACAACCGCATGGCTTTCCCCTCAGCAAATTTTATATCCTGTCGCATAACAATCATCTTACTATTAGTAAAATACACACGATAATTACAGGGTGTTTTTGTATACCCCACAAAAATCCCAACTTCAGCAGTCAGCTCCAGCTTCTTCCTGGCGTTCTTGGTCACATGCACATAAACAGATGAGCCAAAAATATTAAAGTGTGAAACATCTGGTTTCTTACCAGTGAAAGCTTCTTCAGGTTTACTCATGCCAAGTACTCTATGAGGACAACGGTTTTGCACATAAATTGCAGTGTTTCATGCTTCTGCCCACAAATTAATTGGTGGGCCTTGATCATGCAACATCGCTCATGCTGCACCCACTATCATCCTGTTCTTTCTCTCCATGACCCCATTTTGTTGTGGGTTATGAGGCAATTTGAGTTCTCTTCGAATTACTTCTTTGCTGCATAAGTATTTAAATTCGTTAGAGATGTATTCACCACCATTATCGCTCCTCAGAGCCTTCACTTTCTTCCCCGACTCTTTCTCCACCAATGAATTAAACTCACAGAACTTTGAGAATGTTTTATCCTTCTTCTGCATGAAGAAGATCCAACATTTACAAGAAAATTTATCAACAAAAACAACATAGTACTTATGTTTTGTTGTTGAAGCAACCGAGAATGGTCCACACAAGTCTGTGTGAACTCTCTCAAGGATCCATGAAATACAGTTCTCCTTTTCATGAAAGGTGGAATTTAAGTACTTCCCCATGGTGCAACCCTTGCAATGATTTAACTAAGCAAGTGTTCCCATTGGAAGTCCGGTAGATATTTGTTGCATGACTTTCAAGGCTCCAGATAAAGATGACCCAATCACATGTACCATAGTTCGCCCTCAAACTGGCTCACCACTTTTTCTGCCTTGCCCATCATGGCAGTGCGGCCATCTACCTCTAGTTTGTAGAGATTCTTAACTCAAATCCCTATCCTCTTGGCTTGACCCATTTTTTTATGTCACGGGAAAGATTTTCCATCGCTGAAAACAACGCCATAGCCTTTGTACTCCAACATTGTGACTAAGACCAAGTTTTTCTTTAGACCTGGAACATTCATAACATATTTCAATTGAAATGGTTTACCTAATTCCCTTTGAAAGGTAATGGTACCATGCCAGTCACATTATATCGTCCATCATCGCCCATCTCTATATGCATTTGGAGATGTTTCTCCTCCAAGTCACTGAAAAGCTCCTTATATCCTGTCATGTGGAAGGAAGTGCCACTATCCAAATACCACACTGATCCCAATGCACTTGACACCATGCATGAAATCAAGGAGAAGTAAAGTTCAAATTGTGAGGCAAGGGCCTCACCAGCTGCATCTCCAACAACCTTCTTGTTATTCTTCTTCTGCGAACAGTTAGTAGAAAGATGCCCATGTTTGTGACAGTGAAAACACTTCACCTTGGACATATCCAGCTTCTTTCCTTTAGAATCAGATTTGGAATGGAATTTCTTCCCCTTCCCCTTCTTTTCCTTGGCAGCCAAAGCACAATCCTCTTGATCATCATGATTTGATGAAAAGCCATCTCTGGTGTTCCGCCTAAACTCCTCCTCCATCAGATCTGACCACAATTGTTCCCAATCCAACAATTTTTCCTATCCGTTGACAGAGTCTTCATAACTATGCCAAATCTTAGGAAGTCCCAAGAGAGCCAAGCTCACCAAATCATCATCAACAACAGTTATTCCCACACTCCCCAACTCATCTTGACATTGGAAAAACTTCGTGAGATACTTTGGAATGTTGTCGCCCTTTTCCATCTTGATCTTCCTAAGTTTATCTTTGAGCGCCAATTTCCTATGGTCGATGTTTCTTTGGAAAAGATCTGTCAAAGCCTTCCACATAGCATATGGTGTGGCTTTCCCATGAAGGATTGAGACAATGTTGTCTCATACTCCTTCCAACAGAATCCCCGTCGCCTTTGCCACTTTATTTTTCCATGCATCAAGTAATGTAGCATTTGTCGAAGTAGGCTTAGGAACATCATTGTCAATGAATTCCTTCAATCCATTATCTTCGAGCACCGCCTCCATACTATCCTTCCAAACAATGTAATTTGAACTACCCTTGAGTACACACTCTAGCCGCAAGCCATTGAAAGCCATTTCGATGTTAACTCAAATGTAGCACCAAGAAAGTCTTTCTGCAAATTCGATTTATTTCCACCAACAAACTCAGCTCTTGCTTCAAAATTGCAATCTTCTGTGCTCCGATAACATGTAGAAATTTAATACAAAATATGTATTGTATGGCTTCTCATGATCTAAAAATTATATGCCATTGTTAAATACAGAATCGCTTCTACAAAATCTTTGCGGAATTTGAACAACAATCGCCAATCACAATATCATGAAGAAAGATCAATCACACATAACACAGATAATTTACTGGGAAAGCATAAAGCTAAAAACCCCACTATCTTCTATTATGTATTATATCATGGATCATGAAAAAATTACATACAAAGCTCCAATCCAAGAGCTCTTAGTACAATAGCTAACTGTCTCACACTATCATACAAAAATTGGCAAGTTCCTTAGCCAATTTACTGCCTCCAGATAGCCTGCCTCCACTGCGCAATCCCAACTGATAGAAATCCCTGAATGAATGGAATCCTGATTGCCTTGACTACATAATCCTCATGGTAACATCCAATGTGTGTGTGGTTTCATGTGTGCAACCGATAATTTCACAACTGATAGTCAATCTGTCCCTTTCACCTACATCTCAACTAGGTATCCACTGGATCTGACATGCATGTAGTTAACAGTAGTAAATATTCAATTGCATGTGAGACCACTGATTGTGAATTAATTAATATTTAATTCACTTGATCTCTCACTAGTGTATCTTTGGCTACAACTAGCACAACTGATTTTAACTCACTTAATTGAGTTAAACTACTTTACAACTCTCATAACTACACTTCCAAATTTGTTACAACTTCAAATCACTCAGTTACAACTAACTTCACTTGCATGTCCCACCAACCAAACACTCAAATTGAAATTCCTATAGCTAACTGATTTTCCACTTCAGTTAACTATTTACAAGTGCTCATTGAGAATAGATTATTGTTTATTGTCCAACTAATATTAAGGGATAATAATAGTCGACATGCATTTATAAATAGACATGCAATCTACAAATAGAACTTGCACATACATCTATAAATAGACTTAATCTATAAATATAATTTTCTCATGCATCTATAAATGGAAATCCACCTAAAAATAGCCTGAGTCTCTATCCTAGTGTAGGTGCATAATTTTCACTAGGATGTTGTTGTTGAATCTCAATAGAAACTATGTTTAAAAATCATCTCCCTCAACATCTTATCAGCCTCCTCTCCTGCTACTCTGCTATTGCAAATGAAAGGACCAATTTGGGACTTGATCCTAAATTCAGACTTCTTTTTGGCAGAAACAAAGTGTACCTCATTTGCATTGATCATACGCCTTATGTACTCCGCGGCAAATATCCTCATGGGGAGGAACATTTTTAGTTTGTAAGGGGCCAAATCACACCCATAAATTTTGATCTTTGTGTAGTTCTGGTACAAATACCAGTATCCAATTCTTACTTGATTTGATAATTGCATGATCTTTTTAATATCTTCATTAATCCTTGGTTCCATTGTACTGCTGAGGATACTCATTTCTAGATGCACAAATGCATCAACAAATCTTTTGCAGGTGTAATCTTTCTATTCCTTCATTAGCATTGCTGTCCAAAAGATTACTAATCGAGGTTGGGAGTCCTCATTAACTTTCCTCATTGTGAACTTGAATCTGTTGGCCTGAAAATATACAAACATGTAAACCAAAACTGAAGTGTATTTAAACACTTCCTTTGTGCGAAACTTTACAAATTAATCGTCGATAGCATCAACTAATAATTGACTGAAGTTAAACATAATGGAAGGCTTGGACTCTGATGAAAGAATGGACAAAAAACCTATCATGGCTTCATCTATCCACTGGTCTGAATGAGAGATATGGAGGATTATTTTTGGGTAATGGGGTGTCATTAGCCATGACTAACTCTAGTGTTTTGGCTTTGCTGGAAAAATCCAATTTTTGTTATAATTCTCTAAGGGCCTCATAGGAAAAAGGTATTGTTTCTTCAATAGTAGGAGCTTGCATCATTTTCATGATGGATTGGGCACTGATAGTAAAAATTACTTCTCCTTTGGGGGCTACTACAACTCTTTTATTAATATCATAACATGCATGACATTTCCTCACAAACTCAATGCAACTATGGGTTTTTGGGAATATGTAAGAGGGAAATTTGGTCTCCCACAACCCTATATCATCGACCTCATCAATTAGCTTATCTTCTAGCCAACACTAGACATTAAATAAGTAAAATTATGACTTAGTCTCATGTATTTTGAAGTCTTTGTCAGCTAGAGCCACGCGATCCAGGTCCACATGAGGGTGAAACATTGGGTTAAATGGCTGCTGCTACTTCTTTAGAAGCATTGTTGTCCACTAAAAAGAAACTGAGTGCAAATGTAGGAAAAGGATTAAAATAAGAGGGGAATAAAGAAAGGGAGCTTCTGCTGATCAGAATGGGAAATGGGGAGAAAAAAGGGGATTGCGGAAGGACTCTAGTTGATCTGTAGACAATTGAAAATCCTTTTTTGTGCCTTCTTTCGCTCTAAAAATCTTGACCGTAATCACCTGTGAGAATAAAACAAAGAAGCAACTGTAAACCTTGAAACAAGTGAGGGAAATCGATTTTGTAAGGTGACTGGGTTATCATTGACATGGCACGGGCCCATTGGGTAACGTCCTAAGCCATTAAATGTTTAACGGGCTTCAGGCGGGAGCGTAGGTGATTGTATGGAGGTGACAGGAGTGGTTTTCGTGGTGCAATGGTAATGGCGGGGATATAACGGTAAGTGGCGTGGTTTTGTCATAGTAAAAAAAACTTTTCGCAGGGGGTGAAGGCCGATAAGCGGTAAGGAGTGGGGGGTGCGAAATAACTAGCGCTTGAACTGTAGCGGGGAGGATGGTTTGGGAAACCGCTCGATTCGAATCCCTCCCCCAACATTAACATTCGAAGGATGAGGGGGGGCCAAAAATGATCTTGGACCGTCGGATGAGATGGAGGGATCAAAGATGAGATGAGAGATGGTGAGAGGTTAAGCGGTGATGCGATGTGAGTGGATGGTGGGGTCAGGTGAGTGTAAATGAAGAGCGGGGGTATATTTCGAGACTTAGGATATAGAATATGACATAAAATATGTCAAAATATCTTCAATAAAACATTAATCCTAAAATTTTAGGATATCCAATGTTCTTTCATTTTTTCCTTCTTCATAACATGAAAATACATAGATCCTTTAAATGAGGCCCTTGGAATAGATTTCATGTATCTTATGATTTCTTTCATTCCACCTACCCATTTCACTAATCTAACATTTTTTCATTTTTTTGCAGGGTGCATTTAGGCTTACAGACCCAATTTTTTTTTTTTAAACTCTAACCTACTCTATCTCTTATTTCTTCCATTGACTTAGAATAAGTTGTTGAGTCAATTTGATTTCTCCATAACTACTGATCTGCCAAGTTTAAACTATTTGGAAAATCCTTATTTTCTAACCTATCAACAGAAATTTAAAATTGTACAATCATGCTTAAACTGTATGATTGAACAAGCAAACCTAATCAGAAGTGGCATTTTGACTTGCAGCACTTTCAGTATTATTCTTTTTTGGGGTTTTTCTTTCTTTTTCTTTTCTTTTTTCTTTTTCAATATATTACCCTCTTTTCTTTTCTTTTTCATTTTTTTTTAAAATAATTTGAATATTGAAAATCATATGCAATGTGAAATTGCAACTTATGAAATACTCAATCACCTTGAGATCCTATAATTTATAGGACCCCAATAGTGGCTCCAGCTGGGGGTGGCACTTCTCCAAGTGAAGTCTCAATAACACAAGACCAGTAGCCTTGAGTGCTCCATTTTCCACAAAATCTTCATCTAATTTCTTTTTAGTTTTATGACAGCTCATCCAACCAGGCTTAGGGCCTTCTCCATGAGCTTCAACCTTTGTTGATGAATTATTCAAACATAAACTATAAAAATGTGGTATTGACAATGATGAAAGATCAAACTGTATTTTTTCAAGAAATTTAGTGCTTCAGCATCCTGCCATTGACATGACCTCTAGGTATCTATGTTCCATCCAACTCTTGAAGGAAATATACAATGTTTCCTCTAAAAAAATCAATAATGTAAGGCCCTTGCCATAGGTTGTCAAATTTTCCATGTTTACCTTTGTCTTCTCTTCTGGAATCCCATTTCAAAACTTTGTCTCCTAAATTAAAATTATCAGCCTTTGTTCTTTTATCAAAAAGCTTCTTGATATTTTCTTGAATCACTTGAGTTATGCTATAAACTTCCTCTCTGGACTGCTGCAATTGAATAGTTTGATTGATTCTTCTCTGTATATCATTTGGTTCAGCTTGTATCTCATGAATGATCATCATGACTGGAACTCCTAAAGAGGAAGGAAAAACTGCATCCATGCCATAGACCAATTGGTATGGAGACATGCCAATTGATTTTTTGGTAGTAATTCTATCAAACTAAAGTGCATTGATCAACTTGTTATGCCATGATTAGAGGTTTTTGATGATATTCACCAAACTTTTGTTTGAAGATTCAACCAATGCATTACCCTGAGGGTAATAGGATGTTGAATTCCCCAAATTTATATGATATCTATAACAAAAATCAACCATTTTATTGGACTTGAAGGTTGCAATATTATCAGCGATGAGTTTTTTAGGAAAACCAAATCTAGAAAAGATATTAGTTTCAAGGAATTTTATAATGACATAATCAGTGGCTTTTCTAGAAGGAGTGGCTTCTATCCATTTGGTAAAGTAGTCTGTGGCAGTAAGAATGCATTTGAGTTGGGTAGAGGATGGGGGATGAATTTATCCACTGAAATCTAATCCCCATTGTTGGAAGGGCTCTCAATAGAAATAGGCTTCAAGGGCAAGGGAAATTTTTTTCTCTTTCCTTCAAAAATTTGGCATTTGTGATAGGCAGTTACCATCTTTTGGATGTCAGGAAAAAGGGTAGGCCAAAAGAAATCAGCCCTCAGAATCTTATTAGCAGTGGTTTTCCAATAAATATGGCCACCACAGTCACCTTCATGGAATTCTTGCATAACTTTATCTACATCATCTTTTAGAAAATATTTGAGTAAAATACCTCCAACATCTTTCCAATACAAAACATTTTCTTAAATGTAGAAATTGACATATTTCAACTTTATAAATCTTGCTTTAGTTTTGGAAAAACTAGGAGGAGCATTCAAATTAAACAAAACATACAAGATATCTGCATACCAAGGAGAATTTAGGAATGCTTCATCAATTTGTGGAGTCGCAAGTTCCTCTTGATCATCCAATGAATGAACCATGTTGATGTCTAGTGCATGAAAATTTGATTCAGCCATCAATTTGGCTAATCCTTTCCCTTTAATCAC
The DNA here is from genome assembly GCA_034641835.2 of Pinus albicaulis. Classification (NCBI taxonomy): domain Eukaryota; kingdom Viridiplantae; phylum Streptophyta; class Pinopsida; order Pinales; family Pinaceae; genus Pinus; species Pinus albicaulis. Next base: position 1,285,459,466 of record CM076575.1, on the reverse strand, counting down.
TTTGGTAGGTTTGATTTCTACATCTTATTCCAAAATAACAACAATCCATTTGCCTCTTTTTCCATCAGGACCATTCTATGTTAAGATGTCTTTGACTATTATATTGGGCACATAAGCAATAATATGTGAATGTATAATGTAAACTCTGAAATCCTTTAATGCTTTAACCAAAGAAAAAGCCTGTTTTTCCATGATGTTGTATTTCAAAGATGCATCTCTCAAGGCTTTGCTAAAAAATGCTATTGTTTGTTCATGTCCTTCATTTTTTTCTGTAATAACACAATAACAATAGTATGCTCAGATGCAAAAGAAAAAACTATGAAGTCTTTGGTAAAATTCGGGATGATTAGGACTGGAGATTTTGTCAATGATTGTTTAAATAGATCAAAAGATTGTTTAGTTTCAATGTTCCATTTAATTTCTGAATCTTTTTTAAGCATGTTGGTTATATTTCTCAAAAGTTCTGCAAGATTGGGTATAAATCTCCTTAAAATTTTGATTTTATGAATAAAATATTGAAGTTCTTTGAGATTCCTCGATTATTGATTTTGATTATACCATCAATCCTGCTAGGATCAATTCGAATTCCATCTTGAGAAATAATGTGACCCAGAAGCTTTAACTTCTTCAAGACCAAACAATGTTTTCTCAGGATTTAATGAAATTCCAAACCTTCTACATTTTTCAAAAACTCTTCTTAAATGTGACAAATGTTCTTCATTAATTTTTTTAATATATAGCAATTTCATCAAGAGAGATCACAATAAAATGGCCAATTTCATCTGCAAAAGAAATTTCCATGGCCCTTTGAAAAGTAGCACCAACATTCATTAATCCAAAAGGCATTTTCACATACATGAAAATCCCCCAAGGAGTAGTAAAGGTTGTTTTTTCTTGATCATCATGATGTACTAGAACTTGATTATAACCTGAAAATCCATCTAACAAATAAAATCCTAGTGGAACCTACTACCCTCTGCAATATGTGGTCCAATTTTTGGTAAAGGGTAGTTGTCCTTAAGAGATACTTTGTTTAGATTCCTGAAGTCAATGCAAAGTCTGATTTCACCTGTTTTATTTCTTGTAGGCACAATGTTGGATACCCATTTAGAATATCTTAGTGGAACTATGATTTTGAATTCATACATTTTCTTGATTTCTTTCTCAACCAAAGGCATTAAGACATGATTTATTCTACAAATTTTCTGTTTAAAAGGTTTTTGATCCTTCGAGATTGGAATTTTGTGTTGTATGAGGTTACTATCATAAGCCTTTAAGTCTTCATAGCTCTTAGCAAATACATCAATGAATTAATTAAATAGAGCCATATATATTCGTATTGTAATGATAGGCAGTGATTTTGACAATTTTATGGTTTTGGGGTTTTGTTCAGTGCCTATGTTACACTCTTCAATGTTTGCTCCTGCTGGTTCTATATTACTATCGTCAAATCTATGTTACTATTCACAATCTAGGTCTATATTACTATCCTCAAATTCATCCTTTGATTGTAAGAAACTTTCAATGTGTTTGTCACTACTGAATACTTGCCAGTATCTCATGTTATCAGGCACAGATGGACGATGTTTAACCTCTACTGTGTATTGTATATTTAGGTGAGGCAATTGACATGTCCTTATTGAAAAGGCTAAAATGTTTGCTAGGACATTTTTATTTATGGGGATAACTGCTAAATCGTATTCATCAAATTTTATTAAAAAACCAAGAACAACATTTCTGTATTCTCTCAACCTAGGATGTTTTGAAACATATTGTCCTTTTATTTGTTTTATGACTAATTAAGACTCACCATGGAAAAAAATCCTTTTATCTCCTAATATTTTCAGCAATTGTAATCCTAAGAGTAGGGCTTCATATTCTGTTATGTTGTTAGTGCAGTGAAAATTTAGCTTGTATGAGTGACCTTGTGCATGATTGTTCCTTACATTATACACCCAAATACCTTCTCCTGAGCCTGCTTTTCCACATGAGCCATCAAAACTCATATTCCAAAGAGGTTCACTTTTAGGATCTTGTTTTACAGTTTGTATTTGACTGTCATGTTTTTCTTTAAAATCATTTTCTGCATGGGTCACCTGTGAATCAATGTCCTCATCATTATAAAGAATGAAGGAGTCAAGGTTTCCATTAAGGTTTCCCTATACAGTCTTCTTGGTTGACCAAACACCAGTATTGTAGCATAATTCATATCCATTTGAAGGGTCCCTTGTAACTTTGCTCTCCATGAGCATGAAAAAATAAGGCCATACTTAGGAGGGATGTCAGCTACTACTATATCCATCACTAGACTTATTGCTGGTATCTGAGCTAAAGTGATACAAAGATATTTGATAAGACCTAGACATCTAACTTTTCTAGAATCAAATGAGTACAATTTCAAGGCCAAGATTCTCCATAACAGCCTTTGGAATAAGATTATTTGATGCACCTAAATCCAACATGGCATTATGGATAATTTTTTCATGAACATTAATACTGACATAAAATGGAGGGACACCTCCTCATTTGGGTTTACCATCAACTTCTGGCCCAAAAAAAAGTTCAGGTTGATCATCATTTAAATTAACAGTATCAGTAATCACCCCTATGTTTAGTACCTTTAGGACCTGAGGCCTACACACATTATTGTTTATCAATTCAGTGAGAGGAATATATATTTTCAATTTAGCAAGTTCATTCTCAATGTTGAATGGTGTTTGAACTTTGAGCAGATTTGAAAAACCAGTTCTTTCAGCCACTACCTTTTGGGTAAATTCAGTTTGTTTACTTGTAATAGGGATCAATTTGAGCAATTTTGGTAGGGGTATCAACTGTTCTCCTAATAACGTTTTCAATGTTCTTCTTTTCTGAATTGTTTACACTTTTCTTTGAGCTTTTTGCTATTTTGTTGAGATCAATTTTAGAAACTTTTTTGACAGTATTTTCTTAATTATATTTATTGGAATTGTCAAAGTTTTTCTTACTTCTAAGGTTGTATTATTTGTGAACCTCCATGATAGCATTCTCAAATCCTTGTTTATAGTCATCAGATTCTTCAAATTTTAACTTTGTCTAAGTTAATGAAAATAATTCTTGTTCTTCTTGAGTGAGAAAAACAGAGTCATCCTCATTAATTCCCATCAAATTTGTCTTATTTTCTTCTACTTCCTCAACTACTCCTTCATCCTCATCAACATAATTCTCTTGGAATGGAGGCCTAATTTTTTTTATCAAGACCTCTTTGCTCTCTTTGTCTTATCTGAGGAGTGTTTCTTCTAGGATTTTGATTTCTGTTTTGAGGAGATGGTTGATTTTCTCTCGAAACAATTCTCTCATTTAGATTGATTCTCTCCATAATTCTCTCCATATTTCTAACCAGTGAGTCAATTTTAGCATCAGATGTGGAAGTTGAAGGTTCTTCTCTTATATTAACTCTTCTTTCAATTCTCATTCTAGCTCTTTTTGCTAACAGGTTGGCTTCTACACTCACTGCATCTCTCTGCATTTCCTCTAATGTGGCAGAGTTTCTTTCCCTTAGCTGATAAGAAATTTTTGGTTCAAAACCATCTGGGAATTTAACCAAGGCTAAACTTTGTGGTGGTTTTACATGAGCATGTATTTCATTATATAAACTATTGAATCTCGTGCAATAGTCCTGAACACTTTCAACTGGGGCCCTTCTAATATTTTCATATTCAGCTAAAATTTAAATAGGGTTATTTTTAACTTCCCACTTGTTTAGGAAGGTTTGATGAAATGCAGGGATATCATTGATACTATTTGCAGGTAAATCTTTGAGCCATTTTCTAACTTCTCCACTAAGACTCTGAGCAAAAATACTTAACTTAACACTTTCTCCATCTACCTCGTGAAGGTCAAAACAATCATTCATTTTTTCAACATGCTTTTGTGCAGTTACAAGACCAGTTCCATCATATAATGTAATTTTAGACTGGTAATCCAATGGCATAGGTACCAATGGTGATGGAAACACCAATGGGGCATAACTGGCTCCCATGATTGGTGGAGGTGGTGGAGGAAAGTGGATAGTGGATGAAGTAGGATGGATGATTGGAGGGGATGTATGTGTGGAGGCTTGAGTTCTCTTATGAGGAAAAATGAAAGAAGTAGTGGGGATTGTGGAAGTAGTAGGACTAGCTAACTTAAGATGGGAAGTCTAGGAGGTAATCGAAGAGGCTTCTATAGTCAATGCAGTTAATTCCATAGATTGTTGAAGGTAAGAATCATCAACAGTTGAAGTAAATTCTGTTACCAAATCTTGGAGAGTATCAAAATCCTGGAGAAGCTGAATATCATATTGAATTTGTGAGTAAGCTTCTCTCATTGGACTTTGTTGCAGAATAGATGGATCAAATACTGTATGTTCAGTCCAATTCTCAGATTTAGTCCTGAATAAACCTTGTTCAAAGTGTAAATCAAACTGAATGTCCTACAAGGTGACAAAGTTTTCAGGGAGGGAATTTTCTCTATGAAGAAATATGTTACTTGTTTGACTTTTGGTTCTAGGGGTTTTTCTTAAAATATTCTCAGGATTATCCACTATATGAGGAGAATTTGGATCAGGATGGGATCTAGTAGAGATTCTTTTAGGAGCCAGAATTCAGATCAATAGCACAACCAAACTGATTATTTTCAAAAACTGAAAGAAACAAATCTTAGAAAATATTTCTATGATATAATGCTTTTAACTGGGGTTTCTGAATTCGAATGAAATGACAAGTTTTTCAATTTATAGTCCCCACTATGGTCGCCACTATGTTATCATTCTATAATTTTAATATTGGCAAGAATAATCATAAAAGGAAAACATCAAAACTACTTTGGAGCCTAAGATCTAGCCCTTCTAGACTCAGAGAGGGGTCTCTCTTTTAGATTTAGCTTTGTGTTATGATTTCTGATATTAGGCTAGTTATATTGATTGTAGGGGTTTATTTTTTATTGGTTGTTTGGTTGGATTAGGAGATTTTATTAGAATAGTTCCATTGGGCTATGGAGTCATAATAGGCTGGGTTGTTGCACCAAATTTTCAAGAGCATTTGCAAGGCAAGCTGAATACACTTTATGGATCTTTAAAGCATAATGAATCATGAGATTAAAGAAAAAGTGAATTCATTAGTGGTTAAAAAGCAATTAAGTATTTCTTAACCAGACTTCAGAAGAGAAACACTTATATTGTAAACACAACCAAAATTAAGGTGCTCTATGCAGTAAGTATTATTCTTCATATTTCTATTTTACAGTTAGAATTCAATGGTTCATTGAAATAAATAACAGTGGAAAACATTAAACACAACAAAGAAATAACATCACCAGATAAACATAGCTCATGAATCTTGCAAAATGTCTTTTTATTATTGATGCTCTAGCTCCACAAATATAATGCTCCAATAGAAAAAAATTACAATATAGGGTCCCACCCCTGATATTGAGAAAAATGCAGTATTTAACTAACTCCTATAGTGATTTCCTTATATACATGGGCAATATGTTATTAATTACAATAAAGATAAAAAAATTGACTAGTGTGACCTCGAAGTGGACACGATGGAATAATTGTGACATTTGGCCCTATTCTCCAGAAGGCCGTTGTTGCTTGCTTTAATATGTTGTTGTGATGACATATTTTGATGATTTGATGCTGATATGCTAAGTTGATACAATGATTTTCAGAATTGACCGATTTGATGAGTTGGCTGATTTGTTGGTGCACTGGTTGTCACCCTTCTTAGTAATCACACAATTTTTCCCACTGTTGTTCATTTGGGATTTTGATCCTGATCAGTTTTCTGTAAATCTCATCTGTCTTTTTGAATTTCATAAAATTTGGCCTTAACACAATAATGTGTTTGATTTCATGTTGTATGAATAAATCATTATCCATAGCTTCAAGAAAGGTTATTCCAGTGATTGATCCTTTAATCCCTGCAAACTTAGTAGTGTCCTTATAAATATATTTCAGCTTATTCACATAATATTGTCTGGGCATAAACTTATCATTGATTACAAATAGTGATGGTAACCCTCTTTTGGTCAGTGGCTCAATTATGTTAAAGAATCTACTGATACCCACATCTAAATTATGGCACTTTTCCAATAACTGTGTGACCAAAATATTTTTGTTGAGCACCTTCTTGACTTCTAGAATGGTTTTTGTTCTTTCCTCCACTCCTAGTGCTTCAAATTCAAACCTATTCTTGGAATTAAAAAATCTGATAATGTTATTTGTTGTCTCAGGCATCCCTGCAAGCTCCTTGTTTTATTTTTCTATGGCATCATTTACGTGTCCAATCAAATATTTATGTTCAAATATGATTTGAACAGAAGGCCATATTTCATTCATGGAATATATTATGTTGTTCCAAATGATCTCTTTTGCTTGGCCAATGGTCTGACCAATGGAAGCTTCACTCTCTGCCTTTATCAGTTTTTCAATCTTACTTTGATCTCTTCGTATTTCAATTTCATGTGCATTATCAGACCTTTTCTTCAGATCCTTCAAGGTATTGATTTCTGCTTCTAACTTTTTTATTTATGTTGTTTGTATGGTCATGTTCTCCATGGCTTTGGCCAGCTGTTCTGCACCACCTGATGTGCATGTAGTTGTTGGTGTATTTGTAGGGATGACTGCAATAGGAACAACATCCAAAAGAACAATGGCCATTTATGTTGCTTTTTCCTTTTCTTTAACCAAATTTTCCATCTCTTTCTCCATTTGCTTCAGCTGTGTTGATTGCTCCATTATCAGATTCATCATTTCTTCTTTTTGTGCTTCATTCCCCTCTATGTCCTTTGTGAGAGGGTCTTCAGTAGCTAACATTTTAAGTTGTTTTCTCAGGTAAACTATGTCAACATTCTTCTTCCTCAGTATTTCTTCCACTGCTTGTACATTTGTTGGATCATATCCAATTTTTACTACTAAATCCTCCAAGGATTTCATTCTAGTATCCTTGGCAAGAGAATAAATCTTCTCCATTTTGAGCTAAGATTGAATGTTGGACAGTGATACCTACAATTTAGATAGGCTCATTGTAGTGCTTGTCAATGTGGAGGAGATCATTTCTCCATTATGCTTATGCATCTCCATTTGGTTTATTGGATGGATGTCCTTGACATTAAATTCAAAAGCAGTGTGCTTGAAATATGTAGATTATTTAGGCTGAGGGATCTGGGCTTCAAGGAAATCCATTCTCATATTTCATTTCCCTGAGTCAAAGGCTGACAAAAGCCTGCTTTGTGAACTGCTATTGTGCTTCCAAAACTAGTTGTAAGTGTTGGTTTTCAATTTTTCATTCTTCCTTTTAATTTCCCTGAAAGTGTCATAGATGTTTTCCTCATTTTCCCCAGTAGTAGCGTTAGATGTAGGTGTTTTTAGATTCTACTGCTGAAATGGAATTGTGGCTGAAGATGTAGAAAATATGGTTTGACCACCTGCTGGAGAAGAACTAGGAGAATCCCTGATGGTTATAACTGTTTGTTGCTCTGTTTCTTTATTTTGATCTATGTCCATATGGATTCTTGCTCTTTTTCAATACTTAATTTTGAATTCTCTCCTAGATGTATTAGTTTCCATAGCAGACTAATCATCTCTAGGCATTTTCCGTATTGCCTCTTTCTCTTGCTCTTTTCCCTTGTCTTCTTTGTCTTCTGTAGTTTTATTTTCTTGTGGAGTAGGGGTTTGTTTGCTTGAGGTTGAAATCACCTGCTCTTCAGCCTCGTGTAATGTATTTTTTGCCTGCTATGTTTGGTTCATGAACTTCTCAATTTTAGGCTTGTGGGTGTGGATATATGGATTTGATTTGTTTTCCACCCTTCTCTTTGATATGATTCCCAGTGGGTCATAAGACCAAGTGAAACTATGATTAAACTTAATATCCCTCAGCATCTTATTAGCCTCCTCTCCTGCTGCTCTGTTATTGTAAATTAAAGGACCAATTTGGGACTTGATCCTAAATTGAGACTTCTTTTTGGAAGAAACAAAGTGTACCTCATCTGCATTGATCATTTGCCTTATGTACTCCAGGAAAAATATCCTCATGGGGAGGAACTTTGGCAGCTTGTAAGGGGCAAACTCACACCCATAAATTCTGATCTCTGTGTAGTTCTAGTACAAATACCAGTCTTCGGTTCTTACTTGATCTAATAACTGCATGAGATTTTTAATATCTTCATTAATCCTTGGTTCCACTGTATTACTGAGCATACTCATTGTTGGATGCACAAATGAATCAATAAATATTTTGTAGGTGTAGGCTTCTGGTTCCTTCATTAGCATGTTGTCCAAAATATTACTGATTGGGGTTGGGAGTCCTCATTAACTTTCCTCATTGTGAACTTGAATCTGTTGGCCTGAAAATATACAAACATGTAAACCAAAACTGAAGTGTATTTAAACACTTCCTCTGTATGAAACTTTACAAATTGATCGTGGATAGCATCAGTGAAGAATTGACTGAATTTAAACATAATTGAAGGCTTGGACTTTGATGAAAGAATGGAAATAAAACCTATTATGGGTTCATCTATCCCACTAGAAAATTTGGCCCAATTTCTGACAGCCAATTCGTTGCTATTCCGACACATAGTCGTCGCAAGAGCGACAGTTCGAGGACGGGCAAAACGTGGTTTTCCATCCCGTCGCAACTCTGACGCACTTACAAAGTGTCGCACTACCAACACTTTTTCTGTCGCTTCCAAACAAGCGTCTCTCTTCCGACGTTTCCCAAACCGTCGCGCTTCCGACGTTTGTAAACTGTCGCGCTTCTGACGAAATGTGGTCTGACGTTTTGAACATCGCTCTTCCGACGTTTTTAAACTGTCACAATTCCGACGAAATGTGGTTCGACATTTTGAACGTCTCTCTTCCGAAGTTTGTAAAATGTCGCAATTCCGACGCAATGTGGTCCGATGTTTTGGACGTTGCTCTTCCGACGTTTGTAAACTGTCGCAATTCCGACGAAATGTGGTCTGACGTTTTGAACGTCGCTCTTCCGATGTTTGTAAACTGTCGCAATTCTGACGAAATGTGGTCTGACGTTTTGAACGTCGCTCGTCCGACATTTTTATACTGTCGATCTTCCGACGTTTTTAAGCTGTCGCAATTCCGACGCTTACAAGGTGTCGGTATAGCGACGACGGGTTCAATTTAAAAAAAAAATGAAACTTTAAAACAGGACAGTAAATCTCCAATATTTGTTATGAATTGTGGGTGTTCTAATGACCATGAAATATTAATATAATAAACCACCCCGCAGCGCTTCGACTATAAACAATCATATAAACATGGCTCTGTATTTCAAAAAACAGGTTTAAAATAGAAATAGGGCAACATTTTTTTTTTCCAATTGTTATGAACATAATTCGACAGTGAAATATTAATATAATAAACCACCCTGCAGTGCTTCGAATATAAACAATAATTTTTTTTTCATAAGAGAAAAAAACGTTGTTTTGAATATATTATATGAAGTAAAACAGTCGATGAAGTCATTACATTTTCAAATCTGAAGATTGGAACCCAAATATCCATCCAGAAAAGTGGAAGTCCCACCCCAGACAATGATAGAAAAATACCCCATGTCACATACAGGGACATGATATAAAACCCAATAACAGTCCACATGGAGATTATCGACAATCTGAGAAAGCATCCAAATATGCCTGAGGCATCTATAAGAAAGTGAAATAGCAGTATGTAGAATAGTAAAGCAAAAGATAGAGTACCGACGTCCATTGTTCCAAATACAAATTAAAGTACCCAAAATCCTTGAACAGAGAAAAACGCTAATCATGTGAGGAGTGTGATATGTCCAAAATATAAAAAGACCATCAGACCATATCAATAAACCAGCAACATAGACCAGCATAGCTAGTTTTGAAGGCAGAGTAATAAACATTAATCATTTTTTTTTCACAAGAGAAAAACGTTGTTTTGAATATATTATATGAAGTAAAACAGTCCATGAAGTCATTACATTTTCACATCTGAAGATTGGAACCCAAATATCCATCCAGAAAAGTGGAAGTCCCACCCTAGACAATGATATAAAAATACCCCATGTCACATACAGGGACATGATATAAAACCTAGTAACTGTCCACATGGATATTATCGATAATCTGAGAAAGCATCCAAATATGCTCGAGGAATCTATAAGAAAGTGAAATAGCAGTATGTATAATAGTAAAGCAACAGATAGAGTACCGAAGTCCATTGTTCCAAATAAAAATTAAAGTACCCAAAATCCTTGAACAGATAAAAACGCTAATCATGTGAGGAGTGTGATATGTCTAAAATATAAAAAGACCATCAGACCATATCAATAAACTAGCATCGCTAGTTTTGAAAGCAGAGTGATAAACATTAATCATTTTTTTTTCACAAGAGAAAAAACGTTGTTTTGAATATATTATATGAAGTAAAACAGTCCATGAAGTCATTACATTTTCACATCTGAAGATTGGAACCCAAATATCCATCCAGAAAAGTGGAAGTCCCACCCCAGACAATGATAGAAAAATACCCCATGTCACATACAAGGACATGATATAAAACCCAGTAACGGTCCACATGGAGATTATCGATAATCTGAGAAAGCATCCAAATATGCCCGAGGCATCTATAAGAAAGTGAAATAGTAGTATGTAGAATAGTAAAGCAACAGATAAAGTACCTACGTCCATTGTTCCAAATACAAATTAAAGTACCCAAAATCCTTGAACAGAGAAAAACGCTAATCATGTGAGGAGTGTGATATCTCCAAAATATAAAAAGACCATCAGACCATATCAATAAACCAACATCGCTAGTTTTGAAGGCAGAGTGATAACCTGTCAACACATAAAATAGTATCATAAAGCGGATACAGGAAATGTGCAGAGACATGTACTGTTGATATACGCCTCACACAAAAAGCATCCATGATAGAGAAAAAATATGTATAAACCCAGGGTCGATTTTATGTTCTAGCTCGCTTGTTCCCGGAAATAAAAACCATCTGCAGAAACCCAGGCTCGCTTGATTCCAAAATTGGTAACCATCTATTGCATCTGAGATGTAAGGTTCAAGCTTGCTTGTTTCCATTAGTAGCCCGCTACAGCATCCACCCTGTTTATAGCAAAAAGGTTCCTGTAGATATACAGAGAAAGAGTATAATATGTAGACCATATAAACATGGCTCTGTATTTCAAAAAACAGGTTTAAAATAGAAACAGGGCAACATTTTTTTTTTCCAATTCTTATGAACATAATTCGACCGTGAAATATTAATATAATAAACCACCCCGCCACGCTTCGACTATAAACAATCATATAAACATGGCTCTGTATTTCAAAAAATAGGTTTAAAATAGAAACAGGGCAACATTTTTTTTTCTAAGTAAAGTTAATCTATTAACAGTGGGAATAAAATTACACCGAAGTCAAAAACATTGCCCAGACTCATGGCAAATTTGTCATCAAAAAATAAAAAAAGAAGACTGCCCTCATATGGGGAAACCAGTCTTGAATGGTTACAGAATTCAAAAATATTACAGAGGTCCAACACAGTAATATAATCTAAAAGCAGCCCAATTAAGTGGGTCGCGAAGCAAGAAAAAAAAATTAACCAAACTACTCCTCCGGTGGTTCCTCGATGATTTGGCACCATCCTTCAAAAGGTCTAGGATCGTCAGGTGCTATCTCCACATTTATGCCACCGCTCCCCTCCTGAAGGCCTGAATGTTAGCCGACTTTTTGTGAGCTCAGACCCGCCGAATGGGTGCATTTTTCTTCCATTTGGGCCTCCTCATGGAAAACCACAGTAATTGAAGCTGTGATTCGTGGGCAATTTAGAGAGAAATTAAAGGAAAAAAGCGCAGTGCACGTCGTGGGAGAAGGTGAAGCGGTGGGGAAATGAGGAGCAGGGGAGCCCATACAGTGGCCAGATCCTAGAACCCGACCCCACCCACTTCTAGTATCTGGATAGCGACCCGCCTGATAATCACTGGACTGGGAAGACTAATCAGTTGAGGGGCTGGAGGGAGCACGCAGGAGTTGACCTCTAGTGCTGCCCCTTCAGCAACGCATCCTTTGACGCAGGCGAGGCATGGGTGCAGTCTTAGCAGTGGGCACAAGACGAGACGGAGAAGCAGAATTCCAAGAAACAGAGGAAGACAAACACAGACCAGACCGAGAGAAATGCAGATATGCACCAAGGTCTAAGCAGCAGTTCAGCTGGCCACTTCTCCTTCTCGTCACAGTGAGCAGGCAGTGTAACCAAACAACCGGCTCGTCTGAAAAACCATAGCGAAACACCATTTTATCGACCCGACTGCAATGAAATCGAAGAACGCCTATCATAATTAATATCTGATCATTAATTAGAGCCGAAGGCCCGATCATATTGGAGCATGCGGAATCACTAACAGGAGTGGAGGTCCGATCTTGAACAGTGTTAAAACTTAATGCGATTTGATGTGAAAACCTTGGAACTTAATTGAACAGCGTTAAAAATTAATGTGATTGATATGAAATCGCCACATCCATGTCCCATCGCCTTAAACGCCATCGAATTCACCCGCATCCGGGAACAAGGCAACATTTGATTGAGGACACATGGCAGAAATTGATTGGAGCGGATCTTTGTTTGGGCCGCTCGCGCAGTGGAAATCTGGACCCGAAAAATATTAGGGCGAATTTGATAAGAAATTCGCGTCACAACTCTCCCTCCATACGCCAGCCCAACCTCGGACCCAAAAAAGATTAGGGCAGAATTCGATTGGTTTTCGCGTCACAAAATTGGCCGACGTCAACAGACTATTTTGGAACGCGAATTTGGTTTGAATTATGGTTTATCGCCGTTTGAAATCTGGCGGGCTCGACTTAAGAACAATTTTGTTTGATCCCATCTTATAAAATTTGTGTTGGTTTTCTTTGAAAATACACATATTTATAATAAATCATGGGAATACCACACGAAACATGTGGAAAAGTTATATAAATTATTGAGAATAATCATTTTTATGTAAAAATATCCAAATGTGCTTTTGGGAAATAAGAATTCGAGTATTTGGTTCATATTGTTTTAAAGGAAGGAGTGAAGTTGGAGCCTCAAAAGATGCAAGCTATTACAAAATGACCTATTCCTAAGAAAATCAAGGTTCTTAGAAGATATTTTAGACTTACATGATATTATTGATAATTTGTTAAGAATTATGCATGCATTTCAAGTCCACTCACATATCTCTTGAAGAAAATATCATTTATATGGAATGATGAGGCTACTTTGACATTCTCTCTTTTAAAGGATGCCATGTCTTCTACACCAACATCGGTTGCACCTACTTTTGGTAAAACATTCATAGTAGAGTGTGAGGCACTAGGACAAGGAATTTACGTAACATTAACACAATAAGGGGTATCATTGGCTTTTAAAAGCAAGGAATTCAAAGAAAATATTTGGTGAAATCTACGTATGAAAAATAAATGGAAGCAATATTACATGCAATAAAAAATGGGATAGTATATCATTGGGAGGTACTTTAAAGTCAAGATATACCATGATAGCATAAATTATTTTTTCAAGCTATGGATTTCATTGGAAGATTAACAAAAATGAGGAGAAAAAATGCAAAGTTTTAATTTTGAGATAATCTGCAAAAAGGGTAAGGAAAATTTAGTACATGATGCTCTTTCTAAAATAGAAGAGGCCTCATATTTATATCCAATGACATTTTCTATTCCTAGGTGGCTAGAAGAAGCTTTCCATAATGGAAAAATGACAATAGTACTAAACAAAAACTAAAATTTATAAAGGATGGGATGAACTCTATGGAGCATTGGGAGTGAAAGAGAGATATACTTTGGTGCAAATGTAGAATATTTTTTTGCACGCAAGCATATTTGAATAAAAAAATATTAAGGGAGTCCCATGTCTCTCTGATGGTAGGACGCAGGGTTCCTTAAAACATCTCAAAGGATCAAAAAATATATTTTTGGAAGGAATGAAGAAATATATTCAAAATTTTGTAAGAGAAGGTCAGGTTTGTATAATAAATAAAAGAGAGATAGTAAAATATCTAGGGTTACTTCAACCATTCCACATACATATTCAAAGACTAGAAGATATATCAATAGACTTTATTACGGGGTTACTGAAATATAAAGGTAAGTATTACATTTTTGTGGTCATTTATATAGACAAATTTTGTAGATTTTTTTTGTAGAGCTCAAAGTACATAAACAACAAGCCAAGTGGCAGAAGTGTCCGTGAAAGAAATTCATAGTCTTCATGGTTTTCCTAAAGTAATAGTAACAAGAAACTTTTGAAAATAATTATTTAATATGAGTGGAGAAACACTAGCCGCCATGAGTTCTACATATCAAACACAATCAAATGGTCAAACAAAAATAGTTAACAAATGTTTTTAAGGTTATCTACAATGTTACTCTTTAGAAAAGCAATATTAATGGATGAAGTGGGTTCCTCAAGGAAGAATGGTAATATGATACTATCATACTACCTATCACACATCTACTAAAATTTCCCCATTTAAGGCCCTTTATGTATATCCAACTCCTAGTATCTCATACTTTTTGCAAGATAAGTCCAAAGTATAGGAAACAGAGTCACATATGGAAAATACTAAAGAAACGTTGAAAATTATTATGGAAAACCTTCAAATGACATGAAACATGATAAAACAACAGGGGGAACAACATTGAAGTGAAAGATAATTTGAGGAGGGTAATTGGGTATTTTTTAGATTATAGCATTATAAGCAATCTTCATTCAAGAAAAAGAAGAATAAAGAATTAGCTCAAAAATGTTATGGCCCTAAATAATTATTCATAGGATTGCACAAGTGGTATAGATGTTATATTTTCCTTCTTCTTGCATTCATAAGGTTTATCATGTATCTTGCCTAAAAAAGGTTTTGGGAAAAAATATGCCAATGTAAATAGAACTTCCAAAATTAGATGAAGAATGAAAGTTGATTCTTGAACCGCAAAAAGTTATAGATAAACATTTTGTATCTATTTGAAATATAAGCATTACGAAGTACCTAATCAAGTGGAAGAATATTCCTCTAGAAGAAGGTACATGGTAAAATGATCAATTCGTGATGAAATACCCACAACTAAAGGGTTCGTTTGATGTTTTGACAAAGGTTTTGTTATATGTTTTATATAAAGCGCGACAGAATAGTTTTATTGTTTGTTAAGGTCCCACACAGTGATCGAATTTGAAGGGCAGGTCCGAATTTCAATTAGAAGGGCATATATCTATGTCACCCTTCCATAATGAAAAGCTTTAAAAAAAAACTTTTCAATTGACCACAATAAATTATTTTTACATTTCATTTTCAGAAAGACAAAACCATCAATCTTTATATTAATAAAAGATTGTTACATATACAACAATGAAGAAGGCTCCATCTTTCATTGCTTAAATATATCATTGGAAATGTCAACATAAGTCTTCAAGACACTATTATAAGAATTTGGATACATACCACCGGGATATAGGAGATTCTTATGTGTCAGATTGTGTAATGCAATTTTGACTTTGTCTCACAAGGAGCAGCAGCATGGAGGTCTGGATTTTTCTTATAGAAATTTTTTATTATTATTTGAAACGTTGTTTATAGATATTAATAAAACAATGAAATTATGAGCATGGTGGACAATTATTCAAGCTCATGATGCCAAACCATGATGCTGTAAGTTTGGAATTTAACATTTTTACATGTTAAAGACAAATAGTCAAAATCACTGACAACTTAGTATGCCATAATTAATAATCATTCCCTGTTCACTTTTGTTAATAGGTTTATGTCACACGATTATCTCTTTTCTCTGGCATTTACTTGTATTGAAGATCACTATTCTAGGAATAAGGAGTTATTTTCCCCAAAAATAACCCTAGCCAAACATTGACAATGCATCAAGGATATCTTTCTATGCTTCATAAGTACATATGTTCTACTTCTAAATCATGTCTTGGAAGTGGTTTTTTTGCTGGAAATTATTCACCAGTTGGTTTCATACCAAAGTCTTTTTCTCATTTTTAGCATCCAATACATGAAAAAGATAATGGTTTAAAACAACATAAATATTTGAAATTTTGCAAGAATTGTGTGGCACACTTTGAATCTGAATTTTGAAGTCAAGTGCATGATGCTGTATAGGATCAAGTGTCATTTTGAATACCAAATGTTTCACAAGAAACTTCTCAACATGCTACCCTACAGTAAGGATTAAATGACAATATTGCATCAACTATTTCCATAATAAAAGTGCACCTCGGCCACAAGACTAAACAACTACAAATGTTGTAGATCTAACAAGACCACACAATCAAATGTATTCCACAAGGCCAATACTGTATGAAAAATGAAAAGGATTTTGCAACCAAAATACCTTAGGCAACTAATTCAATTAGATACACCAAACCATCAGCAAAAAGGAAAACCAACCTACTCAAAAGGCAAGTGTTTACCTCCTTTGATGAACTTTTGAGTTCTGAAACAAGGGCCTTTATTGTCTTGTCAATGCCCCTAGTAATTTGAATGGGGTTTGCACCTGCTGCAACAACCTAAAAAAAAAGGTTTCATTTCAAACTATTTTCCACAAATTTAAGATACAACCATTGTCAGTTTTGTATTTCCTAACAAGCTCATAAATTTTGACAAAAGAACCAATTTTTTTTAATACCTAATAGCAATTTTTTCACTCAAGAAACTATCTTAGACTCAATAAGCCCAACCCAAAACTAAAAAACCAAACACCATAAGACCCTACATAAATGAATAGATGATCTTAATCCAGTACTATCTTAAACCCTGTGCTGT